>JASAOG010000098.1:0-637500 GCA_030265305.1 Biomphalaria pfeifferi | reverse complement strand
CAGGTAGTGTTTCTCTTTGGTTTCTCTTTTGTTTCCCTTTAATTTCTCTTTGGTTTCTCTTTTGTTTCCCTTTAATTTCTCTTTGGTTTCTCTTTTGTTTCTCTTTTGTTTCTCTTTTGTTTCCCTTTGGTTTCTCTTTTGTTTCTCTTTTGTTTCTCTTTTGTTTCCCTTTGGTTTCTCTTTTGTTTCTCTTTTGTTTCTCTTTTGTTTCTCTTTTGTTTCCCTTTGGTTTCTCTTTTGTTTCTCTTTTGTTTCTCTTTTGTTTCTCTTTTGTTTCTCTTTTGTTTCCCTTTGGTTTCTCTTTTGTTTCTCTTTTGTTTCCCTTTGGTTTCTCTTTTGTTTCTCTTTTGTTTCTCTTTTGTTTCCCTTTTGTTTCTCTTTTGTTTCTCTTTTGTTTCTCTTTTGTTTCTCTTTTGTTTCTCTTTTGTTTCTCTTTTGTTTCTCTTTTGTTTCCCTTTGGTTTCTCGTTTGTTTCTCTTTTGTTTCTCTTTTGTTTCCCTTTGGTTTCTCTTTGTTTCTCTTGACTCGATAACTAAATTTGGATTAATGGGATACTTTCACTTTCTTTATTTGAGTCTCACCTTTGGCCAAATTGGAACGAAATCATTTGTGACATATATAAAGAAAGAAAAGTTAATCAAGTTTATCTGTGTACATAAGCAACACGGTTCATCATGTCTGCTCAGTTTTCCGGTGTCCAAAGACAATAAGTGCGCCCAAAACAAGCCATTCCAGAAGTGCAAACAATGGATTAACCATACATCACTGGGTTTGTCTTTGCCAGCGTGATCCAGAAAAATGTTGCATTCACATTTCTCTCCAATTTGGTTGCAGACGTAGAAGAAAAACAAAAACTGGTTTGGTTAAGTCAGTACCTTGATGTTTCCAACTCTCAAGGTCACCTCTTGTTGCTTAGTTATGTAATGCTGTCAGATTCGAAAAAACAAAAACAAAACTTTTAATAAATCTATGTCATCCAAAACGTGTATGAAGTGTGCATAGTGCGCTAAACACTGTCACTCCCCAGCTCTTTATCCCTACCCAAAACGTTTTATTAATATCTGTGGTACTTTTTTTTTGTATCCAGGTATATCTAAACTATCCTTGAACTGATTTTTGCTCTTTTCTTTCATCTGTATCTTAAATCACAGCTGTTGTGTCACGCCCAAACTTTAATTGATTCTCAGTGTGACATAAGCAAACTTTAATCATTCCATAATTTACTACGCTGATGGTGGGTGATTCACGTGACGTCCTAATGTAACAGGGAAGGCTGGGGCGGGTAGGTGCTGGAGACGGATTCTAGAGCTGGAAAGAGGTGTACCTGATACGTCCAACATTAAGACAACAGACCCTGCACACTATGTACTTTAACGTTGGTAATCTCACCCCTAACACTCCCCTCTCCCTATAAAGTTGACAAGTATAGAAACAACTGTTTTTAAATCTATCATACAACATTATTTTAGTGTAGATCTATATTAAACAAACTTTGGTCTGATACAGAAGAAGGACGGGGGATTGAAAACTTTTGGAACTGTAGATTTTGAAAAAAAAAAAGGTGGGGGGATAGATTCATTGTTTTATTGGTACGTTAGAACGACACTGTAGGATATGGATATTTAAAAGGGTGACCTAATTTGAAGTGGAACTGCTTCTGTGATTGTTGACAACCCACGCAAAATATGACGTCAGAATGAGTGGAACCTAGTGCCCGGATTTTTTTTGTTCGACTTTCAGCTGTTTCAATAATCCCAGAGCCATATTTGAAAACATTTATTACTGTTCTCTTCCCCCCCTCCAGCCGAAGTCCTACTGAATTCCTTGATCTAGATAAGGATAGGGGAAGGGGATGGCGCTGATATTTATCAACCAATTTTTGAAGGGGTAGAGAAGGGGTAGAGAAGGGGTGAGTGTCTTGGCAGCAGCTTAATGACTTAAAGACTGAATATAAAAGTCTATTGAAGTAAAATTTAGAGCCTGTAGTTAGACCAAGTTGAGACACTGATACAGGTTCTGTAGGATCACAAGTGAGTTAAAACTTTATAGATCTTGTTCGATATGATCAGTGGACTGTGTATTGTGTAAACTTGTATCTATTCATTAACAATTAAACGTACAATTCCTATTTAAATATAAAAAAAATGTGCCTCGTGTAAAATGATATTAATTTAGAATTTTTGTGGACTCAAACCTGCTAAAAACAATAAATTAAACTTTAAACAGGCCTTTCAATTTAACAATTGTCAAATTGAAAGTTATAGTTGAGCGGTAGATTATACAGACCGTCCTATGTTCGACTACTTGAGGTGTTTTTTTTAATCAGCTTGTTTTGAAATTGATTGATTGTTCAACTGGATACACAACTCATTCGAAAAATCAAGGACGTCCGCTAACAATCTGACTAGTTTTATTTCAACCTGTTGTTTTGTTTTTTTTTACTTTTTAAGCAATCAAGATCCATTTTTAGATTTTCTAAAGATTTTTTTTACCTTGTTAATAGTACATGGGATTCATTTCTTAGTTTGTTTGAATATTTCAAAACAAAAAAAAAAGGCATTATTATTTTTCTTTTCAAAATGCCAGATTTTTAAAACACTGACTTTTTTTTTCACCGAAAAAAATGGGTACAGAAATATATAATTTATTATTTTCTAGAACTTCAAAAAAATTTTAAGCGATACTTTTATAAAACAATTTTGAGCAGTAGCACTAATAAATAGTTCACTATTACAATTTATATAAGACTATACCATTAAATGTGCATTATCATGTTTTTGAACCAATTTTGTTCCAATCTTTTTCATTACGGTTAAACAAATAATAATGACTCCCTTTACTCTATTAACTGTTATTTGGGGTATTTTAAATTTTATATTAACTTATAAAATACAGAAGTTACTCTAAAAAAGAATATGATTACGTACTACCCGTCATGCATCTAGTCAGGCATCTTGACCAATGACTTAAATTTGCCAGGTCACTGGTTTTCCTGTCTGTCTCTGGCAACCCATTCCATGCTCTAATAGCACTAGGGAAGAAAAAGCATTTGTACAAATTTGTCAAAATGTTAAAGCATTTCCACAATGTTTTCCCCACTCAAAATTTAAATTAAAAAAAAAACAAAAAACAATTTAAACATAATATATAGTTTCTTTTGTCATAAAAACGTTTTGTTTACTTATATATATATATATATATTTTAAATTGTGGCAATGTCAATCTAAAAAACACAATTATGCTAAGTCAAAAAAGACAAATGCTAAAAGCTCTAATACTGACAGATTTACAGCGGTCGGGTGTCTACACGTCCTGGAGTTCAAGTGAACTTAATGATGTTTTCAACGGCAGTATCAGTCTCTTACAAGATCTCTTTGTGAATTTTGAAGAGGTCCAAAATATTTAGGGCACGACATTGTCAACGACGTAAAAGATAAGGAGAAACAAAAGTGGGACGTTAAGCTTGACTCTCGGAGTGGTCGCGACGTTAGGCTTGACTCTCGGAGTGGTCGCGACGTTAGGCTTGACTCTCGGAGTGGTCGCGACGTTAGGCTTGACTCTCGGAGTGGTCGCGACGTTAGGCTTGACTCTCGGAGTGGTCGCGACGTTAGGCTTGACTCTCGGAGTGGTCGCGACGTTAGGCTTGACTCTCGGAGTGGTCGTGACTTTAGGCTTGACTCTCGGAGGGCTCGCGAAAGATTCGCACGGGTAACTATAAAGTAGGTAGATTCTAGATTCTACCTATGTAGAATATATTTTCAAAACTAGGTTACAGGCTTGGTCTTATCTCCACAACATTAGGGTCATGATTAATCCAAGAACTTTTCTCTGCTAAGTTTAAATCTAGTTACGATTGAACAATATACATTTTTAAACATTGAGCTAAACTAGCTCAAATGCAAGAATTTTTGAACAAGTAGGTGGAGCATTTGCTTTGAGATTTTTTTGTTCAGAACAAGCCTCTCATCCACTGTTCGTTGATTTTATTATTTACAGATACCTCGACATCAACTCTTACTTTTGGGCGTAATGAACATTTCAGGCAACTTTTTACGGTGGTGCCACAGTGGACGACATAATTTTTGTTAGCGCCCAATTAACCAGCTGGGGCTTTGGGGAACGGTGTAGTAAATGTATTAGTGTATACTGCAAATGGTCTTTCTGGAGATAATATTGGAATAGCAGCAGATTCCTTCTCCATCCAGGAAGTGGGTCTGGGTGACGCACTTTCCTTCGGGGTTCTGGACGGAGTCCCAGCACCAGGTGTTTTCCTGCGTTCTGAGCCTGAGAAATTCTTTCTCCTGGCGTTTACAAAGTCTTTTTCTCGAAGTAAGAACGACGCATCTCATTAAAGGTTAAAAGGTTAATGTAAAAAGATAAACCGGTAAAAAAAATTTTTTAAGTCCTTATTAGAATACGAAACGACGGCTCCTACTTTAACTATTTTTTTTAAATATTGGAAATAATGCAAGGCCGGCCTTAGGCCACTGCAACCAATGCGACCGCTTTGGGCCTCGCACTTTCATAGGACCCGCACTTTCATAGGACCCGAGCTAATTCTAGGTGTATAAATTATTAAATAAAAACACATTATAACTTAAAACAGATTTCCTGCGCCCTCCTGTCGATTTGTCAGGAGATTCTGGAAATCTCCCGAAATTACAAAATATTCGAAAATGTCCTTAAAATATACGGAAATATATAGACAAACATTGTCATTTTGGGGTGTCATTCAATGTGGAAAACGCCAATCCTACGCGCGATAAATAAAAACAGCATTATGCATAAGCCGTAATTGTGTAATCTGGCGAAAGAAACTTCTCGCGCCTCAAACTAATGAAGAACTACTTAAGGTCAACAAGTCTCAAAGATAAATTGCAACATGTGGTAATTCTTGCTATTGAGCATGATCTATGTAGGAAACAGAATTATTATGATATACAGTATGACTTTGCTACACGCAAGGCTCGTAAAGTAATTCTGTACGTAGTAAAGAATGAATAAAATGCATAGACGAATTTATTTTCTAATACAAACTCTTAAATTTAACTTATTATCCGCTTCCCTACCCAAACTTGGCCCCGCGAAATCCGTTTCGCATAGGGCCCCACAATGATTAAGTCCGGCCCTGCTATTTAGTGACAGGTAAATATACATAGTAGATTGCTTATTCTCTTTCCATGACTTCTTGGTCACAATGGTTAAGTCCGGCGCTGATATTTAGTGTTTGTAAAATGTTTGTAAAATGTTTTAAATGTTTCGGATGTTCATTCAGAGTTCAAGGACGAGGGGGGATGGGAGCGGGCAGAAAGCCATCCGTTGTGAATACTACTTGATTACCCCCTCTCTTGTTTTTTCGTGGGGGTAACTCTATCCTCAGAGAGTGATCTTTCCTTTACTTCTTCTTCTCGTCCAAACTCTTGAACGAAGAGAATTATATATATAGATTTTTTGAATAAATATTCAAATAATAAAAACTATAATAAAGGATATCTTTTTTTCTGATTCATGAAAATAAATTGACCTGCTTGGGTTTATACACAATACATAAGCACTTTTCTTGTATTATAACGTTTATTATTCATTTATTTGTAAACGTTTAGCAATCCATCACTAAGTGACAACACCTATTTTTTTTTTTACAAACAATGGCACTGCGGGAATATGACTACAGGAACCTAAACTATGTTTCTACTTTTATGTTTTATAAATGAATACAATTTAAGTTCATGAGATTGTAACATTGAACCGGAATTCACGTTAAATTAATTATGTATTAGACATAGATCTTGTCTAGGAATACCACATTCAAGTAGTAATTATATTAGCTCTAGCATCACCACATATGCTATTTTCTTAAGTATTACTTTAAACAAATATTTTTTACGTAAAAAAATAACTCATTCAAATTTGCATTTTATTCAGTACATTTTCCATTAACACACCCACGTTACAAATTTTTACGTTTAAAATATGTATGCTATTAGATCAATAAGTAAATCATTTATTTCCGCGAGAGATTTATACAATGTAGATTGAACTATTTATTTAAGTTTTAAGTTAAATGCAAAGGATTACTGATAAGCTACTGCTTATATGAATAAACCCAGAAGATAAGGTATATTTGTTCGTTCTCAAAACAAAAGTAAACAAAATTACAAAGAGAGTTAGTATTATGACACAAACTCATCAGAGGCCTCCAACGGATTTATCAATGATATAGAAATATTCGCTCTTAACGAATTGACAACTGACAAAGTCCCAGATTTTTGAAATGTAAACCTCAAATAGCTTCTTGAAAAATGTGCTTGATTTGTAAGTACAGTTTGCATTCCTAACCGTTGTACAAAAAAATCGATAATGGAACTTTTAGACCTTAATTAAATGTAACATAGAAGAGCGATTTCAAATAATCGATTAGGAGTTAATTTGTTTATTTCCTAAAAAAAACAGAACAGCGCTATTTAATTTTGGGGCCAGAGTCTTGTTCTGGCCTCTTGATAAAGCATGCAGCTTTGAAGGACATGGTCAGCATTCTCTAGTGATTCTCCACATGGGCAAGTTTCGCTAGTCCCGAGATTTAGCTTCCGGAATATATGTTTTCTCATTCTGTTGTGTCTGGTTCTGAGTCAAAAAATTATGCGTTGGTCATGTTGAGATAGCTCATAATAGGCGTCCCTTTCTTGTAATTTGGAATGTGAGCTGGTCCAATGAGATTCTCATTTATTCTACACTCTATCATTTTCATAATTTTTACTGGGAAGAGAGGAATTTCATTTGTTTGTTCATTCTTCCATCTTTGGATAGTATGTCTGCTTTTTCATTGCCTTCTAATTCAATGTGTGCTGGAATCCATTGAAGAACAGTTTCCTTGCTGTTAATGTTAAGATTTACAAAAGCTGTTCTGCCTGAGTTGCTTTACATAGGACGACTCGGTTTGTTGTAGTCACACTCAATTTTATTTTGGAGTCGGGTGGACACCACCTATTCTTAAACGCTGGCCAACGGGTACATTTGCTACGACACTGAATAACAGTAAATGTTACGTGTCACAAAGAGTTATATGGGACTTTATCAATGTTTATTGGCATGTATTTACATTCCTTATGACGAGTATTAGTACGCGTTATGTAATATAACGTGACGACGTCGTAAAGCTTTATTTTAGGGGATGGTTATTTCAATGAGTAGTTTCCAGTAGTAGGTTTGTCTTTCCACTCTTGAGCATATGAAGTGACGGTGGCTTTAATATAGTATAAATTAAAACACTGAATAGTTACATCTATTTATAACCTGTGATCTATTTTATGTATATATATGAGGATTAAATCTTATTTAGCTCTAGCAATGCTGTGGAACAAAGAACATTTGACGAAGTTGGCAGTACTTGTGACGTTGATAATAACTTGTTTCACTACCATAGCAGCACAACAAACAGGTAATTGACCTGTGAATGAAAAGTGTGTATGTGTGTGGAGGAAACACGAAGAAATGGACGTCGAAAGAAAATCTAGCCAATTAAGATAGAAAAACATTATCATATACATTAATATGAATAATTATTTCCAAACATTGGATGTAACTTTTTCTAAATATTTTTTAAAAATGTTTTAGCTTAAAAAATAATAATGTATTTCAAAAGAAACATCAGTTGAGTGAGACTAAATATATTTTAATATTTTTTACAAGGCCTATATCAACTCTATCTGTCTGGTTACAAAATTTTAAACTTTATTTCTCCCACAAGTCTCCCACACGTATCGGATCAAGCTGAAATTTTGAACAATTATTTCTTTTACCTGACAACACAAAAATCATTTTAAAAAATAACCAATAAGCTAATTAGCTATTGGTAATTAATTTTTTTTCTAATCTCGAACAAGGGAAAAAAATGGTACTTGGCTGAACTGGTGGTATAAGCTGAATTAGTCCCCTTTAGAGCTCGTCGTCCGAGGTTTAGTGAACACAAACATGTTAGAGAAACAATAGATAACTATACAATCTTCTATGCTCATCGACTTTTCTCTAGCAGAGTGGTTACCGCGTTGACATGAGAAGCCTGAGGAGTTAAAATTCAAGTCGTTCCCCTTTTAAAAAAAAAAACATTGAAAAAGCGATTGCCCAGTTCTTTCCCCTCCTACTCCTTTCCAATTGGTCCAGATAAGTGATAGGATAATAGTGTGTTGTAAAGCTAAAAACATGAACTTGGGCTAAACAAAAACAATTGTTAAAAAATATTTCTAATAGCACAGATTTATTATTGTTAGTGTAGATCTATTACAAATTTAACAATATTGATTTAAAGTAATTGATACACTAGTATAAGCTTTGTTTTTGTAATGTATTTTTTTGTATTTTGACACTGGGATACTCGCTATTTTTTTTCTTTTATCTTTTTGAGTTTTCCTAGCTTTTTCTACTTATTTATCTAAATGATACATTCTCTACTTCTAGATTTCTGTGTCCTTATCTAACTTTCTGCAAAATGGAAAATATACAGATTGAAATCAATGTTAAATTATATAAAAAGTTTTCGTGCATGATTATTGGTACCTGTATGTTTATGCATGATCTACAATGTATGGCAGTAAAAAATATATTTTGTTTTCCATTTGTTTTAAATACAGTGTGTCGACATGTCGGAGTTGCAAATCCGAACCAGTTTGACATAAATAACTTTGATGCTTCTTCACAAGACCCAAATAATGGCATAGAACAAATTCGTTACAACTGTTGCCAAGGTTTGGACTTATTTCCTAAGGCTGTAACAAATATTTTTACTCATTGATTACATTGTAGGTTTCTCCATAAAACATTATAAAGAATATATATAAACAAAGACACAATGTGAGCTCATTAGTTTCCACACAATTAAGTAATTATGTAAGTAATTTATTTTTAATAAAAAGGTAAATAAGTCTTATAGTGTTGCAAGATATAGTTCTAAATGTTAAGTTCTTTGCCTTAGATAAGCACAGAGTTATTCTTAGGCATAGGCATATATAGGGGTTTTTATCACTTTTGTATCTACAATTAAAAATTGTAATATTTAATTATAAATAAGTTGATTGTAATATTTGAATCGAAACTCGTATATCTTCTAGCATTCTAGTCGGGATTTTGCTGTGTTGAGGAATTATTTATTTATAGCTTTTATATAGCGCTACTTTCATGCTTTTAGCAATAGGAATAGATAGGACCATACTAAAAATCATTGAACAAAACTCCCGAAGTATGTCAGGGCATGACGGCGGGAAGGTTTCGAACCCGGGGAAATTGAGACGGACGTCTAGAGTGCATGCCACACGTAGTGCCAAAAAAAAACACAACGGGGAAGGAGGGAGGGAGAAAAGTGCTACTAGAATTCACAGGCCCAAAGCAAGAGTGTCAAGAAGCGGGCCAATCCAACTCAACGTAACAGATAATATTATTCACTGGCCAAAAGTATGTTTGGGGAGCAAGCATTCGAATAATGGCCGTTTCATTAGGGGTAAAAAAGTGGTTTGGTTCTAATGTAGATAGATAGATAGATAAATAGATAGATAGATAGATAGGGAGAGAGAGAGAGATGGTGGCATTCTTTATTTAATATGTATGTTGTGAAAATGTTCGGATTATATCAATTCGACCATCAAAAAATTAAGATGATTTGTAAATTTACAAAAGAAATGTGACATTATTTTTTTTCCAAAGAATCCTATGGTCAGGCTTGGTGTCCAGACGTGAATGACAAAAGTCCCAGACTTGAAATAAATTTACCTCAACCAATTTCAATTGGAGGTTTAATCATACAGCGGCCTTCAACTACATCATCAAAACCAGTTGCTGAAAGATTTATGAAATATTTTAAATTATTTTTTGTAACACCAGGTGGCGATATTATTCCAGCTGCAAACGTAGGTCTAGAGAATTTATTTTGCTTTTAAAGTAAATTTATTTCATTAAAATTCACTGCTAATTACTAAATGTCTTTATCACATCTTTTTTTTTTTACGTTTACAGTTCACACAAAAGTTGTGGAGATACATGATTACGAAAATAGAAAATAATCAATGTTTTTTTTTTCAGAATGTAACTGGCATTGAAAACAATACAGTACATGAAACGACAGTTACTTTTAGTCCCTTAACCCTAACTCATATCACAATACAACCGATAGATTGGGAAAAGCAAGCTTGCTTTCGCCTAGAACTTTTAGATTGCTACGTCATTTGTAAGTAAGAAAAAATAGCCAAATTATAGGGAACACATTTTTGTTTGTATAACAATCAAGATTTACTTTTATTAATAATAACATTATTTTTTTTTAGATCTTTACAAACCAAATATAGAATTTTGCATTACTTAAAAAAGCGTTTGGTTACTGGATTTCTATAATAACCTAAAATGTAAATATGTTTATGGAGATTGACCTACAAGTGTCCTGCATTCAAGCGATAACTAGATACAGATATCTTATTTTTTTTTAAAAGTATAATTCTGTAAATCTATATTATTAGCGCAAAAGCCCTTACCACCTATCTCTCTACTTTTCCGAGTTTGAAGTGGACGAATAATACGAAAATTTAACTTGTTATAAATTACTTTGTATCTCGAACAATTAAGATATTTCCATGATCGAAAATTTACCAAAAACGATTTATTTTATACACAATGTCAACGGAATATTTTTTTTTTATAAAGCTGACAACGAAAAGTACAAGTTTAAACTTCCTTCCGTTTTAAATTTCTTTTGAACGTAAATTTCTCCTTTGCTCGAATTTGCTTTTGTAGACATTGTATAATCTTTTTTTGTCATATGTAGCAGACATTGACTGAATACGTTTTTTTGTGTGAAATAAAAACAAAATGAAATGTAAGTATTATTTATTGAGGGGCGAAGGTAAAAAAAAACAACAATAATATTCTTGGGTGAGAGATTGTTACTACGCCTGAGTGAAAATCATAAAGGTTACAAAAGTAACATAAAGCTAAGGAAATACTTTAATATTGAATTAAGAAGCCGAAGATAGTCAGTGATTGTTTGTAAAAAAAATATTTTTTGGGTCGGGGGTGGTGACGACATAAAGTTTTTAAAAAGTGATACTAGCGTTCTCAGTCTAGAGGTATGTGGTTAAGTGTTGGAGGTTTATATGAGCGGGTCGTTGTAATTCAACGTATCAACGTAGTATACTATAAATCATGGGCTAAATTTATGTGAGTGTTAGAATTCATATTTGTTTAGGGGCGAGGGGGGTCTGTGGCAGGCTGAAAATGGCGGAAGAGAGTAAAGCAACATTGAATTGACATGCCAGAAGTGAATGTGTTTAATATGGTGTTAAGTAGGGTGTTTTAAAGCGTGCCGTTCCAATTAAGCGTGACATACACGAAAAAGAACTGGCCAAAAAGAGAATTGTTGAAATGCGGTAAGTTTTAGTCAAAGTGGAGGAGTTCCGTCCAACGTATTACGGCAGTATTAGGATGTAAAAAGAACAAAATGACTAAAGTACTTCTCCATAATGTTCTTCATGAAAACGCTCAACAAATAAAATGATGAATTTGAACTTTTCTGTCTTATAGCTAGAATTTATTCATAAAACTTTTTATTTCAAGCTGCTACAGCCACACCACCTACCTCACCACCACCAACAACAACTACAACAACGACGACGATCACAACTACTACTACATTGATCACAACAACAGAGAAAGGTAATGTAGTACAACGGGCTAGTGTTAAAATATTGGAATGTAGTTGAACTTACCTGTATTCACAATGGAAAATCATTTTGTATAAAAAAAAAAAAAAATTAGCCAGACTAACAGCAACGAAATGTAAAGCGGTGATAGCAATGAAATTGAAGGTGGTCGATTAAGATTTTCTTTTCGCCGACTCGAAGACAAACCTTATTGTTATTATTATAAAATTCCATGATTCATTATTGCATTTAACTTTATGCCGTTCTTACAGTAACTCAACCCCCAATCCCTAATGCTAATTGGAGTTTAATAGACTTCACACAAGACTTCGTTATTTCTAACGGATTTAACTTGTCACTTGTTGGTCAACCAAATACTAGCAGCAGTGGCATACATCTAGAAACAAGCAGTCAGTTTATACAGGTAAGTGAATATATAGGCTTTCAGTTTATATAGATGAGTGAGTCTGCAAGAGGTCTACAAAAGTTAATGAGTAAGATACAAAACTCATTAAGTGGGGGGGGGGGGGGGGGGGATTTACTAATTTAAATTTAAATAACTTTAAATCGATGTATGTGCTTGCCGCTGTTAATAACTGAAAATAAAAGCATGGATAAAAAAAAAGGATTGTTAGGTTTTTATCGCCAGATTTATTTATTATCCATAGATCCTTCGAATGCATCTTATTACTATTTTAAAAACTTCCCTTGTATATTTTAAGACATTTTGATAATAGTTTTTTTTTTTTTTACAATACTTCTGTTCAAGTCAGAACTTCATGGAATCTGGACGCTGATCTCATTAATGGCTTTAACGATTTTCCTAAAAATGTAACAGTTGATGCATAGTGCTAAAAAAACTCACGGGGACAACTTACGTTTGTAGGTTATAATTTTTACAAAGTAAAACAAAACAAGAAAAACATAAAAATACTTTAAAAAAAAAACAAAGCTTAAGTGTCATTATATATCAATGATTAACCTAGCTTTCTTAATGTGCTATGATCCTATCACTTGTCTGGACAAGTTGTGAAAGGGGAAGGGAAGAAGTGGGTATGGTTTCTTAAATGCATAAAAAATGTTTAATCAGGGCTCAAGATCCCTCAGGGGGACTAATTCAACTTATACAACCACATTTGTCAAATACGATTTCTTTCCCTTGTTTAAGATTTCAAACAAAATATTATGACAAATAGTTAATTAACTAATTGGTTAATTTTTTAAAAATCGATTCTTGTTTTGTCAGGGAAAAGAAATAATTGTGCAAAATTTAAGCTTTATTCGATACTGGTTTTGGGAGAAATAACGTGTACAAACCTTTTACCATACAGATATAGGCTTTGTTAAAAAGAAATATGTTTTAATTTGAATAGAGAACATGGTCTAGATCTAGATCCAACATCGGTTTTCAATGGACTATTGTGTTCTTGAATGGACTATCACGTTCGGGAATTTTTGTATGTAAGGCTTTATTGATTCAAGAGTTTCATAAATTAATTAATGTTCAGGAAAATTTTGTGCATCTTCTTCTAAGCCCATCATTGAAATATTATAAAATTTTAATTAATTAATTAATTATTAAAATAAAAACAATCATTCTTTTATTTGTATAAATGATGTATTGTGTTTTAGAAAGAAGTTTTAATGTTTTTCTTGTTTAATGTTTCTGTTTATTTTTGTATTTTTTTCTAAATAAGTATCAATGCCGTTCACAACTTTCTCTCCTCAGATAACAGATTCAAGCAGCAAATGCCTGACTAACCCAACAAATTGTCAAAACGGGTTTACCATAAATTTAGTTATAAAAATAACTACTCTACTTGAAGGGAGTATCATTTTTACAAGTGGTGGAGACACGCCTGACAAGCCCGGTATCACGCTTATTTACAGGTAATCTGTTGTTGTTATGCAAACAGGAAATAATTTCTCCTAATCTTAAACTCTATACTTTTAATTGTCAAACGCAATCAGAGACAGGATTCTTCTTCTTCGTTTTCTTGATCAAGCCAACATTTACTGCTGGGCTGTTATGCTTTATTCCAGCATGTCATGAAAAAGTATCGACCTCTCATTGCTAATATTCGACACAGCCATAGAGTACGTGTTATACGTGTAGATTTTTATAGGCTTTTTGTAGTAATAAGGTCTAAAGTTGTTATGCTTTATGCTGATTTGATTTCTATGGATTTATTATTCTAATGTTTAGGCCTGCCTATTGGTTGTTATTCTTGGAAAACACGTGTGTTCATTTATTGTTGACTCTAATTGAAAAAAATTAGAGAATTCATTTTTTTAAAGTGGATTTCTGTTATTTCTTTAAATATTCATTACTCTCTGACTATATTGTGTCACTTAACCAAGCGTATAGAAATACAGAATGGTATAAACTACACAATACTATCATAATAATGATAAATGTTTCATTTGTTAAGGTTTGTTCTACAGGAACTCTGTTTCAGACATTTTAAATATTTTATTAAAAGTCGATATTCCAGCATTTAAAACCTATAACAATTAAAGTAGAACTTCTTTGTACAATGAGCAACGAATTTCAGTTTGAAAGTATTCCAGAAATAGAAACCACAACAATTTCAAATTGTGGATCAATAGCTTACCAAATATACAGTTGTCGTAAGTGTCAGGTCGAGGACTTTTGAAGCTCTAAAGTCTAAACAGTCGATCTGTTTGAACAGTTGTTATGCCTGGGAAAGATATAAGAAAATGCAAATGGGTTACATCCCTATTACCGACAGCTCCCATTCCAACACTAGAGACGAGATCGAAAGCCGAGCACAGAGTGAAAATTTTTCAATTTTCCTTTTCTGTACCACAGCGGCCAAGAGGGCTCAGGGCGCCCGTCATAAAACACCTCATTGAAAAACGGTGCCTGGATCATAACATGACTGTTGAGACACTCTTGGTATCCCCAACAGTGCAATGTGGGTCTTGTTTTGCCTATCTATAGGAGTTCCTCTGGATGGTTTTGAAGGTCTTGTCTAGGGGTTGGATAACAGGGAAGCGACTAAAAGCCCTAGTTCAGTCTTTTGACGACAAAACATCTTAATCTTTACCAATGGAGTAATAACTCTCCAAAGGTACATAACTCTGAGTTATAGTTAATAAAATACTTTATTTAATACAAAACGTATATACATCAGGTCATCGGATTACTTCAACACAAATACATCGTCCAACATGGACCACAGTTGATAGAAAAAACAACTTTCCTACTACACAACTCTCGACAAACTCTTACTAAAGTCTTCAACTGAAAATGCCGGCACTCTCACAGCTCAATCACCAACTCCGTCTATCAGAATCTAGTCCACGACTAACTTCAAAATCACACATCTGATCTAACCCTGCACACGCTCACGAGAAACTATTGACAACAATCTCACCCTCTCCTGCAAGCCATGGTAGAAAGATACTCTAAATTTAGCTATACCATTATAATAACAAACACAGTTTGTAACAGCTACCTTATGGTCTAATCGTCTCCTGGTTTTCACAAGGGCGCTACATTTAGGGCTACATTCTCAGACACAATAGCCTACCAAGCAGATAAAACAATTGTGCCGTTAAATTGCAAAGGATCATTTTGTTTTAAAGTTAATTTTTCACTTCTAATCATTTTCCACAACGATATTGATTGTGTTGTTTTTCATTGAAAGAAACAATTCAAATTACAGTTTCAGCTAATACGAATATTGCATGTATTTCAGATTTGGGCAGATTCACGTGGTAGTGAGTACATCAACACTCTCCTGGTACATCTCTCTGTCACATACACAGATACTTTCGTGGTACAACAAATTTACAACAATCTACGTCTCATGGAGTTTGCAACAAAATCTACAACTGATAGTAAATGAGGTAATGTTACTTTCACATTTACTTTTTAAAAAGCTTAGATCAACTCACGGTGTCTGCCTGGTAAAAAGTTTGTACACGTTATTTCTTCGACACCAAGCTAATGAACTCCAAAAAAGAAGTAGGCTATCTATTACATAAGACTACCTCTGTGGTAATTTTTGCTATAATTATCAAAACCAAAGCAATCCTCTCAATAACAAGGAGACAGAGGTCTAGAAACAAATCTTTTAAATTAAAAATACAATAAAAAAACGACCAAGCGAAGATAATTCAGTTAAATCGCTTTTTTAAAATCACCTCTTCAAGACGAAAAAAAAAGCGAATCTTTTGGGCGTATTCCTGTCTCTTGACTATAAATATTGTTGCATAAAGAATTATTTTGTAAAAAAAAAGTACAAATCTAAGTGAATTGTGAGACATATCTATTCTGATCGCCAGGTCCTTGTAGCGGAGGCATTGTTTCCATTAAGTCATAGTGTGACGTCGGCAATTACAAACAGTTTGATCATTGGTGGCAACACTGTCCAGTGTATTGTCAGCAGCATTAAGATCTGGCTGGTCCACATCTTAATTCTTATAAACCAAAGCATTGTTTCTTGCCAATGTAAGTCTATCTTGTTATATATATATATATATATATTGTTACGAATCTCACTATCCAGGCTCTCTGCAAACTGCACCATACACCACCAACTTAAAGAACTTGACAACTCAGGGCTCCAAAGTAACGTAACACTTTAATGGTTGAATAAATAACAGTCAATACTGTACAATTGGCAGCACGTACACTGTACAAACATCTCTCCGATAACACCGTACCGCCGTATCAACTCTTGCACTGGCCTCTCCGTCTCGTTCCGGGCTTGCACTGGGTTCAACAGTTCAGGACTGACTTCACACACTAGGCTCGTTGTGTCGGACTCGATCGCAGACCAAGATGAAGACGCCAGTCGTCTCAACTGTACTTGGCAGTACTCCGCACTGAACCGTCGTAATGCTCCGTACAGAACCACACCGCTGAACTGTGCTGTAGTCGACCGGACTGTAGTGAACCGGGCTCAGAACCGTCTTGACTGGACACCTCCGCTCTTTATATAGGGTCCCTACTGGCCTTCTAGAACCGGACGGAACATCGCTCGACGTTTCTAGCTTCGTCACATGACTACATCTCTCGTGACGCCCCTGAGATATTTGAGATATTTATATATATAGTCAAAAAATTATTTTTTTAAGTTTCTGATGTACCTTTAGAGTTGAATTTAGTGTGCATACTAGTCCAAACGTCCCGCAGGACTACGTGGGATGGCAACGGACAGGGTATGAACAATTGACACGACCAAACGAAAGTCCAGCGCGCATACCGCAAATCCAGGCAATTATGCCGATAGATAGATAGATAGATAGATATGTAGGTAGGAAAGTAGACAGACAGACAGACAGATAGATAGATAGATAGGTAGATAGATATGTAGGTGGGTAGGTAGGTAGACAGACAGACAGATAGATAGATAGATAGATAGATAGATAGATAGATAGATAGATAGATAGATAGATAGATAGATAGATAGATAGATAAATAGATAGATAGATAGATAGATAGATAGATGCCTTCTAATAATGAAACCTAGCCTAAACTAAAACACATAGAATTCGAGATTATTTATGTCACGAAAACACTTCATAAAATGCTGTTTGTAGTTCCTAAAAGGTATAAAATGTAAAGAGACTTGATCGAAAGATAAGTAGAAGGTGGTAAAAAATTACATTGTGGAGTATTATTGGTCTTTAAATGGTGAGGTATCTGCGATAGGGGATTTTCATGCCACTCTGAAAACATATATACATGCACAGTGCTTTTTTCGTGACGATAGGCACCGGTATGGAGGAGTGCCGGCACCTTTTTCAATGTGGGGAAAAATTATTGTTTTTCTTGGATTTTAACGTTTATTATTAATTTATTAGTTGTTTAGAGTTCCTACCCCAATCCAACATTGAGTACCGGCACCAATTTTTTTTTTACAAAAAAAGCACTGTATACACGTATATGGCTTTATATAACATCGTTCTCATTTCATTCGTTGGAGCAATCATCTAAAGATGAATAGTTAAGCAGTTATGTTTTCTTTCTATTGGACAACAAGCAGATGATAGTCACTTATAACCTCGATTGTGTCTAGATATCACTGTTTTTTTCTAGGCAACTTCGGATCTACAACAACCAGAACCAGTACCACACTTCCTCCTACAACCACACCTCTTATAACATCAACGTCAAGGCTACCAACCACTGTTTTCTTTCCAACCTCCACACCTGGTACAGTTTGTAACGATGGTTGTATACCAGAAGGTAATTTCATTATTGTAAGGACTCAATATTTCATATAATTGTTATTCAAATTGTCCCAACAAATAGAGCTCGTTTCTACATCACTTTCTTAACTTCTTTACCAGTAACATCTTGTGGTACACATGGCCAGGTTTACCACAGTGCAGAGTAGTGGAGGAGGCTGAAATCCATAAACAAAAAGGAAAACGCGTTACGAACTCTAAAAATTAAATATAAGCATAACCAAAATGAATTATAGCCCTTGGAAACCATTTTCTTTTGACCAAAAAAAAAAATCAAAGTAAAATTATTGTCAAAAACTAAAAGTCTAAATGATTTTTTTTTTTAAAGAAAAAGAAATGTCTATATTAATGTATTTATTTTAATGGTCTAATTCCTAAACATGAAAAAAAAATCTATTTCTGAAAAAAAAAATGTTTTAGTTATTAATGTTTCCTTATTTTCATAGCTGTGCACTCTAAGCATTCTAAACAACATATATAGGCCTACATCAGCGGCTCTCAACCTTTTATGCTCGCCGACACAATTACACTCACCCACTCTGCCGCGACCCCCCTCCCCACACACACACATACAGCAATAGAAGAGTAGACTATAACAATCCACATTTTCGAAGGTCTTAGGCGACCCCTGGCAAATCGTCAATCGACCCCCAAAGGGGTCGCGATCCACAGGTTGAGAACCCCTGGCCTACATTTAACTATTTTTAAAAGCATCTATACATATTGGCTCTGATAAAGTTTGTGAAACCTTTAGCCAATTACAAAAATGATCATGAGGAAAATAATTGAAGGTAACTGAAAACTATGCTTCGTTAGTTGGTGAACAAATAAACGTCTCGGAGAGCACAATTGTATGCACATTATTCACCATATATGTATTTGGTAAGTGTACGGTTCAAGCTAAAATGCATCTTCCAGTAATTGCTTAGTTTCTTAGTTCACTTGATCATTAAAGAAACGTTTATATCTCTTCATTTTTTGGCTTCCTGCATAAAGTGGAACCATTTCATTTGGATGAGACTGAAGCAGCTTTTTCACATGATGAGGGTTTCGAAGGACATAGTTTAATGAACTTTGCGCTTAAAGCATTTTTTATGAACCATATCAGCAGATAACAAAAAAATAAAAGCTTTTAGCATAATATCTAAAAATGTTGAGGCACAAAAATGTTTCTGATTTGTTTTCCAGTGGGCTTAATTTTCTTTGGAAGCATTTATGTTAAGGGTAACAAGATAGTCTGGAAAATACAATACAGAAAATCCAGGTTTTCAAAGAAAATGTTACGAAACTGAATGGCCAATAAGAGATTTAAATTTATGACTATAATAAATATAGAGTATATATATACTCTCAGGGTGTATTACTTCAATAAGTGAATGATATGCTTTTGCGAAGTCAAGTCTTGAAAAATAAAATTTCATTAAGGCTTTGTAGAAAGAAGGTAAGGTCCTCCAGAACAAGCCTTCAATGTCATAAACCTTTCCCATGGTGAAGCACATAACAGCATTAAGATGATTTTTAAATCGAATAAATTGATCATAAAATTGTTCTATGGTAATAAGTAACGATCCTAAAATTTTCTTACTATTTCCATTTTTCTATAAAATTTTGAAGAAAAAATTTTTCAAGGCATTAGAGATAGATCTTATTTATCTCCATGTTGCTGTTAGAAACACCTTTCTCATCTCTTTAATACTATTTAAAATGTTACTATATTATATCGTCATAAATTAAAATTCTGTGGCATTTTACGTCTCGAGAGACGATCTTTTCCCTTTGCAACTTCTTGTGTGACTAATGAGGCCAATCCTTGATGAATGAATTGCTAAAAATCGACCCGCAAAGACATTGTCTGCGTTAAATCATAATGTAGGTACAAATCTTTTTTCTTCTTTTTGGACTCAAAGACAAGTCCTAGATATTATAAAACAATAAATTAGGTACGTTACATATATATACTTATTTATTCAAAACAAAATAAAAAGAAGTTGAACTTTACACTATTCGCCTAGCTTAAACATAATGTTGTACTTTTTTTCACAGACTCCTGTTCTACATGGCCTGAATACACCGAACCAATAATTACAGAAGAAAACGATACAACACCCACACAAGGGCAACCAATTAGTACAATATCGTCTTCCACAAGTAGGACTCCAACTGCAACTACTCAAGCCCCAACAACTGCAGCACCTCAACCTACTACTCAAGCACCAACAACTGCAGCTCCTCAACCTACAACTCAAAAACCAACAACTGCAGCACCTCAACCTACAACTCAAGGACCAACAACTGCAGCTCCTCAACCTACAACTACAACAACTGCAGCACCTCAACCTACAACTCAAGCCCCAACAACTGCAGCTCCTCAACCTACAACTCAAGCCCCAACAACTGCAGCGCCTCAATCTACAACTCAAGAACCAACAACTGCAGCGCCTAAACCAACAACTGCAGCACCTCAACCAACAACTACACCACCAACAACTGCAGCAACTCAACCTACTACTACAGCACCAACAACTGCAGTGCCTCAACCTACAACTCAAGCACCAACCACTGCAGCGCCTCAACCAACTACTACAGCACCAACAACTGCAGTGCCCCAACCTACTACTGCATCACCAACAACTGCAGCACCTCAACCTACAACTCAAGCACCAACAACTGCAGCGCCTCAACCTACTACTGCATCACCAACAACTGCAGCACCTCAACCTACAACTCAAGCACCAACCACTGCAGCACCTCAACCAACAACTACAGCACCAACAACTGCAGCACCTCAATTTACTACTACTGCACCAACAACTGCAGTGCCTAAACCCACTACTACAGCACCAACAACTGCAGCTCCTCAACCTACAACTCAAAAACCAACAACTGCAGCACCTCAACCTACAACTCAAGCACCAACAACTGCAGCGCCTCAACCAACAACTACAGCACCAACAACTGCAGCACCTCAATTTACTACTACTGCACCAACAACTGCAGTGCCTAAACCCACTACTACAGCACCAACAACTGCAGCACCTCAACCAACAACTACAGCACCTCAACCAACAACTACAGCACCTCAACCAACAACTACAGCACCAACAACTGCAGCACCTCAACCTACAACTCAAGCACCAACAACTGCAGCTCCTCAACCAACAGCTACAGCACCAACAACTGCAGCGCCTCAACCTACTACTACAGCACCAACAACTGCAGCACCTCAACCAACAACTACAGCACCAACAACTGCAGCACCTCAACCTATTACTACAGCACCAACAACTGCAGCGCCTGAACCTACTACTACAGCACCAACAACTGCAGCACCTCAACCTACTACTACAACACCAACAACTGCAGCGCCTCAACCATCTACTACAGCACCAACAACTGCAGCACCTCAACCTACTACTACAGCACCAACAACTGCAGCACCTCAACCAACTACTACAGCACCAACAACTGCAGCACCTCAACCTACTACAGCGTCACCAACAACTGCAGCACCTCAACCTACTACTACAGCACCAATAACTGCAGCTCCTCAACCTACTACAGCGTCACCAACAACTGCAGCACCTCAACCTACTACTACAGCACCAACAACTACTGCAGCTCCACGGCCTACAACTACAACTCCAACTAATCCACCTTGTCCCGAGTTTACATACTCAGTCTCCCTAACTACTACGGTCAACAGCAATGGTCAAGGATTGCTGTCCTGCTCAATCTCCACAGTGCCCCCTGTTGGAGTCACGGTTCAATTCACTTGGTACATTAATGGGGTAGCTGTAAATGTGATAAAAGTTATCGAAGCGCCTGACAGAAGTGCTACTATCTTAGCCAGTGAAACGGGAGTTGATTTGTTGAACAAAGTGGTAAGTATTGTATATATTTTCTTTTGTTGCAAGTTATCTTATTACATGTTTGTATATTTCTAAGGCATAGAATAAGTTGCAGAACAGCGCAGTAAGTACCATACTAATTGATATATTAGTGGAAGACGTGTGGTACAATTGTAAAATCAAATAGATTACAATAACAAACTTGGTTGCGCAAAGCAATGACACATCACAGTTATATTTTACACTTTTATCATTATCATATCATTAGCAGTGGCGTAGCTAGGGTGGGAGAGGGGGGTCCATATTTCAAAATACCCCTGGGCCCCCACTTTTTGTTCTGTAAATTAGAAACCATGCTGCAAGTATTCTACACATTAGACTTGTATATTTATTAAGTATGATGTTGAATGTCAAATCCCTTGATACGCCACTGATCATTATTATTTATATTAAGTCAAATGTATTACTCAAAGCTATAGGCCTACTTATGTACATACAAATTGAGATTGGTATAACCTTTAAATAGTACAGGGCTGTTTCAAATTTCGTGAACCATTGTTAATGCCCATTAAACTTTTTTCTTAAGGACACATTATTGCACTATAAGTGTTAAACAATAGTCCCTTACCAAGTTTAAATAAACATAAAAGTAAATATAAATAAAGATATGTATATATATATATTTATATAGGTCTATATGTGATCATGAAATATTTTGCCCTGCCAATACAAACATTTTCAGATGAACTTATCAAAACAAAATAACCATTTCAAATCTCAAATCATATAACTTAATACATTTCTTTATATTAAAATTATGAAATGGATTTCATCCTACAAAGTAGCTTACATAGCCTTTACAACACAACTAAACGGAAATCTAAAACAATTATTTCTACATAATCTTTGTTCTGTTGCAGATAACTTGCTCAGCAGAGGTCAGATTTTTAACTTCTGGTGCCTTGTGGTGTCACAAACAAACCAGTAACACGTTACGACCAGCAGTCACGGTAAAACTTTAACTATAAGTCTATTTCTAAATCAGTGGTCTCCAACAAAGTCGAAAACGGAATCCCCATATTGATGAAACTATCGAACAAAGCATTAGGGTTTTTTAAAAGAAATTTCTATAAATCAAATAAGAACATAAAACTAAAATGTTATTTAACCTTGGTTAGGCCAATAATAGAAAATGCATCCTCTGTTTGAGGCCCCTCAATTCAAGAAAACATTATGAATCTGGAACCGACACAAAATAGAGCAGTGAGATTCATAACAATCGAATATTCACAATAACTAGAGTAACACACGGTACCTTTAGTAAAATCACTAAATTTAGAAAGCCTTCAGGGTAGAAGACTTAAAGTAGCAATTATACCTAAAACACTGAACCATAATCTTCAAATACAAAATTTAATGAAATACTCTGAAAGACACAAAGATAAAGGTGTGTAATCGGCTCCATATGCTAGGACAAATTTGTACAAATACTCCTTCTTCCAGTACTATTAGACCTAGCCAGGAAAACCAGTGACTTAGCAGAATTTAGGTCATTGGTTAATATGCATGACGTAATCATGATCTTTTTTATGCGGAAATTGCCCTAAAAAAATGAATAACATTTCTTCAAAGCTAGCGCTGGTGAATTAAAGATGGACAAATTACATTATTATAATTAGCTTGCTTATGATGTCTAGAAATAGGGAAATCCGTAATCCTGTAGCTAACCGTCCTATAGTTAAAGTTAAAACTTATATCTAGTAAATAAAAAAAAAAGGCTCATAATATATAATTACTTTAGATTTTTCATATAGATCTAGACATTTTAGACTAGTTAAACTATAAAGATCTAGATCTAGGTCTACTAATCTACTCTAGTAGGCCTAGTTACAATTGAGCATTCCAGCTTAAGCTTTACAAAAAGTAAAAGACTTAATAGTCATTTTCACAGTTAAGTTTTGCATGAAAATCTCAAATTAGGTTCTTAAAGTATTATTAGACTCTCATTTCGATTCAAAGACAGATTGGTGAAAAGGCAGAGTGATGTCTAGATTCTAATTATGTGAAGCAACAACTTATAAAATAAGAAAAACTTAAGAGACACTTCAGGATAGAAGAGGAAAAAGTAAAGTATATAATAACCTTTCTAATGAAATACTCAGAAAGACACAAAGATAGAGAGAGGCACATTTCTTATTCTATTCACTAGAACAAATTATTATAGCGCCTTCTTCCCTAGCGCCTTTAGAGGATGGAATGGGTTGATTTTTAAAGAGAAAATATACAAAAAGTAAAAAAGATTGAAAACCACTTATCTAGATTCTAGATCTAAATATCTATCTAGATTTGCTTATCCCTTCAAAATTGAAGGTCTTCAACAATATTGACATAAACTCTGTGTACAATATTTTCTGCATCATTATTTATTTTTTTTTTTCAAATTTTTTATCATGTTGTCACACTATTAAGTGGAAAAGATAAGAACTGACATTATCTTGAAAGATATATTTTCTTTAACAATCATGATTTTGTATTTTTTGTGTACTTTTACATTTGATTCATTATAATTTATATAGATTTCTAGCTCTATGAATGCTGTGGATCTTAGGATAATAAGTTTATGAGTAATATGCTTTAGAGTTACCATGTAGAAATGTTTTCAAGTCACCATGGCTATTTTGTATTTCTAGTGTCCACCAAGTACCCCGATCTCAGTGACAGAAGGTGGAGGTCACTACCTTCTACATCTGAATGTTTCTGTTCCGCCTGCCTTATTTTGCAAACCTGAAGACAGCAGTCAATGTCGTGTGGAAGTGGTGACCAATGTCCTGGGAACCAATCAAGAGCTCAAGTAAGATTTTAAGAAGATTTAAAAATCCAAATTCTTTAAAATTGATCATAAATCATTGGCTGATAAAGAAAATATCTGTGTGAAGGTAGTGATGTATTTGAGTATGAAGATTAAGGTGAAGTGCAGTACTTTATGTGACTTCACATTCCTAGCTGTGATCTACGTCCTCTGACACATCAATCACAGACATATCCGTTGTCTGACGATGGTCGATCTAGGCTCTCTTTTTGCCATCTTTGCCTGTTCTCGATAGTGGATTTTCTTTTGGTCTCAAACGTGTATCCACGGCCAGTAATTAAAGCCTGTAGTACTGTACTTAACTATTTTTTATTTGTAAAAATTTAATTTTACTTTAGCTGTGAAATATTGACTAAAACTGCATGCATGCTCTAATTTAAATGTTATTCTGCTAACACAAGCACAAAGTATTTCTACTAAATTTAAAATGTTTTATATTTTAGACTACTTGTTAAAATTAAATTATATAACATAATTTGAGATGATGTTTGCAATAATGTTCATATTTCTAATGTTATGTAAGAAATAGCCACACCCTGGAGGGGTTGAGGGCAAATTGCAAGGGAAAGCAAAAAGCTGAAAAGAATAAGAAATAGAATTCCTAATGGTGATAAAGTATTTTATACATTTTTAACTAAACTTGTGTCCCCAAAAAATATCTAGGATTAATATGTCTAGAGAACTGTTGTAAAGGTCATTGTTGGGTTCCTGACAGATAGTCCAAATATTTTACTTGAAAGAGAATTATTCTAGTATAAAAATTCAAAAATCTTTTAAGCAAAATAAACTTGTCTTTAATCCATACATAATTATATCTTTCAATGTCAATGCAGAATACTGTAGAATTTATTAATATTAGAGCGTTTAGGAAAGATATACCAACAACTTAGTATGCTTCTCTCTTATTTCTACATAGTAGGCCTACAGCAACTGGTAGATTTATTTTTTTTAGATTTTATTTATTTTTAAGAACATTTTTCTTGCAATTTTGATTTTGTTTTACATTACTATATCTTCATAAGTTACTCACATTCCAATGATTGCTATACTTACCTTTAACTAGATGCTCCCAAACTCAGATCATCCCCCAAGTTGTGATTGGAGTTGACACTGTTGGGGATGGAAGCAACAAACAATGCGGTGTGCTCATTACAAATAACAATTGGTTCCTGGGGGTCACCATACCAATCAAAGCTACTGTAGATGGCATCAGTGATGGTAATCGAATTAGAAAACTAAGGATTTTTGTTCGAATCATTGGATTGGTAATTTTTATTTTTCTTGCTTTTATTTTTAATTTGTCAGTTCTGATGCAGAATCTATATCTAGATTTATATGTTAAGATGAAATAATTTGTTTAAAGAAATCCAATTTCATAGTTTTGTTCTTTCTATGAAAGGTGACAAACAGCGTTAATGATGTCTATTGTAATGACATTGATATCACTGCCATTAATGGACCTAATCCAAGTTCATGCTCATCAGTAAATGATCCACATATGACCACCTTTGACAAACGGTGAGTGGAATTGTAAGTGTCAATCTTTACAGTATTGGAAAAGGTCTTAGCATAACTTAAGAATAGTGTCACAGTTGATAGCTAGTGTAGGTCTATTTGTAGGTTTTAAATAGATCATGGACAATCAAAGAAGTAAATTACTTTTTTGTTAAATGTTAACATATGTACATAGCTTCATTTAATACATAATTTTTATTCAATAAATGATCAAATTGCATGTATTAATAGCAGTGTTTCTCAAACTTTTTTGTCTGGTGGCACAGTAAAAAAACTACAAAAATTTCGCAGCACACCACGAAGAGCAACAGTTATTTTATAATAAAAAGGAAAAAACGTATTTTACCTGTTTTGAAGTATTACATTTAATGTGAAGGGTTTGCCCGTTTTTTTTAGAGCAAATGCGATCTAATGGAGGCTCCAGAGTCGACAAACAAACTCGCATTTCATCGTCTATTGTAAGAAGTCTTTCTCTGTTCTTAGATTTGATTTCAGTCAATGCTAAAAATCCAAACTCACAAAACTATGAAGATATAAATGGAAGAATTATTTTGATTTGCTTTTAAACTGATTGCAGGATATAACTTGTTGATTGAAATCCAAAACACATCCAGGTTTTTCTCGGCAAAACTTGACTTAAGAACTACATCGTTTTTAAATCAATGAGCTGCTCTGCTTCTTCAGTTGTCAGATTTGTAGCTTCATTGTTTCCAAATGGATAACTGACCCATCCATATTCAAGACTTTTAAATGTTGGGAAGTAATGCAGCAATGCTTAATGCAGGTGTGTCAACGTGTTCAGAATTTCGGGGGTGATTTCTTTATTTGAAGCACATTCATAGTAAGTAGGAAAGCAGTCGAAGACTCCTTTTGAGATCTTACTTTGCCACAAAGACCATTTTTCACCAAATGACTTCAGTTTTGAGGATGCAGTGATGATGGTTTCCGATGGTCCTTGAAGACTTAAATTCAATGAATTTAATTTGTCAAATAAATCAGAGAGAAATGTCATCTCGTCATGAATAGAAAATCTCCAAAGTCTTTTTTTTTTCAGCCTCCAAGAATGAAATCAGCTCAGCCTTGAGTTGGACGACACCTTTAACACTTTTCCCCTGGAGAGCCAACGAACGTTGGTGTGATACAGGAGACATTTGTAGTCTGAATCCATTGCTTCACAAAGCTCTGAGAAAAGTCGGGGTGCAAGCGGTCGAGATTTAATGAAGTTTACAACTTCAATCACTTGATCCAGAGCAAACATCAAATAAAGATTTGAAGGCAAGAGCTTCTCTATGGATCATGCAGTGAACAACTTATGCATTTGGATTTTCTTGACGCACAAGAGTGACAAATTCATTTCCCTGCATGGAAGGACAGCCATCGGTGCAAACGCTGACACAGTTTCTCCACTTTGTAGTTTGAAGAGCAAAATGTTTTCGTTCACTGCTTTGAAAATATCTTCGCCTTTGGTCGTAGTTGGTAAGTCTTTGTTAAATAAGAATTCGTTGACACATTTTTCATCCTTTATGAACAGAATAAAAGCTAGCAGCTGGGCTTTGCCGCTAACGTCAGTGGAATCATCAACTTGAAGAGACCACAGCAGAGACACTTCATCGTCAGTCACGTCGAAGTGTTCGCAGATTTGATCTTGTAAATCTGACGATAAGTCTTCAATTCAGCGCGAGATAGTATCATTTGACAAAGGAACTTTTTTAACTTTCTCGCCGGCATCGGGTCCAAGGATAGTTTCAACAACTATTGCTAAAGCTGGTGCAATGATTGATTCAGCCTCTGTGTGTGCTTTCTTGCGTTTTGCTAATAGTTGAGCAACCTTATAAATTGCAATCAATCCCTTTTCTGGCAGCTTTAGGTACTTCATAAGTTTCTTCTCTTGTTTATTTTGTTGAGCCCTGATGTTTTCAAAGTATTTTTTCGGTTGCGCTTTTACAGCTGGATATTTTGTTTTCCAAGTGTCTCTTTAATTGGCTTGGAACAAGCGCCTCATTCGACAGAGTTGCATTGCAGATAAGAAAGAATGGCAATGGAGAATCTTCAGGTCCAGAAGATATGAAACCATATCCGATGAAATCTTTTTTGTACCTTTGTTTAATGCCTTGCTTTTCATTGAACGCTTTCGCAGTTTCATTCTTGCTAACATATTTCTCCATGGATAACAATGAATAAGGCTTAGTGATAATTTGTTATTATTAGCATACATCTAAAAAATTTACATGAAACGCATCGCTTATTATTATCGTTACCAATTCAAGAACTGCTATGCGTTTGCTAAGGAGGCCTACATTTGAGTCATTATAATAATATATGTATAGTTAAAAAATTCCATAGCCTGAATAAATAACAACCCTTTCTGCCATAATGGAGCGATCCACTACTATTACTGGTCGTTGCAAGTGGGAATGTCATCGCAACTTAAAATAAAAATATAATAGTAGGCAGGCCTGTGTAACGCCTGCACTTGTGGCGTTCTGAAAACTCCCGCGGCACACCTGCAAATCTTCGGCGGCACACTAGTGTGCCAGTGTGATGCGGCACACAGTTTGAGAAACACTGATTAATAGTATAATGACACTTGATCTGATATTTGTTTCCTAATTTTTAAATAGACGTTATAACAACATGCTTCAAGGGGAGTTTGTTCTTTACAGACACACAACTTTACCATATGAGGTAGGCATCAGGGTATTATTTGTTTGTTGTTTAGATCTTAATTTCTTGAATGCATTAGAAGATTTTAGGCCTTTGTGTGGAGCTCAATCCCTTACATTAATACATGTATCTTTTGGTGAGGATTAAGTGAGCATCGGCATCAAGTCACATAACTCTAGAGTCTCTGTGACTGGTAATAAATGATTATAACTAGACTCAATTATCTACCATTTCCAAGCTCTCTTTCCCTCATTCACAAAGTGGCTTTGTAGCTTTCTCTAAGACCAAGTAATCATTTAAAAATCATATGGAAAAGGAACAATCGTTTGAGTGTTGGGACAAAGCTAAAACCTTTGCCTTATCTGTATGTGGAGAAGAAGCCATTTAACCATGATAAACAAGCTATTAAAGCAAAGTGTAGGATGGGCCTTTGTCAATGGAGTCTTATTATCAAAGTTCTAATCATGGTACCTTTGTTGAGGAAGGAAGAAGACACTTTGCTTTAAATGCTCTCCATGTCTGTCTGAGACCTGCCATAATCTGATTAATCTAGTTGAAGAAATCAGTTGCTCTTGACGTGTTTTGAAAAATACATAACTATTCTTAACCACAGGTTTTTTATTTAGAGCATTTAAAAGAGAGGATTGAAGCCTCCTCACCGTAATTAAGGTAGAGCTTAATGGAGAATACTATTAATCTTTTTGGTATGTTACTTCAGATGGTACAGCAAATACATACAATATAATGAGTATGTTTAGGTATTAACAGATCTTTTAATAATTTAAACTTTAGGTTTAGTAATAATGATATAGATGTAGTTTAAGTTCCCAGATTTAATTTTTATTTAGACAAATTCAACAAATACATAGTTAAAAATACATTTCAGGTTAGTGTTCTTTACAGGCCGTGTGTTAATGGCAATAATCGTGTTACTTGCAACTGTGGAGCAGCCGTACGTTCTGGAGATGATGTCATTACTTTCAAGTGAGTAAAATAAATAAAACCAATAATATGTTAAACTAATAATTAGAAGGAATTTACCCTGAGTCAGATTACTGACTGAGGGATAACTCGTAATAAATAAATATTTTACTTCTTTTATTACAATGTTTTATGTGTTTTGTGAAATAACTTATAGGACTTGCGATGCCCGTCAAAATTTGCCCCAATATGGTGGAGGTAATAGCATTATAATTGTGGAAGTTTTCAAAAATGGAGAGTTTACTAAAGGAACAAAGATTAGACGATATGGAACCGGGCAAAAATATGAAGCAAGTATCTTTTACACCTAAAAAAATTATAATCTTAAATTGATAATTTCAATCAGCTGAATAAAAAGTAGCAACATAATTTTCTTTACAAATTTAAACGAAAATTTAAAAATTATGAAAGCAAAATGTCATGGAACAAAAAAAAATTAAAGACAAAGTAGACAAAAAAGATTATTCAGCTGTGAAGAAAACCTTTATTTTTTTAATGAAATAATATGCATCAATGTGTAAATGTCTTTTATTATATTGTACAGAATTTAAGTTAATATGACTTTCCATCTCTAGATTGTGATGCATATAATAGTGTGTAATGGAAATTTGATACCTCTTAAAGTTTGTATGTTATGTTTGATAATAACAAATTTTATCTTATATAAGTAACTCATTAATATATTTTCTTTCAAAGGTGACTCTACCCATTGGAACTAAAATAACTGTCTTGGCTAGCAGAAAACCTTTCATGGATATTAATGTGGTTGCTTCTGCATTAGATCATAGCAAAACTGAAGGTGAGCCATATGAATGGTTAAGATAAATCTAGCAGTTTGAAATAAAATTATTCACTTTTTTCATTTGCATTTTAAGTTTATTCATTATTTTAAAAAATATCTTTTATGATAATAATATAATCAAATGACTTGTTCTTATTAAGTAGCCCAAGCTCTCTAATAACATTAAGACAGTTTTCTTTTTGATTGGTTTACGGAGCTTGAAAAGAGTATACAATTTTTTATTCATTGAGGTTATTTATACTTATAAATTAAAGGATTGTCACACTTTCTGAACAGGCTTATGTGGTGACTTTAATGGCAATGCCTTGAATGATTTTAATGGCATGAATGAAGCAAGCTTCAACAATTTCTGGAGGTGAGTTTGCAAAATATTGCAAGGTATAAAAGGTTGCAGCGAATTTAATTTTTTTCCCTTTTATTTTTAAATAGGAAAAGCAGCAATGCAAAAACTTTTGGCAAAATTCTGAAGAAATCTAAATTAAGTACATTATTCTTGTTGGTTAATGCGCAGATGTTATTGTTATTTTAAACATAAAATCTTTTTTATCTTTGCCATACAACATTTTATGAACCTTTGGAACTGACTCTATGCATTTTCACAATTAATTTTAAATCTCAAAATAAAATATTTTGTTTGCAAATTTATTTTAGCTTCAGCCATTCTGTATGGTAAAAAGTTTGTTATTACTTAGTCACGTTATGCTATTGATAATGTAACAATAGAGAGATGTAGAAAACATATAAGTCTGAAATCTCAAAATACACATTTAAAAATATAGTTATTAAAATCAGTTTTAAAAATTTTATTTAATTTTCTATGAAATCTGTTTTTTAAATTTTTCATTAAAGACGATCAGGATCATTGTTCAATGGTGTGGCAGCAAGCACATATACCAGACATGAGAAATTCTGCAGCTGTATTAACTCTCAAACAGCTTTATGTGACGAAGGCCTGGATGTGTTTACTTGTACCACTACACAGACCAATCGTAAGAATTGAATAATATATATATGTATTCATTTTAGCTATATAGGTTAACTTTAAATTACAATCAGTTTTTTTTTAATTACATTTTTTGTTTTAACTTATAAATGAGAAGACAATAACAATTGCCTCAACTTTAATAAAAAAGCATTTTAGAAGTTTATTTGTTCTTCTTGTCTTTACAAGCAGTATTAGATAAATCTAACAAAATATTTAGAGTTTCTTTTAGTACCGATGTTTAACAAATGCTTAATAGGTCTGATAAAAACTAACATTTTTTTCTTCTCTAGCTGCTGACGTAACTAACTCTCTAGTTCAACAGGCTAAACTTCCAGTTTTAGGTCAAACTCAAATTAGAAGCCGTAGATTTGTTAGACAGGTTTGTCTTTATTTTAAATTAATGAGTAGTATTTTTAAGACACATTAATATATTGAGACATTGAAGAGAGGTATACTTTTGGGTTAATATAAAGAAAGGGTTATGGATTGCAGATTGGAACACACATAAAAAAGCTAAAACCTCTGAATATATATGTAGAATAGAATATATATGCAGTGGGGGGAGCTGCCTTACATTTCGAGGGTTCTCCTGGCCAGCCTGTTGACCTATACTCTAGAATGGCCGGCAATGCCCATACATGAAATGGTGTGTATATTGTCTACATGGACACAGTTCCTCACTGGCACCTCTCACCATTGCACGTCACTAAATGAGATTATTACCGCACTTAGCTTCCTTTGAATCCCTGTTGTGTTCTCGTATGGCTGCAGATCTCTAGTCTTTATTAAAGAATTGAAGGAATTTGCAATCAGCCTACAAGCCTTTGTCCTTTTTTTATTCTTCTGTGCCAAACCCAACATATATATATATATATAGTGCTTTTTTGTGATGGTAGGCTCTGGTACGGCGTACCAGCACTTTTTTCAATGTGGGGAAAAAAGTATTACTTTTCTTGTATTTTAATGTTTATTATTAATGTATTAGTAGTTAACAGTTAGACAATCCATCACTGAGGATTGGTACCTATTTTTTTTTTTTTTTAAAACACTGTATGTATATATATATATATATATAGATATGTATATATATATATATGTATATACATATTTATAAATATACAGTAATAATTGTTAATTAAACATTTTGTTTTTCAGAAATCATATAATAACTATTCTGTTGATTGCTTTTTCATAAATATCAATTAATTTAATAAGTAAACATGTACATTTCACTATATAAATATTCTCTTTGCTTTGGTTCAATGATCTGCACTTAGTAAACATCACAACTATTTTGAGTCATACCCTTAAACTTAGACCTTGCAAAAAAAAAAAGTCCCTTTTAGTTTATTTACCTATATAATATATACAGTGAACTGTAATAGTAATTCTAAAAATGTTAAAAGGAGGTATTGTTTACAATATTTTTTTTACAAAGCTATATATCAACTCACTCTGGCAAAAGTTTTTTACACATTATTCCTCTGACTCCCAATCTTGGATTAAGTTGAAATTTTACACAACTATTTCTATTACCTGACAACATAAGAATTAATAAAAAGAATTAACCAATTAGTTAATTAACTATTGGTAATTAATTTTTTTTTTGGTATCTCAAGCAAGGGAAAGAAATTGTTCTTGACTGAAGTGGTGGCTTATGATGAGTTAGTCCCCTTTATTGGTCACTGCTTTAAAATAATTTTGAATGACTAGCAGTGTGGTTAGTATGTCGGTTTCAGCCCTGAGTTTGGATTCAGGTCCTTTTATCCTTTTAAAAAGCGATTATGGCTAAATTCACCCAGATATCCCTTTCTTTCTTCCCTTTCACAACCCCCATTTTTAAAACTGGTCCAAATAAGTACCGGTATAGTTTCATTGCGTATTGAGAAAGCCAAAAGCAAAACAAAAACTATTGGTAAAAATATTTATAATCTCACAGATTATTGTTGTTGGTCTAGATCTATTAAAAATTACATTACTAATCCAAACTATTTGATACAATTACTTTTCATATAAGCTTTGTTTTTTTATAAAGTACTTTTTATGATTTTCTTGTTTTTTAGACTGTGGATATCAGTGGATCTGAAAGTTTTACAGTTGAACAAGCTACAGAATACTGCACCAACTATTTAGAAAACAGCAGCACTGTTCTTAACTGTGTTTTACAATTAGACAAAAGAACTGTTAATGCCAGTATAGCCAGTTGTGTGGAAGATCTTGTGGTATGAGAAACTATTCATTAAATTATTTAGGTTTATAGGCATAAAATTTTAAACATTTCCTTTTCATTTATGTCAGAAAACATTATATCAATTTTAAAAAATAGCTAAAAGGTTGTCACAATTTTTTTTATTGTTATTTATAATTATTTTACTCCATTGTCCTTTATCAATAGTAACAAAAGAAATAATTATAATTATGTTCTATAAAAAAAAAAATCCAGTAAACCAGTGAAAATTAAATGATGTCAGGTAGTCAGTCTATATTGTCTGGGTCAGGGGCATTGCTAAGGTTTAAATCACAAGGTGTGGTGTCATATGGTGTGGGTATCATAAGGTGTGGTGTCATTCCTTCCCAAAATAATCTTTACTCTAACATCTACCTTTAGTAGATTTTCAGAATCTTTTTTGAGCACATTCTGCTTTTAGCAAAAAAAAAAAAATTAAACATATTTTTCACTGTCATGCTGCTACTGGTCAGAATGGTCTATTATTTTAAAACTTGTTTTTAGCACTTTTTAAAGAGTTGCCTCTCGTTGCTAAGAAGTTCAAAATGACTATTTTAAAACCAGAAATAATAGTAAATCTGTAAAAATATAAAACCTATTAAAAAATAAATAGTTTGAGTTTCATTCATTTAAAAAAAAGTAACTTCTTTATGACAGAATGAATCTATTAAAAATGTTTCAATAGCATAATATATTTATTTTCTCTGGTAAAATTTTATGAAATGTTATGGATAAAATATTTTAAGGCATTAAATGATGAAGTTTACTTGTTTGATATATATGTTGGATATTCCTTTAGAAATAAAGATTTATTACATCTCAGCCCAGATCTGCTACAGGATGGCTGGGGTTGATAGCAGGCAGGGTTTGAACTTGAAACAATTGATATAACCATATAGATTTATATTTATATTATAAAAACTAACAGAAAAGGTCTTAAGACAGAAAGATTAAAGGTCTTTGGGAGTCCTTTCTGGGTGTATGCTGCTCAGCTTTTCTAGTCTGTAATCTGTACAGCTAAAATAAAAATTAAAAAAAAAAATGTTTGGAATTTGAGCATTACTCATCTGTTGCCTTATAGTCTTTGATTTATTCTTCATTTAAAGGTTTTATACCTATTTCCACTAGGACACTGGTGAACGTGAGTGGGCCTTGCCTCATGTTAGAGATTTGACTGAGCAATGTCTAACTATTGCTAGACAAGACCCAGATGTCTGGAATGCTACTGGTACTAATGATGGAGAGCCTGATTTACCAGAGACAATTACAGCATCACTCTGTCCAGAGCCTTGTGGAAATAATGGAGATTGCATTAATGGTCAATATTTTGTCAATAATTTTTTTTTGAACACATTTCATTGATAATGGATATTCTGTTACATGTTGTAGGTCCTTAGGACAAACACAAGAACAAAATAAAACCAATAGAGCAGCATAGCAAGTCATCTGAAGAATTTTTTATAATTTGTGATGATTGCCAAGTAATAAAGCTTTTTAATGCCAAACCCAGGCTTTGAAATCCTTTACAGGCTAATTAATAGCTAAGCTTCAAAGGTCAAAATACCTTCTTAGTTTATTATCAGTAGTTTAAGTTATAAATTTGCTTAATATTGCCATATTCTTATATTGTTTTTTTTTTTGCTAAAATTAAATATGGACATTTTCTTAACTCTTCAAGACCGTAATGACGCTGACAAGCGACCAGTCTCCCGGCCGTGCTAACGTAATGACGCTTCCAGTGTCCGATCACTATTTCCCTGTTTACTTCTTTTTCTTTTCTAATCCACGTTTTTAATCCCTTAAATGGTTTAAGGAAACGCTAGAGTGGCCGTTTTGAAAGTTTTTTTCTTCTGATAGTTTGTTGATCTAAGCTGTTTTTATTGTTCTAAATATTTTTTTTTGTAAGTGACTAGTGAATTTTTCGTTTTTTTGCATCAGACATCATGGCTGGCAGGCCTTCTTGCCGTTTTACTGCTGATCAGGCCTTTAAATTTTTTTTTTAAGATACGAATGATAGTGACATGAGTTACTTAGACTTAGAGTTCGATAGAGATTCTAGAACTAGAAAGTTATAATGAAAGCGATTTTCACACTCAAGCGAGTCTGATAGTGAATTATTCATCCCTAGATCTAGTAAAAGTAGTAAACGAAAGGGGGTGTTCCCCACGGCCATACCCTAGTAGATCTAGAAAGAAACCTCACTAAAAGTGTAAATATTGATCAAGTTTGACAAAGTTATGTTTTTTAAATAGATAATTGGATAGAGTTTAATATTTCATACAATAATAATGATTGAGGACTGTTGGAATATTCTTTTTTTACTGGGAAAGTCAGTTTTTAAAGATCAAATTAAAAAAAAATAATTTTTCATCTCTAAAATTACCTAATTTTTTTTTCCAGTGACTATAACATTGAAAGATAAATTATCTGGTAGTACATTCAATTTCCAACAAAATTTTATATAACATGTCTATGTTTTAACAAACAGAAAAAACAGTAGGACGTTTATAAAAAGGCTTATGTGATAAAAATTGTGGGGAAAAAAAAATTAATTCCGGTAGAATGAGAAAAAAGTTACTGTTTTTAAGAGTTCAAATTTCAAATATAGATGTTGTTTTTAAAGCTACACATCTTGACATTTTTCTTAATATATAAATAATAACATTGCCTTAAATTTATTGTACATCAGTAATTTTTTTTTTAATCCTGAAGTTCAACAAGTGTTAAAGATGAAATCTCCACACATAAGTAGTACTTCACTATCTTTCAGGCGTCTGTATCTGTAAAGCTGGCTACAGTGGTGAAAAATGTGATATTAGTAAGGACACAATACCTATAGTTCTTCCTGCCACTGAAACATGTGATTTAATGGGTTCCTCATGCACCAATGTCTTCATTGATGGATTACATTTCTATCAATCAAGCAACTTGACTTGCCACATTAAATATGTCACAGTAAGTTACACTTTTGTACTGCTCAGACAAAATTTGTGTGTCTAGGACATGTCTGTCTGTAGAACTATCTAAAACTGCTTTATAAAATTTCAATGAAATTTTAATGTGTTCTTTCTAGATATATTTTTTAACCAAATGGTTGGGTAGAGATTTTTTGAAATATTAGTAATTACTTTCTTAAAATTTTGTGTCTGCTTAACAATAAGTTGAAACAACTCAAAATGTAATCATAATAAGGGAGAACACTCATGGGAATTTAGGGTGAAATAAGGACTTAGTCAAGGAGACTCACTTTCATGCTTTTCAATCTGACTCTAGAAAAAGGTAATAAGGAGTATACAAATAAACACAAGGGGGACAATTACTAACTACTTCATAAGAGAAAACTTAGGTCCCCAACCAACAATAACAATATACAGCCAACCTCTACAATATCTCGCATATGCAGATGACATTGCTTGAGCTTTCACACGACTAGAAGAGACATCTCGACCAGCAGAACTTGAAATAAATGACAACAAAAACCAAGTATGTTCTAATGACGAGAAAAATCAGGCAGAAGAACAATATATTCAAATTAACCACAAGTTTGAAAAACGTAGAAATATTTAAAAATTTTTGTAAGCATAATACTTTTCAACAATGACCTAATGTCAGAAGTAAAGGAATGACTAGCAGGAGGCAACAGAGCTTTCTAACCCTAACACATTGTAGTCATACTATGTTTTTTTTTTATATATTTTTAGGTTAGTGATAGAGTGACACTGACAGGAGAAGTGGCAACTGTGCCTGCTACGTATATCAGTGTTAGCCAGATTACTTGTCCAGTTCCATCCAGAAGAAATGCTTTCATAAGTGTCAGCAATGACAAAGTCAGTCCAAGTAATCATAGTTATCTCCACGTTTATATTAAATCAAGCTGTCAGGAGTGTGATATCTCCACAGCAGGAGACAGTGCCACCTGTAAATGGAAGGTTAGTTCAGCTCCCATCTTGCTTGAGTGAGGAGAGTGCTATTATTTTTATTTTTCAAATTTATTTGTTTTTTTACCAATAACCTTTACTTCCCCTACTTTACCTAAAACCATTTTGCTTTAATCACTTTAAATCATTGTTTTGGTATTACAAAGAAGTGTCCCAACTAAAAACACCCACCATAATGCTTAGGTATAAATATTCTTCATTTTGCTTATCCAACAGCCTTACACATGTATCATAGATGATCAGTGCTATGTAAGAGATGAGCTCTATGTTGGTGATAATTGCTTTGTATGTAACCCTGATAAAAGAACTGATGGTTGGTCAGCTCTATCAGGTAAATTCTATAAAAACTGACAGTATAGTTTTAATTATAAATACTATTTTAAAGCCTTATTTATCCAAATATATTATAAATACAAAATAATCAATAAATCTGACAACAGAGTTTAGTTTAAAGTTGCTATTTAAAGCCATGCCAAAATGATATAAATGCTTTAAAAGACTAAAACAATGTAAATAGTTCTTTTTCTTTCATTAGCACCTCAGTGTCAAGCTACAGTGCAACCATTAGAAGGCTCCAAGAGCACCACAGATAACACAGCAGTTATTGTATTGGGTGTTATTACAGGAGTTCTCTGCCTTTCAGTGCTTATTGTTGCGGCTTATTTAATTAAAAAGCGAATTGACAGGTACACAACTTTTCCATCTTTACTTGAACTTCTTTTAATTGATGTGTTTCATATGTCTGAGCATTGAAATAGGAAACATTGAATTGTGATGCCATCTGGTTAAAATCATTTAAAGGTTGTTGACTGTTTTTGTATGATATAGGCTGAAAAGAAATCTGTTTGACATTTCTACAAAAAATCTTACAAGCTTTGTCTTTCCAATAACACCCTGTGCCTCAGGTCTGCAAGAAGGAAGGAAATCTGGATCATGAAGTGAATTTTGTGATAGACAGTAGATGTTTGAATCACTAAAATCTCATCACAGTTCATGGTCTCAGTCTAAGGTTAAGCCTGACAATTTCAGATGGCCATTATTTAGGTGTTTTTTTATACTTTTTTTCCTGGTGTCAGAGATAAACATTAGAACTTCGATTTATATTTTGGATGGTCAGATTAGAAGATTACCACATCATAGCCCAAACCTTCCTCAGGTTGAAGGAGGATGACAGTGGGCAGGGATTGGACCTGAGATGATCAAGACCATCAAACAACAGTATGAAGCGCATACCACATGACCAGGCATAATTAGAACTCTTGAAAAAAGTAAAAAATAATAACAAAACATAATTTTTGTTAAAGAAATGAATAAAGCCTACTTCTCTTGTATTTTTCTTTATCTTTCTTTTTATCTGAGAATGAGAATTTCTTTCTTTCTTTTTCTCCTGTCCCTTCTCTATTGCATCTTTTTTTATTTTGTAAGATTTTTTTTTGACAGAAAAAAGAAGCACATGTATCTCTCGCGAGATAACTCTGACACTTCCAGTGTTGACTTCTCTGGAGCTAGAGTGGCACAGACATCATCTGGTCATGTGATTTCAGAGGATCCAAAGGGAGATCGTCTGGTAGCTGCATACAACCCAACTTTTAATTGATCATTGGAATAAACAAGACAAACAATATCAGCATCTCTTTACTCCAAGATCCCTTCAAGAAACAATGAAATAAAGTGCTTAAGAAAGGAAATAAAACATTTTGTTTTCAACTTGAACTAAAGAGAACTGGTAATAATGGAAACCATCCCACAGCTGACGCTGGGAGAGTATATCATTAGTTGGTTTTTAATTAGTATTGGTAAAAGTTTAAGTCTATACTGTCTCTAAGATGATTGCATATGAAATTACATATTAGAAGATTTATTTAAATTTTAAATTAGTAAAAATACTTTATTTCATATTTGTTTTGTTTGGTTATTTATTTTTTTATGTAAGTTAATTGTATAAATTGATAATATACTTATGAATATATTGAACATCTATTGGCTTATTATGTTATATTTATAATGTGAAGGTGAAATACTAATTATTAAAGGGCCAGACATTTTAAACACAAATCTTTTTGTCTTGCAAGGAATGGAATAAAAAATATCTATCTATATATATGTTATTACAAATCAACATTTTGGTCTTGACCTTGTATGACATAAATAAAAGTTTTGCAATGTCTTTTAGCATTCACTGTCTTTCATTTTATACTATTTTTTTTCTCTATTTTCTGGAATAACCTGATAATGTTAGTGAGATAAAATAAGGGAAACCTGTTAGGCCTTTATCTGAAGAGCAAACAAAATTTTACAGATTGTCATGTAAGAATAGTTTGTATTGAAATCTAAAAACTGATTGCTTGTTAGGCATCTTTGGAAAAAGTTTGTGAAATTATTTGTTCTTTTGGTAAACTTTTCTTTTATATTGCAATAAATGCTTACATAATTTTTGAATTTATAAAACACCTTAGATGTAATTGTTAACTTTATTCTACACATATGAACTGTTTTGTGAAAATAGTATGCATCGAATTTATCTCTGTCATTTAAAAATAATTATTATATTTAATATTTACAATGTATTATGCTCCACTAACTCTTGCGTGTATTATGTTTAAAGGCAAAGTTTTAAGAGTACAGTGTAAAAATTAAAACATGTTTAAAACTTATTGTCTCACTGTATATAGCACTGTTCAGACAACACACTACTGCTCCAATTTAAGTTCAACTTTTGTTATAGAGCACTAAAGAGACTTTCTACTTAACATTTGGAAAACGATATTGTAATTATAAATTGACAATTTAATTAGGTTGCAAAGAACACCTTGTAGACATATAGAGAAATTTTATTTTTTATTGAAGTTACATTGCCTTGGACTCTGAAAAATAAGGATCACAGCATTACACTCAATATGAAGATTAAGGATCACAGCATTGCTCTGAATAAGCCCCCCCCCGACCCAATTTTGTTACATCTTTCACTGACAAACCACTAAAATGTTCAAATCGATGTCTTCGTTTTTTGATAATGTAGTACAAGGGAAAACAAACGATATATTTTGGTTTTGGAATTAGATAGGGGATTTTTCTTAAGCTTTTCAAAATGTCACCAATCATTTAATGTCAAGATGTAGGCTAAGTAACATTTATTGTGTCACAATTTATTGGATTTCACTTATAGATTTAAAAAAAAATCATCATGAAATCTATTTCACTAAATTTGTTGCGTTTGAGATTTTATAAACACATGAAAGCCAAAATAAGTATTGATTATCTATTTACACAACTTTTAGGTAAATATAAAAAAAAAAGGAGAATATTACTGAGACAGTAAATGAGCTTTGTTGAGTTCTATGTCTATCTGTCTACCTACCTACCAATCTACAAACACACCTGCCCATTCTTTCTGTCTATCTACATACCTACCTATTTGTCTATCTATAGAAATTAATGAATGAATCAATCTATATGTCTATCTATTTATCTACCTACCTACCCACCCGGCATATCTATGTATAGCCCGGGCCTGTGACTTTAAAGAAGTAGCTGCAGCACATTTTGTTGGTGATCTAATTGATTATAGACGGCAGGAAAGCTGCAAGTCATCCACTTTTAAAGTACACTTGTGTTTGCCAGCGCGACATAAAGCTCTTCAGAACCTAAGCGAACTTAGTTGTCCTTGCTGAGCACCTAAAAAGCAGCACATAAACTTTCCAGACCTCCCCCCACCACATCACATAGCATGAGTGGTTTGGATTTAGATAGCACTGTATTGTCCTTGATACGACCAAAATTCTATTTCGTTGCCGAATTTCTATGCCATTGTAGTCAATGACTAGACACTTCGAGGGTATGTAGTCTGTACTTTGACATCTGTACATCTTTGCCCGAGTACAATTTCCCAGGTTACAAAAACTCGATAATTAGGTCTTTTCAGAATCAAACAATAAATATTTATAGTTTAGTACGAAAACTACATGAAGGACTGCCTGATCTGAAATCCACTACTCAGTTGAACTATAGGACTGATCTGGAATCCACTACTCAGTTGAATTATAGGACTGATCTGAAATCCACTGCTCAGTTGAACTATAAGACTGATCTGGAATCCACTACTCATTTGAACTATAAGACTGATCAGCATGAACAGGATGATCAGCATGAAGGACTGTCAGATCTGAAATCCACTATTAAGTTGAACTATAGGACTGATCAGCATAAAACATGAAAACTACATAAAGGACTGCCTGATCTGAAATCCACTACTCAGTTGAACTATAAAACTGATCAGCATAAAACTTGAACACGACTAAGAAGAATAGAAAAACAAATTTAGAAATACAAATATTTTATTATTATCATTTTTAAGGTCTCCTTTCAAACCTTGCGATCTGTAAGGACTGATTGTCTAAACCTCATCTGTTTCTATAGTCCACGGTTAACGAGGGTGTCATGTAGCCAGCACAAAGACCTATTGTTTTTATTTCACCCAGCTAATGCCGTTTACCCATTAGAGATGGGTAGACTCGAGCATTAGAGCAATATTGATGCATTATGACATTGCTCAAACCTTGATAGCACAATAGGACGTCTATATTAAAATTATAAAAACACTTAATACCTTCTTTCCAATATATTTGTCAATTTTTTGTGTGAACATACGTATTTTTTTTAAAATTTATGTTATATAGAAACTTGATAAAAAGAAAAGATAAATGAAATGGAATAGCGTTCAAGTAATTGCTAGATAGGATTTGGGAGAGACGTCAAAAATGATTTAATAATTTCAAGGGAGACAAAGTATTAGAAATCTTCAGCTTCATTGATATTTTAGTTACTTATTTCCCCTGGTCTTACAAATACTATATTTGTGTACCAACAAAAGAAAGTTACATCCCCTAACCCTAACCCATCTAAAGTAATAAGTAATACCTCGAAAACGTAATTAAGACATTGGATATCAAATTTTTAGTAAATTTTGTTTCTAATCATAGATGTTAGATATACATTTAGAACCATGTAGCAATAGACCTACATAACTCTACCACTATTATACACTACCTACATGCATCCAGCCGCTGAAACCTACGTAGTATATCGTATATACCCACATAGTATATCTATAAAAATGCATATATTTTAAAATTGATAATTGTAAATATTTTTGACAATGTTTAAACTTCCGTCTATAGTTATTAAATCTATAATATTTTATATTATCGATTCTAATGACGAATGTTGTAGAGACTATTGAGAGCATTCTCTATAATTTTAAAATGTTTTAAGAAGACACAAATTCTTTTTAATTGCCAATATGTCGAAACATTCAGGATAAGATTTAAATTGCTTTTTTGATCAACCGAAATTTATCTTTGTTTTGTTTCAAAGTTATGTCTTTGCTTTGTTTGGAAGTTATGTAAGATAAAAGAGCAATATTTGAACATTTAAGTAATGTCAGATAAACGTTATAAACGCTTTAAACAAAAGATAATGAATTTCTTGCTTTTGACAATGAATTAACAAATAATAAATTTTTCTTACTAACTTTCAAGCTGTGGTGAGCCTTTTGCGGTTTTTAAGAGTAATATTTCAAACAATGCTATCAAACGAAACATCTTGATTTCGGATGTAGCCTCACACAAGAAGAAAAAGAAAAAAAGATATAAAGATATTTAATACATTGACGAAACAGAAAACAGTTTTCCACAAAAATATCATCAATACAATGTCATGTCATGATGTCAAATGTCAAAATGCAAGGATCCTCAAAGAGGTCAAGCCCCCGCGCTCCCAAAGGATGGCAAATCCCTAGCAACACCACTGTATAAGAAGCCGAAACAGAAAATAGTTTGTTGTGCCAAAAGAATTTCTAATGGAGTAATCACGATTTTCCTTGAAATTTAACATTTGATGTATATCGCTGGGAAAAAAATTACAAACTTATTGGCCACACTTGAAAACTCTAATTTTACCCTTATAATTCTTCAAAGTAAAAAAAAAAAAAAAAAAAAAATTAAATTTGGCTGGAGAACTAGGTCTAGATCCTGGTCTAAATATCGGCTTTGAAAGGACTATCGCGTTCGGGAATTTCCGAATGTAAGGTAAGCCCTGGACAGAAACCCTGCTGTCTTGGGTAGTACATACATGTCACCATACAGGTCGAGAATTTTTGGTTTCCCAGACCTGTCGAGACGATCTAACAGAAGACAGGAGTGCCGCTGGTCGTCCTCTTCTAAGGTATGCTGATGTATGCAAACGCGACATGAAGCTCTTCAAAATCGACACTAACAGTTGGGAATAAGTAGCACTGGATAGATCCATATGGAGAGCATAAAGGAAGTGTCCCAGATTGCAGATGTTATATACAAATGTATTAGAAAGAAGGGGGAAAGTATAACAGCCCCTGGTGATTTAAGAGGCCAAACTTGTGACCGCAGCTCTGTATCAAGGATTGGCCTCTTTAGTCACACAAGACTAAAAATGGAATAGATCATCACTCGAGATGTAAAATGCCACAGAAATATAGCGCTTACATACAAAAAAAATTTAAGAATAAGACAAGGAATGTTTTCCCATAGCGATTGGATTGTGTCCCCTGTTATTAAAAGTAAATTGGCTGATCGAATGTACAAGCCTGCTCGTGTGACCTTTTAACTAGACTAATTTATACAGCCATTTTCTACTCTGCACATAATTCTAACGAAATGTCGATTCTATGGCGGGCGTTGAATGCAAAGAATGCATTATTAGCATTATTCCAGTTGAAATAGCGTGTTAAGGTTCACACTTCAATCCTCAGCATCAGACGTAATCATTTGTCAAACATCGCTAGCATGTACAGAATAATAACTTAGGAAGAGATGTCAAGATTGCTGTTACAATTTTCATATCTGATGGGAGCGGTTCTTTTAAGTTAAGACTAGCTGGGAAATTGGGGGCTATTACTTGGTCTCTTGGTGATGTGTTGTCTTATTTTCTAAACAAAAATGGCAGGAAATAAAAAATAATGGTAGTGATACACTTTGTTTATGGAGCTTGAGAGTGAAAGGAGACCTGTTTAATAGCATGAAATTATTGTTTTAAAACTAGTTGCATTTCAAATACAATTTAAGGTCAGTTATTAAAATATTATTTTTAAGTCATTTTACATTTTATAGTTAATCATAACGAAATACGATCAAGATAGTCGATATTGAGATGTTTAAAGGTCGATTAGGATTTCGCCAATTAGTCAATTACATGCTGCTATAGAGTATTATAATTACATGCTGCTATAGAGTATTAAAACATATACTGGAGTTTACAGATACTGCAAGAAACTAGGTACTGTTGGAGTCTATTAATTATCACACAAGGTAAAAGAATATATTAATAAAGACCATCAAAACTGTTTGTGACTCCTAAAACTAATACTTCTAAAGTTTATACAAAGTCTAGCAAATTGACAACAGAAGGTAACATTTTTAATTTAACCGCAATGTTTTTACAAAGCTTATATAGCTCATTCTGTCCGTCTTTCTGTCTGGTAACACGTTATTTCTCCGACACCCATTAAGAATTAAAAAAAAAAATTAACCAATCAGTTAATTAACTAATGGTAATTAATTATTTAGTTTTGTATCTCGAACAAGGGAAAAAAGTTGTACTTGACATAACTGTAGGCATAAGCTGAGTTAGTCCCCTATATAGGTCGCCGCTCTATATTGAAATAAACAATTTTCTCTAGTCATAAGTACCTCACTAGCAGGCTGGTTAGAACGTCAGCCCAAGGGGGCGTGTGCCATAAGTTAGAATTCAGGTAGTTCCCTCCCCACCTTTTTTTGGAAACCTTATCTTATCTTCTTATCTTATATAATACAGACGTTACTTCAAAAAAGAAGATGATTACGTCCTACGCGTCATGCATTTAGTCATGCATATTAACCATGCATATTAACCAATGACTTAAATTCTGCCAAGTCACTGGTTTTTCTGGCTAGCTCAGGCAACCCATTCCATGCTCTAATAGCACTAGGGAAGAAGGAGTATTTGTACAAATTTGTCCTAGCATATGGGACGAGGAATGTGCCTTTAACTTGTGTCTTTCAGAGTATTTTATTAAATTTTGTTTTTGTATTTGAAGATTATGGTTCAGTGTTTTATGTATAATTGCTACTTTACTTTTGAGTCTTCTGTCCTGAAGGCTTTCTAAATTTAGTGATTTTACTAATGGTGTTACTCTAGTCAAATGTGAATATTCGTTTGTTATGAATCTCACTGCTCTATTTTGTGTTTGTTCCAGTTTCTTAATGTTTTCTTGAGTTGAGGGGTCCCAAACGGTGGATGCATATACTATTATTGGCCTAACCAAGGTTATTACCAAAGCAATTACCAACACACACTGATATCCCTTTCTATATTCCTCTCCCCTGTCAGGTTTAGGAATTATATGTGTTGTTAAATAGCTGTACACATTTATGGTCCCGAGGTTCAGCCTGATAAGAATATCATTCACACACAGTCGTACATAGAGTAACGAACTAGGTGGATGGATTAAATAACAACAAAAAATGAATTTAATTGTATGAAACTGATATATGTATATGTACAATGAGGATGATAAATAGACAATATATATATTACATATACATATATATTATATTATATATAAAGATATTATTCAATAATTAATTGAAGCACCTTTGCTACTGCTATCAACTTGTCACCCTGGTTTCATAGTCCACCAGACTCGATGATCGCCAATTTGGCAATGAAACTGAAGACTGTTATATATATATATTTTTCGGAGACGGCAAGCAACGCTCACACTAACATAGACTCGAGCTCAGTACCAACAACTCCAACACTGGCATCCTATAAACGAAATAACACAAAAATTCAACCTCTATTCCAAAACTAGAAAAAGCGACAACCTCCTATAACATACAATAAGAGATATCACCACAAAGTAACTCACCCTAAACAGGGGTCCAAAAATCCTATTGAATAATATTACTCCAAGAAACTAATCAGTCCAAGAAACTAGTACAGACTAATAATCTTTTACGGACTAACACACCGTCCGTTTCAACCAACTTCACAGGGTGAACTGTCACAGGACAACGAATGACCAATAAATGTCACCGGACTTATGACGTAGCAAAAACAGTTCAAAACAAAATACAAGGCACTCTCGCCCCGTACAAGTACTACGAGTAGAGGAAATAAAAAACAGAGTTGGGACAACTACGCGACACCCCCATTTTCCTAACTGGTCCAGTTAAGTGATAGGATCATAGTGTTATGAGAAATCTGAAAGAATGAAACAAACCAATTTGTTAAAAATATTATCAATTGCACGGATTTATTGTTGTTGGTCTAGGTCTATTACTAATTTAATTGCATGACTGATCCAAACTAATTGATAGAATGACAATATTTATAAGCTATGGTTTTTTTTTGTTTAAAAAGTATTTATATTTTTTTTCTTGTTGTTATAGTTTTTCTTTCCTAATAAATCAGTACACCCATGATGCTTGTTTTAAAAAATATCGTGCGCAAATAATAGATAATAATAGCCTCAACAGCCTGCTTTGATTCAAATGCACGCCATCACTTTGCTAAAATCTTTACTGCAATTATATCTTCGCACCTCTAACGACGGTCATGACAGTTTGTTTTACTAAGACAAGGTGAGTACTCAAATGATTCAATCAGTCAGCTAACAAAAAAAAAATCCGTTTTCCATCGCTGCCACAGAATAAAGCTAACACAGACATAATGGAAACTCCGAGACCTGGGTGCTTCGTTCAGTTTGAACAACACTTTGTCAAATAGCCATATTGATGCTGTAGACTTATTTGATCGAGTTTTCTTTCTTTCCCGGGCAGAAAGCCAAAAAGTTAAAAATGACAAAAGATTAAAAAAAAAATTCCAAGAATCAATAAAGTGAGAAGGTTTTTTGTCAAGATAAACTTTTTATTTGGTCTGACACATCGATTGAATCAATGGTTTCTTCCATACGGGTAGAACAGTTGGAACTAAAATGACAAGCAAATAGAACTTGTTAACCAGTTTTACTGAAGTATAATAACACGCGAAGCGAGGTGGTTTAGTTGGGTTATCGGGCCCTGGGTTCTAATCTCGGTGTAGACTGGGATTTTGAATTTTTCTGATTTTTAGGGCGCCCAAACTCTAATGGGGAAAGTAAAGGCGCTTGCTCTTTGTGATGAGCACAGGACACCCTGCTTGTTAACCGTTGGCCAAAGAAACAGATGACCATCGTCTGCCCAATAGATCGCATGGTCTGAAATGAGAACTTTACTATATTAACATGCCCTTTTTTTTCTTCTCTCAAGACTTTTGTTTCAGAAAAGATCTAAAATATACTTTAAAATAAAAAATTGAAATAATTGTGTCAAATTTCAGCTTGATCCCAGATTTGGTGTGGGAGATATAACGTGTACAAATTGTTTACCAGACAGACAGAGTGAATTGATAAAAGCTTTGTAAAAATGTAAATAATATTTCATTATACACATTGAGTTTAGCGGGAGGAAGGGGAAAGGGAACACTATTAGGTTTAGTTCTATCCTCCTTATCGCAGGTGAAGACGTTATAGATAAATGTCTCATGTCTGACTTTTTTTTTCAATAAAATTGGTGATCAGTGTCATGAATAAAGAAAATACTTTTTACGTGATTGGTATTGACTCTCCAAACAATGAGTTTAGATTGCAGTTTCTGTGCAGCAATGACTTGAGCCTCATGTTGAATCTCTTATTGACTCAGACTGTCAGCCACTCACCTGAATAAAAAAGCAAAGTAAATTGAAAGACAATGCAATAGATTGAAAAGGCAACAAGAGATTTTTCTGACACCTGAGTGAAAGCTGTGCCGACCTTCAGGACTGAACGAGGGACTCGTTCTGACAGGGATGTATTTAATAGAATGTTGTTAACTGTAGATTCAATAAATGACTGGTTCTGATTCGTACATATTGTAGCTACAAAAAGAGAATTCTCAACTTTTCACAAGACAGTTTCAATAAATATCTGGAAGTGAAACATTGCTAACAAAAAAAAAAAAAATGTCAAATGGGTTTCTTGAAACATTTATATGTAAATTAATTTGTCAATTATTTATTTAGTTCTTTATAGATAGATAGATAGAAAGATAGATAGACAGACAGACAGACAGACAGACAGACAGACAGACAGACAGACAGACAGACAGACAGACAGATAGATAGATAGATAGATAGATAGATAGATAGATAGATAGATAGATAGATAGATAGATAGAAAGAGGTACAGATATAAATTTAGATTGAGTTAAAGATTTAGATATTCATATACATTTATTATATTTATGTATTTATTTAAATAGATACTAATCTGATAAAAAAAAAACTTTAAATTTTTAGATTAATTCTGCTATGGAGACTCCAGCCACTAAGGTCAGCCATAACGTTAAAGGATCCATAACAGAAGAACAGCAAGACAAAATGACGTTAGCTTAATTTACAATTCCCAAACTATGTCTCCTGTCGTGTCTTAAGTGAAAATTATACTCCCTAATGAACAATCCAGCCACATAACAATGCCTTTTTGAGTAGGGGGTATTCGTGGTTCATTGGGAGAAAAACTCTCGGAAGAGGAAGGTGAGGAGGAGTGGGAAGCCCGCCTGTTTCCTCTCGCGTACACACCCACATTAGCGCCAGCATCATTGGTGGTGCAAAAACAATGCCCCGCGGTTATATTTGATGTGCTTCTTACCCCAGAGCACTCCAAGTCACGTAGCCCTGATCTTTGTTTAAAATAAGACAATACGTGCCCAAACAGCTAACATTCAACGACCTTATTTTTTCTCTCCCTCAGCTTCTCTTTGACTCTGAGAAGAGCACATTTTGACATTAGATGACTGGGCTATTTAACTATATAACTGGATCCCCGAGGAGCTTTTACAAGACTTGCCTGACATTCAATCAGTGTTTTCCCCCAGAACTCATTCATCTCCCCGGCAGATAGCTAAGCACCCTGCTCTCATCTATTTCCGTCTCTTGCCAGATCACGGCTTAGACGGCGCTAGTGACAATGTCTGGCCGTGGCCATTACTTGGAGCTGTTAGTTAATCATAGCAAAGATTTCGATGTATCACCCCGGGGTGTACCATCATTAAACAAAGTCAAGAGGGAAAGGGGGGGGGGGATAATTCCTTTTTTTTTCCTTCAGCTATTTTTCCAAATAATATTCCTTTTTCTATCTAATTCGTTGATTTTTGTCTTTGAATAAATTCGTTTGATACATTTCGACTTAGCTTAAATGTAGTATATTGTAAAAGGTTGATTTTTGTCTTTGCATACATTCGCTTGATACATTTCGACTTAGCTTAAATGTAGAATATTGTAAAAGGTTGATTTTTGTCTTTGCATACATTCGCTTGATACATTTCGACTTAGCTTAAATGTAGTATATTGTAAAAGGTTGATTTTTGTCTTTGCATACATTCGCTTGATACATTTCGACTTAGCTTAAATGTAGTATATTGTAAAAGGTTGATTTTTGTCTTTGCATACATTCGTTTGATACATTTCGACTTAGCTTAAATGTAGTATATTGTAAAAGGTTGATTTTTGTCTTTGCATACATTCGCTTGATACATTTCGACTTAGCTTAAATGTAGTATATTGTAAAAGGTTGATTTTTGTCTTTGCATACATTCGCTTGATACATTTCGACTTAGCTTAAATGTAGTATATTGTAAAATGGTTCTTAAAAGAACTTTCTGTAGGTTTTATGAAACAAGAATATCTAAATCCTTCAGTAGCGAATTATTCTGTCCTTGATATTTGTTTGTTTTACAATGCAAACAAAACACATATTAAAAAAAAACAAAACATTTTTAGACTTCTAATATAAATGTTTTAAAAATACAATGCTGCATATTACAAATATGTATTTAAAATTCCAGTTGTTTTTTTTACAAAGCTTATATCTGTCCTTTCCTTAATCAAACTGAATCCAGATTTGGCAATATTCTTGTAAGAAAAATAAATTTTTAGTTTTCAACAAAGTGATTTGACAGTTATATTTAGTTCTTTGAAAATTCTTCCGCTATGTTGAGATGGCCGTGTCCTTGACATCTTGTGTGTGCATTTGTCTGCATCATCTTGAGGTGTCTTCTTTTTGGTATCAACATATAGGTTTCTATATCATTTAATATTTCATTGTAAAATAAAATGGGAGATTCGAAGAAATGAAAAGTAGTTTCAAAATGTAGAAAGTAACCAAGAAAAGTGAACACAGATCTTCGCTTTTTTGTTATGTATAAAAATAAAACAATATGTTTATGTTGCATAGAGTTGTTTGTGGCTGTTTCTATAGAACTTAACACTTTAAACAGCATTGGGAAATCAAAAATATAATCAAATATGGCGGCATTCTTAGTCTGAGCAAAAGAAAAGATGGCTAAGTAACTCCAAGAGATTAAAACATTGACAAGAATAGTTACCAAGAAGGGACAAGAATAGTTACCAGGAACAAGAATAGTTACCAAGAAGGGACAAGAATAGTTACCAAGAAGGGACAAGAATAGTTACCAAGAAGGGACAAGAATAGTTACCAGGAACAAGAATAGTTACCAAGAAGGGACAAGAATAGTTACCAAGAAGGGACAAGAATAGTTACCAAGAAGGGACAAGAATAGTTACCAGGAACAAGAATAGTTACCAAGAAGGGACAAGAATAGTTACCAAGAAGGGACAAGAATAGTTACCAAGAAGGGACAAGAATAGTTACCAAGAAGGGACAAGAATAGTTACCAAGAAGGGACAAGAATAGTTACCAAGAAGGGACAAGAATATTTACCAAGAAGGGACAAGAATAGTTACCAAGAAGGAACAAGAATAGTTACCAAGAAGGTACAAGAATAGTTACCAAGAAGGTACAAGAAAATTAGTTGCTAGATGGAAATGAAGCTCTTTTTTGGCGAATGAGTAAAAAGGGGGTTACTATCAGTAATAGAAGCAATGTGTCATGAAAATAAAAATGCAATTAAAGCGCTACCCTTTTTTACATGACAATTAGACATTTCAATATATTTAACATTCGATTTTTTTACAAAGCCCATAGCAAGTTAATCTAAGTGTGTCTGGCACTAATTAGAGATGGGGAACGTATCGATCCCGAAATGTCATGAAATGAAACAAACTTGATAACACTTGCCATTTATGCTTATCAAATATTGTTACAAGTGTTTTCACCATTGATAAGTTGTACTTCTTTTGTAATAAAATCCTGTCTTTAACCAATATCATAAGCGTTTAGGAAGTTGGTTCAATTCAAGCAATCAATACAGGACAATGTTTGAATAACGATGACAAACTAATCAGTGAGAAATCTTCCCGTCAAAAGTCGCAATGACAAATGACACTGGCAGGTGACACGAAACTGCCATAGCTATCAGCCGCTCACGGCAAAGTCCTCTTAATATAGTAGTAAAAAAAGAAGGGGGGGGGGGAATACTACACTGAGTCCATTCCATCATGGCGCGCACTTGACATCCAGAAAATTAACCTCCATCTTAGCACGGATCACGTGACCGAGTATTGTCGATGTCTGTCTGGAACCGGCTAAACCGCTGTCTATCGGGTTTCACCTGGTCAAGTAGCGGTAGATTACTCCATTGTTAGGCCTGACAATAGAACGGACAATTACAAGTGAATTACCTCGCAAGACCCTTCTGGTCCTGGACCCTGGGTACCACCCCACCCCCCGTGACTTCATTTTTAACAACGTATGGGAACAATGGCGTAATGAGCGTTACCGAGCGGCCCCAGCACACTATTGAGTTGAGACTTTGATAATACCATGTTGTCTGGTTAAATTAATGTGTTGATTCAAAAAAAATGTAGTTACTTCTTTTGCAAAACTTGATCAGAATAATTTGTTAGATTTGTTTGGAGCAAGGGTCTATTTCAGTAAGAGTTATTAAAGCAGATTCCTCTAGACTCACGCAGCTGGCAGGCCCCTATTGTAGTTTCTTTGGTGCAAACAGGCTCCGTGAAGAGGGGAGAGAACTGATGTGCCTGCAACAACATTCCGACTACACCTAATGCCCAGTCTCTGATCTCGTTCATTACGAGGTGAGCCATGAGTTCTCTTCAACTGAGCAGTGGCGTAGCTAAGGTGGGGGGGGGGGGCGTAGGGGGAAGAAATTGTAAATCCCCCCTCTGGCCCCCACATGAGCGTTCGAAACTTTTTTTTTACATTAAATAATAACGCAAAATGCAGGGGTCCCCAAAGAAGTCAAGAACCGGGGCCCCAAAATGATTGCAGGTTCCTAGCTACGCCACCGCGACTGAAGGAGCTCGTGTGAGCTCGAGTTTTCGACACTAAGTCCAGGACTCGTGTTCTTTCTGCGCTTAAGATTCCAGTAAAACGGTCATGCAGATCTAGTAAATCTAAAAATACATTTTCATTTCTTTGTTCAAGGTAAGCATGTTGAGGATGTAAAGAACCAATGGAACAGGCTAAAACTAGACCCGGGCATTTCTATACAATGCGGTCCATAAAGTGTATGCCATATGGAGGCACTAGCGGATCCAGAACTTCGGAGTGGGGGAGGCGACTTTTTTCCAACCCTAACCCTAACGCCCAGTAAACCCTAACCCTATGCATAAACGTGAGTACAGAATAATTAATATTTAAATATAAGAAACTCAACTTTCTGCGAAGAAAAAAATCCAAACATGTTGAGCCCTTTCTCTTGATAGTTAGGGGGTCTGGGGGAGCGCTGTAAGGCTCCTTAGTGGGTTTAGAAGCCCCGACGCCATAATCGTTTTTTTGCATTTTTCACTGTAGAAACGCATTCTCCTAACATTTACAGCCCATTATTTATCAGTGGGATTCGGGGCAAGGCCCCGACGCCAAAAGCGTTTTCTTGCATTTTTTCACTACTGAAACGCATTCTCCTGTCATCTACAGTTCATTATTTATCAGTGGGGATCGGGGAGAAGCTCCGACGCCAAAAGCGTTGTTTTAGTATTCTTCACTGCAGAAACGCATTCCCATGACATTTACAGCTCATTATTTATCAGTGAGATTCGGGGCAAGGCCCCGACGCCAAAAGCCTTTTTCTTGCAGTTTTCACTGCTGAAACGCATTCTCCTGTCATCTACAGTTCTTATTTATTAGTGGTGATCGGGGCGACGCCCCGACGCCAAAAGCGTTTTTTAGCATTCTTCACTGCAGAAACGCATTCTCCTGACATTTACAGCTCATTATTCATCAGTGGGGTTCGGGGCAAGGCCGCGAAGCGCAAAAGCGTTATCTTTCATTTTTCACCGCTGAAACGCATTCTCCTGACATCTAAAGTTCCTTATTAATCCTATTAAAAAATAACCTTTTCAATAATGTTTTACTTAAAAAAATATTCTAATATGAATTAGAAAGGCCCTTACTACATTACACATGAAACGATTTGAAGATACCCCACATATTTAGATTTAGGCTTTGAAGATCGCCGACGAAAAAAAGAAATTAGAATAATAATTTTTTTTTTGGAAAAGTTCATTTGTAAGTGTTACATTTTGTTCAATAAGCATGTTTGTAACTTTGTTATGTTACAGAACTATAATTCAAAGCTCTAACGAAAAGTTTCGGAAGTGGGAGGAGAAATTAAATGGACCAATTAGACTCTACTCTAAATTTGTTTGCATTTTTAGGATAGAAGCATACACTATGAGCTATGTTCCCAAATTTATTTAACTAGAAAAATAGCAGATTGAGTAAAGGTTGGAAAAAGGTGACTAGGAAAAGAATATTTGGGTTCAGAACTCATCTCAATCGTTACTCTTATACTGAAGAATTTCGTATGAATTCTAAATTTTCCAAAGCAAAGTCTTTCTTTAAAAAATTTTGATAAATTTATATGAAATTACATAAACTCTGACTATTTTGTTTTAAAACATCATGTTTTCGTCTGAAAAAGGGAGGGGCGGTAGAATGAAAACGAGTAATCTTCGCTCCTTTTTATAATTTCTGTTAATGATTGCACTTGGCATTAAAGAATAGGGGTTGTGCGACTTGATATAAGAATTTAATTTATAGCAACCTACCGTATAAAGTATATTAGTGACAGATTTTTTTTATAATTTTGTAATTTCTTAACTATAATTCAAAATGAAAAAGTATTGGTTTGACCGATGGGCGGAAGGCGATTGCAAGTATCGCCCCTCCAACCTGGTACAACTCTTTTTCATTTTATATTTACTAATGATAAAATTTTAGATTAGAGTGTGTGTGCGACATAATATACAAATGGGTTTACATATCAATACGTAGCTTATATTATATAGATATTCAACTAATTTTGTTCACAAACTATGATTTCCCCATAAAATTAGGACCGCCCCCCCCACTCAAAGGGTTTCGGTGGGAATGGCAGTAGATGTATTCGCCCCCCCCCCCCCACCACCGAATCGGAAAACAGGGGAACGACATAATATAAGGATCGGTTAAAACACCAATAACATGTTTTAATTATAAAGATATTTAATTGATTCTGTTAGCAAGCTGTGATTTTATACAAATTTATTGGATCGCCCCCCCACTCGAAAGTTTATGGCGGGATTGATGCCATCGCCCCCTCCCGACCCCACCAAATCGGCCAAAATGCCTGAGGGGGGGGGCGAAATAATCTAAAAATAGGTTGAAATATAAATAATTAGCATATATTATTAACATAAGTAATAAATTCGTATACAAATTGTGTGAATTCTATTCTTAAATTCGTCCGACCCCCCCCCCCCTTGGTTTGGGGGGGTAGGCGTAAGGGGGAGGCGATCGCCCCTACCGCCCTCCCCCTGGATGCGCCAGTGTATGGAGGGCATTGAATCATATCTGTCCACAAAAACATTGTGTGAAGTTTAATAATGTATCGAAAGTATTTTGCTATGCAAATAATTTATTAGATAATTTAAAACTATCTGATAAGCACTATTACTAAATGAGTAAAGTATAACACTTGGAATGGGGAATCTCTTATTGTGAAAAAGAAATTATGCTATCATATACATTAACGCTTTAAATAATTTCAAATTCAAATTCATTCAAATTCAAGGCATTCAAAGCTGGTTCGGTCATATTGTTTGACACCACTCGCTGTCAAAATATTTCTATAATAAAGGTACAAAAGTAATACATTTAAAAAGAAAAGATAGATGATCGACATTAACCGTGTCAATAATCATTGTCTTGATTTCTGCCAAGGATAGCTTCTAATTTGACAGTGAAGAAACACTGTTGCGCTAACCTTTAAGGAACAGATGGGAATAAAAATAGTAAAAAAAAAAAAAGATAAAATAGGTAACAACAATATATTGCAATTTTTAGTTATTTAGTCATTTAAAATAAGTATAAAACTTTAGGTTATATAACAAAAAAAGGTCATTCACAGAGAATCGAACTCTTCACCTCTGGAATGAAGAGCCAACGTTCTAAGAAGGTGTCACACGACGATAAAGGTCTACAAAATTCTAGGTTATATATACCTACATTGCATACAATTCCTTTATAAAAATGTATAATTTTTAATTCCGTATTTTGTAAATATTACTTTAAAATGTTAAACTTTATCTGAATGAAAACATTTTATATGTTTTAAAATATTGTCAGTAAAAAGAAACAGCACGTTTGATTCTTACACTATATTTGACCTTAAAAATTCTAAATTTTGTAATACTTTAATGAATAAAAAAATAGATGACATACTTTCCAATAATTATCTACCTTTGAAGGAATGGCCTTTCGGTTTTTTTTATTTTCGTAGTACAACGACATAGAGAACTCTGTAGATCTAATAATTGGAAAATTTTGCATTTTATTTGATACTAAATCTTTTCTTTACAACGAATAGTCCGAATGGCATAATATTACTAAAATGTTTTTTAAACTAATCATTACAAAAATTGAACAAGAAAAAAATATTTTTTGTATTTATTGCAAATAAAATGTATATTTTAAAAACGCAGTACATGCAGTAATGTAAACCAATATTACTTTTAATATTTAATTTATATAAATAGAAAAGACGAGCAATTTGTTGTAGAGCTATGAAAGTGAAATAAATCAATAGTTGTTCATTTGCAAAACCTATCATTTTGAAACGCATGTTTAATTCATAGAAATAAGGAAACAATATTGAATAGAAGTATATCCCCTTCACGGCAGTTCAGAAAGCAACTTGTACATTATATTTTGAATTTCGGGATCCCCCGAGTCTGCCCAACTCCAACGGGTACCCGACTTTAGTTGGGGTAAGTAAAGGCAGTTGGTCGTTGTGCTGCTCGTCAACCATTGGCCAGAGAAACAGAGGAGCCCAACATCATCTGCCCTATAGATCGCAAGGCCTAAAAGGGGAATCTCACCTTACTCACAAGGTCAAATACTGCTTTGTCAACAATTTGGAAACCTTGCTTGACCGTCTGCATCTTAAAGCTGGCTACATACACAACAAAACATCAAGACCACTTGTTTGACGTTCAGTAAAACTAATGCTGTCAAGATTATTTCATATTTTATGCAAACCCTCTATGTATTTCAACCTAAGTCCATATCCTTGTCGTCTTATAGCGTTGAGGCTGCTCATTCATAAATTCTTTAATCCTAACGTTGGAGAATCTCTAGTGCTTGCGAGAAAACATTAAGAATTTTACTACATTATAAAAATTATTTTTGTGTGCACAGGATTCCATCAAGAGTTGCCCTTTGTCTGTGACTTATTATCTGCCCCTTCTTATTCGATTCTTTTTCACCATGATTCCAATGAGCCACATTTGTACAAGTTCAAGAGAATAGTTATTTATGAAGCACTTTGTAGCGCCTACTTGAGATCATGCGACAACTCCAGCAAACCAACAAAAATTCGTATGTAACTCGACTGGTCTCTTTATAGATTCATACCAATATATATTAACACTAACGTCGATCTCTATAATTATGAAAAAAATGGCATAATCTACTTTTGTTATAAGAATTGACGTCCACTAGAAGCACCATATACGGATCTAGTGTATATACGACAATACTTTAGATTAATATTAGTCCAAAAGATTTTTTTTTTAATTACGACTCTCAAAGTGTTACAGTTAAAGAGAATATTATAAAATCATAAAACATTTTACTGGCATTCGTGCAACTCTTTCGGTGGCCCTACAGGCCCAACGGGGTACCGCCCTCAGGGCATTTGCCCTAATGCCCATATAGTCAGTCCGCCCCTGAATACATTCACCCTACTATCTTTACGTTATATTAAAAATCTGACCTAATTAACAAATCTGTATTAAATCCTATTAGTGCAAGATATTTCTACATATTATAATTGTGCAAAGTAATGTACAGTATGGAGAATTAGTCTCATTAACCTTCGAAAAAAAAAAGTACATACATAATTTACTTCGCATTTTTAATCTTGTATAATCTTCGGCATTTTGCCAAAAAGGAAACTCAAAAAGATAATATATATATATATGTATCATTAAAAGGCATTGATGACTTAATAACCTGAAACATAAAGAGATCTTCAATCAACTTTCCCAACTCATCCCATATATCATGGCTCACTTTATTGTAAGCGGAAGCAACGATAGAATTCCAAATAGGCACAATGAATAATAGATGAGAACATTCGTGATCTTCTGGGTACGCCCAACTTCTTTCATGGAGGTTAATTAGAGCCACCTTTTCAATACGTCTCCCAGTGACGGGTGCGCTACCCTTTGCATCCTTCAACTATACGCCTAATAAAATCTATTATGTCTTATCTAAAGAGCGAGGGAATGTTGAAAGAGATTCTTTGGAGTTTTTCTGATTGTCTGATAGAGTTAAACCTGGCGACCTATGGGACGTTGAGAACAAATGCAGGCCATTGAATCTTCCTCTTGTTGGGAAGAGTTCTTCTCTCTACGTTTCAACGCGCATGTCCACAGGGAAATTATTGAGCTTGACGGCACATTTCTTGTTTAGGGTTTATATTTTTTCTGTATCTTTTTATCTTTATGATTCTTTATCAACTGTTTTTTTTTTTAACTTAATCTTTATACTGACATCTGATTTTAGTTTACAGGGGAAAAAAACGATTTCAAAATAAAATAACAATCTATAGCTCATTAATACAAAATTAATTTGGTTCAATTTAAGCACCGATGTCATGCATGTCCGATTCTTTCTAATAGTTAACAATGTCATTGTAGTAATTTTAGAATGACAATTCCTCCTTTATGAAGCTGAAAACTTTTGTAAGAGTGATTACTTTGCTCTTCATAAATAATATTTTGATAGATACAAAGCAAAATGTTTTAATCCGCCCCAATTTCACCCCGAAAAATCTTTGTTACGTTCATTTATAAATCTACTCAAGAGTATAGAAAAGTGTAGTTTAGTGAAATAGATCCAGACTTGAAACATTAAAAGACAGTATATATATATACTGTGTATTAATAAAGTGTATAAATACTATACGCGGGTGTGTGAATGCCACGGTTCAGATCATGAAGGTGCGCAAAATGTTTCTGAACGTCTCTTATTTATTTGACTCTTTACAGAATACATGACTCTTTACAGAATACATGACTCTTTACAGAATACATGACTCTTTACAGAATACATGACTCTTTACAGAATACATGACTCTTTACAGAATACATGACTCTTTACTGAATACATGACTCTTTACTGAATATATAAATCTTTATTGAATACATGACTCTTTACTGAATACATGACTCTTTACTGAATACATGATTCTTTACTGGATACAGGACTCTTTACTGAATACATGACTCTTTACGGAATACATGACTCTTTACGGAATACATGACTTTTTACTGAGTACTTAACTCTTTGAATACATGACTCTTTACTGAATACATGATTCTTTACTGGATACAGGACTCTTTACTGAATACATGACTCTTTACTGAATACATGACTCTTTACGGAATACATGACTCTTTACGGAATACATGACTTTTTACTGAGTACTTAACTCTTTACTGAATACTTAACTCTTTACTGAATACTTAACTCTTTACTGAATACTTAACTCTTTACTGAATACATGCTCAAAGTCAAAAGACGTTCACCAAATTTAATATTAAGATGATTATTTGTTTTAAAAATTATAACGGTCCAACCAGTTCTCTCTAGTAAAAACTACAATAGACTTTGAGGAACAATTGCGAAATATCAACCGATGTATAACAGACTACTCTTGACGACTTTAAGAACGTACAGATTCAGCTTGACGATATTCGATGGTTCTCTTCTTTAGTATTTAACTTCTTGTTCGACATTCTCTATCCGCGTGGACTACCTTCTAGTGTTGGCCTTAAGTCTGTGTTATTGGATTTTGTTATTTGAGAGTTACCTTCGTTTGGTTTATCTGCATTAGACACAGCACGGAAGTACCTGACATTAATTGGGGAAAAGTAAAGGCGGTTAGTCGTTGTGCTGGTCACATGAAACCGTCGTTTACCGTGAGCCACAAAAACAACTGAAGACCTTTATATCATCTGCCCTATAGATCGCATGGTTTGATAAAGTAAGTTACACAAAAATGAACAAAAAAAAATTGATTCTATTACAAAAATTACTTACAAACACATAGTAATACAAAGTCAATAAGCCATTTAAAAATAATTTAAAATTTTAAAGCGTACTCTTGATTGTCCGTGAATATTTTATTTGTATTAGATAATTTTCTAATAATTTTTTTTTTTTTTTTTAAATTTTTTTTTTATCTTTCATATTTAGGGTTATTTTACTCATTCATATAAAGCCACTGTCGGTTATAATTTACATCATTACACCATTTGTTTAAAACTACAGTAAGAAATAAATGACCAAAGAGAAGGTTTGGTTGAACTCAGCCCTAATTTTGAAGATGAAACTTTGTTTCTTGGCTTTATTTTATTTTATTTTTTTATTTATTTGAAAGTTTATAAATAATTATTTTGAACTAATCGTGCACTAATAAAGAAACAAATGCTTTAGAACACTAACTACAGAGAGTAAGAAAAGGTATGATATGTAAATATGTATTGATATAGGTGTTTAAATAAATGAAAAACTGTCATGGAATCCCCATATTGATGAAACTATAAAAAAATCGAACAAAACATTAGGATTTATTAAAAGAAATTTCTATAAATTGAATTAGAACATAAAACTAAAATGTTATTTAACCTTGGTTAGGCCAATAATGGAATATGCATCCTCTGTTTCGGACCCTCAAGAAAACATTAAGAAACTGGAACAGACACAAAATAGAGCAGTGAGATTCATAACAAACGAATATTCACATTTGACTAGAGTAACACCTTTAGTATAATCACTAAATTTAGAAAGCCTTCAGGACAGAAGACTCAAAAGTGAAGTAGCAATTATACATAAAAAACTGAACCATAATCTTCAAATACAAAAACAAAATCTAATAAAATACTCAGAAAGACACAAAGATAAAGGCACATTCCTCGTTCCATATGCTAGGACAAATTTGAACAAATACTCCTTCTTCCCTAGTGCTATTAGAGCATGGAATGGGTTGCCTGAGCTAGTCAGGAAAACCATTGACTTGGCAGAATTTAAGTCATTGGTTAATATACATGACTAAATGCATGACGCGTAGGACGAAATCATCTTCTTTTTGAAGTAACGTCTATATTAAATAGGATAAGAAGAAGATAGATAGTGTCATTATCCTTTCCTTTATATGATTTGCGTAACTTTTTAACTATGAATAATTGTGTAGCATGCTAAGGCCCCTTTTGAGAATAAGGGTCTTTAGAGTATATATACTGAATTGCCAATTGTAGATCTACAGATGCGCCATAATTTCGCACTTTATGTATGAAAAAATTCATTTAAAATATCAAATCAATGCAAATAGACAAAAACTACAATTTAAAAAAAAATGAAAAAAAAATTTTAAAATATAAAATACCTTTTAAGCCGCAAGTTTTTTTTTTGTTTTTTTTTTTAATCTACAAGGGCAGACAACTCTATGAGTGAAGATCGATAAAATGTCAACATCGATATTATCCCAACATTGTTTCCCTTTCATATTATTTTCGAGTTCTCGCCCATTTTTTGTGTTGCCTCAACAATGATTCATTGAGTTGAAACAGAAGGATTTAACTCCCAGAGTTGAGCTGCGGTGATTGTGAGGGAAACGGCGTCCCAAAACAAAACATGCATTCATTTTGTCTCATCCCTGTTGTCTTTTTCCCTATGTCCCTCTCATCCAATGATTAAGTCTGGGAGGTAAACAACGTCTTCAAACAAGTCTAATCTACCCGTTTTTAACTCCTCAACTCTCCACCTTTCTTCCACCCCTCCCTTCCCCTCCTCTCTTTATACAGCTTTGCCCATCACCAAAGACCCATCCCACTAATCAGGCATTTTTTAAAATACAGTTCAATTGCTATTCGCATGATGAATGGGTATCAATGGAACTTTGAATGGACGATGAAAATCCCCCTCCGGGTTTTCTAATTAATCTTCGATTTCACCTTTCATCATCATCTTGACAATGCTCTAGAATATCAGCGTCCTCTTTTTATTATTATTATTATTATATCTTTCTTTTTTAGATTTCTTCTTATGCTTGTAGCGAATTTTTAATCTAGAGGGTTTATCCCCTGGCATGCATTGACCTCATTGTGTAGTGTGGCTATTTGAAGACAACAAGAAAGGCCATCCAGTTGCAGTCTTGACCTTTACTTGTCAACGAAGACAAGGAGTTATCGCCCGTTAATGAGGAAAGTTTAATCTAGATCAGGATTTGGATTGTCACGATTTAACGGGGGCAAGAACAAGAGAAAGGCGAGGCTGAATAGGTTGACAAAGATTGGGTCTTGCAACACCTTTGTGTCTCGTCCAGAATCGGCAAAGTTTTCTGGAGGTTTTAAACAATATAAGTAGTAATACACGTAGTCAATGGATGTGGATGTTTTGACTTTGGGAGCTTTGAAGCAGATGATGTTGGCTTTAACATTATCAAAGTGAAAGACTCACTAATGTACTTTGTGGTCAGTACAATAACCTAAGGCTTTTGTCTCTCTTTCTTATGAAGAACAGAGCCCATGGATAATGAATGGGACCATTTAATTTAGATATAATGAGCTGGACTTTTAATAGAACTTTAGTGTGCAAAACTTACTGGAAAGAAAAAGAAATTGTAAACCGCCATCAGCTGCATAAAGGAGAAATTTATTAAAAAAAACAAAACTTTTTTATTAACTATTTTTTTCCAACTTTTATTCAACCATCCTTTGTGGTCTTTGGTTCACTTGTAAGTTATGACAGGAGGCGCCGTGGCGAAGTAGTAAAGCGCTTGGCTTACGAGCTGGAGGTTTCGAGTTCGAATCCTGGTGAAATTCTTGGGGGCCTATGAATCTAGTTGATCGGTGTACTGACAATTTAACCATGAGCCACAGAAACAGATGATGTTTACATCATCTGCCAAACGGATCGCATAGTCTGAACGGAGAACTTTACTTTTTAAAATTGTCGTGACCACCACAAGAAATTTATGAGACCTAGAGTTTAGATACAGCCTGAATACAATGGAAGCGCTATAAGTATTATTCGAGCGCTTTCCTTCGCTTAGTTGGCCATACGATCGCAAGGTGGTAAAAAAAAACGCGCTTCAGGAACACATTCAAAGCTTCTCTGAAGGCGTTCAGCATAGACCCAGCTACTGGGAGGCAGAGGCACATGACAGAGCATCATGGCGTCGCGCTGTGAAAACTGGCGCACAGGTTGCCGAGGAAAAGAACAACGCTGGCAGAAGAAAAATGCCAGAGAAAAAAGCAAGGCCCACGACACTAGCTCCAGCTGGAATAACCTGCCCAGCGTGCAGCCGAACATTCCGTGCTCACATAGGTCTCACCAGCCACACGAGGAGGCATAAAACCCCAGTGCAAAGCCCTCAGCCTCCTGGATGACAAAGTGGTCATCATCGAACCACGATAGGTATTATAAGCGTACATAGTGAAGAATAGTATAAATGAAAGTTTATCTCAAATATTCTTTGAAACTATTCAGCACATGAAAATTATCTGATTAATTTCTAAATTAGATTTTAGTAAATACGCCCTCGTGGGTTGTGATGGCTGAGTGGTAAAGCTCTTGGCTTCCGAACCGATGGAGGTCTCAGGTTTGAAGCTTGGAGAAGAATGTGAATTTAAGTTTCGGGATTTTTAGGACGTCCCTGAGTCCACTCAAATTTGATGAGTACCAGACATAAGTTAAGGAAAGTAAAGTCGTTCGTGTCTTAATTAATATAACTAGATAATTGTAATCATAGTTTAATCAAAAACTTTATATGCCAAAATATAAGTTAAAATTTTCTTCGCATTTGTTGGTAAGATTAAGATATGTGTAAATTAATTGGAAACAAATTTTTTTACGACTCCCTGACAGCCCATCACGATATATGGCCTTTTTGGTGAATTTAGTAAAAAGGTTTTAAAGTTGGCAACACTTTTGTAACTTAAATTATAGTCCAATCGTTGATAATAGCAATATTTTTTTGGGGACGTGAGTATATATTCAGCATACATCAACTAAATGTGTAATTACCTTGGTAGATGCAACTTAAAAATACTTATTTAAAAGTTATAAACACGTTCTCGTGGTCTTTATATGGACATCAAACATTTGAATTCATTCGACTTTTCACTGCTATAGGAGACGTATTATTAGGAAACTAACCTCAAAAACAGTTTCTAGCTTACAAATGTCTGATAAAGCTTAAAAATAGCTTGAAAGGTAACTAAGGAAAGGAAACTTTCTTTTTCATTTAAGGAAACTTTCTTTTCTCTCCTTCCTTTCTTTCCCCCAACCAAGAACATCAAAAGGCTTTGTGTGGTAGGAGACGAAATCTGATCCCTAAGCCTAAAGTATTATTAAATTTGGTCCACACCATGAGGGTCTCAATAGAGTAGTTGTGCAGCCAATTAGATGGACAAACGCCGAGGCGAAGAACTAGGACGAGAATCAACCTATGTTCATTGGAAACTCGGCAATTTCCCAGCCCTAAGCTACTGGACCCCCCGGGTGTGATGAAACGACCTTCCCTATCAATTTGACCAATCAAAAACCTCCGTTTTTCTTCGATTGAATATGGCCCTCCTGACCTTAATTTGCCGTTAGAATCAGGGGAGGAAAGGGGGGTGATCGTTAATGATAGGGATTTCGCGTAAACGAAGACGCGATCACAGTAGTTGATCTGACGTCTACACGAGCCGGACTTCAGCAAGGTTCTTTTTTCAAAAGAGGGGCGCATTCGGTGTTCAGCAACACTGGTGCCAGGGCTCTATGTGGATCACAGTGTTGTTGTTTTTTTCCCCGCTTTTTATCCAGGGTTTAAAAGAAGAAAAAAAAATCTTCGTGTCGCCTTAAGCGGGAAGCGTCCGAGCACGTTCGTGTCTTCCCGTGTGACGTATGCCGTCATTAGACGTAGCGAAGCCCGACCGACGTACACTGTGAGAGTTTCCTAATTTTGTCCATCCCGTATTACTTCCCTTTTAGAAATAATTACGTTGAGACAAATGATCGGCCATGCCGTGATTTGAACCTAACAAAAAATTTATTAAAAAATAAAATTGGATAGGTGGAAATAGAAATAAACGTTCCAACTAGTTCTCCAGGCTATGAATATAAAATCAAGAAAACAGGGGAGGGAAGTACGATGTAATGGTTTTATATTAGAGAAAAGATGTGGCCGAGAAATGATTGTGTACAAGTCAAAGTATATTGGGGACTGGTCTAGACGATTTAAATTTCTAATTGAGGGCTATCTATGGCCATATTACAAGGTCTTCGGGGCTCGCGTCGCAAAGACCTTCATTCAGGGGACAGTACCAGGAAAAAAAAAGAAGAGGCAGACAGAGAAAGCGATGGGAAGACAACATAAGAGAATGGACGGGCCTGTCTTTTAAAAAAGGTTCTTACTAAAGGCAAAAGACAGAGAGGAATGGAGAAAGACTGTCGACAAATCTTGCCTGGTGCCCTAACAGTCCAATAGACTAAGGGATATGTAAAAGATAAAAGATTAAAAAAAATACTGAGGGCTAATAACTGATGATAATAATGCAATAATATACCTGGAATCTATCATAATAGATGAAAGCTCAAATAACATCATCAGGGAATCGACTTTTCCATTCCCACCTCCACTTTTTGTCTCTCTTTTTTCTCTCTTTCTCTCTACCTCTCTCTCTCTCTTTTTCTAACTATCTTTTTATCTCTCTGGATGATAACACAAAGGAGGGAAAACATACATACTGGAAAGCTGATGGATTGTAGTGTAGTTTTAACTGTCAGTCAGCCCAAGTAACTATTCAATGATGTTAGCTCTATTGGTCGTTAACACTATGCATGTTTTGGATGTTCCTTCAGAGCTGAAGATAATCTACCTCCCTCTCTAAACCTCCCACTCCATACCTCCCACAGGATGACGGGATATGACATCTGGCAGGGTATGAACCCTGGACCATCGAGACGGCAGTCCAGCACACATATCGCACTACCAGGCAGCCAGTCTTATAAACTTACTCTTTATTTAGGTATTTTGATGTTATCATTATATTTTATGTGCAGTTTATCCGCACATTTTAAATTTAATAGTGCACTCGTTAGAGATGTACAAAATCGTATTGAATATTCCAAATAGATTTCAATTCTGAATTTTAAATTGCTTTTCAATTTTCCCATATTGCATTTTAATTGTATTAAAAAGATGACAAAAAATTGCTGCCCAAAAATACAACAGAAATTTTCGATGTCAAATTGCTTAAAAAAATGTATAATTTGTTCACCAGCGTATAGCTCTCAGCCGTGCTGCCAACTCTGTACAATTATCTCTTTTCTAATTGTCTAGCGTGCACGAGAGATACTGGAGCGTGGGGAGAAACAAAGCCAACCAGAGTTGTCATCTGAGCTTTTTCTTTTCTATTGTAGGAACCCAAAAAATTGTCTTCCACGGGATTTTCGCCTTCAACATTTCAATTGTAAAGAACTAATTAAAACATGAAAAGAAAGGGAGACAAACATGGAAATTTTAAAGCAGAGGTGATTTACACTTATAAGGGATGCATGCATACATTTTAATTTTTTTAAAATAAATATTTTGTACATTGAGGATTGTTTTGAAAAAGTAAAAGCTCCAAAGATTTTTTTTAATGTCTAAATGTAGAAATGATAATGAAGTGCCAAGACTTTCGTCTGTTTCGTCTTGTTTAATCTGGTATATTCTTTGCGTGGCATTCCACACATGCTTTCTAGCATTCTTAAAAAAAAATTTAAAAAAATAAAAAAATTGAAGATTTTATTTTTGTTAATCTTTTATTTCTGCAGCTGAGGAATTGTTTTTATCTCCCATTGTTCATCTGGCAGGATGTGCTCTTTCAAATAAGGTTTTTAATGGTTTGAATTTTTCTTGTTATTAATGTTTCAAGTAAATTAGGAAGTGCACTTATTATTTCTACATATTATTTAGGGCATTATAAAACTATGAAAGATAGGTGAAATAAGCTGTTACTTTTTAAGATCCTGTAGTTTAGTTTGTATAAATCTTTCCCTAAACTTTGACCAAACTATTAGCCACCTAAACGTTCAATCTATAAAAGGATTCATGCTACAATCTCCATAGTTTACAGCAGTGATGCCTAAACTGGCCAGATTCGGCCCGCAACGTGGTTCCATCCGGCCTGCCGAAACGTCGGCACTATGAGTAGAAATCTACCTTCCAAAAAAAAAAAAGGTTGAAAAAATGTATCTTTACCTACGTTTGGGCCCTCACTTATTCTCTGATGGATTGGTATCATGATCTTTAACATTTGTGTGTTTATGAAATGGGACTCTGAATGTAGAATCTGCCAGGACAAGTTTGCAGATCTTTACTTTTTTTTTTGTTGAACATGACAATAACCAACATATTTATTTTATAAAGAAAGTGTCTGGCTGTTTAATAAAACAACAACATATAAAACGGTGTTATAAAATAAATATGGTGGCATTCATGGTTCAATTCATTGTTAAACTATGCTTAGATATTGGAGGATCCATGGAAATATTTATCAAAAAGAGACCACAACATGAGTCGGCGTTGCTCACATATTTAAGTAATAAGATGTTATAATCGTAAAAATATATATAATTGTCAAATAAACTATTAATTAAGTATCAAATCCATAGGTTTCTACCAAAATAGTTTCAGAACAATTTCATTTCATTTTATAACTTTTGTTCATGTGGAAATTATAATGGCCCTCTGGTCAAATTAAGTTGGGCATCACTGGTTTACAGAATATTTGAGATTTTCACTAAAAACTAACCAATGTCAAGGACGCTAAGTTGAATTTACAATTGTCAACTAAATAAAAAGAATTGAGCTCTAATGTTAACAATATCTCAACGCGTAGCTGTTGATATACGTAGCAAATCTCCTTTATTCCTGATAGATAGTCGCCTATTTTTTTCTGATTAAGTTAGAGGCACGGCCGGTCCTAACAATAGCGGGGCCTAGTCTGATAATTCACTGGGCAACAAAAAAAATTTTTTGGAAAATCGTCCAGGGTTTTTCAGCTGAATTAGACTAATGTTGATGCCCTGAGTCCGAAAATGAGCTTGGTTTCGCTCAATCAGGTCAGAATGTTTTGCTACAGAAACTTTTAAAAAATCGTTTTTTGTAAAAAACAAAATTTTTGCGGCTCACCAGTCGATAAACCCCTGCCGATTTTTTCGGTATTCCTCAATAATGAAAGTCAACACAATTCAATTAATTCAGTTTTTGTTTAGTTTATCAAATTTTATTAGCATAATTGACATAATATGAAGAAAAAGCTCAGGGCATAAATCTGCGTTTCTTAGATTCCCGTGTGTGAGCAGCTGCTGGGTTGTCTCTCTTCAGCGACCAGCAGTAGTCCGCCAGCGTGACTGCATCCCACCTCCCCTGGTACATTTCCTCCATTTGGTGCATGTCCTGATGGAATCTTTCTCCCTGCTCATCGCTCATCGCCCCAAGGTTTTCCGGAAACTTATCCATGTGCGAAAACAAGAAATGCATCTTTATGCTCATCAAACACCCGAGTTCTTGAAAATCCTCAATCATGGTGCTGATGAGCCTTGCGTGGTTTGCTGCCTTAGTGTTCCCCAGGAAGTTGTTCATCACCTGCACAAAGGATTCCCAGGCGGCGCACTCAAGTGAGTTCATGGAGCTACAGAACTCTGCATCGTTTATGAGCTGCCGTATCTGTGGGCCGTCGAAAATGCCGGCCTTCAGCTTCTCAATAGTTAGTTGAGGAATGCTCGGCACATGTAGTTGAAGCACCTCCCATCCTTGTCCAGAGCGCGCGTGAACTGTTTCATTAAACCCAACTACAAGTGTAGTGGTGGGATCAATATCTTCTCCCGGTCAACAAGAGGTTCGTTTATGATGTTTCTCGCCCCAGGTACTAACTGCTCTCGCGCCGGCCACTCTTTCTTTACATAGTGCTGGGCTCTGTCTCGACTGTCCCACATACACATATAGCATGGGTACTTCGTGAACCCAGACTGCTGACCAAGTAAAAAGTTCACCATTTTCAAGTCGACGCAGATGATCCATTGGTGTTGCTGATATTGGATTTTTTCGAGCACATACTTCACTGCTTCATATTTCTCTTTGAGAGTCGTGGAGTGCGCAAGCGGGATTGAGGCAAACTGGTTCCCAATGTGGAGGAGCACACACTTCAAAGAACGCTTGCAACTGTCAATAAAGAGTCGCCAATTTCTCGCATCGTATTGAGGACCGCCCAGTTTATCAAGAAGACCGGCGACATCTCGGCAGTACACAAGGTTTTCCTCCTGGCAGAAGTAGTCCATGTACTCCTCATGCCTTCTACGAAAGAAGGTAATACGCGCGTCCTTGTGAAGCAGGTTTTTCTCTTTGAGCCTGGAAGCCAACAGCTCGGAGGAATTCTTCGACAGGCTTAGGTCCCGAACTAGATCATTGAGCTCACATTGTGTGAAGGGCTGCGGACCATATTGTTCTTCATACTCCTCTTCTGTACCACATTTCTCGTCTGAAGTGGTGGCCTCGTCGTCGCTGCCTGGAATCTCTCGGAACGTTGGCACGGGTATTTCTTCGCAATGAGGAACTGGACGACGAGCAGATGGAAGGTCGGGGTACTGGAGGCTGCGCAGATTTTTTCGGTTGATGCCTGCAGTATTGATGGCACAGAAATAACAATCCGATGCGTGGTCAAATGGCTCCCTCCATACCATCGGAATTCCAAACTTTAGTGATGTTTTCTCGCCTTTCGTCCACCGCCGGAGGTATTCCACGCATGTTTTGCACACCGTGTGCGGTGCCCAAGACTTGTCTTGGTCACCCAGCTTGATTTCAAAGTAAGCCTGGTAGGCATGTTTCACAAATTTTGTGATGTTCATCCTATCAGCTGACAGTGTGTACTCTCCGCAAATGTAGCAGAAAACGTCAGGGTTATTCGTGCATGAACGTCGTGCTGAAGCCATTTTAGATATTAGTTAGATAGTTATTTTTTAGTAAATGAAATAGCAGCAGAGTAAGCCCTAAATATACATATTTGTAAATCAGTAGTCTTTGTATCATTTTATGTTATTTTAATATCGGTTCTATTGATCTAAATTAATTTCTATGTTGGTAAGATATCGATGGTGGATATCGATGGTGTTTTGTTGTGCGTTTATTACCATTGTGTAGATTGTCAGATAGCTCAAAAATTTGACCTGATTGAGCAAAACCAATGTGATATTCGGACTCAGGACACCAAAATTAGTCTAAATCAGCTGAGAAACCCCCGACGATTTTTTGGCTGTTGCCCAGTGTAATAATGTCAAATTTAAGATTTTGTAATATAAAAAAATACATTTGTTTTGCAATAAATGTTTTTCAAAAAATGCTGACATAGACGTTTTTTTTATCCTGCGTAGGATTGGCACCCTAGAATGACAATTTTGTCTATTTTTTAGAGAGATTTTTGTGAGTTTTCTTGAGATTTTTATAATATCAATAGACTTCCAGCACTTTTTTCGTATATTTTGCAATTTCAGTAGATTTCCAGGAAAATCAGGCGGCCGAGGAAACCCTTTGATTATATATAAGTTATAATGGTTTAATTTATAATTTACACCTACAATAAGCGCGGGGCCTATGAAAATGCGGGTCCCATTGCGGCCGCATAGGTTGCCCTGGTTAAAGGAGCTCGTAGAAGGAAATGTAACACCTCCTCTGCATTAATATTTGTTTTGTGCTACAAACTGAAGAGCTTCGAAAATTTCATTCCGCAGTTCTAAAAATGCACAATATATATAATGGGAAAATTCAAATGTCTAATATTTGAAAGAATAGTTCCTTTTAAAACGTCAGGGAATAACTATTAACTAATAACTTTATAACTATTTCAAAATCTATTTCACTATTTAAGTAACCCTTGAAAAAAAAGGTAACAAACATAGAAAAAAATAAATATAGACTGGAAAAAGGAAATAACTTCATGTAACTTGAAAACATGTATATCTATTGTTGTCGGATTTCCGAATTCTGAAAAGTTGCATGATCTTCAGTCTTAGAGAACAAAACTACACTGCTGTATAATCATTTACTTAAATAAATATAGACTGGCCAAAGGAAGTAACTTCATGTAACTTGAAAACATGTATATCTTTTGTATTAGGATTTCCAAATTATGGAATGTTGCATGATCTTCATTCTTAGAGATTAAACAAAACTATTGTAATACATATAGGTTCAGGGGCGTAACTAGGGATTTGGGGGCCCGGGGGGATAGACCTCTTTGGGGGCCTCTTGCATTTTGACATTCCACATATGACATGAGATAATGTACGCAAAAATATATAAGCACCAAATCAAATTGGTTCAGTATATCAGTAAACTTAACAAAAAGTAATCATCAAGACTCTTTTAATGAATAAAACCGTTGTTTATTATTTAAATAATGCACAAGTGACATATCTAAATTGATATGCTTCACGTCGTGCATTCTGTGCAGCAAAGACATCTATAACATCAACTACATCGATACTTTGAGCTTACGTAATGCCCATATGAAGCCTGTTTCCTCAATATGTCTATTGGTGATTGTATTACTGGTTTGTTGATGAAAAGTGCTCGTGCATCAATGACATCATTGAAAAAGCGATTTTCCATTTATTTCATCATACAAACAGGAAAAATATCACAGTTTGTCATAAGCGGGTCTTCATCTAACAGGTGTCTTGGTTCAAGAAGAAACCCAAAGGTATCCATTTATTTCCAGCCTTTGGAATCTGCCCTTCATCTCCATATGAAATCTGTCCAGCACTTCTGTCGCAACACGTTTGAATGGCAGTTTTATTGACAGTCCTACATTAGAACTCAACTTCCCATCAAGTCTTTTCTTTCTTCTGATAGTTTTGATTACGGGAATCCAGTTTCTCATCATTTTGCAGAAAGCATGAAAGGGTAGGCCTACTAATTTCTTTAACAGCTTCCCGTATATGCAGTCCAGACTTTTGTAGTTTCTTCTGAACTATATTAATTGGGCGCAGGAGCTTTGACCAGAATTTCAGATAGGCAAAACAATCTCAATTTTCCACTGCATGAAGAAGATTCTGTGCTAATATTATAATGGTATTACGTCATTGTTGATTGTTTATGTTTTGTGCGAAAGCAAAAGGATTCAGAGCATACAAAAGTGGTAAAGATCCATATCTCGTTATGCTCGAGTATAGAAATACTCCGATAAGTGGACTGCCGAAATCACCATCACAACTGCTAACGAGTAGAAGACTCAGGGAATCATTCCAACGGATCCCAAACTATTGAAACCATCGGTAGCTGAAAATGCAGAGACATTGCTCAACGAACGACAGATGAAAAGCAAAGTGAAATACAATGCAAAAGCAAGACTACCTAAAGATTATTCTGTCGGAGAGTTCGTCTAGGTCAAACATGGCAGAAAGCAGTTGTCATAAAAAAAACATTCAGCATCCAGATCTTACATCATAAAGACAAACGATGGAAAAACATACAGATGAAATGAACGCTTTTTACATAAGAGTTTCGATGGGTACTATGATACCGATGAAGACAATGAACTGCAAACTGTTGGAACAAACGAAACAGACAGTTATAGACCAACGTCTAGGAACTTGTTGTGCCTGTCAAGACAACCAGAAGTGGACGAATTATTAAAGTTCCTAGTAGACACTTAGGCCACTGCAGCCTATGCGGTCGCAGTGGGCCCCGCGCTTTCATAGGCCCGCTCTAATTCTAAGTGTACATTATTAAATTTAAACCATTATAACGTATATATATAAAAAAAACAGGGTTTTCGCGACCTCCTGATTTTCCAGGGCCTCCAGGAAATATCATGAAAAGGCAAAATATAACCTACGATACGATAAAGTCCTGAACTTTTTTTGAATTTAAATCTCCTAAAGAATAGACGAAATTGACATTTTGGGGTGCCAATAAATAAAAAGTGGCATTGCGAGCTTTCATTTGATGAAAAATTTATGCAAAGACGAAAGTAGGCCTATTTTCTAATAAAAAAAATAATTATTTTGACATTATGCTCATCCCTACCCAGACTAGGCCCCGCGCGATCCGTTTCGCATAGGGCCCCGCAAATGCTAGGGCCGGCCCTGCTAGTAGATATCACTCTTAAGAACTTTAAAAGGAAGGGTGTGATAATAACTTCAAAAGAAAGGATGTGCTAATATTATATGATATTACGTCATTGTTTGTTGTTTAGGTTTTGTGCGAAAGCAAAAGGATTAGATGGAAATAAAAAGAGAGTTTCCATTTGGATTGAGAAAGGATGAATAGAGGGGTAATAACTCAAGTGTGAAGTTTAATTTTGAAATTATAGACGCCACACCCGAATAATTGACTATTCTAGCATTATTAAGAATAACTTTTAGATATGTTATACAAGATTCTGTAAATTTTGCTTCAAGGTTAATTAGCGTAGCCATAAAATACTCGCCATTTAGATCTATTATTAGTAAAGGTAACAAGATACCTGGAATTCGCTGCATATGCAGTTTTATTCGTGGCAACAAAGTTTAAAATGTAAGACTAGCTTTAAAAAAAACTTTGATCTCTGTGGGAAAAAATATTTTTAAAATATCAACAAAGTCAACGTACTGATAGACCTAGATCTAGGTTTAGTCTTTGTGATAAATTTAATCCATAAATGTTGAAAAAAAAAAGACACCCGTTGACACTATTTGTCAATCAAATTTATTAATTTATGTATTTACAAATACATTTCGGACACCCATTTGGGCCCCCCCCCCCAGGTGGGGGCCCGGGGGATTTTAAAATTCTCCCCCCCCATCCCCCCTTAGTTACGCCACTGTATAGGTTATGGCTGAAATAGATATGAATACTTAACTTTTATACTGCTCATAAATGCTGTATAATAAAGTACACAAAATTGCAAGGCACAAATTTTTGTTTCATTAAACTCTTTTATCGGCCAGTCTCTATTTATTGATGTCTATGTAAACAAAGTACATCTATCAAAATAAATAACTAAGGCAAAAACTACGAAACAAACAAAAAAAAAAAAAAAAACTAACATCATTTGAAATGACCTGAAACTTAAATAAAGTGGCACTCATTGGGGGTCAAAGTTATTAATTTAGTTTTCTCTGCCTGTCACCAAATAAAACATCTTTTAATGCATTGTACTTCTTCTGTTTTTCTATTCCTTGTTTAAAATCATTTCAGTCCAATTCATTATAAGAACTACGATATAATACATTGTGAGAAAGTCTAGACGTAGGTAACTCAAAAACTAAGATTATGCAATTGTCCACAAAATTGTTTACTTTAAAAAAAAATGAAAACGATTTTTTTTTCTCCTCACCAATTTTCTAAAGAGTGCCTGGCAGCTCTTTCTTGGTTTAAGAAGCTCGCTTAAGTTACAGCCCACCATTTCCATTTCCGGTGTTAACAATTTGCCCCTAACCATCGGTTTTCTATTATGTGCTTAAGAATGGTAAATTATAAAATATCATTAGCTAAATTATCAAGTCATTATGTGAAATGTCATTTCGCTTCTTGTAATACTCAGCGGGGCACGCGACATGTGAGTTCTTTCACAGTCCAAATAACGGATAATAACCACAAAGTGTCCCGGACTAGAAATTACTTCTGATAATAAAAATATAAAAAAAAAACGCTGCGGCGTACCATCGAATTTAATGATCACTTTAGTCTTTTTGACCACATCTTAGGTCTCGGTGGGATCGACAGTAGGAAGCGGGGCGTTTGTTGCCCGCATGGACCCCAGTGGAGGGTTGAAGGAAGGGAAATGTGCCCGGTGAGTTACATTAAAATAACGCAGCGTCTGGCCTTTTGTCTTTCGGTGAGATAGCGGTGGAAGGTGGGTGCTCAATCCTTAACGAACCTTGAACATTTATTATTATTTTTTATCATTTTAATTAACAATAGAGTAAATTAATTTACTTTTTCTTGTGATGTTAAAAAAAAAAAAAAAAAATAATACATAAAATTTTTTTTTTTAGTTTCTTTTACATTTGACATCGTTTGAAAAGTCTCATGGACAAAATACGCTAAATAGTATCGTTACTGAAGAATACATAATAGAGATATTTTTATACGTGATAGCATCGACATCACCCAAACATCTTAATCTCAGAGTTTAACATTTAGTTTAGGAAAGACACTAAAAATTAGTCTACTATTTGCACCGACTGGACTTGGAACATCGCAATACATAGATATACAGAGCTATAACAGAACATTATGCAGAGAATTTTTAAGTAATTTGAAAAACAAATGGACAAAAAAAAAAAAACGTTTCATTTTTAGGTCGTAGTTTGTTCAAACCTAACGATGTATACTTTCAATTTATAAAAATATTAGCAGACGACAAAGATTTGTAGAATGTGGCGGCTGAATGGCGTAGCGTTTGTCTTACCAAAACTATGGGTTCCGGGTTCGATTCTCGCCGAAAATTGGGATTTTGAACTTTGGGATTTTCAGAACGCCCCAGATTCCACTCAATTCTTATGGTTGGGGAAAATAAAGGTTGATGGACGTTGTGCTGGCCACATGACATCCTCGTTAACCGCACTGGCGGATCCAGAGGGGGGGCGGTAGGGGCGACTGGGGGGGGGGGGGTCGGACGAATTTTAGAATAGAATTCACACAATTTGTATACGAATTTATTACTTATGTTAATAATATATGCTAATTATTTATATTTCAACCTATTTTTAGATTATTTCGCCCCCCCCCCCCTCAGGCATTTTGGCCGATTTGGTGGGGTCGGGAGGAGGCGATGGCATCAATCCCGCCATAAACTTTCGAGTGGGGGGGGGCGGTCCTATAAATTTGTAGAAATCACAGCTTGCTAACAGAATCAATTAAATATCTTTATAATTAAAACATGTTATTGGTGTTTTAACCGATCCTTATATTATGTCGTTCCCCTGTTTTCCGATTGGGGGGGGGGGGGCGAATACATCTACTGCCATTCCCACCGAAACCCTTTGAGTGGGGGGGGGGGGCGGTCCTAATTTTATGGGGAAATAATAGTTAGTGAACAAAATTAGTTGAATATCTATATAATATAAGCTACGCTAGACTCAGACTAAGAGTTTGGGAAAACCATAAGCTAACTACGGTGACCAAAATGGAAGTCTACAAGGCATGCGTTATGAGTACACTGCTGTATGGCAGTGAATCATGGACCACCTACGCAAAGCAAGAGAGAAAACTAACTTCATTCCATTTGAGATGTCTCCGTAGGATCTTGAATGTCACATGGAAAGAAAAAGTGTGCAATACTGAGATCCTTGCGCGATCAGGTATTCCCAGTATCTTTACAGCCCTCAGACAACGCCGTTTGCGCTGGCTTGGACATGTTCGCCGGATGGAGGACAAGCGCATCACGAAAGTCATCCTCTATGGTCAACTCGCGACTGGCACAAGAAAAACTGGTCGCCCCCACCTCCGTTACATAGATGTAATAAAACGTGACTTCAAATCAGTGAACATCAATACTGACAATTGGGAAGACATAGCTCTAGACCGAACAGGTGGAGAGAGACAGTGACAAAGAAAGCTATGGACAGTGAAAGTACATGGGTCTCAGCCCAGGAAGAAAAACGCACAAACCGGAAAACGGCCAGCTCCTCTACCACCGAAGCAAAAGCCAAGGGGACCCTAACTTGCGCTATCTGTGGACGGGAGTGTCTCTCCAAAATAGGGCTCCACAGCCACATGAGGAAGTGCGCTCTGAGATGAACCATAGTCGTCCTACGACTGAAGGAGGCCAATGATAAGCTACGTATTGATATGTAAACCCATTTGTATATTATGTCGCAAACACACTCTAATCTCAAATTTTATCATTAGTAAATATAAAATGAAAAAGGGTTGTACCAGGTGGGAGGGGCAATACTTGCAATTGCCTTCCGCCCATCGGACAAACCAATACTTTTTCATTTTGAATTATAGTCAAGAAATTACAAAATTATAAATCTGTCACTAATATACTTTAAACGGTATGTTGCTATAAATAAAATTCTTATATCGAGTCGCACAACCCCTATTCTTTAATGCCAAGTGCAATCATTAACAGAAATTATAAAAAGGAGGATTAATCGTTTTCATTCTACCGCCCCTCCCTTTTCCAGACGAAAACATGATGTTTTAAAACAAAATAGTCAAAGTTTATGTAATTTCATATAAATTTATCATAATTTTTTAAAGAAAGACTTTGCTTTGGAAAATTTAGAATTCATACGAAATTCTTCAGTATAAGAGTAAAGATTGAGATGAGTTCTGAACCCAAATATTCTTTTCCTAGTCACCTTTTCCAACCTTTACTCAATCTGCTATTTTTCTAGTTAAATAAACTTGGGAATATAGCTCATAATTTATGTTTCTATCCTAAAAATGCAAACAAATTTAGAGTAGAGTCTATTTGGTCCTCTTAATTTCACCTCCCACTTCAGAAACTTTTCGTTAGAGCTTTGAATTATAGTTCTGTAACAAAACAAAGTTACAAACATGCTTATTGAACAAAATGTATCACTTACAAATGAACTTTTCTAAAAAAAAAAATTATTATTCTAATTTCTTTTTTTCGTCGGCGATCTTCAAAGCCTAAATCTAAGTATGTGGGGTATCTTCAAATCGTTTCATGTGTAATGTAGTAAGGGCCTTTCTAATTCATATTAGAATATTTTTTTAAGTAAAACATTATTAAAAAGGTAATTTTTTAATAGGATTAATAAGGAACTGTAGATGTCAGGAGAATGCGTTTCAGCAGTGAAAAATGCAAGAAAACGCTTTTGTGCGTCGCGGCCTTGCCCCGAACTCCACTGATAAATAATGAGCTGTAAATTCAGGAGAATGCGTTTCTGCAGTGAAGAATGTTAAAAAACGCTTTTGGCGTCGGGGCGTTGCCCCGATCCCCACTAATAAATAAGAACTGTAGATGACAGGAGAATGCGTTTCAGCAGTGAAAAATGCAAGAAAAGGCTTTTGGCGTCGGGGCCTTGCCCCGAATCCCACTGATAAATAAGAACTGTAAATGTCAGGAGAATGCGTTTCTGCAGTGAAAAATGCAAAAAAAAAACGATTATGGCGTCGGGAATTCGAACCCCACTAAGGAGCTTTACAGCGCTCCCCCAGACCCCCTAACTATCAAGAGAAAGGGCTCAACATGTTTGGATTTTTTTCTTCGCAGAAAGTTGAGTTTCTTATATTTAAATATTTATTTATGCTGTACTCACGTTTATGCATAGGGTTAGGGTTTACTGGGCGTTAGGGTTAGGGTTTGGAAAAAAATCGTCCCCCTCACTCCGAAGTTCTGGATCCGCTAGTGGTTAACCGTCAGCCATAGAAAGAGATTATCATGACCGTGACATCATCGGCAAGGTCTGAAAGGGTTACTTTACTTTGGTTTAAAATGGTTTACACGTTTCGAAGGCTCTTTCGGAATTAAATAAAACCTTCGTCCTAGTCCAAACGTCCTGCAGGAAAACGGAAGATGGCTTCTGTCAGGGTATGGACCCGGGTGCGGAATTCGCTTTTTTTTATATTAGTTATTTTTTAGCCTCAAACCCCGCTGAAGAGGAGTTTCAATATAAAACGTCCTTTGGACACGCTCATAGCTACACTCTTGTAATTTGGAAATTGTCATTTACATTTCTTTCTTTTGTTTTATAGAAGAGTGGGATTGAACTGCAAATCCCGCTGGTAGGGGTTATAAACTAACACCTCCCCCCCCCCCCCGGCTGCGCTGGGCAATTGATGGTTTAGTATTATAATGTGTCCTAAAATAAACAAAATCAAATAAAAAAATCATTCGTTAATTTACCCCCCCCCCCCCCCCGCCCGCATGGGAAGTTTTCATTTGGGGTAGGGGTTCCCCACCCGGCTACGCCCATGCAGTGTATCATCAAGATTCTGTTTCCTACATAGATCACGCTCAATGCATGAAATTGCTTAGTTTGTTCAATCTGTCTTCGTAAATTGCTGACCTCAAGTAACTCTTGATTAGTTTGAGGCGCGGGATGCTTCTTTCACTGGATGCCGCAGTTACGGGTATTGTATAATACCGCTTTTTTTTTTATCGCGCCTAGGATTGGTGTTTTCCATATTGAATGACACCCCAAAATAACAATTTTATCTATATTTCAGGTGATTTTTTAGTTTTGAAGGAATTTTTAATAATTTCAGCAGGAAATTGCCAGGACTTATTTGTATATATTGCAATTTCAGGAGATTTGCAGGAGATAAGAAGTAGTTTTTATTAGCCACACTAACGCAGATGGACATTATCAGTTCTGCTGTAGTGACCCTGACTATTAATTATACAAGAGAGATGTTACATAATACATCGGAACGCATGTCTTTAAAGAATATGAATAATGTTTAGAATATGTGCTTTTCGACGCTCCAACATTCACCTCTATTTCAACTGTAGCGACAGTTTGGCCTAGCAGCGACATTCACGTCTAAGACTACTGTAGCGACAGTTTCGTCTAGCAGCGACATTCACGTCTAAGACCACTCTAGCGACAGTAGAATTAACATTCACATAAAGAAACTGTAACAAGCACAAAATAGAATAGTGAGATTTATAACAAACAAATAATCACATTTGACTGGTGTAACACTTTCAGTAAAATTACTAAATTTAGAAAGCCTTCAGGATAGAAGACTTTAAAGTAAAGCAGCAATTATACATAAAACACTGAACCATAATCTTCAATTACAAAAAAAAACGAAACCTAATAAAATAATTAGTACGACACATAGATAAAGGCACACTCCTCGTTCCATGTGCTAGGACGAATTAGTACAAATACTTCTTCTTTAGTGCTATTAGAGCTTTGAATGGGTTGCTCGAGTCATTGGTTAACATGCATGTCTAGATTGACCTAGGAACACGCGTAGGAAGTAATCATCTTCTTTTTTTGAAGTAACGTCTGTATTTTATAAGATAAGATAAGACAGTTTGGCCTAGCTGCCCTACGTCTAAGACTGCTGCGACACATTGGCCAAACAACGACATTTATCTCCCGTTGCGACACTTTGTCAGCTTACATGGCATCCTAAAAAAGTGAAAATATTTATTTTTTTAAAATCTGCCGTGAAAAAATAGCAAGAGCATAAGTAAGTGTTCTTCATTAGAAAACTCAATATATTAAACATAATTATACCCGCATCTAATTGAATATTACAGTTAATCGAATTATTAACATAACATTAATTACTAAATATTTTTCGTGCCTCGGTGAGAACTCAGAAGATATTTTCATATCTGGTTAAATCCATCGTAAGATTAAAAAAAAATCACAATGTTGAAATGAAACATTAAAAATAATCAATATAATTTTTTATCTTTATTTTAGAGTGTAGAAGGGAGGGAGCAATCGATTTTGTAATGGCGTTATGTTCAGAAATAAACCTTCCCCCTTGATTTAATAAGGGCTATTCTCTCTTCTAATACTTCTCACTTAAGACAATTCATTCTTGGAATTATTGCACTAAGCCTGAAAAGTGGTACTGGGTGCCTTCTCTTTTCGTGCGCTACAACTTTTAAATAATTAAATTATTAGATCTAATGGACTAAATGGTCGTGTCTAATTGGCCTAAGCCTCGGCCATATCGATGCACTCACTTTGGCCATTTAACTCGGCTGCTTTCTCCTAAAACAATCTGGCAACTTGATGGAAGCCTGGGACAAAGGCGAGTTTCCGGTTCCCGGAGGTTTTTTTCCCATGCTCGTTTTTTTTCTTCTTTTTAAACAACCATTTGGAAAGCAAAGGCTTTGAACCAATTTTTGTTTTTAAACTTGGTGATGTTCCTTGTAGAAGTTTCCTGACAGTAATCATCTTCTTGCCAGTACCATCAGTTACTGATATAAAAAGAGATAAGTGCTGAATGCTAAGTCCCTTAACTCTCTATCTTCACAATTATTTTTCCACCATAGACGTAAATAAATAGAGACTGGCCGATTAAAGAGTTTTATGAAACGAAAATGTGTGACTTGCAATTTGTGTACTTTATTATACAGTAGTTATGAGCAGTATAAAAGTTATCATATCTATTTCAGCCACACACCTATATATATATATATAATATACATATATATATATATATATATATATATATGTATAATATCTATATATATCTATATCTATCTATCTATATTTATATATATATATATCATGGGCGTAGCTAAAAAAAAATTTCCGGGGGGGGGGGATTTTTTCTCCCATTTCGGACCCCCCCCCCCTGCGAAAAAAAATGTATGTGTGTTTACGTGTGTGTACATAATCTTTATTACATTCTGACCCTTCATTTCTTTCTATATATGGAAGGAATAAAAATAGGGCAATAGGTACAAAGAGTTTTGTGAAAGTACAGGATACGTAAAACTTTAGGATATGAATGTAAGCAGAACATGACTGATAAATTTAAGATTAATAAACAATCTTATCCTCTTATGGGCTTCCGCAGTGTCGAATACACATTGAGTCCACCTCCACCACTCCGCTCTATGCCAGAGCTTCTCAAATTTTTTTGACCCGGGGATCACTTTGTATAGTCAAAACTTGCCCCACGGAACCCTAAATGAAATAACTACAAAAATGCATAGTACAAAAAATAAACCAAAAAAAAAAAAAAAAAAAAAACACAAAAAACCACATTTTACATTTTATTGAAGTATTTGAAACATTGTGTGTAATGCACAACTGAGAGATACTTTCCTCGTTGTTTATTGAGATTATAACTTTAAAATAAAATTGTAAAAAAAAAAATATTGACTTTGATAAATGTGAAGAGATTTTAGTAAAGTATTTTTGTCCGGCTTTGGTTGGATATACATTTGGGATCAGTTATTGTAACAAGACTTTGTAGTAACCTTGTTTAAACATTAAAGCTTTATAATAGCGTTGAAACCTTCAAACTTAATAATAGATGTAAAACATTCAAACTTTATAATAGAGGTCAAACCTTCAAACTTTATAAAAGAAGTTAAATATTCATACGTATTAATAACTGTGAAATATTGAAACCTAATAATACATTGAGTTCCTCATTTCTGGATATTTCAATAAGCTTTTCTTGCATTAGTATGGATTCATCTGTAATTGGAACCTGAGTTTGTCTACACGCTAATTCATTGTCCTTTTGGGAATATCCAAGTGAAAAATGTTTTCAAAATTTTTTATTTATGTCTTCAAGAATATCTAGAAAAAGACATATTAAACAGTAGTGAGGGGCGAGTCGATTAGTATTAAAATTATCCGATCGGATTGACTGGCGTTCAGTAAAGACATTATTTTAATTATACACCATTTTTCCGTGGACCCCCGACAGTCGTCTCGCGGACCCCTGGGTGTCCGAGTACCACATTTTGAGAATCACTGTTCTATGTGATCATGTTGTATAGACCCATGTATAAAAATAATCGAAAACAATGTCTTATAAAAAATAGTATATTTGTACTTTACACATTTGTATGCCAACCCTAAAAAACAACAATTCGGTTCTATTCGCAAATAGTTATTATGAAAAAAAACAAAAACCCTACAATGTGTAAGAAGCTACAAATGGCAATAAGGATGAATAGACGTGTCACGATATAGGAACAAAGCTCTTCCTACCCCCAAATGAAAAAGATGCTCCATTATCTTAACACTGGATTAAGACATGTGCACCAGGTTTACCCTAACCTTTACGCTCCTTCCCTTTGACGACATTCTTCCAACTCTGTCTTTCATTCCCAGAGTTCACAGGGGAAAATAGCCTCCTCCCCCCACCCAATAAACAGCAGGCTCTTCATTCTAAAGAATTACTTCTTCAATTCTTCGTTGTAATTGTATTACTCGAATTTTTCTTTTTCCCCTTCGCAATAAGTCATTTAAAGTCAGAGACAATTAGAGTCATTCTGTGACGCCACAGCAACATAAGCGACGCCAACTCCACACAATGGAAGAGACATAGACAACATTTCAGCATGGCTGCATACAATTCATATCTTGTCTAAACGACACTCTGCATTTCAATACGATTGATACTAAGAGAAAAAAAAAAAAACAACTTGAAGTCTTTCTAGTCTGTTGCAACTGGGGCGTTACCTCGTCTGTAGTCTACAATTTGTGTTTTGTTCACATGTTCGGCAGAACCTGTTTCTCGAAAATTGCCATGGTTATTGTTCTGTGGCATGCCAGCCAACGTAGTCTTCTTCTTTCAAGGGCGGATGCCCCCGCGGGGGCGGTAAGTGAAGAGATTGGCAACTCAACGATGAAGGGTTTTCTTAAGTGATTGTTCACAACTGATACCTCTCTGAAAAGCCCTTTCCGCGTGACAATTGGGCTACTTGACAGCCCGGGTCTCCACTGTTACCCTGGAGAGGTTGAGGCCCCTTCAAATCAACCTCCTCTTACGCCGTCCGCTCCTGGGGTTTGCTTGCATTTCGAACCGAATAAAGGTACTTAATGCTTTTCATTGCGGAGTAATTATAGTGTTTTCTTTTCTCCACCCAGACAAGCCCGGGACGACAGAGGTCTTTAGGTGTTTGTTGCTGATAGAGCAAATTGACCGGCAAATTGTTCCGTTTGATTCAGATGAGCGGAAATACAATCCTCTCCTAACTTTCGTTTTGTGCCCGCCGGGAATGAAGGGGGGTCAGATTAGAATCTAGAAGTTGCCGGCTGGATGGGGGGCGGAGAAGTTGGAGCCACACAGTGGCGCCGCTGCCCTGCCAAGACGCTATATTATTTAGGGGGAAAAAAAACAAGATCTACAAAAATGTCTAAACTTTTCAAACGTCGAGATCAATCTAACGAATAACGTTTTAACGGCTTAATTAAACATAAGGAAGTGGTAATGTTGGGTGGGTGGGGCTCGTGTTTCTTGACAAAACATTGTAACATTTGGCTTCATTATAGAGAACAATGTGATCTCATATCTTTCAGTGTATTGAATAAGTAACTTTTTATTATTGGCCAGGCTAAGTTTTACGGATCAGATGGGGGCCGGGTCTATGGACAGTAGCGTTAGGGACATTCGTTTTGACGATTAGTAAGAATGATTAATATAGTGGGTCATGAGTCAGTAATGACCTCATTAATCCGCTGCTTTGCAAGATTTCCTTATTGCACTCTATCGCAATCAAGTGTTATCATTCGTCAGGATATTTCTTACCCTAAATACCTTCATCCTGTTTTATACGCATTACCCTGATGTGGCGTCTATATTCTTTTAAGAAATTAAAAAAAAAATGAAAAATAAAAAATAAAATATTCTATTGACCCCTCGTCCTAATTATTAACAAGCGACTTCCGTAACCAGGACTGTCTGGTTGATTACTTTAGTCGAATCACATACGTACCTACATACATACATGAGAGAGAGAGAAAAGAAAGAAAGAGAGAGAGAGAGAGAGAGAGAGAAAGAAAGAAAGAAAGAAAGACTGATTGTATAGAAAAGGACCTACCATATTGTTAAGCCTATTATGGTCATGCCAATTACATCACTGCTGGTCAGACTGAACAGTTATATAACTGATGCGTGGGCCCGATAATTTCTGTCCAGTGGCTAAACTGAGACGTCCCGTCAAGTTGGCCATTTATTTTTCTTTAAGAACAAACTATAATGGTCTCTAACCACTTGACAGATTTTCATCTGAAGCAATGATCTACTTGTATTCGTACTTTTGTACTTGCGTGTTTACAGAGTGTATAGACATATATTGTAATTGTCTCAGCCAATTTATCGGTTCACTCACTGATTTACTAATGATGCCCTTAAATGTTTTACTCATTCATTGCATCAATTCTTACAATGTGCTCATGTTTCTAAATGACTTAATTTTGAATTGTAATGATCGAAATTGCTAGTATTTTATTTAAACCAAACAAATATTACAGATTGACTAGATCAGTAGAGTTGTGTATACGTCAAAAAAATTCATCTTATGCATTGGTTACTAACAGATACCACTGCCATTTAAGTCTTGAGACACTATCTCTAGGTGCCAAGTGGAGATTTGTTGTTGTTGTTTTTTTTTTCAGATTATCTTGGAGCACAACATATCGCCTGATTAGACAAGATAGAAAGCGCTTTTTCATTAGCGCTTTGGTTTGGAAGGCCTGGCCTATGTTTGCGCCAATACCTTTAAATATACAACATCAATTCGGTATTGAAATAGAATAGAGATTGATAGCATGAAAGGCTCCATTATACTGTCAACGTCTTCGATTCCAAAGATTGAGACTCCCAAAGATTGAGGTTGGGTTGATGGTTGACACAACTCCGCCAACACAGTTATGACGTAACATTAATCTCGATTTATATTTGGATGCGACGTTGTGATTTTACTGCAAGCTTGTTTTCATGGCATAACTCTTATTTTCTTTACGTATATCCAATGGCAGGGCCGGATTTAAAGGAGCGCAGGGTCGTAGCTACTGCCGCGGGGCCTCCACAAGTGACAATACTTTCAATCGGTTACAGTTCGTAATACTGTCATGGACAAAAAGTGTCCGATTGTAGCCTGCTCGTAGTATATAATGCAGCTCAGGATATACGACACTACAATATTCCAGCATGTCATGTAATCTTACATTTTTTGAACTAAAATAAGTTTATTAAATAATTTTTTTAAGAAAGAAAATTAGTTTCAATGTACAAGCATATCATTTCTTTCTTCTAGACTATGACATCCCCTTAAATATTTGTTCGATTATTAATAAATGGATTTTTATTTAACGTTTCGAAAAAAGTGAAGGGGCCTCCTCAAAAATTCTGCCCCGTGCAATTCATTTACTGAAATCCGGCCCGGTCCAATAAACATTATAAATATTATCTTGTGTCTAGGGAAGATGAAACACACTGAGGGAAATTCTTTTTTTTTTCTTGAGTGTACTATTCAAACTCATACATTCAATTAATTCATTGATTCATAATAATGTATTAGTTGGACATAAATTTTTTATAAATCCACTGAAGTAATAAAACCAGAAAATAATCTACTTGTCATTCTGATACATTTGAACAACTGAGATCTTTTGTACTTCAGCTTTCACTTTTTTTGATTTCATAGATCTAATGTACTTCTCAACTCAAGGACCAGCAACAATTTAGGGACCCACAACAGTCAAGGACCCACAACAGGTCAAGGACCAGCAACAAGTCAAGGACCAACAACAAATCAAGGACCAACAACAACTCAGGGACCAGCAACAACTCAATGACAAGCAACAACAACTCAAGGACCAGCAACAACTCAAAGGCCAGCAACAACAGCTCAAGGACCAGCAACAACTCAAGGACCAGCAACAACAGCTCAGGGACCAGCAACAACTCAAAGACCAGCAACAACAGCTCAAGGACCAGCAACAACTCAAGGACCCACAACAACTCAAGGACCAGCAACAACTCAAGGACCAGCAACAACTGAAGGACCAGTAAAAACGGACCAGCAACAACTCAAGGACCACGACAACTCAAGGACCAGCAACAACAGCTCAAGGACCAGCAAAAACTTAAGGTCTAGCAACAACTCAAGGACCAGCAACTACTTAAGTACCATCAACAACTCAAGTACCAGCAACAACTCAAGGACCAGCAACAACTCAAAGACCAGCAACAACTCAAGGACCAGCAACAACTTAAGGACCAGCATTAACTCAAGGACCAGCAACAACTCAAGGACCAGCAACAACTCAGGGACCAGCAACAACTCAAGGACCAACAACAACTCAAGTACCAGCAACAACTCAAGGACCAGCAACAACAGCTCAAGGACCAGCAACAACTCAAGGACCAGCAACAACAACTCAAGGACCAGCAACAACAGCTCAAGGACCAGCAACAACTCAAGGACCCACAACAACTCAAGGACCAGTAAAAACGGACCAGCAGCAACTCAAGGACCAGCAACAACTCAAGGACCAGTAAAAACGGACCAGCAGCAACTCAAGGACCCACAACAACAGCTCAAGGACCAGCAACAACTCAAGGACCAGTAAAAACAGACCAGCAGCAACTCAAGGACCAGCAACAACGTAAGGACCAGTAACATCTCAAGGACTTGCAACAACTCAAGGACTAGATAAATTTCTCCCAAATTATACTTCTCTAACTGAACTAGCACCAGCAACAAAAAGCAAAGACACTTAAATTCTTACAAATCTTCTTCCATGAGACGATAAAGAGTAAACATGTGTATATGTTGCTAGAGTGAATATGTGTATTTGATGCTAAAGTGAACATGTGTATTTGTTGCTAGAGTAAACATGTGTATTTGTTGCTAGAGTGAACATGTGTATTTGTTGCTAGAGTGAACATGTGTATTTGTTGCTAGAGTGAACATGTGTATTTGTTGCTAGAGTGAACATTTGTATTTGTTGCTAGAGTGAACATGTGTATTTGTTGCTAGAGTAAACATGTGTATATGTTGCTAGAGTGAATATGTGTATTTGATGCTAAAGTGAACATGTGTATTTGTTGCTAGAGTAAACATGTGTATTTGTTGCTAGAGTGAACATGTGTATTTGTTGCTAGAGTGAACATGTGTATTTGTTGCTAGAGGGAACATGTGTATTTGTTGCTAGAGTGAACATGTGTATTTGTTGCTAGAGTGAACATGTGTATTTGTTGCTAGAGTGAACATTTGTATTTGTTGCTAGAGTGAACATGTGTATTTGTTGCTAGAGTGAACATGTGTATTTGTTGCTAGAGTAAACATGTGTATTTGTTGCTAGAGTGAACATGTGTATTTGTTGCTAGAGTGAACATGTGTATTTGTTGCTAGAGTGAACATGTGTATTTGTTGCTAGAGTGAACATTTGTATTTGTTGCTAGAGTGAACATGTGTATTTGTTGCTAGAGTGAACATGTGTATTTGTTGCTAGAGTGAACATGTGTATTCGTTGCTAGAGTAGCAATTATACATAAAACAGTGAACCATAATCTTCAAATACAAGAACAAAATTTATAACAAAAACAATAGAAAGACAAAAAGATAGAGCAACATTCCTCATCCCATGTGCTAGGACAAATTTGTACTAACTCTCCTTCTTCCCTAGTGCTATCAGAGCATGGAATGGCGCTCTCCCAGACCCCATTGCTTATAAGGGCAGGGAGTCTACAAATTTTCCACTAACTCCAGGAAAAACTTATTCCAGGGTATAATAAACGTCTTCGGAAAGAATGAAGAGTCAGAATGTAATAAAGATTAATTATACATATACACACACATACATACACAAATTCTGGCTACGCCCATATCACAAATCATCAGCCATCATATTTACTGCTTCAATGTTTTATGAACTGCAGCAATGTGTAATTTTAATGTTTGAAGTGGAAAGAGCTGATGTGTGTGTTTTATGTTTATTGACCTGTAGTTTCAAGCTTTAGTGTTTTAAGTAATAAATTTAATTGAGCCTTATTACATGTATTAAGTTTTCCTATTACATAATTTCATAACTCGTTATCGAACCGAACTCGAACTGAAATCAAACCGAACGGAACATAAACCTAACGTTATAAAAGGGTCCGTTTCCCACAGGGCGGTCCTAACGATTGCGGGCCCTATGCGACACGGATTGCGCGGGCCCAGTCTGGGTAGGGATAAGGATAATAAGTGACAATTTAGATTTCATATTTGAAAATAAATTCTTCTTTTCATTTTATCAATTCTTTACTAAGTGCAAAATCACGTTCAAATTAAGTGTACGAGCCTTGCGTGTAGAGAAGTCATACAGTCTATCATCAAAATTCTGTTTCTTACATAATTCACGCTCAGTAGCAAGAATTGCCAAATTGTTCAATCTATCTTCATGAATTGTTAGCTTCATGTAATTCTTATTAGTTTGAGGCGCGAGAAGTTTCTTTCGCCAGATGTCACAGCTCATGTATTGTTAAAAATATTCTGAGTGCAACAAAGTAGTTTGGGAAAGCAGTGTACTGTGGACAGATAAGTTAAAATGTCTACCGGGTTTTTGGCGGTATTTGCTTTTAAGATTCCATTTCATCTGCTAATTCTCGCCCACATAGATCTTCTGACTAGTCTGTTGATGACGTTAATGCTTGCTCGAGGTTCACTGTAAACTTTCGTATGCTATCTCGCCTTAGACTCTTATAGCCGACATGAAACCCAATGGATTGTTGTTTCATTACAGCTGATCAAGGCTGCAAGGAATGAATTGCAGTGTCCAAAATTCTTTTGAAGCAATTTATCCTGTAGTCATCTTCAGCATTTCCAGATGTGAACTTTTCCACAGATTTGACGTTTGGCTGGAAAGATTGTAGCAATTTCCATGTGTTTAGCCAATTCCTTTGCTGTCACACAAATCTGAACAAACCCATCAACTCTCAGTTTCTTTAGCCAAGTCATCAAATTGTTGTACGAGTCCATTGCAGTGTTCAAATCTACTGTTTCACTTAACAATTCTTTACTCACAAGATTGACTTGGAAGAGCACGTCGTACCATTAACACAAGTTACACCAAATATTTGTACTGCTTCAATGTTTCATGCATTGTTTCTGATTCACTTTTAATCATCGCATCATTAGTCTCTTCAGCTAACTCATTGAGTGCGTCAAAAATTTTAGGCAATTGATAACGAGGAGTTTCAACACAACCCTACACAATTTTGTTTATTTTTCCGGAGATTTTAATAATTTCAAGAGATTTCCAGGACTTTTTCGTACAATTTGCAATTTCCGGAGATTTCCAGCTGCCCCCGAAAATCAGGAGGCCAAGGGAATCTTGTTTTAAGTTATATACATTAATTTAAAAATTTACGTCTAGAATTAACACGGGGTATTTAAAAGTGCTGGGCCCACTGCGGTCGCATACGTTGCAGTAGCCTAAGGCCGGTCCTGGTTCTCCACCTCTAATAAATACTGACCATACTCATAAAGAGAAAAAAATTATTAATAAAGGGAGAGTAATTTGTTTCCTTTTTTAACTCTTACAAAAGTTGTCGATCATAAATGCTACTGTTTGATTTAAAATAAAAAAAAAACAACAACAGAGACTGACGTTCTCTAAAGAAGTTTTATTAGGAAACACACACAAAAGTTCTGTAACATTTTGTTAGAGATTGCGTCGTTCAGAACTTCGACAAACTGACTGAAATGTATGTCCCTGTTGGTTTGTCTCTTTCATGAGTTAGTTCTGGAGTTCTACGTTCGTTACGGACACTACACTCAGTGCCTTAAGATGAATGGGCGCGAACTCTCCCAACGCTCGCCGCAGTCACCAGTCAATTTAGATCCCTGCTTGGGAGCCACAGCCATGGCTTTGCCCCACTAATAAATGGCTTAGAAAATGAGATGCGCTCTAGTGCGTACAACAGGGAGAGAGAGAAAGAGAGAGAGTGAGAGAGAGAAAAGAAAAGAGGTTAGAGAGAGTCGTCGGAAAAATTCATAGAATAAAGTCTGGTCTTGCACTCCATAGAAACCGCAGTGGGGGTGAGATAGTCATTTGTCTGCAGACGTGAACTCATTAAGGTTGGCGGGAAAAGACTTTGTGTGGGAGAACATTGACACTTGGACTAGACATAACTTGACAAATTCTTTTCTTAAAAAAATTATCTAAAATGGCTTTTTTTCCCTATTGTTTTAATCAGTGGATCCGTCAACCAAAAAAAAAACAAAATAAAGACAGCTTCAATGGAAGATCGCGGCGTTTGTTTAATTTATAAAGCTTAGGCTATATCAACCCTCTATGACATTAGTTGGGAAAAGTAAAGGTGGTTGTTCGTTGTGCTGGCCACATGACACCCTCATTAACAGTATGGCACATCAACAGATGACCTTCACATCATCTACTCTATAGACCACAAGGTCTGAAAAGGGAACCTTTTTTTAAAACTTTTTTCTTAATCATTTAGTGGTAATTTATTTATTTTGTTTTATACATAAAAGGGGAATAAATCTTGTTAAATTGAGATATGACTGCATTATCACGGTCCACTTTCTTTACTGACCTTTTAGTCTATTTTTGTTTTCTGTCCTGAGTGAAAAGGAGTATGTATACCAGTACTAGTGACAGGGGAAACTGCGACAGGAATACCAGTGACAAAGAAATATGTTATATCAATAGCAGTATTGTTAGGTGTCCACAGGACACTATAGGCTGCACATATGAATCTGAGTTATTATTATTACATTGTTAACATGGTTTGAAGACATGTTTTGGATGAAAGTGAAAAATCCTCTTTTTGATGGTTTTACGAGAAAGCCTTTTCCTTTCGATTATTGTCTATAGTAGCTTCTCATAATATACTGTCCTGGAAGGCCGGCCTCTTGAGAGTGTCATTGTAGCGCTTGTATTGGCCTCCCTGGGAGCGCTTTCCTGCACACAACTCCCCGTACAGAAGTCGTTTGGGAAGGCGTTTGTCTGGCATGCGGACTACATCGAAGTTGGGACCTTTTTACTATCGCGTTGATACATGTTGGGCATCTTTAAGATCTCTGTGTCTGGTACGTGGTCGGACCAAAGCACCTTATGGATACTCCTTAGACAGCGTAGGTGGAAGGAGTTTAGCTTTTTGATGTGACGGGAATAGAGGGTCCAGGACTCTGATGCATATAGTAGTGACGGGAGGACTACAGAACTCTAGACTGTCAGTTTTGTGGTTATGCTGAGTCCTCTCCGTTGCCACACGTGTTCTTGAAGTCTGCCAAAAGCAGCACTGGCACGAGCAACACGTAAGGGACGGACTGAGTGCCCAAATCGGCCCGGACATTTTTATACCATCCGGCCCATAAATTGTATTTTATATGATGGACAATTCTAGTCTACCTGTCTTCAAAATCATTGTTAGATCGATAATGTATCGGTAGATGTACACATACATACAGAGAACAGTCAATAAGAAATACTGGCCTTATGTTGCTTTTTAATCGTAAAGTTGTGTAGGCCCCAAAAGGATGACGCCTACTGGTAGCGCTGTCTACGGGTGTAGACTATTACATTATTTCGGAAAATGAGTTAGAATATATAAGTAGACCCTAGTAGCGTCTTCAAACGATGAATAGGCCTACGTCACTCGGAGAGCCCCTTTTGTAAGAGAATACTATAAAACAATTTAAAATGCGCTATACCCTTATCTTATAAAATACAGACTTGATTTTTAAAAAAGAAAAGGTTAGTGTGGCCCTACCGGCCTATTTGGGTACCGGCCCACCGGGCTTTTGCCCGAATGCCTCTATAGCCAGTCCGCCCCTGGTCCAGAATAAGTAATATATTACTACAAATGAGCCCCAGGGGCCGATTAGAAGTGTACGTGTAACCAAACTCACCTCATCCCGCCTTTTTATGATGACGTTCACGCATTAAAAATAACCTGGTTGAGTGAAAGGACCAACCATCAACATTCAACTAAAACACTCCAGATAAACAAAGTTTGTGCTAGAACTGTTCAAGATGGTAGATATTAAAGGAGACATGACAAAAAAAATTAGCATGTCTATACGAAATACAATGTTCATGGAAATAGATTTTCTGAGACAAAAATGAAACATGATGTATGTGTGTGTGTGTTGTGTGTATTTGTGTGTGTGTGCGTGTGTGTATTTGTATGCATGTGATTGTGTTTGTTAACTCTTAACTGCAATATTAATTGTACAATATTAGAATGCCAATCAGAAAGTGAACAATTTAATATCCTCTATAAAGTTCAGACAAACAGAAGCTATTTCTTTCCCGAGTAAACTAACACGATGTCTCACTGAAGTATTAATGTTTTATTAGAGTTAATGACGCATGTAATGGAGCTCGCTTCCATCTCAAATCTAACCTCTCGACTTGATGATCATTACATGTTTCTCGCCATCTATTTGGTAATAACTTTTTTTTTTTTGTAAAATGAAAACTTTAAATATTTCATGTTTCATGTTGTCTTTACCGTGGATCGTCGCCTGGATTAATTATTTACCATTATATTTATTAATTGCTTCAGTTTGATTTAAATTTCGGTGTTAAATTGCCGCGATCGTCATAATAATCTGCTACCTGTTCTAGTCCGATTGTCGTTGACGAGATCAGGACAGCGAGAACAGAAAAGCACTTCCTAATGATGATTTGCTATGATCCTGATGTAATCTGAATACTTCAAATGGGTAATTTAAACATACCTCTGGGTAACCCTAACGGGGCAGGTGTCACGTGATCTGTTAGTTTGAAGGAAAATGTCGAGTATCATTCAAAATGTATTCTAAGAAGTATATACCCCCCCCCCCCTTGATAGCTGCCAGTCCAAAGTTCAATTACTTACAATGCACTCTAGGCAACAGAAGTCTACAATGCACAGAATTGTAAATGACAACACATGAATTAAAAAAAAAAAAAAAAAAAAAAAAACAAGATTACAAAGAGAGTTTTTGTTATCACAGAAAACTCAGAGGCGGCCACGTCGGAGTCGAATCTCTGTCGGATCCGCCTATTCGCAAGGAATATTCAAGACCTGATTTTGTTTTGATTTTCAAAAGTAATAATGTTTAAAAGATGCCAAACAAGAAATGTTTTTTTTTCGGAACAACTTTGGCGAAGATTAGTAAGAAAATTAATGTAATGTTCGGTCTAATTCTTTTTCAAAAACAAAATCCGGAACATTCTTTACGGATTAAAAAACGTTTGCTATGTATTAGCAAGAAAATTCAATGTAATTAAGTCTAAAAAGTGATCTTCAATAATCGTTTTTAGATAATTACTTTCTTATTTTAAAATCCTGAACACCCTATCGTCGATATTTTTGAAAAAGAAAGTCATTTGACATAAATTTGTTTTAAGTTGAAAATACGGAACGATTTCATATCGATAATTAAACTATAGTGACGTATTGTCCAAGAATATAAATGTAATATTAGTCAATTGTGTGATTTCAAACAATCATTCGACATAATTTATTTTTTTATAAAACAATATCCGAAACAACTTTATAACTATATAGTTAATGACAATATAAGTCAGTATAGAGATTTTCATTTAGCATTTATATGCTATTTACATTAAAAAACCGGAACAACATATTAGTGATCATGTGTTTTTGCAACTTTTAAGCATGGAAATTTAATATAAGTTAGAAGAGCAATCAAACATTCGTTGACATTGAATTGTTTTTTCACAAAAACATCCGGAACTATCTATTATAGATACTTAAAACTATTAAGATGTTTCGGAAGGAACATTAAAGGTAAATCAGATTTTTAATAGCTTTTAGGATTTTGGATTTCACCTTTATCTAAAGGTGAAGGACAGACTGATCAACAGACAAAGCGCACAAAAATAATCGTCTTTTATCCCGATGGGGGCACTAAAAGAATAAATCATGTTGTCAGTGGCGTAGCTAGGGATTTGGGTGGCCGGGTGCTATGACTTTTTTAAAGCCCCTTGCATTTTGGCATTCGATATTCTGTCATAAGATATCGGCGCAATAAAATAAACAAATTTCGGACATTTGGCCCCTCCCCCTCTAGTGGAGGCCCGGGGGGGGGTCAAATATGGATCCCCCTTCCCCCTTAATATAGCTACGCTACTGATTGTTGTGAATACGCAATTGTAATGAAAAAGATGAGAAGATAGTATTGTGGTGTAGATTGTAGTTCATAGTTTGATTGTTCTTGTTTTTTTAATTAACACATGAAGTTTTTCTTTGACTATTTCTTAAACTTAATGCAATATTAGTTCCCTTTTTTTTTATTAACAATTTTTCCTATAAACGTTTTATTGTAACATATTCAACAAGATAATTATAATAATAAAACCCTCATGTTGGTGTTGCTTTTAAATATCAAACTAGGTCCTTCACTTCCAATGATGACAAAACAACCAACCCATAGGACCGTCTACGAGTTGAGTAAAAACAAGTAGTAATCTTGTTTGCTTTTTAAAAAAAAAAATTAGTTGGCTGTTATCACGTGTATTTAAAAGTTGTATGTAATACAAAATCTTCATCTGTATTTCTTGGAAACAGCCTCCAAGATATAAACCAATCCTATTTACTGACTCATAGAGTTGAAAATAAATTTCATTAAAAATATTCTTATGTTTGCTAAATGTATACATATTTTAGAAAAGTTATAATCAATTGATTGTCATTTCGATTGAGATACGCTGTTTATAAGGTACAAATAGTTAGCTAATGATATATATCTTTAAGACGTTTAGTAACTCTGTTCTCGATTTTAAAAAAATACCAGTGGCCAATTTCGTATCAAATCATTTCTCGTATAGATCATTTCACTTCAGTCACACACACCAATCAATGACAAGTCGATCATGAAGCCAAAAGTTTGCAACAGAGTCATCAAAAGAAATATGATCGTGACTTTAAATTAAAGAAGAAAAACTAGTTTAAAAAAACCGTCCAGAGACACAAGGACTTTTCTTCCTTGACTAAAAACCAATTTATCGCTTCATGTCTTCGCCATTTTGTTTCATTCAGTTCTGGCCATTCCGAAAGCTTCCAAATTATACCGCTGTGGCTCTTTTTGCATCCACCGCGCATGCGTGTGCGTGCTTCTTATGGCTTTAGCTTTACGTTAAAAGTCAAGCATCGCCTGACAGCAGCGATGTGCTCCCCTTCCCGCTCTTCTACCTTGTCTTCTTCCCCCCCCCCCCCCTCTCTTCAAGCTTTAATGGCACTCGTATGAACGCTGCAAATAGAAGCCGGCTAATCAAAAGCGAATAATGGCTGATCCCACGAAATCGTCTTTGAGCCAACAGCGCAGTTTGCGACTAATGATGCCAATAGCTCACGCTGGAGACAGTCGCGGCCCGCGTGTGGTGAGCGCTTCCCCCTGGGATAGGAAAGCTTTATGAAGCGACTAAAAGCCGTAAATGGAAAATAAATTGGGTGGTGAGGAACTGAGGGAGTGGGTGGTGGTGGTGGTGCCCTGGACGTCAGGAGTCGAGGGAGTGTTGCGCTGTTTTACTTTCTGCCCTTTTGGAAACAAAAAAAACCTCTCTCTCCATCTTTACAAATGTTGTTGTGCTCTTGCTATAGTCCTCTCCTCACTTGTCCATTATACTACTCCGCGCGGAGGGTTATCGATGAGTCGTGAGAGGGTAATGCGGTGTGAAAGAGGGCATGAAAAAAGAGGGCGGACTTCACCGGCAAGAGCTCAAATGCGTGAAATATGAAGTCCCTGTGTTTGTTGCTGAGGGCGTACAGCCGGTGAAATGTCAGGAAAGTCGCAATTCGATTATGCCCCTCCTCTTTACTTCACTTCTGTTTTTTTTTATATTTTCAAACAGTAATAGTGTTTATTTGCCCGCCTTATTAGATGGAGTGCTGGTCCGTGAAATGTCCCCCTCCTGAAATTGTTAAAGACTTAAAAGTGTCCTTATTATCACACAGGAGATGCTAAGCTCTCTCTTCATTAAGACATGTCAGGGGGAATTATTCCAAGTCTAATGAATTTATCCCCTGACACCAAGCAGAGGCGTCCTATCGGTCCAGAGAGGGAAGGGATAATGTGCTCTATACAAGGGATGACTTGCTTCGGGCGCCAGGGAAACTTGCTCCATAAGCTCCCTGATGTTGGCCAATTTTTCTTTAAACTATTAGCCAAGAGACAAGATGTAAGGTCACCATTAGCAATATTGCTTTCCTATCTAAACTCCCTGTAGTCAAGATTCATAATAAAAAAATACTATTATGGACTACAAGTATAAAGATTACAGTTTATATTTTATTCTACGCAAAGCTTAATACGATGAACTACAATTAAAGTAAGGTTATTAGCTGACAAACAAATTCTATCCCATATTTGGGGACTAAAAAAAACTATTATTTTACTAAGTTTAAAATTGCTTTTTTGTTTGTTTATTGAAAGTAATGGTTCAATTTTATGACTGTTTATATCTTTAATAGTAGCAAATAATCTTTCTACTGCAGAAGAAAGATAAATAAATGTTGAATTGTAATCCTATCTGTGGATTTAAGTGTATTGATGAAAAGTCAATAAAATAAAGTGTTCTTTCAAGACGTTCTCAAAATTTGATTTTTAAAGGCCTAAATACCGTTTCCACGAACTGAAAAGATAATTTACCTATATAAATGATCTCCACTATATTATACCCAGATAGATGGCACGTCTGTTCTTAAATCATATGAAGATCAAAGAATAAAAGCAATTAAAATTAGGTCTGCATCTCTCAAGGTATGTCGTTTAATCAAGTATTAGGGTTTAAAACATAGCAATATCTTTCACTTGCGCATATCCATTTAGCTGTGCCTAGTAACCACACACTCGTCAGTCTATTTCCTGTGAGATTTGTTTCAACTTTCATTACGCTTGAAGCGAGACCACACGTTACAGAAGGCCTGAAAACTGACCTGCATCGTCACAACCTGTGGGCAGTTTAGACCAATAACTCGTCGCCACGTCGTACAGATCTGTGATGTAACAAGGAGCTATTGGTCTAAAGTGCCTACAGATGGTGACGTTGCACGTCAGTGTTGAGGACTTCTATAACAAATGGTCTCGCTTGAAGGCCAATTTCAAAACAGTACCAGAGGAATGCCTAATATAAAAGTTATTAATAAGAATTTTTAGTTCAATGCTTAACTTGTTATTCTAAAGAATTTGGGGGAAAAAAAAACTTTGTTGCATCTCCGATAATGTTTTCATTGCATGGAAACTCATTTTTGTTTTCAGGGTCTTGTGCTATGGGTCAGGTAAAGTACGCCTTTCTGATCTGGCGATCTACATGGCAGACGATGTAAAAGGTCATGGCCGATGGTGTTTAACGAGGATATCACAACGATACTGCCTTTACTTTCCCCAAATAATGTCAGGTAGCCAATAGAGTTGGTTGGATTCCCACTCCCAGACGTCTTAAAATTCGAAATCCCACCGGACTCCAAGGTTCGAAAGCCAAGCGCTTTATCACTCCGGCACCTTCCTTGCGTTTTGGTTACTGCAAATGAAATAACGTGATAAACTCAATCAAATGTATGTGGAAAAACAGGTGTGTCTTTTCTGATTTTAATCAATTTCCTTATAAGTATTTTTTCGTCTAGGCACACTCCCTGTTCCATATGCTAGGACAAATGTGTACGAATGCTCCTTCTTCCATTGAGCAATTAGAGCATGGAAAAAGGAGATTCCCCAACTCAATTTCTAACGCTGGTTCTGTTAAAGCAAGCTAACTCTAATTGTCCTGCGTTTCCAGCGTTAATTTTGAAGAAATGTTTTGTTTTGTTTTAGTGCTCTTCTAGTTTCTTCTTTCCCCTCTGCGCCCCCCTTTTATGCCCAGTGCCCACTACCGCCCCCACCATTGTGGGTAGCGCCCCTTACCACTCCATTGCTCCAAGTGCCCCCCAATTTCACGAAATCGCCTCCCAGGGGTGGGGGGCGCTAGCTCCCCCGTTCAAATCCATTGAGCTAGTCAAATCTAGTGCCTAGGGGTAATAGTGTACATTATGCTGTTCGCGTCCGATTCGCTTAAATGTGATACTACCGTATACTTACTAAACAAATATGCAATCCTAAGCTGTCAGAAGATAAACTAATGTACATTTTTGTTCCATTTTTAATACGTTTTTATATCTAGATCTACATCTGGCCTCTATTTCGTCTAATTTAGATTGTTGTCAAGTGTATAATGAGGCAATGAAAAAACTGCGCGCAATACATGTAGTTCCTTTTTTAAAAAAAACTTACAACTCTAGCAAAGTTTGTATCAAAATTCTTTTTCATAAAAACAACACCATTTGAATCAGTATTCCATGCCACGAGTTAGTGAAGAAATGGAAAGTATATTTTAAAATGAACCATTTATACTATTTCCATTGTGACATTAGTTGCATTTTTTTTTACTAATGCACGAACCTATGATTGTGGTATGCGTTATTCATGATGAAGTCTGTGACCTTATAAAAAAAATTTTCACTTGTAATTGATGCATTTTTTTTTAAAAATCTGCTTGCATAGTTAATTTTAAAAATTAAATGGGTCACTTTTGGAAAAGAAAAAAGTAGTCATTGCATCAGAGCTTTGAAAGGTGTAAAATAACATGACGCCCAATTTTCTTTTCCAGTTTAGGACATCCTAACGGGACAGACAGACAGGCTTCATAAAATTAATAGCTTCTATTCCCCTTTCGGGGGTCGCTAAAAAAAAGTATGAACATAGTTATTCCATTTTTTAAAATTATTTTACAAAGCTTATATCAACTTATTGTATGTCTGGTATCATTTTTTGCACACGTTTTGTTCTGCCACTTTAAACTAATTAATAGTAACTAATTTATTTATTTTGATATTGATTAAGGGAAAACAATATTAAAGTAATGAGAGATATGTCTATAAATATACGCTCAGATAAACTTCTTGTTTGTTTTGTTTTGTTGGTATTTTTATATATTTTGCTTGTTACTTAATTCACAAACAGAAAAAAAAAGCTTGATACATTTTTATGTTGGGCAATCTCTTGTACCATTTGTTTACATGTTCACATCACCTCGCTCGCTTCTCTGTTTACATGTTCACATCACCTCGCTCGCTTCTCTGTTTACATGTTCACATCACCTCGCTCGCTTCTCTGTTTACATGTTCACATCACCTCGCTCGCTTCTCTGTTTACATGTTCACATCACCTCGCTCGCTTCTCTGTTTACATGTTCACATCACCTCGCTCGCTTCTCTGTTTACATGTTCACATCACCTCGCTCGCTTCTCTGTTTACGACTGCTAGATCTAGTTACAAAAACCTCAGAGAACTCACAGTTATTTTAAAGACCAACAATAGTTACAATACTCTTCTCTCAGTGTCATGGCTATTGCTGCTAAAGAAATAATTTTATGTTTATTTTATTAAAGGCTTATTATGTTCGCATAGAAATGTTAAAGCAAAAAAAAAAATAAATATAAACTATACGTAAACATATTTGAAAAGATATAAAAACTTTCTATTTTAATACAGATACTTCAAATGAATGATCCATTCACATTCTTTACACTTCTCACGCTCTGTTTACTAACGATATTAAAGCATGGTGAGCATGGGATATTAAAGGAAATGAAATTCATTTAAATCATCAAAGATATGGTGGAGGCGGGATATACATTATATAGCTAAGAAAATCTAATGATTAAAAAATATGTTCACTTTGAACTATCAACAACTTTCAGTAATTTCCATAAGTGCTGAAGTGTGACACTGTCAGCTGACTCACTACAATCATAACACAACAAGGTCGTCGAGAATCTAACCGTCTGCTATTAGACAAATTAATTCCCGCCAGGAACAAATCGTATTTTTTAGCTCTTCTTTATTCCTGGGGAAAAAAATATGTAAATGTTTTTTTTAATGAGTCTAGTCTTTAATTCCTGACTCAGCAGACCTCCATAAGTGTCTGCAGACCTCCTAAAGTGTCTCGCCATTCTTGCCATGTGAGCAACCAGAATGTCAGTCATGTCTAGATAGTCAAGTGGCATTACTTCCTATAATGTTAGTCTCAAAAAACAAATTGACCGCCACTTAAGACTGTGACACTCCAGTTTCAAACGCCTACATTATAAATTGCTTCGCTAAATATTCCGTCGATATTTTTTTAAAAATAATCCCTGCTCATCTATAAATTAAGCCTCTAATAACAAATGGCATTCCTTAATGCCCTATTTTTCTTTCTTAAAGCAATCTTGAAGAATAGCAACATCAACTTGTTTTAAAGCCGTGGCATCCTCTTAAAATGATAGGATATTTCTTGGATAGGATTAAGCTGAGTAGAAAGAGAGAAAAACAGGAGAGAGAAAAATTATTCCAGCGAAGAAGGCCATGACTTCAATATGGATAATGGCTATCAAAGATTTTTACAGAGAGCCGGCAGCCATTTAAAAGTTCCCGTCAGGTTAAAATCTTTGCCTGTGACTTGGACAATCGCATTGGGGGGGGGGGGGGCTCGCCAAATCCGGCGCACCAGTAAATGTTGAACTGGAAAGATATTGAAGCTGGGGAGATTGAGAAATCTGGCGAGTCCTGGGGACAGGAGACGTCTCCAAGAAACTTTACAGACTTCAGCAAGGGCTGAGAATCTGCCCGCAGCATCGACATACGAGTTTTTTCCCCTTCCATTTTTCTGCCTTGAACGTAATTATGCTAGATTATTCCTTAAACTCCGATAGCTTTTAACGGCTGCTAGAAACTGTGTGTTGTCATCGGCTCAATTTACTTATAAGGACGTAATGGATTCTTCGTTCTATCACCGCGAAATCAGTGCCTGATTTAAGTAATAGCTCGCACTCTGTCTGACGGCTTCCGGTTGTGGAGCAGTGGGGAATGATGGGAGCGCGTGCTCAACCGGAAGTACCCCGGATACTGAGAAATGCAAGCTAGCAATGCGAAGGTCCTTCGGGCTATGATACGTTGTCTTTACTCTGGTTTATAATTCAACCTTCTCCTCTTTCTCTCTCTCTCTCCCCCCCCCCCTCTCTCTCTCTTTCCTCATTTTTACTCAACCAGCGCTCAAGATTCATATGGGTTTCTTTCTTTTGTTCTGCGCGGCTGTCTAGTGTGGTTAACACGAGATGAGCAAAAGTGAGTGTCACGTGATGGGCCAAACGCCCGCCAAGTACCGCCTTGGTACCTTTTTTATTTAATACTCTATACAATGTCCTCGGTTTGAGCCTGAGATCCGTTTTTTTCCCTCCTTTTCCTCAATGTCCGGGGTACTAAATGATTTCTGAGAGTGACCTGATGCCATGTATTTGAGATGACTGGCTCGCTGGAATCTAGGCGATCACTTCCGCTACGAGGTCCATTCCTTCCAGACTCTCGGAGGGCGAGATTAAAAGAAGTAATTGAACTTGACGTCGATGTTCTCTTCCTCAGGTAAAACTGGAGGGGGGGGGGGGAGCGCTCAGGTACACATGATCTAGTTCAGCAATGTTCTTCTGCGACTTAAGATCATCTCACCACTGCGCTCAATGTCAAGGGCTCATTACCGCCCTTACGTGGTGACAGTGTGTTTGACATTAATGGCGCTAGTCTTTCTGAAACTTGAAACACAATGAGAATAGCACATCCTTGAAAAACTACAATGCACAGTTTTATGCTAATTGTGGGAGGGAGTGGGGGTAACAAATATTTTCTATCTTCAATTCTTATTATGCATTTGGTTCTCAAATGAGCAAACTAAAAGAGGCTAGATCTATACCATTTGGACAACTTTGTTTCTCTTTCTTTAGAAGTACTTCGTTGAGTCCAAGAGGAAAACACTATTGCTTCTGTTATTGACATCGTTCTGTTGTTGTTATTGTTATCGTTCAGTTGTTGTTATTGTTATTGTCTGGCGTTGTTATTGTTATCGTCTGTTGTTGTTATTGGTATCGTTCTGGTGTTGTTATTGGTATCGTTCTGTTGTTGTTATTGTTATCGTCTGTTGTTATTGGTATCGTTATAGTGTTGTTATTGTTATCGTTCAGTTGTTGTTATTGTTATTGTCTGGCGTTGTTATTGTTATCGTCTGTTGTTGTTATTGGTATCGTTCTGGTGTTGTTATTGGTATCGTTCTGTTGTTGTTATTGTTATCGTCTGTTGTTATTGGTATCGTTATGGTGTTGTTATTGTTATCGTTCAGTTGTTGTTATTGTTATCGTCTGGTGTTGTTATTGTTATCGTTCTGGTGTTGTTATTGGAATCGTTCTGGTGTTGTTATTGGATTCGTTCTGTATAATATGTGGATTATTTTAAACTTTTTCTGTTGTTTTAGAAACGTGTCTAAATGTTTCTTCCTCTAATTTTTCCTCTTCTCTTTCTTTTTCTTACTGTCCTTTTTTCTCTATTCACTCTCTCTCTCTCTGTTTCTTTTTTTTTCTCTTTTTTTTCTTTCTTTCTCCATCTCTATCACTTTCTCTATCACTTTCTGTTAGAAAAAGATTTCAGTAAAGTAACAAAAAGAAAAAAAAAAGTTCTCGGCCAACAGCGTAAAGTGGATCATTTGTCGGTCCATCCCAATGTGAACTTTCATGTCCACACTGGACTCTGTCCTCACAAGAGTGAAATGTGTGTGTGTGTGTATGTGTGTGTGTGTGGACTGTAAGGAAGAGAGGCGGGGGTCATTAACGCGGGCGGAGAGTTTCTGCTGTACATGAAGTCGAGTAGGCCTTTAGAGTACCATGATGAACTGGGCGAGTGAAGGGAAGACTACAGAAATGAAGGGGATGGGGGGGGGGGGCATCAAACGTTGGACATTGAAGACATACAGGGTGGGAAAGGGAGGAGAGGGGGGCCTCTTTGTCTTAATTTAACGACATTGCAATCGATTAGTGTGGAGTGTGAATCAGAGTCCTGGTCGGAACAATATAATTAGAGACTAAATGGCTTGATACAAATAATGAAGGACAACTTAGTTTTACGCTTCAGTAGAGAACGGCCGTGTCTCTGCGATATGAGAAGCTGAAAAAAAATTGACGTCAACAATTTCTGTGCATTTATACTCTTTTAATCTTAAATCTCATAAGCTACAGACATTCCTTCATTAAATTATATCATTAAAATAGCCAGAAATAGACAAATTTCATTCGTTTCTAATAAAGAATCTCTCTCCTACTTTTTCCTCTCTCTCCCAACCCGTCTGTTTTTCTCTCTCTCTTTCTCTCTCTCTTTCTCTCTCCTTTCTCGCTCTCTCTCTCCTTTTCCTCTCTCTCTCTCTCTTTGAATAGATAGCTAGAGAGCTACATATAAAAAGAAATATAGAAATATGAAATGCTCGTGTAGTGATGAATAATATTTGTTATATGTTACTGGTTAAGGTTAATTCAGGCCAAGATATTTCATGAAATGCGACATAGTTGAAATAGCTTAATCGTATTATGGATAATTTTACCAAGTGAACAGAAATCTTTTCACCGAGTAAGTTTTTGATTATTCAAGAACGAATTTAATTCAACAAGGTCTCGGAGATTAAAAACAAAACTGAAAACTTGGTGTGTGGTTGTTGTCCTGGACGGGTGAACGTCTAGGGCGTTGGTTCATAATACTTACAGAGATGATTCTCAAATAGATTTGGGCTCTCTATTCAGAACGAGACCCTGCTTTACGTTAAGTCTGTAGACACAGTAAAATACACATTTGACCAAAGCCTCTTCAATGTCATTGATAGGCGACCGGTCGAGAGCTGGATTTACGTATAGTTAAAGCTGAGAGACCCCACATGTTTCAGCCCCCCCCCCCCCGAAAAAAATGATTCCAGGACTATTTTCAATCATTTTGAAGAGAATTTAAACGAAAAATGTCTTATTTTGATTACAAGGGGCTCTAGATACAGTAGCGTAGCTACGAATTTCCCATCGTTTGGGGGCCCGGGGGCCTGACCTCTTTGGAAGCTTTTGCATTTTGAGTAATATTTAATTTTTAATGTAAAAAAACACTCATTTTCAAATTCTCCCCCTCCTCCCCCCACCCTAGCTACGCCACTGCCTAGATATGAAATAGCTTTGGGCTTTGCTAGTGTGGCTCTTAAATTGTTGATTATGTAGACAAAATAACAAACTGCTGTGTACTTTAAAGCTTTAGAAATGGACAATCACAGAATGTTGGTGCGGAGAAATAATTTTTGGGTGCTGATTTACATTTGTAAACTAAATTACACGATTCATTTTAAAGCTTCACATAAGCAAGAAAAACATTAACAAGCAAAATAATTTTTAAAAAAGCTTATATTAAGTGTATCAATTAGTTTGGATAAGTCATGTAATAAAATTTGTAATAGATCTAGACTGACAATTATAAATCTCTGCGATTAGAAATATTTTTTTTTACCAATTGATTTTGCTTAGCACAATTTCATGCTTTTAGCTTTCTTAATGAGCTATGATCCTATCACTTGTCTGGATAAGTTGCAAAGGGGGAGGGAGGGGGGGATTGAAAGAACGGGATATCCGGGTGATCACTTTTTAAGTGTATTTTTGTTTAAAGAGAACGTCCTGAACTCAAACTTGTGACCTAAAGCCTTCTCAAGCCAACGAAGTAACTACTCTACTAGCTAAGAGTCTATGATTTACTTACATACACTTTTTACAAAATATTTCAAATTATTAAATAACTAAAAATTCTAATATATTGTGCTTACCTATTTTATCTTTTTTTTTTTTATACAAGTTCAATAGACAAGGAACCAAAATTTCCCAGAAATCTCCAGAGAACTCGGCTTAGTAACCAATCAATACCCGCATCAAGTGTCAGCGGCTAATCTGGTGAGATAAGTAAGTAATATAGATCTTGAGATTTTATTATCAAGAATCATACAAGAAACACGTTTTGTTTGATTTATATTATTTAGAAGTTAAATGGTATTATTATCTGTGTTTTTTCTTCTTAGACTAGGTTTAATATTGAAAGGAAATCTCCAAATATGTTTGTCTTTAAATAAAGGGAGACAACATGAGACAAGCGTGAGTAGATAAATTGCTTAGGGGACAGAAATCTGAGCGAGCATAATGCGTCATGACACCGGCCTTTACCAGATTTACCGCATCCGGAACTAAACATCAACCGGGCTAAATTGGTGATGTTGTGCCAAGAATGTCTGTCACTTTACATTCCGGCTTAGGTTTACCCGGCCGTTAAAACCGGGCAAATCGAATTTGGGGACAGCTTTTAAGAGAGCGTTTTACCTCGGAGTGGGGCATGCGTCACGAGTTGACTTAATAGGGCCACTGATTCTGATAACTACACAGTGTATGTATTTTGTGTGTGTGTGTATGCGTGTTTGTGCGTGTGTGCGTATATCTTTGTGTGTGAATGTGTGAGTCATGTTTTATGTGTTGGTCTAGTAAAACTCTGTTGTAATGACCCTGAAGGGAAGGAGAAGCCGCTATTGGTTTTGTGTCCGTTTGTCTGTCTGTAATGTTTAGATCTCAAAAACTAAAACTTCTATTTCATCATCGTTGAATTTTTATACATATCCATGTACGCCATTTTTAAATCATTCTCCTCAATAAATGGGAGATTAACAAACTTTTTGTCTTCGTTATAAACGTATGCAAATAATTTGGTATTAGAAATAAATGAATGGTGAAATAACAAAATCAAAAATTGTCAAGGGAAGGGAAAAACAAAATGATTATGACATTAACCCTGTTCTTTCTTTAGGAACCCTTGCTGCAGTCTACTCCGCAAACATACCGGAGGTGCTGGAATAGATGTCCTTGAAATATTGTTTTCTTCATAAGAAAGTGTTTTAGATATATTCAATCTGTATTATTATTAGTATTCAATAATATACATCGTTTTTATAAAATAAAATTTATTTTGCTTTAAAAAAGGCCCAAAAAGAGGAAGTAAAGCCCAAAAAAGAGGCAAAGAAGGTCAACAAAAGAGACAAAGAAAAGAGGCTTAGGGCCCAAGGATGCCTATGATTATAAAGCTAAAATTAAATAGCGCAAACGCTGAGATTTCCTAAAAAGAAAAATCAAAACAATATATATTCTTTGAATAAACAACAACATCTGATATTCCGGAAGCGAGAACTTTTGATAATAAGTATTAATAACAACTGAAGAAACACAACTATAAATAATGTAGGCGTAGACGTATTCAGATTGACAAAAACAATAATAGAAAGGCAGCATATACATTGTCGAGCCGTGTTTACAATATGTCCATCACAACTATAAAGTCTATGTCGTCATTGACAATTAATTCAATAACTTTACGTATCAAAAGAACCAATAGATTGTAACCTACACACCTTCTGGTAGTATAAGTATTTTAATCTTTGTTTTAAAAAAATAATCAATAATCCTTTTTTGCCGTAAATGGCTATTATAAGAAAATTCTATTTTCGAAATAGACCTTTACTGCTTTCATATTGAAATTCAAAATTTAAAAAAAAAAAAAATTCCACTCGAACACAAAATGTCTTGTTTGTTTATACCATGTTATATATAAAACAAAAGGTATCATTCAGTTCTTTTGTTAGAGTTTGATACAACCTGAAATAGTATAAAGAACAGTATACAATAGTTTGTGCACTTTTTATTGCCATATATAGTTTGCATATAATAATAATAATAATAATAATAACAACAATATACCCCATTGTTATATCAACCGAAGAGGTAATAACAAAAGACCTCACAGATACCTTTAAGGCCCTTAACATTCCTAGGAACATTCTCGTTGCCTTTCAGAGGGCGGTACTGCTGAAGACCTGCCACATCACCAGAAAATTCCTCAGTGGAAACTGATAAAGGGACTACAATGTTTTAACGAAACTCGACCCTGGCAGCGCCAGAGAATGAATACTCGTTTGTTTCTAACATAATAATAATCTTTATTTATCAATAAGGAAATTAGTCTTACAAATAGTGCATTACACCAAATAAAACATTATAAATTTAGAAAACCAAAATATACATTCAAACCAGACTCACTCATAATTTAAGCACTGTTCAGCTACATTTAACTCATGAAACATTTATTAAAATGGTAAACATCATGGCCGAATTTAGGTATGCTATTTTTTTGTATGTTTTTTTGTTTGTTTGTTTGTGTGTGTGTGTGAGTGTCTTTGTGGAGCATTACTCTAAAAGCTGAATAGGATCCCCCCTCCCCTTTTCCATTTTATAATCTGTATAGCGCTCTAACAATTGAGGCTGTTCTTTCTCCTTTTTTTTTTCCCTCGTAATAACACATTCGTTGCTTTGACCATTTAGCGTTATCGCTGATTAGCTTGTCGCCTCGGTCCGTCAATTTGATCAAGACTAAAAACAGCAGGATCAGACTTGGGAGATTTAGGGTGTGACTCTGAGTCCAGCCACTCGGGAGGGAAGGGCCACCAAGTGAAGCTGATGGGTGTGAAATAATGGCGCCGGGCGTTTCCCACCAAATTAGAGCTCAGAGAGTGTTAGTCAGGACGTTCTCCTTTTGTCCAAGCCTGAGAGAGCAGGCCACGTACACTTGGAAGGAAAGCCGGGGGACTTTGGTGAGATGTTTGTGTACAGTGAAGTCACTACAGTAGCGTGCGATATATAAATCTGTGTCGGTGTGTAAATAACGATTATTCGTACTACTCGTAAATGTGTAGAAGTTATAATAAAATAACAAGATGCTGATTCACTGGGAAACATAGCTTATATAGTGATAATAAAGTGTATCTGCAGTTCACATTACAGCATATAGTAAGAGCCACCATGTGGAATATGTTAACATATATTATTATCCACAACTGAACAGAATGAACAAAATATACCAATCGTGAGCTCGAGGTAGAACTGAGCTTATCAATACCAAAGCTGAGCTCCGATGTATAACTAAGCTTACCAATACCAAAGCTGAGCTCAGATGTAGAACTGAGCTAACCAATACCACACTCTTCGAATATTAGGAGGCGAGGGGGCTGAGCGGTAAAGTGCTTGGCTTCTCAACCGGATGTTCGAATCCTGGTGAAGACCGGGATTTTTTATTTCGGGATCTTTAGGCGACTCTGAGTCCACCCAGCTCTAATGGTATCAGACATTAGTTGCGGGAAAGTAAAGGTGGTTTGTCGTTTTGCTGGCCACATGACACCCTCGTTAAGCATGGTCCACAGAAAAAGATCAACATCATCTGCCCCATAGATCGCAAGGTCTGAGAGGGGGAACTTTACTTTACTTTTAATATTAGAACTCATAGAACTGATACCAATATATTAATTCAAACTAAACGAATCAATATGAAACTTGTTAAAAAAATAACTATGATCTCAAACTAACCTCTAGTCTTCAAACCTTTTATATTTAATATATGTATATGTATATATCATTCACATACTAGGTTACTCTATGTGAGGACTTGTCAATATTACATACAATAAATTATAGTTATTAGACATTCTGATTACTGTCAAGTTCAAGTTAATACAGTGTGGCTATATCTAGTATACTAATATATGGAGCAGAATGTAAGGTATGTATGTATGTCTTCGATAGAAATTAAAACTATTTGTCCAATATTGATGAAACTTGGCGTGTACAAACATTTTACTCGACAGACAGACAGACAAAGTGATTTAATATAAGCTTTGTAAAAAAAAAAAATGTTGTCAAGAGCCACTGTTATTTAAATAAAAAAAAGACATAATGGAAATATTTCTTTTTCAGTAGTTATGTTTTTCTGGGTTTATTTTCCTTGGGTTCTAAATGAGAACATTGAGTTCAGCTTCTCTGCTATTCAAACCTAACCAGATCCTAAGGTAAGAGCTCGGACAAAAATCAGGGAAAAGGAGAAGAAACAGGGCTGAAAGGACAACATTAAGAAAGGGACGGGCCTGTTTAAGGAATACTCTCTCATCCAGGCAAGAGACAGAGAGAAACGTAGAGAGACGGTCGTCAGATCCTGTGTGGTGCCCCAACGGTCTAACAGACTAAGGAACATGTGAAAACAATGTTTTTTTCAAGATAATTGAATTTCCTTATCACAATTTTATATTTTTTTTTTTTTGTTTCCTACTTCCAACTTACACGTTTATCTAGAAGATAACAAGCGAAAAGGTTTAGAATGAATCGGACTCCGTGTTTTCAGCATTGCTTGAAATAGTATTGTTAAAGGGAAGCAACTGTCCTTCCCGAACTAAATTATCCAACTTGTAAGATGTATCATGTCATAAAAAAATTTGTTATTCCCCCCCCCCCCGCCCCCCCCCCCCCCCCGCCAATACCGATAGTTAGTACTTTCATTTCTTCAAACAGTTCTTTAAGAGACAAGTATCAATCAATTTAATGTCAAGATTGTATGAATAATGAACATGAAAACCTAAAAAAAAAAAGATCACTCATAAACCACAATACATGCTCCTCTTAATAGTAATTGCATCCTTCATTACTTTTACGATGACCGAGCAGAGAGACCACTTTTGAACTTTTTTTTCTGTGTGTGTGTGTGTGTATTTTGTTCTAAATGAACGACGACGGTAGGGCCGGTACCAGATAATTAACTTTTTTGAATCACTGAAAGTCAACTCAAAAGTTGATCGTTGTAAATTATAACGTTCTGGAGACGGGGGATAACTCTGGCTAATAAACAACAGAAAGGATCAATAACTCTTGACTTTTTTTTTTTCATGTATTTTTTTTTTATTTTATTTTTTATTGTAAATGTCTGCCCGAAGGTTAGTTAACGTGACGGTAATTGAAATATTACATCATTTCCGAGCCTAGAATAACGATTAACTGCATTTTCAAAACTATATCATTAATATTTCTAATTACAAGTCTATTACCTAATGATCACAGTTAATAAATATGCAGTGAAGATATATTTCCAGCACAATATATTTATTGATGTAGCCTATGATCTCGATACAGTAATACAATCTCTAATGATCAGTTCTTCCTGATTTCTAACTATTTCATAATATATATATATATATATATACATATATATAAAGAGAGAGAGCCCTAGTGCCTAAGGTAGTGAGTTTCTTCTGTACAAACAGTTCTTTAGAATATCCTTTAAGAGAGGTAGCTTATCTCTGGCTTCAGCCATATGTTATTGAAAGTAATCTACAATTGATTTGTTTTGTTGTTTTTTTTACAACCCCATGCATCGCTGGATCAGATTTGTAAATGTAAGTTTGATGTTGCCTGTGATCAAGAATGTGAACGTAATATTGCCATTGTCTTTTGGTCTAAAGCACAAGTACAGCAAGTATTTAGGTCAAAAACACCACAAGAGTAGTTCTGCAGCAGGTTAAATACACAACTAAAGAAACATTATAGGTCAAAAGCAGCATAACTATTAGAGCAATACAATCGAAACAATAGTAATACATAGATAGAATACCTTTATATTATTGTGTTTTCTTATGTGGTGTAATGCGCAAGGGTTTATAGTAACAATAACTTGTATTTTAAATTAACATTCTAAATATAGAAATGTTCATTTGCATACATGTACATGGCTAAACCGAGAAGGAGGCCTCAACACTGACCTGCAACGTCGCAACCTGTTTGCAGTTCAGACCAATTGCTCGTCGCCACGTCGTACCTGTGACATGGCAAGGAGCTGTTGTCTAAACTTCCCACAGGTTGTGACGTTGCAGTTCAGTGTTCCGGCCTTCTCGGTTAAACTCATACAAGCTCGTGAGATCTTAATCTTTGTAGCATGTACACGGTAGATAGATCTAGTAGCTGGACTGCCTTTTGGTGTAGAAGTGTACATCTCTAGATCTACTTGATTTAACAAATGCTGAATGCCAATCACTAGCGGATCTGGTACTTTGGAGTGGGGGAGGGCGATTTTTTTTCCAAACCCTAACCCTATGCATAAACGTGCATATATATATATATCTATATATATAAGAATAAATAAGCAGTATTTCTCAGTATTTTCTTGCATTCTTCAATGAAGAAACGCATTCTCCTGACATCTACAGCCCTTTATCCATCAGTGGAGTTCGGGGCGAAGCCCAGACCCCAAAAGCGTTTTCTTGCATTCTTCATTGAAGAAACGCATTCTCCTTACTAAAAGCTCATTATTCATCCTATTAAAACAGGACCTTTTGAATAATGTTGTACTTGAAATATATTCTAATATGAATTTATAGGCCCTTGATACATTGCTAATAAAACCGATTTGTTCCTTGAAAAGATAAAGATACCCCACATAGTTAGAATAATTAAGGCTTTGAGGATCGCCGCCGAAAAAAAATAATTCGATAAATAATATCAATAAAATTTAAGCATAAATTGTGAGTTTTTGTCCCAAATTTAACTAGAAAAATATTAGATTGAGTAAAGTTTGGAAAAAGGCGACTTATCTCAATCGTGATTCTTATACTGAAAATTTTTGTTTAAATTCTAACTTTTCCAAAGCAAAGTCTTTCTTAAAATAATTATGATTCATGTGAAATTACATAAACTCTGTCTGGAAAGTGAAGGGGTGGTAGAATGGAAACGATTTATGCTCGCTCCTTTTTATAATTTCTGCTAATGATTGCATTTCGCATTAAAGAATAGGGGTGGGGCGACTCGATATAAGAATTTAATTTATAGCATATATAAATTGTATTAGTGACCGATTTTTGTTTCATTTTGTAATTTCTTAACTATAATACAAAAAGAAAAAAATATTGTTTTGTCCGAGGAGGGAAAGGAGATGGCATGTATCGCCCCTCCTCCCACCTTTTTTATTTTATATTTACTAATCATAAAATTTGAGATTAGAGTGTGGTGCGACATAATATACAAATGGGTTTACATATCAATTATATAGATATTCAACTAATTTTGTTCACAAACTATGATTCTCCATGAAAATAGGACCGCCCCCCCCCACTCAGAGGGCTAGAGTGCGGAGGGCAGTACATGCCATCCCTCCCCCCCCCCAACCCCACCGAATCGGCCAAGATACCAGAACGGGAGCGACATAATATAAAATTTATATATTAACTCAACTAATTTTGCTCACAAACTATGATTTCTCCATAAAAGTAGGACCGCCCCCCCCCACTCAAAGGGTTTAGGTGGGAAAGGCAGTAGAGGTATTCGCCCCCTTCCCTCACACCAATCGGACAACAGGGGAACGACATAATATAAAAATCGCTTAAAATATCAATAACAAATTTTAATCATATAGATATTTAATTGATTCTGTTAGCACGTTGTGATTTCTACAAATAAATTGGACCGCCCCCCCCCCCACTCAAATGTTTATGGTTGGGGCGGGGGGCGGATTGATGCTATCGCCCCCTCCCGACCCACCAAATCGGCCAACATACTAGGGGGGGGGGGAGTGAAATAATCTAAAAATAGTTTGAAATAGAAATAATTAGTATATATTATTAACATAAGTAATAAATTCGTATACAAATTGTGTGACATCTATACTAAAATTCGTCCGCCCCTTGGGGGGGTGGGGGGTCGGCTGAGTGGGGGGAGGCGATCGCCCCTACCACCCCCCCCCCCTGGATCCGCCAGTGATGCCAATCCGTCCTGTGTCTTTTATAGATGATGATATAAACAGAGTCCTAACGGACTTATATTTAAATATATTTATAGATGAAAAGTAGGTATTTTATCTTTCGAGTATATTTTATCGAATGTATCATATTTATTATTTTTACTCTTTTTTTCTTCTCTGTCCATAGCAGTATAGTTCAACATCTTGATTCTTATATGATCTAGATATTTTCCTGGAGTATTCTAAGCCTTATTTTATTAAAGAAATTACTTAATGATTGCCTACAATATTAATTAAATTTTATTATATTCTTTGAAATGTCAAATATAATTTGAAACAACATGTATAATTTCGTTAAATTGTATCTTTTTTCCATATTTTGAACTTTATTTTCAAAATGTTTAAATATAATCAATAATTTTATTTTTTAGTTCGAACCATATTTTGCATGTTAATTGACATTAGTGACTCGAGTTTCAGAAGATAATGTTACGTGGCCTAAAACTTTTGATCTAGTTTCTTGCAACACACTGCATTTATGTGCTACATTTTTGTTTTATTTTATTTTTTAAACAAAGGTTTTTATACAATTAGCAAAATCTCGAATCAAAAATATTTTCGTTACTGACTTTGTTTTTTAGCGGCCCCGAAAGGGGAAAAGACGCTATTAGTTTTGTGTGGAATGTCTGTCCGTCCGTCCCGTTTAGTTCTCGTAAACTAGAAAAGATAGTGAAAAATACACCATTTTTACAACTTATCACTATTAATAGTAACAAACACGGGAAGCTTTTTAGTAGGGGAGGTATCTGTGTACTATATTTTAAACACATTTATGAAAACGTGTTTAGATTTTTTGTCAAAATTTTTTTAAAAAATTCCAATGGTAAGTTACGTAAGTTCTGTTATACTAACTCAGGGGTGGCCAATCTTTTTGTATCGAGGGCCGCATTAAAAACAATTTGGGAATGGCGGGCCGCACACACACACACACACACACACATATATATGTATATATATATAAGAGTTAGCGATCTTTGAAACAAATTTTACGTTTTTTTTTTAATTGCTGTTGTTTTTTTACATAACAATATCGCCACAAATATACAGATGTACTTAACGTATTTTACTTCTTACACTCGTGCATAATGTTCGGGAACTGTAAAACGATCTTACTAGTTGTTACCCCTGTGACTGCTGTCAAATTATAGTCAGTCAACATTGACCAGTGATTATAATTGTTTAGTTTTCACAAAAAATACCTCTTCACTGAATGAGACAATATATGCTCCGGAAGTTAAATGTCGGGACGAGCGAAACCTGCCCTTGTGGAGCATCACCAGAGAATGCTGACCATGTCCTTCAATGGCGCATACTAAATCAAGAGACCCAAACAAGACTTTGGCCCCAAATCCCGCCAAGGACTATTCGGAGAACTGCCTGATCTGGAAACCACTGCGCGTTTCATCTCAGGTATAGGATTACTGATCTGAACCCTCCGACATGTAAAATGAGAACGAAGAAGAAGAAGAACAGATGTATGTGTACCCAAATAGTGTGAATAGCAGCAAAGTTTTTTTAAGTGTGAAAATATAGCTTCTGGCACCCATAAGAGTCCCGTGGAAATACTGACAGGAACTTCTCTTTGCTTGGAGCTTTGTCCGCTGGAGCTGAATGGTATTGATAACTGGTTCTTAACGTCTTAAAATTTGCTTTTATAAATTGCACAATTAAGGAATCTTAATAAGCCTTGTACTGTTAATCATTTCACTAGAAGTAGTTTCACCTTTCAGCAAAGGAAAATGACAAAAACTATTTTCTTTTGCTTTATTGTAGAAATGGGAAAGCCTTGTTTGAAAAGATTTAGCATGCATTTACACTTCATAAGCAAACAATCAATTGCAATAGAATTTATAAAAAACATGAAATCTTTCTTCCACTCTTCATTAGAAATATTGGTAACAAGGTCTTAGTCAATGTCCTATAGGTAATATAACAATTTCGTCCTTGATATTTTATATTCTTCTCATTTGCCTTCTCCATGCTAAGGAAGCATTAAATTATCTGTTCATAAATTGGAACTACTCGTGGTTAACACCCCTAGCTCTTATAAGCTTGATTGCTACAAGGTCATGATAAAATTAATATTGAATTTTTATGCAGCTTTGTGCAAACTTTCCAGTTTAGAGTTTATAGTTGGGATATTAAAAAAACAACCCAAAAAATAATTTTTTTTCAGTGAAAGATTGAGCTCCATCAGTTGTTACACTTGCCATCTTGTTTCAAGCCTACCCAACACTCAGAGATTGTGTTTTGAATTGAGTGTATTGATGTATAGCTAATAAGCATAATCTTCGTTTACTTAAAACATTTTATAATGAGACAGTTTCAATAATTTATTTAGATATTATTTTTAATATTTGCATTTTTATATAATAATAATAATTTATGTATAAAGCGCTGTTAACAAACACAATGTAGGCTCAAGGCGCTGTAACAACATTACAAACACAAACACGAGAGCTAATATGACAGTTAATCTAAAAAAGTTTTAAACAGATAGGTCTTAATGTTCTTCTTAAAAGTGGTGTAGCATGTTGTCTGTCTGAGATCAATGGGGAGTGAGTTCCAAACCTTTGGTCCGTGAACTGAAAAGGCCCGCAGACCGTAGCTTTTGAGGGAGAAACGTGGCACTACTAAAAGCGTTGAGTCCATTGAACGCAGGGCTCTCTGGGGGACATATGAAGTAATCAGTTCGCTAAGGTACAAGGGCATCTCGTTGTTATATATACACTGATGACAAAGTGTGGCGACCTTATAATCGATTCTCGCTTTCACGGGAAGCCAATTGAGCGTGCGCAAGAGCGTAGTAGCAGAATCTTGTCTAGTTTTTTAAAGGACTATTCGAGCGGCGTTGTTCTGTATACGTTGCAGCTTGGCTATTTTGTCATCAGGTTTACCTGCTAGCACGGCGTTGCAGTAGTCAAGGCGGGAGAGTATGAATGCCACAGCTAGCGTTTTTGTTGACTCCGTTGTTAAATATGGTCGGATCTGGCCTAATCTGCGCAGCTGCAGATAAAGACCTTTGCAGAGCTGACTTATGTGTGGGTCGAAAGATAGTGTTGAGTCGAAGAAAACTCCAAGATTCCGCGCTACATGGACAAAAGGAACATGACAGTTAGTGATAAAGAGAGAATCTGTGCTCTCAACTTTTGAGACATTGTTCCTAGTGCCAATCTTTATTATTTCTGTCTTGTCTTCGTTCATCTTGAGTTTATTTTCAACCATTCAATTGGTCACCCTTGCAAAGATACTACTGATTTTCTCTGCCAGATGCGACACCTCTGTGGGTACTGATGAATCGTATAACTGTGAGTCATCGGCAAAGAAATGGTATAAGATGCCGGTTGGCCGTATGACACCGCTGAGTGGATATGTGTACATAGTGAACAGTTCTGGGCCTAGAACTGATCCTTGGGGTACTCCGTACTTCAAAAGTAAGCTTGTTGATTCCGTCCCGCTAACAACGACACTTTGGGTGCGTTCCGTCAGGTAGGATCCAAGCCACTTTAGGACGACTCCTGCTAAACCAAAAAGTTGCAGAGAATCTGGCCATCATAATTTCATGGTCTAGCGTATCAAAGGCTGCGGACAAGTCCAGCATGGAAAGAATTGATATGTGGCCTTTGTCGGAATTGTGAAGTAAGTCGTTTAGTACCCTGACCACTGCTGTCTCTGTGCTACGGCACTTCCTATATGCAGATTGAAATTCTTTCAAGAGACAGTACTGTTCAAGATGAGAAAGAATTTGCGCTAACACGATGCGCTCCAGAATGTTGACAGGAAGGGAAGATTTGATACCGGGCGATAGTTTTTTTAGACATTCCGGGTCAAGACTGGATTTCTTTAATAAGGGCCTGACAAGTGCATGCTTAAATTGCTGTGGTACAATGCCTGAAGTCAGTGAAGAGTTCACAATGTTAGTAATTGTAGGTACAAGCTCATCTAAACATTCAAGGAGCAAGGAAGTTGGAATGGGATCAAGGTCACATGACTTATTTGGCCTCTTTAAAATAGTACTTTTGACATAATTTTCAGATACACGCTGAAACTCGCAAAAAGGAGTATTTTGAAAAATTGGAGAGTGGTCAAGCTGTGATGAGAGGGACGGCATGTCATTTCTAATCTGCTCAATCTTCCCAATGAAGAATCTATTGAAGGAATCAGGAAGTTCAGATACTGGGATAGATGACGGCGAACGTTCGTTATTTGCTCCCCCTAACATTTCAGCGGTGATCCTAAATAGCTCCTTTGAAGAATTAGAAGTTTCGATTTTTTGTCGAATATGACTAGCTTTTGCGTCTCTAATCATACGGTTAACCTTGTTTTTTTCTAGTATGTATATTTGTCGATGTATCGTCAGACCTGTCTTTTGAAATGTACGTTCGGCACGTCGGCGAATAAGTTTGGCAGTCTTTATGTCTTCCGTCAACCAGGGTGCAGATGGCCTAACTGAGACTGTACGAGTGACAAGAGATGCATGGCTGTCCAGCAACTTTTTCAAGCAAGAATTGTAATTGCTGAGAACGTCTGTGTTACTCTGTTGCAACAGCAAAGAGGTCACGTCCATTTTAAAGGAGGCAATATCTATGGCTTTAAGTTTACGGGAAGTCACGTTTTTCTTTGGCTTTTTTGCTTTTGATAGGCGCATTTCAAAGTGTACAAGAAAATGATCTGACAAGCCGCGGTCTGAGACGTTGAGTTTGGCTACAAGCTCACTTGCATTTGTAACAATCCAGTCAAGAGTATGGCCTTTGACGTGTGTCGGAACATTTATCAGTTGGTCTAAGTTGCGATCCTTTAGCGCATTTTTCAGCGACATCGCGTATGTCTCATTTTCACTGTCAAAATGCAAGTTCACATCGCCTATGACAAATAGATCTTTTGTTGATATGTGACTGTCAAGGAGGTCTTGAGATTCTTCGATGAAAACTTTTGTTGTCAATTTATTTCTCTTGCTTGGTGGTGGGCGGTACAGGAAAATAAAAGTCAGTGTTCTACTGTGGTGGGAAAGGCGAAATTCGCACATCTCAAAGGTGGTGTACATTGAGTGTCAGGTCTTATTGTTACATACTTGGCTAGACTATCTCTGTACAGTATTGCTAGACCCCCTCCGCTGCCTGTTTTTCGAGGGAGACTCTTTAAAATAAAGCCTGGTGGCGTTAGCTCAGTGGTTCTTGGCTCATCACCAACTTCTTTAAACCATGTCTCACTAAGGAAAACGATGTCGTAGCTATTATCAGTGATGGTGTCTGCAAGCTCTAGAGCTTTATTACTGCATGACTGGGCGTTTAGGTGTATTATTTTAAGCACACTGGAGGATATAGTCACCAGAGGCGTAGCTCATTTTGAAGACACCGGAGGAGTAATATCACGAATTATAGGTTTTTGATGGGGACATCTGACCTCTGTCGTGTGGGGAGCAATAGGGGTGGGATGGTTAATAAAACAGTTTAGTAGGAAACTGCTGAACTCTGTCGTAGAAGAAATGACAGGGGTAGGGGTGGGGTTAACAACACAGTTAAGAGTCCTGGAAACTGTGTGACATGTATCTGTTGAGTTGAATTGCGATGGGTTATACCATAGGCGAATAAGACGCCCAGCCCTAGACCCACGAACTGTCGGCAGTTTACGCCCGATTCCAAGTCGACGAATATTTCGGAAAACCTCGCTATCTAGTCGTGATTTGAGTAACACACATGTGCGTCCTATGCGACGTTGTAGATTAGCGTCCATGACTCCAGTACGGCGATTTGACACACTAGGACTGACGACACAGGTTTGCGCTGCGACTGCTATGTAGTGGCCACGGTACACGGTTTTACCAAGCACATCAATCCCTCGGGCTATGAGTATCACTCTGTCACTGTTTATATAGATGCTTGTTAAACTAAAGGATAGTAAATGAATACAAAAACTAATTAAATTTAATTAACCTGACTTAAATCTATCGAACTAAATACACCAATCTATAGACGAAATCTACACAAATCTAATGGTATAAGAAAGATCACTTAGCTCTAGAAAATGGCAACATAAAAATCCTCCAAAACAAGAGACGAAAAAACACGACTGCTGCCTGCTGGCGCAACTTAAATCTTAAATGTATATACTGTGGGCACACCTGATTTATGTGGCCTGTGTCCGTAGTTTGCCCACCCCTGTACTAACTAATACATTTACACACACACACAAAAATAGCTTTTTTTTAAAGAGAAAAAATCTATTTAGTAGGCATATAAGTTGGACATAATTTAAAACAACAATTAATAAGTAGTTGTTCATAGTATCGCGTGAGCTCTGAAGTTGGCAAACTACAACAGAACACTGAGAACTAAAGGAATTTTTTTTTTAAAGGAAATGTCTTCTTCATGAGGAATAAGAGATTGAACCTTTACAAAACAATTAGATCAATTAGATATTCATTATAAGACATCAGTTATCCAGGTTCACATCTAACTTCACATTCACTTTCACCTATCCTTTGGTCTGCTGGACCGCTGGGGCACCACACAAGGTCTGTCAACATTCTTTCTCTATTCTTATCTGTCATTTGTCTTTGATAGAATTTCATTCTGAAGTTCTTTCTGAAAATATTGAAACCTGCCTTTTTAACTGCCTGGGTGGACCACTTCGGGGACCGATTTTGAGTTTGTGTTTCCACACAAACTATCTTTGTAACCTTGGTTTTTTGTGGGTTTTTTTTTCTGTTGTTCTTTGGGTTTCGTTTTTTTTTTTTTTGAAAGAGTTTGTATTTTGAGCTAACCTTGTACAGCCGTCTGCTGTACTGTCGCTTATTTGATGTATGTGCTTTGACAGAGTTGTGACTGACAGTGGATACTGAAGTTGTCTTATGTATGCAGTATTATTGAATTGTGAAACTGCAAGGTGTGGATTGATTGTTATAATCTTAATTTATCTTATCAACTTTTGTTTATATCTATATCTATCTATGTTATTGTTAAGTACCAACAAAGTTTGATTAACCCCACCGTTATCATCCCTTACTTACATTGTAAATATCAATGGTATTAAATATTTCATCTGCACCTCCAAAAGTTATTCAGTTATTTATCTGATATTCATTGTCACATGTTATTTTATAGAATGTTAGGGGGGAGGTTGTCCGGCCAAATAAGCAAAGGCGTGAGACCAAGTAAGGAGATCTGTTACATAATTGTAATACCACAGTGAGGCCCGTAAAGTTTTTAAGAATGTAATTTTAAAAAAAAGAAAAGAAACTTAAAGGCAAGCGTTTTCCTGCGTATTACTAGGCCTATTTCTAGTAGTATTACAGGTATTATTCAGTATTAAAAGATATGGCTAAATATGTGGGGCTTTGTTCCCTCAGATAATTGTACACGTTATTTCTCCCGCAGCCATTCTCGGATCAAATTGAAACTTTACACTACTTATCCTATACTCTTAAACGTGCAATTCTTGTATATATATTTATGTATGAATTTTATTTCGAAAACGGCTTTAACGATTTTCTTTAAAATTTCAAGGTATGTGCATATTAGTAAGAAAAAAAAATCTCAACTCATTGGCCACATTGGGAGAACTCGAGGTCGACCGTTATATTGGTTTGAAAATGTCTCATTATCGAAAAATTAATTTTGGCTAGAATGTTTTATAAATGAAAATTGTCCATGACGTGAAACGGGAAAAACGCTGCTTACGTCACTAGGCTTACAACAGTACACTAAAATAATTCTTTGCAAACAAGAACGAGTTTTAAAGAATCAATAGACCAAATTAAATATTTGCGCACCATCTTATTGTAGATGGATTTATTTTGGAACTATGAAAGAGAAATAATTGAATTTAAATGTGCCGATGTGTTTTAAGTGCTTAATAAATTGTTTACACTTTAATAGGATTTGTTGCTGAACATAAAAATTATATATGTGTCAGACGCTAATAGCCCAATTTTCAGTAAAAGAAATTACAAAAGTCATTTCTCTATAGAAGAAGTTACGAAGGCTATATAAAATACAACCACAGACCTATATATACTACAATAAATATAGGTTTTTGATTGCTAGTTACGATTTATTTAGGTAGGTGCTGTTTTACTATTACATACCAAGTATTAGAGTTTAGAAAAACCCAGGTTTGTTTCTTGTGCAACTCTATTAGCTAACACCGCATATCATCTCTCCATTAGTATATTTAGATCTATAATCTAATTCTAGTCTAGATCTATATATAAAAATCAAATAGATCTAGTAATAGTATAGATTCTATCTTAAGACTAGATTGCCGAGTCTAGCCTATACTATGCCTATAGTCAGTTTTTATTAGAAAAAAAGTCTAGATATTAATAAAGACTAAAGTTTTTTAATTATTAAATTATTAGATACAGACATAAGACATAGATCTAATAATACTGTAATACGTTTACTATACTCTATACTTAATCTACTAAACTAGAGATCTATCCATAGATCTATCTATAATCTAGGCAAGGGACAACTACACTAGGAAGTCTGGGGGAGCGCCGTAAGCTCCCCCAGTGGGGTCCGGGTCGAATGCCCGGATCCAAGCATTATTTCCACTATTTTAAGCTTTAAAAAATGCATATTCTGTGGTATCTACAGTGCAATTAGCCTTCCGCTAAAAAAATCAAAAACTAAATCTTCTATTTACTGAGGTCCAGCGACTGGTAGAAATTGATAAAATGCTTTACTTTTGTATTGGAAAGGGGGGGGGGGGGGGGAGGGAAACCACAAAACCACTTTTGGCTACGCTCATGAAATTTGGTGACTAGTTTGCTTAAGTTGGCTGCACTGGGGAAGTAAGTAAAGTTTCCCTTTCAGACAATGAGATCTGACGCCAGTGATGGTTTGAATTCCTCCCCTCTCGGCTACGCCCATGTGTTTTATCATAGGTGTAAGCCTAATTCTATTCAAAATATATAAAGTTTGATAACGCATCGAAAACTGGATGTATGCTTTCGTAGGCTTACATAATGTATTCTATTTATAGATCTACATGTATGTAGTCTGAAAACTATAAACACTACAGTAGCAGCCTTAATGAGTTTCAAACTTTTTGGTATTACTTATAGATTACAGACGTTTCTTCAAAAAATAAAATAATTAGGTCCTACGCATTTCACGTGTCAATCTATTCATGCATGTTGATCTGTGACTTAAAATATGCTAAATCATTAGTTTTCCTGCCTGACAACCCATTCCTTTAAAGTGGTATCACCACAAATACAAAACTAGGGGTCTATCGAGCCGTCATCCTCCTCTACATTGCTCTATGCCTCAGAAACATGAATAGTGTACAGTTAACATGCAAAGAAACTGAATCACTTCCACATGACATGTCTGTGAAAAATACTGAATGTCAAATGGCAAGACAAAACACCAGATACTGAAGTCCTTCAAAGAGCGGGTCTGCAAAGCATCCACACACCCTGATGCGATCGGCAGGACACGTATGCAAAATGGAAGACCACCGCATCCTTAAACGACTCTTGTATGGCCAACGAGGCGAAGGAAAGCGCTCTTAAGGTGGTCAAAGAAAACGCTTCAGGGACACCCTCAAAGCTTTTCTGAAGGCGTTCAGCATAGACCCATCCACCAGGAAACAGAGGCACATGACAGAGCATCATGACGTCGCGCTGTGAAAACCGGCGCACAGGTTGTTGTGGAAAAGAGAACAAAGCTGGCAGAAGAAAAAACGCCAGAGAAGAAAAGCAAGGCCAATGACACTAGCTCCAGCCGGAATAACCTGCCTAGTGTGCGGCCGAAAATTCCGGGCTCACATAGGTCTCACCAGCCACACGAGGAGACATAAAACCCCAGTGCAAAGCCCTCAGCCCCCTGGATGACAAAGTGGTCATAGTCGAACTACGATGGACGAACTATATATATTCCTTTAAAAGATAAGAGAAAGCAGAACGGTTAGGGAGGTACTTCTAAATGTGAAAAGCTCTTGTTTCCTCCTAGTACATTCTCAAAAACGAGATTTGTATATGAATATATTATTTAAAATATAAATGATTCTAAATCTCCTTTCATTAAATATCGGATGTGACATCGCTATATAAATTATTGTAATTATTGTAATAATTTTCATCATCATTGACTTCATACTAAGCATAAGTTTGTCGTTAATCACAACGGTATAAAATTGATTTAGATCTAGATTTATGTTTTAATTGAAAAAAAAAATATTTTTTTTGTAAGCCTTAAGTGTAGTATTTTTAGATCTATGTTATTACAAATAAACATCAAGACACTTACATTTTCTTTTCAAATCGCAGAAAGTAGAACTTTATACCCATATTGAGCTATGAAGAAGTTGGGTGGTTTGCAATTTCGCGGCTGTGTGTATGTGTTTTGTTAAAGAGCTAATTGTCTCCCCTTTTGCCGCATTATATCAATGTTTTCTAACTTATCCTCTCCCATCCCTTTTTTTCGTTAACTTTCATGGAACCATCAAAAAACGGGTGAGTGAAGCAGCAAAACAAAAATAGGAGTGCCATCAAAGGCCCATGCCGACCAGCAAAATGATCAGGCCAAACACAGTCTCGAATACATCAAAGTAGTGTTGAAGGCCATGCCGCTCATGCATAGCAGAAAATACGGTCTAAGGTTTTACAAATGTAATACGTACAGTGTATAGTGTAATTCTTAAAATTATATTCTTGTTGAATTTCAAACAAAATTAATTGTAATAAGAATTAAAAAAAACAACAACAACAAGAAAACGTGTTCGAGCCTTTGTGTCTTGCTGCTGTCACTTTTTTTTTAAGTTGTCTGCATTGATTTTTTTTTCTTTGGTCGCTACCAGACAGGCCCATTTGGTACCGGCCCACCGGGCATTTGCCCGTTTGCCCATATAGCCAGTCCGCCCCTGACTTAGACTTAGATCTATTATAGTTTATTAATAGATTTACTTTTCAATGCCTAAACCTAATAATAAAATTGCGAATGATGTCTAAAATGACTGATTATTTTATTTATTTTTTATAATAATAGGCCTACTAGATCTAGGTCTAGACTTAAATTTAGTCTAAAATAATGACTGTCTAAGACTCTAGATATTGAGAAGTTCACATATAGGTGTTGTTAATATTACGGCATGTCGGCTGAAAGTATATAAAGTGCTTTTTTTTCTGTAAAAATAGAAAAGAGGTGCCGGTACTCTGTGATAGATTGCCTCACTTTCAACTACTAATAAATTAACAATTAACGTTGAATGACAAGAAAATTAATCATTTTTCCCGACATTGAAAAAAGGTGCCGGTACCCCGTATCGGTGCGTACCGTCACAAAAATATATCTCAATCTTCTTTCATTATTTTTTGTTTTTTTGTTTGCGGTGTTCTTGTTACTTAATACATTGATACCGGATCCATTTAAATAGGGACTTAGTATACCGGCAGGATTTCGAGCATTGGATAAATTTATTTTTTAAATACAAAGTTTTATGGAAGAAATGTTTGAAGTTTGTAACTTCTTAAATTCAGGCTAAAAATATCGAAGCCTACATTTTTACACTCATTTCTAAACAATTAGAAGAGATGGACTGACTCATAGTGTTGCCTGTGTACATCTGCAAAAACACAAACTCTCTTTGTAATCTTATCAGTTAGACTTTCAAAACTATTAAAAGAAAAACTTATTGATTATTTTTACTGTATAATTATATTATTATTCCTTTTTAGAATTAGGATATAAACAAAAATTTACATATGACTTTATCTAACAAAAAAAAAATTAAACTTACGTCTATTTATGGGGTTATTTATTTTTATCTAGTAATATAAAATATATTGAACTAACACGTACATTCATCATAATGCAGCCATGCGATTTTTCGTTTATAAACATAGCATTATTTAGGACCAATATTTTACAAAGGCTGCTTTGAGAAATCAGGTATACCCCTTTACTCAAGAAAAATTTAAGAAACTAGAACAGACACAAAATAAACAGTGACATTCATAACAAAATAATATTCAAAATTGATTAGAGTAACACCTTTTTAAGTAAACATTTAAAGTTTAAAATCACTACAATTTTTTTCAACAATTATTTTGTGTATGAAATTGTGTATCGGAAAATGCCGGGTACATGAAATAAGCTAGTCCTAAAAAAACAACACAGATCTTGGGTAAAATACTCATCAAATAAAGTACTGTAAATGTGTAGTTTCACGCGCTAGTTTCAGGTCTTTTCTTTTTATAGCCTCTATCGGGTTATATCCCAACTACCCGTATTTTTGTACAGAATTTTGTTCTCTATCAGGTACACTTAAAATTATAGCATAATAATGTCAGTTTAATTTAAAAAGAGAACTGAACAATACAAAGATATATTGGGAAAAAAGCGACTTCCGGCCCAATACTTTTGAATCAAAGAAACGTAACGGACTAGTCCAACATTGACCTATTGCGAAGAGCTGTGTAGATACCTTTTACTTTGTTGTTTATTTTGCTAATGACCTCCAGCTGTCTCGTTCTGAGGTCGCATGCAACCAGGTGCTCTCTTCTATGTCAGCTAAGAAGTGGGCGCCTAAGGTGGTCTTTAAAGCGTTTCGGTGTTACGTCGACCACTTTTTAGCTCACTAAAAAAGACTGCCTACGGCATACGTTCGTCTGAGATTCGTCTCCCATTGAGGATAGTGCCCTGCCCAGTGTAACTGTCGGACCATAAGAAGTCCCTCTATACAAAGGCCGCGGATACACATTTGAGACCAAAAGAAAATCCGCTGCCGGGGACAGACGCAGACGCGAAAAGAAAATCTTAATCGACCACCGGCGATCCTTTCTAAGTAGAATGTAAGTTTGACTGACCCGGTGGGGCCACCGAGTTAGTGCTTAACACAAACTTTCTTTACTATCTTATCTGGTAATAAAATCGATGCGGCCAATACGTAGAGCACTATCAGATATGTCTTCCTTCTCTTTATTTCATTTCTTTCTCTAACATAACGCTTCACTCTCACACACACACACACTTAACTCTGAAACAGCTCCCACTTAATAAAGATATTGTTTCAATCCTATTAGCTTTATCACAATTTAAGTTCCTGCTACTTAATTTCATCGACCTCCAGGTATTAAAGGAAAAAAAATGTTTTACTGTCCAGGAAGCTTTGACAAAAAAAAAAAAACTCGAAAGACTCAAGCACTTAATAGAAATTGTTTGAGTAATCTTCTTTGGCAGACGTTAAATCGCATCAGTCTATTCTGATCCGATCTCTTGTTTGAACACTATTTGGCGTAGGACTCTGCAGAAAGTGTACAACGTAAAAACAGGTTGTACAAGTTTAAGCTATTTGAAACAGAAATAGAACAAAAAAACATAATACATGTCTCTGAAATGTGGATTTTTTTTTTGTTCTGAAATGAAAATGGTGTATAATTAGGTTGAACATTTTTTGTGAAGGAATGTCAGTTTATTTGAGGGATTGAGATAACGATTATTACCCATGTCTTTTGTCAATTTTAGGAGTTGTGGTGGCTCATTGTTAAATCGCCTGGCTTCCGAACCCAAGTGTCCCGAGATCGAATCCTCGTGAAGACTGGAATTTTGAGTTCGAATCCTCGTGAAGACTGGGATTACTAGGGCGCCTCTGAATCCACCCAGATCTTAAGGGTAACTGGCATTGGTTGGGGAAAAGAAAAGGCGGTTGTTCGTTGTGCTGGCCACATGACATCCTCGTTAGCCGCTGGCCACAGAAACATATGGCCTTTCCGTGAACTACCCATAGATCGCAATGTCTGAAAAGGGTACCATACTTTACTTTGTTATTAATATTGTATTCGAAAGAAAGGGTGGACTTCATTATATTACAAATGTTCGATTGTATTGTCATTTCCCCTGCTTCATTCATTTTCTCCTCAATTTTTTTGTAAATAGCAAGCAGTGTTTAGTCATTGAAAATCTGATCACAGAGAAATTTTGCTTTTTTTTTTTTCTGGTATCTCGAATTGCTTAAGAAGAGAAAAAGAAAGAGATAGAGAGAGAGAAACTGAGAAAAAAAGAAAATTAGAGAGTAAGATAGAGAAAGAGGGAGAAGGGGGGGGGGAGAAGGGGGGGAGAGAAAGGGAAAGAGAGAGAGAAAAAGTGAGAAAGAGAGAGAGAGAAAGGGAAAGAGAGAGAGCAAGGTATAGTGAGAGAGAGAGAGAGAAAGAGAAAGAGAGAAAGTTAACGTCCATTCCAGTGTAGCATTTAAAGAGTTGAAAAAACAAGGTTACAAAAGACAGTTTGTGTGGAAACCTAAACTCGAAATCGGCCTCGAAATGGTCCACCCAGGCAGGCTTCAATATTTTCAGAAAGAACATCCGAACGAAATTATATCAAAGACAAATGAGAGATAAGAATGGAGAAAGAAGGTTAACAGATCTTGTGTAGTGCCCCAACCTTCCCGCAGATCAAAGGATAGATGAAAGTGGATGTAAAGTTGATTGTGAACCTGGCCTAACTAGTTCTCCTTTTAGAACTTGTGGTCTATAGGGCAGATGATCTAAAGTTCATCTGTTTTGGAGGCCTACGGTTAACGAGGGTGTCATGTAGCCAGCACAACGACCAACCGCATTTACTTTTCCCAACTAGTTCTCCTTTCAGACCTTGTGGTCTATAGGGCAGATGATGTAAAGCTCATCTGTTTTTGAGGCCTACGGTTAACGAGGGTGTCATGTAGCCAGCACAACGACCAACCGCCTTTACTTTTCCCCAACTATTGTCAGGTACCCATTAGAGCTGCGTGGACTCAGAGGCGCCCAAAGCTTAGTCTTCACCAGGATTGAACCCGGGACCCCCGGTTCGGAAGCCAAGCGCTTTACCGCTCAGCCACCGCGCCTCCCCTGGCCTAACTGATGTCTTATAATTGATCAAATTGTTTTGAAATATGTTCGAATTCGAAGACTATTATAACGGATGAATGAGGTGTTGAAATTATTTAAAAGCTTAGGGAAATGAAGTTTAAAAGATTTCTATTCGTTCTAAATCAGGTCTAACTAATAATGCATACTAATTAGCTTTTTCTCTTTAAAAAAACTGCTATCATAACTGATTTTAAAAATTAGTTTTTTCGCTTTCAGAAAAAAAAAAAGTAGCCCTTGCATCAGAACTTTGAATGGTCTAAAATATTGTGATGTCGGATTTTCAATATCTTTTCTAGTTTACGAGATCTAAACGGGACGTACGGACAGACGGACAGACATTTCGCACAAAACTAATAGCGTCTTTTCTCCTTTCGGGGGCCGCTAAAAATGAATCGTCCAGATAATAAATACGTACACATTTGTAGTTGATATGTTCTTATTAACTTTAGTATATGTTTAGATAATGAACAATTTATCAGTAAATTTATCTAAAAGTTGAGACGACCTGTACACTCAGAGTAGTACTGTTTTTTTTTTTTCTGGTATCTCGAACTGCTCATGAGTAATAAGAGAGAGAGAGAGAGAGAAAGACAGAGAGAAAGAGAGAGAACAGGGAGAGAACAAGGAGAGAGAAATAAAAAAAAATAAAATAGAATTACAACCATGTGCATGTGTCCTTAACGTTTCCAGACCAAATGAAGTAATAGTCTAGAACAAAAGTAACCGCAGATAAAACCAACACAGCTTGAAAAAAAGAAGAACTGTGTGTTTAATTTTCAACTAATCGCCTTTTAATAACTTTCTTTGATGCTCAATTTTTTAATTTTTTTTTTGTTTTGAGCTTTAAAAAAGAAAAAAATGTCTAGATTTGCGGGGGGGGGGGGAGGTGCTATTGTAATTGGCGCCTTGAATAAACATGTTTATCTCATTCGTATGTATGTTCAGTATTGTTAAAATCATCTCCCCCCCCCCCCTCCAGGTGCACTTAAAAGTCTTTATCTACTCCAACGAGGCATACCTCAGACAATAGCATACCAGTGACACGCTTACGCGCACACACACACACGCACCTACCAAAAACAGATAAAGATGTGTAAATATCCATCAGCTCATACACTCCCAACTCTTCAACAGCTTCAGGTTGTGGCTGTGTGTGTGTGTATTATCAAATAAGAAAAAAAATCAATTAAAATAATGTGCTTCAACAAAGCCTGGCTTAATTTATAAACAGCTTAGTCAGTTGCTTCCCCCTTTGCCCTGATCAAAGGGGAACAACTACCTAGGGGTCCGTCGGAACTATTCACTCCTATTTTCACATCAATTCACTCCGGCTCCAAGGCCCGGGTTTTGAAAACTATTTCCCCGCCGTGGAAGACAATGGGAAAACAATCGCGCCTCAAGACTAGCAGAAGTGCCCCAATCGTTTCCAATCACAGAGCCAGTCAGATTCTCTCCCTCTACACCCCGCCTCTCCCGCACATCTCTGGGGCTTATCTCCCCCTTTCGCCCCCCCCCCCCCCCCAAATCACTTCAACGTTCGCCACAAGGTGCACAATAATTAATTACTACACATGTATACACAAACGGGTCAAACACACACACACCTCTACACGTAGCCTCTACTCCTACAGATACATCCACCCACACATTAAAAATAACTTTTAAAAAGGATGGGGGGGGGGGGGGAGGCAATAAGAGAGTGTCTGTGTTTGAAAATAAAATTGTGGGCGAACTACAGCTTATATATGCCATTTATTGATTCAACCCTAAATAATGGACAGTCAGTACTAGATCAAAATTAGCATTTCTAGTTTTAGAGCTTAGTTCTGATTGAAATGAAAAATGCAGGGCTGTGTTGGAACTTAGGACCAAACATCCAAATACCTTCGAAAAAGTTAGGAAGTATACATCCTAAGGGACAGGCCGTAAACCGATAACTCATCAGCCAAAGTTTTGAAGGTTCCACAATGCCAGTGACTACGATCGGGTCGTGTCATATCCCAATGCAGTTACAGTCTACATGTTTACTTTTTATTGAACATTAACTGCTAGATAACAAGAATGTTGAAAACAACGTCGTTCTCTAGATGTCTATATCAATGTATTCAAGTTGTTTTAATAGCTCAGAAATTCAAGTATTCATCCTTGATGAGTAAGTGGCATATGTAAAAACTACACATGAACTGGTTTTCTTTTTCTTTTCTTTCAAATAAGCCTTACCAGCCAAACGCTGCAGATCAGATAGATCATGACGAATGCTTAATCTCCCTGTGTACAGATGTGGGACCTTTTCGAAATACGATTAAGCAAAAGTCTTCATTTATTTTTTTTTCAAACAAGTAGCACCTAAATATTTCAGCACATTGAAAACCACTTCATTCAAATTAAGGATACAATTCAAGAAATAATTTCACAATAATAAAACAAATAATTCCTAAATAATCTTTTTTTTTTTTTTTTTTTTGAAGAAGTGAAAGGAAATCAAAAAGAAAAAAAAAAAAATCTTTTAATTTGTTTCTTTTATTGTTACTTTTTAAAAGTCTCATCGCATTTAAACTCGTCACTATCCTGTCAAACCTTGTTCAAATTTCAAATTTAACAAGAATCCCTCAGGGGACTATTGCTTTTTAAATTATTCAATATTTCGACCATTGTCCAACTCTCGGAAGAATTATGAAATGCGAAGAGCATTGAAGACTTCAGAGTCAGAAGTTGGATACCCAATGATTAGGCCTGCAAGGTGAACACGATACACGCCAAACCAGTATGCAGACGATCAAAATGAACTTGGTTCCCTTGAATTGTTCATCAGCTCTATTGTCTGTGGACCCTGAGTGTCGGTAGGCGCCTAGAGATGGGAAATTGGAGGAAGCTTTTGATTAAGGGTAAAATCAAAGTGAATTTTGAGGTTCTCAAAGTGTAGAGGAGAAAATTGCTATTTGATTAGTAAAAAAAAAAAGAAAGGATTTTCGTCTTTATGTAATTAGACCGTGTCTCAGATTTCAACTATAAATAAAAACAATTCTTTTTAGAACATTACTTATTAATGGAGATTTATGTAAAGCTGAATCTTGAAGAAAATGAATTAGATTGAACCAATTGTTGTTTTATGTACAGTTGTGAAGACGGTGTCAAGTGGTCATCAGAGGATGTTGCCAATGTATTAACGTAGTAAAAGCAAGTAAAGTTCCTCTTTCAGACCTTGTGGTCTTTAGGGCAGATGATGTAAAGGTCATCGGTTTCTGTGGTGTTACAAGGGTGTCATGTGGCCAGCACAACGACCAACCGCCTTTACTTTGCTAATGCCAGACTCCAATTACAGAGTTAGTCAGATTCATAGGAGCCCAAAGATCTCGAAATAAAAAATCTCAGTCTTCACCAGGATTCGAAAACAGAACCCCGGTTCGGAAGCCAAGCGCTTTACCGCTATTTTTATTTATCTGTGTGCATTTTTTTAGAAGAATGTTTAAAATTAGGACGGCAAATTTATTCAATTACCATTTGTGGTTATCATATTTCATTAAGAATACCAAATCCAGTGGTGTACCTAGTAACGAAAAAAACCCTGAACATTTTGTGTTTCAAATCAAAAGCTATAAATGTATTGGGGAATACAAGGACATCCCAAGCAAATACGGGTAGTAGGCTAGTAGACTTTTGTTTTAAACGTATGTTCATAGAGTGTCTGTATGTGCTTTCTACAACAGATACCATAAATGAACAATGCATCCTAGAGCTTGCTTCCCCTTATCACACAGCTACCATCTAATCCTGATTACTTTTCCTTGGCCCCTACTTTACTAAATCTGTTTTAATTGTGTTTGACATTGATTAGTTAGCTGGAGAGCGATACTCAAAAGTTTATTTTTTTTTTAGTTAAGTTATAATTTGAAGCAAAGTAGTTGGTCAATAATTTCCACACGCGAGTTTAAACGCACTGGAAGTAAATGATAGCCTTAAGGGCAAAGGATAAAGAAAAGCGTATTTGTTCAAAGTATCGCCTTTGATTATATTTCTGAATCCAATACCAATATTTTTCTTCATTGCTAGAAAAGGGAAAGAAATTTTGCAGAGTGGTTGTGTGCGAGGTGGGGGAGGTGTTTATCTGTTTGGAAATTCTCGTAAAAACTTCAGCAATGAACCAGTTCGTTATAAAAGTGTCAGACATTTCTGTCCGTGTTTGTGACTGGACTTTGTTACTGTTGTTGGTCACGCAGATAAGATTACCGGTACCACAAACATAAACAAAGCAATAGAACGCGAGGCTTCACTGCTTAGAGTATCGCGAAATGATACCTGCAAACACCACAACTCTTGGCATACAGTTCCATTCAGGAGGCCGTTGTCTGCCCATAGTTTACTAAGCAGTTATTAAAATAAGATAATAATAAATGGTTATGTGTGTTTGCGTGTGTATGATGGTGCTGGAAAAGGCGGGGAACTGTTAATGGGAGTGGGGGAATGGCGCGTTCTCAATTTTCCTCCTCCCATATAACCCCTAAAGACATACCTAGCCCATAAAGCGTCTCGCCTGCAGGCAGGAAGTGAGTGAAAGACTTGAGGAGAAGCGGTTGTTAAGTCTTGCCACTGAAAGATCTCTTTCTTTCTCCCGCGTCTGTCTCTTTCTTTATCTTTACTTTCTTTCCATCCTTCGTCATTGACGAAAGTCAATAGTGCTCAACATCTTCTTGATTAAAAGTACCGTCCGCGGACTAAGCCTCCTGGGCTCGGGACATAAGCTTTTTATTTGGGACTTAACTCAGCTCTATCAATGTTGACCAAACGTTAGTCGGGGAGATACTAATGATGATAAGCTTAGCCATTAAATATCAGGCCATCAAGTCGTCACCTGGACTTAGCTTGATTTCAGGAAGTTTTCTGGTTGTTTCTTCTGTTTCTTTTTTTTTTAAACTTAAAAGTGTTGTTTTTTTTTATAATACTACGGTACTTGTCCAGTCACCCCAGGACCTAGTACTAATTAAAGTATAAAACATTCTTATTTTTAGCTAAAGTGAATTACAATAATTAAATGAGGAATTTAAAAAAAAGTTAATTTTAAGATTGACATTTTGTGGGGGAAAAAAAGCTTTGTCTTTACAAGATTACAAAGAGAGTTTGTGTTATCACACAAACTCAGAGGCGGCCGCCGTCGGAGTCGGATCCGCCTATTCGCAAGGAATATTCAAGACGAGATTTAATTTTGAAGGTCAAAGTAATAATGTTTCAAAGATTCATTTGCCATTGTAAATTATTTTTTTCTGTTTTGCATGTTTAGGATGCTCGGGTTAAAAAATAATTAACTTCTCACTTGACGACGGAGGATGGCAGCGAGCAGGGTTTGAACCCTGCCTGATCGTGCAGTTTGCGCGCTGGAGTGTCGTTCGGATTTATCGATGGTCCCTGGTTCAAACCCTACCCGTCGTCCTGAGGGAGGTTTGGACTAGGATGTAAACTATCTTCAACTCTGAGGGAACATCCGAAACATGTAAAACATAAAAAAAAAAAACCGGGACCGTCGAGAAAATTACCTCATCACGCTAACCGCACGACCAGGCATTTTTCTTAACTTAATAACAAACAGGTTACAAACTAATAGCCTATTATTGATAAGGAGATATATTACACATTACGGCATGGCATCTAACGAATATGTACAATATGTCAGAAGAACGATTTTAGATAATCTTTTGGTATTGATTTGTAATTTTTGTAATTGAACAAAAAAGCCGAAAAGAACAGATCTGTCAGATGTCCCGGCCCCACAGTTCTCAACAGAGCTATTGGCATTTTCATTGAAACGGAACTAGGATAAGGATGTAGATCTACATAAACTAAACTTCTGATTTAGCACTCTTAAGATCTATATCTACCAGATCTAGAATATAAATTTGGAATAATTTAGATGTAATTTAGATTTAGATTAGATTTATGAAAAAAAAATCCAAGATAATCTATCAATAGATAGAATTTAACATTTAAAAAATAGTAGATTAGTTTTAGAATATTATAACATTGCAATATTGATCTAGACGTTTGGAAATCAAAATTGAAATTGAAATTCTATATCTTGATCTAGTCTATATTAGTCTAAACTAGACCTAGAAATTCTAGATCTAGACTCTACAACGATTTTAAATAGAATATAAATCCAGATCTAGTTAAAAAAATCTAGATATACTGTAAAAAAAAAATATCTAGATACACTGTAAAAAAATCTAGATCTAGTATTAAAAATCTAGATTAGATCTAAATCTAGCTATCATGTCTTTTTAAAACACGATTCAGATAACGAGGTGTAATAAACATTACTATAGCGAGTTGTTTTAGCAACTCCGCCACCTGCCGGTCCCAAGCCCGGGTGAAAAAGGAGGAGGGTTTGGCGTGGGGCTAGCGACCCCACCCTGTAAAACCACTATTGCTACAGAAACGGCAAACTCGACACATAATGAAAACTATACATGCGGCGAGGGCGGCCAAACCCTGATGACGGTGTTGGATCAAAGCCAACTAGAAGTCCAATACCCGATACATGGCAAGCCTTTCAACGCAAGGAAACCGACTCTTATAGGCACGTGGAATGTAAGAACCCTGAATCAATGCGGTAAACTGGCCCAACTTTTAAGAGAGTTTGACTCTTACCGGCTGGACATCCTTTGGATCTGCGAGATGCGGTGGACATCAAGTGGACAAATAATCAATGATGGCAAGACAATAATATATTCAGGACATGATAAGGAGCACATTGGTGGTGTAGGAATCATCATGATGATGAATCATCATCATCAGCTTCAGCGCTAATTGCTTGGAAGCCGGTCAGTGACCACATCATTACAGCTCGCCTCCAAACAAAGCAAATCAAAGTCACTACCATCCAAGCATATGCCCCTACAGAGGATGCAGAAGATACCATCAAAGATAATTTCTATAATCAACTACAAACCACTCTTGATGAAACACCTACTCACGACCTAATTCTACTGATGGGAGACTTTAACGCCAAAATCAATCCCAACCGAACTGGCTTTGAATATGTAATGGGACCAAATGGCTCTGCAGAAAACATCAGTGATAATGGCGAGCGCTTGATTTCTCTCTGCGCATCCAACAGCCTTACAATTGGAAACACATATTTTAAGCACAAACAAATACACAAAAAAACATGGCGATCACCAAATGGAGAAACCTTCAACGAGATAGATTACATTTGCATCTCCAAACGATGGAGGTCATCTCTGTTAGACGTGCGGACCCGCAGAGGAGAGGATATCGGCTCAGACCACTACCTTGTCAGTGGCAAATGTAAGCTCCGATTGAAACGCCAACCAAAACGAGCCACACGACCCCACCCATTTAATGTAGAGAGCCTTAAAGACGGCAATACTGCAGCACAGTTCCAATTGAAACTAACGAACCGCTTTGAGGCTCTTGCAGATATATTGACCCTTGAAGAAGAGTGGGCCAACTTCAAAGATACCACTATTGGGTGCGCGGAAGAAGTTATCGGAAGGAGGCAAGGTTCATACAAGGAACGGTGGATACAAGACAGAACATGGAAATTGATAGATGAGAGGAAAGAGGCCAAACTTAGACGAGATCAGAAAAATGAAACACAGGATCGCAGCCTAGCGGAAGAAGCCTATAGGGAAGCAGATCTGAAAGTAAAGCTGTCGGCGAGATAAACGGGACTGGATTGAGCAGAAGGGACAAGAGCCACAAGCAGCTGCAAACAGAAATGACATAAAAACCCTCCATCGTATTGTCCGAGATCTCACTGGAGCAAAGAGTGGACATGGGGCACCGATAAAAGACAAGCAAGGCAAAACTTTGTTAACGAAAGAAGAACAGAATGCAAGATGGGTAGAGCACTTTAAAGAGACCCTTAACCAACTGTCGCCAGACCTAACTTACATATTCAAGGACCCCTCTCCAGACAATGATCTCAAGGTCAAGACAGACCCAATAACTGCTGAGGAGGTTACCATGGCAATTGCAGTGTTAAAGAATAACAAAGCACCAGGGCTAGACATGATATCAGCAGAAATGCTAAAATATGGGGAACAGTGCATTGTTAACAGAATGACTGATCTATTAAATCTCTGTTGGCGAACTTCAAAAGTCCCAGAGTACTGTCAAAAGGGAGTGATTGTGAAGCTTCCAAAAAAGGGCAACTTGGCAGACTGCAACACTACTCTCCTCTCTGTCCTGGGCAAAGTTTTCAGCACTATTTTGTTGAGACGGCTTCAACAGTCTGTAGATGACAGGCTCGGAGAAAAACAAGCAGGATTTCGAAGAGGCAGATCATGTACAGAGCAGATTTTCATTCTACGAAATATCATAGAAAAAAAGTCGTGAGTACCAACAACGGCTAACGATCAGTTTCGTGGACTTCAAAAAAGCGTTTGATAGTGTCCACCGAGAATCACTATGGAAAATAGTTAGAGAATAAGGTATCCCAGAAAAATTCGTCCAGATCCTACGACACCTTTACAGTCAGTCTAGTTGCTGCATTAAAACAGAAGAGGGGGACAACAGAGTTTTTTACAATCGAGACAGGTGTGAGACAGGGGTGCGTCTTATCTCCCTTCCTTTTCCTCCTAGCCATCGACTAGATAATGAGGAGAGCAATGAACCAGACTGCCTTTGGTATTCCATGATATGAACAACTCCTATTGACTGACTTGAACTTTGCTGATGATGTTGCACTACTCGGGGCTACAAATAAATCCATTCAAGAAATGACTGAGAGCCTAGACAGAGAGACACCCGAAATTGGCCTCCGCATAAATTTGGATAAGACTAAAATTATGCGAGTGGGATATAAGGCAAAGGGTGTTCCCGTCAGACTTGGCGAGTCAAAGCTTGAAGAGCTGGACAAGTTCACGTACCTTGGCAGCATCATAACAAATGATGGAGATGCCCACCATGTTGTAGCGTGCCAAATATGAAAGGCAGGGAGCATTTTCCAAAGGCTGCAGCCTATTTGGACTAGCCAAGCCATTGGACTCGAGACAAAAATACACCTTCTCAACACAATCGTCATTCCAACTGCTACATATGCATGTGAGACGTGGAAGTCATCTGTCAAAATTGAGAAAAGACTAAATGTGGCTCAACAAAAATGGATGACACGGATTTTGGGAGTAAGTTACACAGATCGGGTCTCAAACAAGGAAATCCTATGCCGAACTGGAAGTCAAACACTTAGTGAGGTTGTGACTGAGCGTCGCATCAGGTTTGCGGGACATGTTCTACGACAAAATGAATCAAGCACACTAAGAGTTGCGATAACATGGAGGCCAATACGAGGAAAACGCAAACAGGGACGTCCTCGTATTACTTGGCGACACACCTTCATGGAGGACCTCAGAACAGTGGACACCAGGTGGGAGGAGGCTTCAGACATTGCCAATGACAGATCTTTATGGAGACAGCTTGCCGCCCAATGCGCCGAACGGCGCGGGAGGACCTAAGTAAGTAAGTTGTTTTAGCATTTTATTTAAAGAATTCATTCCATATGACGCCAAAGGACAAAAATCCACTACGTCACACGGCCTAGTTAGGCTAAAATTGTCTTCATAAATACAAGCCAGTTATCGAGGGTTCATAGGCATTGGTGCACCGAGGTTTTGTTTTAGCATTTCATTTAAAGAATTCATTCATATGACGTCAAAGGAAAAAAATCCATTACGTCACAATGGGGCTAGTAAAAAAATGTTTTTATTAAAACAAGAGATTTAACGAGGGATCATAGTCCCCAGTGCACAGAGTTCTAATAGACTTCATTTAAAGATATATATATATATGTTAGGATTGAAGCCGCACTTTTATGCGTTTTGTCTGTCAATCTGTCTAATCTGTGTTAATATCGAAACCCCCCCCCCCCCCCCCCAAAAAACACTAAAATCTTTTGAAAATTTGATTAGCCTAAAATTTGTCATTCCGAAACATCGCAATAGTTTTAAGTATCTATAATAGATTGTAACATCGCAATAGTTTTAAGTATCTATAATAGATTGTTCCGGATGTCTGTATATATAGTGAGAGAAAAAGAGAATTTTAGATAAATCTAATACCGTTAATTACGTTTTTGGAATTGTCTCGTATGAAAATTAGATGTACCATAGCCTTGTGGAGAGACTATGCTGATATACCTTCTTGCTGATGTGTGTCGATTATAGTTCACCTTCTTATTGATATTGACTATATTCGTTTACCTTCTTGATGATGTATGGCAATCATGGTTTATTTTCATATAGATGTACGACTACTATTGATTTATATAGTAATGATGATGTATCTTACTGTTGATTTATATAGTAATGATGATGTATCTTACTGTTGATTTATATAGTAATGATGATGTATCTTACTGTTGATTCATGTGACTTTGAACTTGTACCTTGCTATTGACAGTTTTACTTTAATAATTTAGAATTTTAAATGTGTTTTCTGTGTGTAAATTTGAAGTAATGATAAGTTCATAGTCACGTGAGTTCCGGAGATGGCTGGAACTCAAAAAACTATAAACTAAAAAAAAACAACAACAAAACAAGAACACTGATATTGATCTAGGCGAAGGACTGGAGCAAAAACGTAGAGATTTGAAAGCAACGAGACACCGTCTCAGGGATGATCCGGGTGCCCACGTCACAGCGCGTGCAGGATGAGCTGGACACGCGACACGGGGTCATTAGTCTGAGGAAGTGGAAGTGGGTGCGTAAGGCTGGAAGAGGGAGGAAAGCTCGTTGAGAGGGGGACAGAGAGGGAGTTTGCGTACCTCGTGACGTGCGTCAGGTCGGAGTACATCCGTGGACATGCGGACAACTTGTTTTGTTGCAATTGTGTTACTGGTTCTTGAGAGGGTGTGTAAAATGTGTGTGTGTGAGTGTTTGTTTGCGTGTGTAGAGGAGGGAATCAGTTGAAGTGAAGATATCTTTGATCTTCGGCACTCGTTCAGATGTAGTCAGAAGTTTGTTTGAGCATGCACCGGTTGTTCCTCTTGTGCACTGGTTATTCGCAGTTTGCAATACAAACCGGTTGTTCACAGCTAAGGAAAAAAAGATGCTAGTCTTTGGTTCTTTTTGTTTTTTTAGCGGCTCCCAAAGGGAAAAAAGCTGCTTCTAGTTTTGTGTGGTCTGTCTTTCCGTCTGTCACGTTTTGAAAATCTTATTCCAATAAACTTTGCAGCAAGTAATGTTTAAGTGTAACGTCTATTTTTTTGTTTGTTTATGAAAGTTAACCGCTTTGTTTTTAAAATTAATTATGCAAGACATTGTTCAGAAAATGATTCACTTAAAAAAACAAACGAATAATGAATGTTGTATTTTAAAAGCAATTTAACCAACTGAACAGCACCACAACACCACAATGTTCTGCTTTACGTCACAATGATGCTAGAACAAGTGACAAAAAAGCTGTTTATTTTTTAAATCAATTTGTGGAGCTGATGGTGGTTTACATTTATCTATTCAACTATTCGATACTAAGAAACATTTGAGGGGAATGCTGGAAATACCCGCTGAAATCGTGTTCAAAATAGCCTAATTTAATTTAAAGATCATTATAATTTTAAGAATTTTAACTGTCAAACCAGTTATAATTATCTAGTATTTTTTATTTCACAAAGATGTACATAAACCGCAACACTTTTTAGTAAATCGTCAGAGTTGTTTTCGAAATCAGTGCCCACCCATAAAGAGTTTGCAGGGTGATAATTTTAAAGAACTTACAGTTACGGAAAAGTTTTTTTTTTAAATAAAAATAAAAAACTAAGAATAAAATATGTATATAAAATATATATATGTCAGCGGCGTAGCTAGGGTATTTGATGCTCTGTGCGGCAGTTCCTCATGATGCCCTCCAAAAATTGTTTTAAAACAGCGAAAAGTTTCGAAATTTAAGTCTAAATCTAAGTAAGTCAGTTTATTCCACTAGGTCTTGTTCAATAGCCGAAATTGCCAAATTAGTGAGTCGTAAATTCGTCATCGTTGATCGTGAGTATTTTTTCATCAAAATAAGTTTGGAAAAACTTCGCTTGCTTGCCACACTTAGACCTACCACGATAGTATAAAAAAAATATGCGAATCAAGATGGTAATATTCAGGGACTGACAATTTTTTTTTTTATAAAACTCCAAAGCTCAACGGATTCTTGTTTTGAAAGTTTGATGACTTCTGGAAAAACTGCGACAATTACTTGAGGCCCCCAGACAAAATTCGAGGTTGAATTTTACGTAAATCTAATATAGATTACTTCTCGATTCTAAATTTGGAAGTAGATCTGGACTAGATCTTAAAAGATCCAAATCATAACTTTTGGTCTGGTGTTAGATTTAGATGTCCATATAATGAACATACAAATAAATAATCCCACGAGTATGTCTACTTGGCAGGCCAAATCAGAAAATGCGTATGCTATAGCAGGCGACGCGGTCACGGTTTCGATATCCGAATTAAATTAAAAATTATTATTTTTAAAAATTATTTTATTGTATTTTAAATGTAATTATGGATATATTATGTTTTAAAAAATGAAATAATGACCTATAGTTCATTTGCCTTATAGACCCACAAGGTCTGAAAAGAGAACTTTACTTTTTTTACTGACTTTTAAAAAAAATGAATTTTTAAAATGTGTTTCTTGTTTAATTATTATTTTTACTTTGTTCCAATGTGTTCAGGTTGTTTAGTTAATACAACAAAGGGAAACTTTATAACAAGAACTCTCAAATATATTCAATATTTATAATAGACTTCTGGAAATGAAGTATAACAACAATTACTTTGTTCTAGTAATCGAACTTAAGAACTTATATGGTAAACTAACTACTAGTTTCTATCAACAACTAGCATTAAACAAATCACAAAAATATCTCAATATTTAATAATACAATAATCTTCAGACTCGACTAAAAGCCTTATTTTAATATTTTATTTCCATATTTATTTAGTGTTTACATTGTTAAAAATCCTGAATAAAACAATGGACAGCCCCCTCTTTCTATTGCGTTTAAAGCCCTCACTTTTCATTGGTTGAACTGAGAAAACTTTAGTAATTGCTTTGCTCTGGTGCAGCGTAACCTAGCAGTAAAGAATTCGACTCATTAACTGGTCCCTTTGTGTGAGCTTGCAGTCTGAAACAAGTAAAAAAAAAAAATAGGGGAAATTTGGTATGGGGGGGGGGGGATGAGAGAGCGGACTGCGGGGGTAACCATATCATCTCATTATTTATTCGCCCTTTGAGCAGAATGTTCTAAAAGTTACATTTTTTGGTTCCTCTCTCCCCTGCCGACTCGGTTGTTTTATGTTTTATGACGTCGTTTTTTGCTAGGTGTCATAAAAGGTATGAAGGGCAATATTATGACCTCTAGGACATGTGATCTGATATCCTGCGAACGACGCAGCGAGGTTAACTTGGAGTCAAATGTCATAGGAGACGGTGTGCGATCAAAGAAAATAAAGAAAAGAATGGGGGAGAGACGATGAGAAGGAGCCAAAGAGAGAATAGGAGAGGGAGAAGAAGAGAGGATAGGAAAGGGAGAAGAAGAGAGGAGAGGAGAGGGAGAAGAAGAGAGGATAGGAAAGGGAGAAGAAGAGAGGATAGGAGAAGGAGAGAGAATAGGAGAGGGAGAAGAAGAGAGGAGAGGAGAGGGAGAGAGAATAGGAGAGGGAGAAGAAGAGAGGATAGGAGAGGGAGAGAGAATAGGAGAGGGAGAAGAAGAGAGGATAGGAGAGGGAGAAGAAGAGAGGATAGGAGAAGGAGATAGAATAGGAGAGAGAGAAGAAGAGAGGATAGGAGAGGGAGAGAGAATAGGAGAGGGAGAAGAAGAGAGGATAGGAGAGGGAGAAGAAGAGAGGATAGGAGAAGGAGAGAGAATAGGAGAGGGAGAAGAAGAGAGGATAGGAGAGGGAGAAGAGGAGAGGATAGGAGAGGGAGAAGGAGAGAGAATAGGAGAGGGAGAAGAAGAGAGGATAGGAGAGGGAGAAGAAGAGAGGATAGGAGAAGGAGAGAGAATAGGAGAGGGAGAAGAAGAGAGGAGAGGAGAGGGAGAGAGAATAGGAGAGGAGAAGAAGAGAGGATAGGAGAGGGAGAGAGAATAGGAGAGGGAGAAGAAGAGAGGATAGGAGAGGGAGAAGATGAGAGGATAGGAGAAGGAGAGAGAATAGGAGAGAGAGAAGATGAGAGGATAGGAGAGGGAGAGAGAATAGGAGAGGGAGAAGAAGAGAGGATAGGAGAGGGAGAAGAAGAGAGGATAGGAGAAGGAGAGAGAATAGGACAGGGAGAAGAAGAGAGGATAGGAGAGGGAGAGAGAATAGGAGAGGGAGAAAAAGAGAGGATAGGAGAGGGAGAAGAAAAGAGGATAGGAGAAGGAGAGAGAATAGGAGAGGGAGAAGAAGAGAGGATAGGAGAGGGAGAGAGAATAGGAGAGGGAGAAGAAGAGAGGATAGGAGAGGGAGAAGAAGAGAGGAAAGGAGAGGGAGAGAGAATAGGAGAGGGAGAAGAAGAGAGGATAGGAGAAGGAGAGAGAATAGGAGAGGGAGAAGAAGAGAGGATAGGAGAGGGAGAAGAAGAGAGGATAGGAGAGGGAGAAGAAGAGAGGATAGGAGAGGGAGAAGAAGAGAGGATAGGAGAGGGAGAAGAAGAGAGGATAGGAGAAGGAGAGAGGATAGGAGAGGGAGAAGAAAAGAGGATAGGAGAAGGAGAGAGAATAGGAGAAGGAGAGAGAATAGGAGAGGGAGAAGAAGAGAGGATAGGAGAGGGAGAAGAAGAGAGGATAGGAGAGGGAGAAGAAGAGAGAATAGGAGAGGGAGAAGAAGAGAGGATAGGAGAGGGAGAAGGAGAGAGAATAGGAGAGGGAGAAGAAGAGAGGATAGGAGAGGGAGAAGAAGAGAGGATAGGAGAGGGAGAGAGAAGAGAGGATAGGAGAGGGAGAAGAAGAGAGGATAGGAGAGGGAGAAGAAGAGAGGATAGGAGAGGGAGAAGAAGAGAGGATAGGAGAAGGAGAGAGAATAGGAGAGGGAGAAGAAGAGAGGATAGGAGAAGGAGAGAGAATAGGAGAGGGAGAAGAAGAGAGGATAGGAGAGGGAGAAGAAGAGAGGATAGGAGAGGGAGAAGAAGAGAGGATAGGAGAGGGAGAAGAAGAGAGGATAGGAGAGGGAGAGAGAATAGGAGAGGGAGAAGAAGAGAGGATAGGAGAGGGAGAAGAAGAGAGGATAGGAGAAGGAGAGAGAATAGGAGAGGAGAAGAAGAGAGGATAGGAGAGGGAGAGAGAATAGGAGAGGGAGAAGAAGAGAGGAGAGGAGAGGGAGAAGAAAAGAGGATAGGAGAAGAAGAGAGGATAGGAGAGGGAGAAGAAGAGAGGATAGGAGAGGGAGAAGAAGAGAGGATAGGAGAGGGAGAAGAAGAGAGGATAGGAGAGGGAGAAGAAGAGAGGATAGGAGAGGGAGAAGAAGAGAGGATAGGAGAGGGAGAAGAAGAGAGGATAGAAATAAAATAAGAGAAAGAAAGAGAAGGTCGAAAAAAAAACGGAAGAGGAATAGAAGAACACAGCAGGGTTGTTGCTACAACTAAGGAGCCAATGAACAAGAAATACAAAAAGAAATAGAGAAACTAAGGTAATAAACAAGCAAAATTAAAAAATAATAATTTTTAATACTTATCTAAAAGGGAAGAACTCCACTTTGAAGTCATATAACTTATTACTGTCTGATCTATTTTCGTTATCAATATCAAACAAAACTGTAAATTACCTCAATTTAATAAATAAAATGTTGTGTATTTGTTTTTTACCGATTCGTGTTTTGTTAGGTACAATGAATAATTATGTCAAGTTTTCCCTTGATCCGAGACTGGGAGGTGTGTGACGATACGAAACTTTTTGCATGCAAAAGTTCATTTGAGTTTCTCCCAGCCAATCGTGGGAAACTTTTATTTTTTAACTTAAAACAATTATCTTTTTGTCCACCCATAACTAATTTCTTTTAGGATTTATCTCCCCTCGCACTGTTTCTCACGGGACGAATTTTGACGTAAAACATTAACTAGCCTCTCTAGGGCTAACTTTTAATTTCTGACCGCTGTACAGGTGACCAGCACACAATAGTCGCTGCACCAGCGCTACACGTAGCGGCCTAATAACTTTTCACACCTATTCTCACCCCCCCCCCCCCCAGCAGGATACGCATCAATCTAAGAATAGCATTGCACTCGGGCTGGACAGATACATATTCGCTTAAGACTTTACTCTCACGGTAGGCAACGAATATTGACCATAAATCTGACCTGACGCCTGACATCTCGGTACATCGATACATGTGAGAAAATCACCTTGCTTTCTTCCCCACCCGTTAAACAAAATGCCCCAACTATATATAGAGAGAGACCAAAGCATTCTAAGTTAGGCCCGTTAGAATCCATTCAGTCTCCTCTGATAGGAAGTTCATAGTGAGGTTTCATTAGGGACAAACGGGTAAGTGTAAACATTTTACTATACTTATTTTATCTTATAGGAATGTGTGAGTACACTGTGACAAGTCAAAAGCTTGCTGTCAGAGTCACTCAAATTTATCACAGCATTAATCATTATTTACTATTATTTATTTATTTTATTTTAATTATTTCTCCGCTCTATCCCCAATTTCTCCACCTGCCCCACCTTTTCCTCTTCAGGCTAGACTTGGTCCACCACCTTGGCGTCCTTTCATTTATCTGCCCTTGATCGGGGAAAGGTAAACACCCAATCTCTTTGGTCATACCCGCCGGATGTCTGACAGCCGCAGTTGACACCACCTTGGGTGGAATGCAACCAATCTTTCCCTCCCCCCTCTCTCTTTGATCTAGGAGATCACTCGGACCAACTCGCCTATTGACCTCTCCAAGGTGCGACTCTTGTCGGATTCACCCACGTGTAAGATAATTCTTAGCCTAGGACATTTCCTGTTTCCGCCCACATCTCCCGGCCTATATAAAGTAGAATAAGGCGGAATAGACACTCTCTCATTCCTCATTCTATCTGAGCAATCGAGTCTGGACTATATCATTTATTCTCACTCCTAGAGGAATACTTTGTGGTAAGCCGAACTTAATCACAAGTTCCATCTTAATTACTTTGTGTATATTTCTCACTGGATTTTATCATGTGTATTTTATTATTTCACTTATAGTTAATTAGTGCATTGTGTATTTCTCACTATCGTAAGTAGAAAACATAAACATGGCATATGTATTTATTTATGTATTGCATTAATCTATCAATGCTACGTTGCTCAATTGATCGTTGATGCAACCATGTATGTATTTGTGCATCTTATTTTATTTCCCTTATCTCGGCTGATCGCCTGGATAATTGTACTAGAGCACTAATACTGCGCTTAGAAAAGAGACATGAATCATCTCCCCTTTAGTCATTCTACGTTGTTCCCCTCAAACGGACGCTGTCCATTCAAGCGCACTCCATTGTTCTCGGCCGATGGTCGTATGTAAACAAACCGTCACCGCCCATTCCCCCCCCCCCCTTTCTCTTTCCACTTGTGTTGTTTCATTGAGATTATTATTTCCCCTTTTATGTACATTTTTAGATTGCTACTATCAGCCATCTATTTTCCAAATGCCATTGGTCATCATCTCCCCACTGTGCTCAAAAGCAATTTTATCAATCTGACGAATGCACCTCAATCGAGGGCATCGATAGGATGCATGACAGACATGTCCTAAATTGTCTTTATTTATCCGCAGCCTCCCTCAGGTGTCTGCCTATTTACCTGCCTATTTATTTGGCATTGTCTGCCTAGTCAATTGCCTATTTGATATTGAGTATCATCTCCTGCCTACTGGGATCCACTCAACTATTTACTTGGTGCTATCGGCTCTACTTGCCTTCCTATTCGACAGCCCACCTGTCAACTTATTAGGTGCGACGTCCCTAAGGACCCAGAGTCTGTGCGAAACGTCATAGCTCCGCCTGAACTTCGTAACTCACTGGACATATCCTGTTCACTACGCTGCCCACGGCAGATCCCCTCTGCCCGCATTACCACTTGTGCCCACGGTAGCCGGCCACCCGCCCTACTGTGCCCACTAAAGATATCAGAGCTTTGGATTGAGACTCCACAAGGACTGTATCACCGCGTCCCTCTACCCACTAGAGCGCCGCTTCCAGCTGCAGAACCTCAAGCCAAGACACAGCCAGCTTAGACCCAAGCAGGACAACCAGCTAAGTTCAGAAGACAAAATGACATACTCTCTTATTAAGTGCCAGAGTGATGATTAAATACATTATTAATTAGAGATAGATGCAAACCCTCCCCCTTTTTATTCTTCTATGTAAATATTTATGTAAATAAATATTCTTCATTTTTAACTTTGTATGTTTCTTCCACTGCTTGTCTCGTTGCGTGTCTGCTCCCGATTTATATGCTGACGGGTTGGTGTGTGATAGTTTCAAAAATAATCATCCCCTAGACATTAAACGCGCCAAACACACTTCACTTTCCCCAACCTGTCACATACACATTAGTACACAACCACGTTCCCCGTCATTACATTACGACTTTATTATGTATGTACATTGTACTATTTTATGTCGATGCTATATCTCCATATAGTATTATTAATGCCGCTATTGTTGTCTACCTTTGAAACTATAGTTATTGTATTTGATTTGTTATGTCTCATCCATTCCTGTAATCTTAGTAATTGTTGTAGACAATAACCTTTCGTGAATCTAAGTACTGTCTAAGAACGTAGATCACAGTGCTCTAAACTTACAGAGCCCATGTGAAATTAATCATTTCAAATTTCTATTATATATCCCTCAGACATATTATTATGTCTCATACCCTTGTGAACTTATAGTTCCTTGGATGAAAATAAGTTTGATCAATTATATCAAACCCTTTTTACTGTAGCCCTATCCCTAGTATTTTATTTTCAGCTTATCCTTTAGTATACTTTGCTCATTCCTCACTTCACTATAACTGATTACTTATCGTCGTAATCAAATTTAATGGATGAATCTTGACTAGTATCATCCTACATTGTATAATGACACATTTATTGTGGTTATCTTCCTTGTATCTTTTTGTTATTGAGTTATATGCATGCTTTAAGATTTTATACTTATTTGTCTTAAATGCCTGATTGGGATTGATACCAATGCCTACATCTGATTTAATGCTAATCCCTGCTCAATGCCTTTAAAAGGTTCCTAATTGTCTGCCCAGTATCATCTGCCCAGTACCCGGCCCAAACTGTCCACTGCCCAATAGCCATTGCCTAATGCCGACTGATTAGAGCAACCTTCGCTGCAGAAGATAAACTGGTGTTGAGTTAGCACGAGCTAGAGACCACATCTGAGAGATCACCCCACTACAACTTAGTCTGCTGTACCAACCCTCTCTACTGCTAAACAGCCAGCGGCCTCACCCTCGAGCCAGTTTGCCTACAGCATAGAGAACATCCCGAGCCAACGTCCTAAGACAGAGCCGGATGACTCATCCTTCTGAGTGCCAGTCCTTCGACCACCAGAAGACGACCCACGGGCTAGCAGCTAAGAAAATAAGTAGCCAGACCTAGGAACACTCTTCTCTTCCAACCACTCACCAATCCATGATGAGCAGTTATGTTAGATAGTAGCACCTTCATTTCATTTCTTAATTATAATTTTATTTGATCATGTACCTTTTGTAAACTTTCATTTATTAAATTATTCTTATTTATGAACTTATAATATTGGTCTGTTCTTACTGTTAGTTGCGGTGTGCCTGTACAAAATCTTATATGGGAGCGGGATGATAAACTAATACAATTTCCCCTAGACTAAAATAAACAAGCCAAGTATTAACTAATAAACATAAGTAATACGTACAAAAATTGTACCAGAGTTGATATAAGCTTTGTAACAAAACAAAAAAAAAGTAGAGCTATAAAGCACTCCAAAAAAAACTAAATAGAAAAAAAAAGTGATGGCAGTGAAAAGAACAAGAGATAAATTGAGAAGACAACTAAAGAAGAATAAAGAAAGAAATAAGAGAGAAGTAGAGATAGAAAGTTAGAGTCGTAATAGAAACTAAACATTTTTTTTAAAAGAGAGAGTATGAAAGAAAGAAAACGGAAGGAACTGAATGAGCTAGTAAAAAACAAACGAAAGATCATGCAAGCGCAAGATTAAGAGAGACACGATCGCGTTCATTGGACTCGCAGATACAAACTCCACAGGTAAACACACACGCACTCTCCCATCAATGTATCTTCCTGTGAGCTATCGGAAGCATCTTGTAGCGCTCACGTTCGGGCAATGAAAGCTCACTGCGACCGTGTACGAGAGTCATCGGCCTTCCTGATGTGCACTTCATGGCTTAAATATTCATTAACTGTAATCGGAGACGAGGCCAATATTTCCGCAGCAATGAATAGGGCGTTAGGCTCCCCTTCCGCCGCCTGCGCTGCATTCGAGCGTCCATTGCTAATATTTACCTCGCGACAGGGAGATAACTTATTAATTCGTCCTTAAGAATACAACTCTTGATATCGTTTTTTTTTTAAATAAATCTTTTAATTTCTGTTTTGATTTGAATGATGGTCATTGATGGTTAATATGGTAATTTATTCAAGTATGGAAGGACAAATTAATATGTCAAATTCTGGTTCATTGGTATTTATAATCATTGTATATTTTACAACACAATAGTATACCTATTATGTACCAAAAATACTAATTGTAACTGATCATCAGGCAATTTGCGAAGGATAGCACTACAGTAGTCCGTAGGGCCATTCCGCGAACCAGTGGCAAGCGCAAGTACCGATCCTTTTGGTCTCGAAAGTTGGCACGTCTTGTCCGGCAACGAAAAGCAGCACGAAGAAGGCATGCTCGACATAAAACCCAAGAGACGAGACGAGCCTACAATAAACTTACGGCATTAGTAAGGGATACGGTGTCATAAGAATCGCTTAAAAAGTGGTCGGATATTTGTGCGAACCTGGACCTTGAGGATGGACGACAGGTATGGAAGTTACTAAACAACTTGGCTGGAGTGGGGGAACCGAGGGTAGCGGAACCCCTGCAAACGTCAGGTGGCCCTGTTATTACTGACAAGAAGAGAGCGGAGGCTTTAAACAAACACTTTGCTGGAGTCTCTAAAGCTCACAAAAAATCTTCCGTGTCGATGGCCCTTGACCGTGTTAGAAGAGCCAATGAAAAACGCAAACGGGTCGACGGAAAGGCTGGGACGGAAACATTTTCGAAGCCCTTTACCATGATGGAGGTGGCTTTCGCTATCAAATAGGCTAGATTACGCAAAGCAGTGGGGCCAGATGGCATCAGCGCTGAGATGCTCAAAAATCTTGGAACGATTGGCCTCCTAAAACTACACGGCTTACTAAATCGGACATGGATACAAGGGGATTTCCCAAAGGCGTGGAGATTGGCTACCATTGTTCCTATTCTTAAAAAGGGCAAGAATGCGAACAGCCCTGAGAGCTACGGACCAATTTCCCTGACATCGTGTGTGGGGAAGGTTGCGGAGAGAATCATTAACCGACGACTTACGTGGTTCCTTGAGTTCCACAATTTAATTTGCCAGGAGCAGGGTGGTTTCAGAGCGCGGCGTAGTGCAATGGACCAGTTAACAGTCTTATGCAAGAGGTGGCAGACGGTTTCCAGAGAGGCGGAAGGGAGAAGAAGGGTGAATCGACACTTGCGGTCTTTCTAGATTTGAAACAGGCGTACGATAGAGTCTGGAGACAAGGATTGTTGCTTAAGTTGATGGACCTTGGGATAAACTCCAATATGTACCGGTGGATCAAAAGCTTCCTAACGAACAGGTAAGTTCAGATACGTTATGGCGAGCAACTATCAAATAAGAAAGTACTGGAGCAGGGGTTGCCTCAGGGCTCGTCACTCTCGTGCACACTTTTTCTGGTATTCATCAACGATTTGACCAAACGCCTAGGGTGTCGCTCACTACTTTTTGGGGACGATCTGTTGATTTGGAAAACTGGGAGATCCGCAGCCGCTCTAGCTGCGGAAATCCAACGTGACCTAGTCACGATTTCCTGCTACACACGGTTGTGGAATATGGAGGTGTATTGTGCGAAAACGGTCTGGACCCTCCTCACTCTTGGTAAAGATGTCTACAAAGAAAAGATTTCTCTCTCAATCAATGGTACCGAACTAAAAATGGAAGCTAAGCCGAAATACCTGGGAGTCACCCTGGACCCTAAAATGGGTTTGTCCGACCATGTGAGACTGGTACGAGAACAAGCCTCGGAGAGCCTTAAGGTAGTCAAACGATTAGCCACGACCAAATGGGGGGCCAAAGCGAACGTGTTACGGGCCCTCTACATTGGAGCGGTAAGGGCGAGAATGGAGTACTCGTCTCTTGCATAAGTCTACGCCTCACAAACGCCTCTAGCGGGGCTGGACTCAGTGCAGAACCAAGCAATTAGACTCATTTGTGGTGCATTTCGTACGACGCCAACTGCGGCATGTGAGGTCATGACAAATCTCCCACCACTGAGACTTCGAAGGGAGCGAGCCGTTATGATTGCTTACGAAAAATTCAAACGGCTAGAAGAAGGCTGCCCGGTCAGAAGTCTAGTCGACAATTGGCAGGGGGCAATCGGCTGAAACGGAACTCTTTCATGCACTCGGTGCGGGAATTGTCCAAAGAAGTCGATTTACCCCAGAACAGAGCAGCTCTCGCTCTGCACGAAGCTTCTTCTCCGGCGAATGCTCCTGGAATCCCGGAGGTGAGGAAGCCCTAACCCTGACCCTGAAGTTAACAAGAAATGCACAAAAACTGTTCTACGAAACACAGCCAGGAGAACTGTCGCCCAATACCCAGCCGACTCCATTAAGGTGTACACAGAAGGTTCCACGAGAGAGAACCTTGGACAAAAAACCTCTGGGTATGGTGTGGTGGTTCGATTCCCTGGCTCGACCGAAAACGATGAGATTCTAGGTTCGTGTTCTGGCAGGAGCAATTACGTAGCAGAAATGGTAGAAATTCAAAATGCAGTAGAGTACATCGAAGAACGACTTAACGAGAAAACAGCACAACCCAGTCCTATTGTGCTATTTACGGACTCTCTGTCGAGCCTACAAGCCATTGAAAGCTCAGCCGATACACTCCCGGAACCACTGGCAAAAACACTGTCGTGCGTGGGAGGCCTCCAAGAAAAACACGAAATTCGGACGACATTCCAATACATACCTGGACATGTGGGGTCGAAGGTAACACGAAGGCTGACTTATTAGCCTAGCTCGGCACAAAGCTGGATCCTGTGGACGAGCCACAGACTTTTGAACAGGCGCGTGCGAATGGGCAAGAGATAAATGGTGCAAAAGCTGAGAAAACGGTAATACGGGAAGGGAAGTCTGGAAAAACTTAAAAGGGCCCTCAAAATCGGACGAATGGTGGCAGCTGAATAGGGAAGAACAGGTGACAATCGCTAGGTACAGAACGGGACACTGTCCAATCGGTGCCTATTTTGCTAAATTTAAACCAAACTTCGATTCTCACTGCAGGCATTGTCAGGACGACGTCGAGACAGTAAACCACATCCTTTACGAGTGCGCAACACTACACCCTAAACATGGCCATATGAGTGAAGCAAAAACTGGTTTGCATGAAGAGCTGGCTCTGTACGGAGACAGTGAAGTTCTGAGAAGAACTGCTGCTTTCCTTGTCCGTGTTATCAGAGAATAGAGTTCTCAACACGGTGCCCTAGTGCGATGAGACTCACACGGTTCATCAGGCAAGTGTTTAACACATGTGACCTCTCGTTACCAAATCTGGGCACTCGAAATCTTGATTCTTTAAATCGAATGGTAGATGTACTAAATCCTTCGACATTAGAAAACCTTTCATACCAAGCTTACCTACTATTTCAATTCGTATTCTGACTGGAGCGCAAGCATAAAAATGCTTTAGAATCATCCCTTTTGATACGATAAAACATTTCAACAATCCCAAAATAGAAGTATGGTTTATTTACAGTGTTCTCTTTCTTGCAGTAATGCCGTAAGACAATATAAGAATATACTAAGAAAGAAACGATGCAATAATATATGGGCTCTTTCAGTTAGGGAGATGAGAGTAATAGATAATGAGATTATGGTCGCAACTACCTCGGCCCCACAGCAGCTTCACCTCTCCAGGCAAGTGATACATCCAAAATAGTTTAGCGTCAGAGTAGTCGCAGGCTCTGCCAAGGTGTAGCTGTGAGTGGTGCTAATTGCCTAAGGGTCGACGGCTCCCGATTTTTCCTCAGAGTTAACTCCCGAAGCCCTTCCAATTATTGGGTATAGCTGCAAGGCAGCAGGTGATTCAGAACATAAAACTAAAATGTTATTTAACCTTGGTTAGGCCAATAATAGAATATGCATCCTCCGTTTGGGACCCCTCAACTCAAAACATTAAGAAACTGGAACAGACACAAAATAGAGCAGTGAGATTCATAACAAATGAATATTCACATTTGACTATAGTAACACCATTAGTAAAATCACTAAATTTAGAAAGCCTTCAGGACAGAAGACTCAAAATTAAAGTAGCAATTATACATAAAACACTGAACCATAATCTTCAAATACAAAAACAAAATCTAATAAAATACTCTGAAAGACACAAAGATAAAGGTACACTCCTCGTCCCATATGCTAGGACAAATTTGTACAAATACTCCTTCTTCCCTAGTGCTATTAGAGCATGGAATGGGTTGTCTGAGCTAGCCAGAAAAACCAGTGACTTGGCAGAATTTAAGTCATTGGTTAATATGCATGACTAAATGCATGACGCGTAGGACGTAATCATCTTCTTTTTTGAAGTAACGTCTGTATTATATAAGATAAGATAAAATAAGATAAGAGTTTTACTTCTTCAAGGTGGGTAGCCAGCCATGGCAAACGAGCCCCACCTGGCTTTCAGTGATATAAGAGTTAGCTGCAAAAAACAACAAAAAAACAAGCAAACAAACAAAGAAACAAAAAAAAACTAATAATTCTGGTTGTGCACTGTTATTGAAAGACGTTATGGTTATTTGATATATAATAATATTTACAATTAATTTTGGTCTGGAGGTCTAGACTGTTTATATCTTGAACACTCGTACGTCAGTGGGTCTTAAATACGCACTGTTTTCTAAGATTGGATCGATAGACCTACCATTAGAATTTTATCTATTCTAAGTAAATTTATACATGGGATGGAGGAAAATTGGGGCGGAGTAAAAAATATTTCATTTTTTTTTTAAAATCTATTCATTAGTTATTAAGAGCAAAGTAATCTCTCTTACTAGAGATCATCAGCTACATTAAAGAGAAATTCCTCTTAAAAAAAACAAAAAACTTTTTTATTGTTACTTGTAGTTTTTTTTTTTTTTTTTGCTTTTATGCCCTTTGAAGAATCAGCTAGCTGAATAGAGGAATTTTAAAATACTCTCTTTCACTTGAAGCAAATCTATCTACCTATCTGTTCATGGTTGAAAAACTGTTCACAAGAGTATTATGTGGCCAGCACAACTATCTTACTAACAGCGTTTTATTTTTCCCAGCTGTTGAAAAATTGGTTTAACTCCCTGACTTGCAGATTGAATCTCAAAAAGTCTTGTACATTGAACGTTTCCTTCAATTGAACATGAACCCTTTCCATGTAGCACTAATGCTCAACCTGCCTCTGACGTTTTACGGAGGTCAGACGTCTCGAGCGGCAGGATACGACCGTGTCACAGACTGGAAGTGGCCCGCAGGTCGTAGTTCAAGCACACTGCCCCATATCTTTGCAACGCAGTAGAATAAAATCAGGTATTCAAATATTTTTATATCCATTATTACATTGATAATAAAAGTCCCAATGTCGATCGCTAGAATCAGTGTTCAAGAGGTCTTTGGAGCCTAACCAATTGGTCACCCCCAAATGCCGCCGCAGAACGTATAGTTAACATTTTTTTGTTTCTAAATGGTCCACAACTATTCTTGACAAATGGATGAAAAACAAATTAGTATCACTATCCAATACCTTAATTAAAATTATCATCCTACTTGTAGTTCACTCAGAACTCTCCACAGAACCATCCGAGGATTGGGGAGAGATCTTTAAAAAAAAAGATGAAGAAGCTTTTCGTGTCAAAGATCATTGTGCAGACCAGAACTGAGCAAGAAAATTAAAAAAAAAAGAACTGCGGCCAGGTCTGTGATGGTTAAAAGTCAAGGGGAAATCGTCGCACGCACGCAACGCTGGGAGCCTCTTGTGTTTAATGATGCGTTGAGTAAAGTCAAGAGAGATGGAGACAGAGGGGGGGGGGGGGGATTAGAGTTTTTCCTTCGCATCACAGCGAGAGCAGCACCCTATGTCACAGGAACATCGGTCCTCGAGTGCAATCAAGGCGGAAGTGGAGATGGCTTTGACTGAAAGTAATTGATGGACAGACCGTTGGGTCTTTTTTTTTACTTCTTTCTTTTTTTACCTGTGCATTTATATGTGTTTGTGTATTTACGTGTATTTATGTGTGTTTGTGTATTTACGTGTATTTATGTGTGTTTGTGTATTTACGTGTATTTATGTGTGTTTGTGTATTTACGTGTATTTATGTGTGTTTGTGTATTTACGTGTTTTATCTGTGTTTGTGTATTTACGTGTATTTATATGTGTTTGTGTATTTATGTGTGTTTGTGTATTTACGTGTATTTATATGTGTTTGTGTATTTACGTGTATCTATGTGTGTTTGCGTATTTACGTGTATTTATATGTGTTTGTGTATTTACGTGTATTTATGTGTGTTTGTGTATTTATGTGTATTTATGTGTGTTTGTGTATTTATGTGTATTTATGTGTGTTTGTGTATTTACGTGTATTTATGTGTGTTTGTGTATTTACGTGTATTTATGTGTGTTTGTGTATTTACGTGTATTTATGTGTGTTTGTGTTTACGCGTATTTATGTGTGTTTGTGTATTTATGTGTGTTTGTGTATTTACGTGTATTTATGTGTGTTTGTATATTTACGTGTATTTATGTGTGTTTGTGTATTTACGTGTATTTATGTGTGTTTGTGTATTTACGAGTATTTATGTGTGTTTGTGTATTTACGTGTATTTATGTGTGTTTGTGTATTTACGTGTATTTATGTGTGTTTGTGTATTTACGTGTATTTATGTGCATACCCCGTCAAAAAAGCGCGGACAAAAAAGCGCGGACAAAATAGCTCGAACAAAATAGCGCCGACAAAATAGCGCAGAAAAAAATATATTTTAGTCATTTTGAAAGAAATACTTTAGATATCGTAAAATATTAAGAGCCAATATTTTTTTTTATTAACTTATCATAATAGTGGGAAGCGTGGTCGAGAGGCTAAGTGCGCATGAACTTGGCTTGTCTTGGCTACATAGAAGGGGGCTCGAGGTTCGACACCCGACTCGGGCAGAGTTGTGTTTACTGAGCGCCTAAAGGCACAAACTCCTAGATACCCCCTCCCCCCACCTGGTCCACAAATGAGATTGGACCAAAGCGCTCTGAGCATGCTATAAGCATCTATATAATAAAAAGCTATAATAATTTTTCAGTCATTTTGCAGGAAACACTTTAGATATCTTAAAAAATAATAATAATTTCATATATTTACATTATAAAAGTGTACTTAGAAAACAGGCAAAGATACTTGTCAAATTTACACACACACACACAAACTTTCACTAAGTTAATTGTAGGAAATGTCACGTAGAAATTCCATCACTGGCTTGTTTCTGTACAATGGTAATATATTTTCTGTTAAGTTGGAGGCACTTTGTCTTGCTTGCAGCTTTACTTCGTTCTCCAGCATTGTACCTCAGAATCTTGTTGTCAGTGTTCTCCTGTTCTCTGAGGAAATGAGAGTTTAACTTGTACACATTAGGGTGATGACCGTCAATAGACAATTGAAATGCATGGTGCCATGTCTCCACTGAATTGTTTGTTCGTGGTAGATTGTCCTGCACACGATCTCTAACATTCCATTATGCTATCAGAAATCTTGGATTCACTCTGCGGTTTCGTCTCTGGCGACCAATATAGTTGTCCTTTCAATAGTCATACAAATTCCTTACGCCCTGTTTTAATTAAAGAAATATTCCGCAGATTTCTGATTATAGTATAACACACTTTCGTATTTCCCTATCCTAGTTTGTCGGTCACCACCACATTTCAGAATCCTATTTTTAGCAAGTTATACTTTTTAATCAAACGTGAAAAGGGAATGATATAAAATGTAAAGTACTCTCGTTCTCTGCAAATATGGCATACTTTCAGATCTATTAATATGGAAAAAGATAGAGACATCAACAAAAATGATGCCCAGGACATTAAATGACTAATAATCTGGTACTTTTATACACATCATATATAAGTCCGCGCTATTTTGTCTTGCGCTATTTTGTCGGGAAATTTCGCTCTATTTTGTCGGCGCTATTTTGACCGCTCTATTTTGTCGGGGCTATTTTGTCCACGCTATTTTGACGGGTCACCATTTATGTGTCTGTATTGAGATGTGTTTACTGACCTATGTGTACTGGTGAGTGTGTTTTTGTGTTAAATACCATGTTTGTAAGTTGTTAAGAGAGTGATTAGTTAATTTAAACTAACACTAAACAAAACAAAAAGCAGCTTTCAAATCACGTGATCTTGAAAATAACAGTCAATAAATAAAATTGATCGTTATTGAAATTTTTAGTTAATTTTATTTTCTCGTTTATATGTTTAGAGCCCTTTTCGATAGTCTTTTAAGTAGTATGGGTCGAAAAGAAACAGTTTACACATTTATTCGTAAGTTTGTTTTATTACTTATTATTAGTAAGCCTAAAATATGATTTAGGTATAGCTTTTTTTAGATTTATGTTTTAGATATATGTTTATGTAGATATATGTTTTTTGGTATATATTTTTTAAGGTATATGTCTTTTAGGTACATGTTTTAAGGTAAATGTTTTATTAGGTATATGATTTTTTTTATGTTTTTTTTTAGTTTTCTTTTCATTATTTTCCAAGCCAAAAAAAATAAAATATTTCCATGCTATTGTTCAAAGCATTTTTGAACTAGTTTCTTTTACGATTCCATTTTTTTTAAAAAATAGTATACCCCAGTAATATCTCTTTTATTTTTATTATATTTTAATTCATATTTATTTAAACTTTAAAAAAACATTATTAACAAAAAAAATTAACTTTGTTAAGTTGAATATTTTTAAAAAATACATAATGTCATGTAAGATATAAAACAGAATGTAAGCCATACGTATGTATGTATGTATATCCCGCATAGCAATCAAAACCGTTTCACCAATCTTGATAAAACTTGGCATAAATGTTCATTAGATAATGGCAAAGACCGTAGTGTATGTTCATCCCCCCCCCCCCCCCCCGGCTAAAAATAAAAGAATACCTAAATTTATCTCTATTGAAGAGCGAAACTCTTTTATAAATCGGGTAAATCCGACTAGTATGTATATATATATATATATATATATATATATCAATTAGTGTTCCTTTCAGTGCCCTTTAAGGGCAGATGATGTAGAGGTCATCTGGTTTCTGTGGTCCACAGTTAACGAGGGTGTCATGTGGCCAGCACAACGACCAACAGCCTTTACTTTTCCCCAACTACTGTCAGGTACCCATTAGAGCTGGGTGGACTCAGAGGCGCCCAAAGATCCTGATATTAAAAATCCTAGTTTCAGCAGGATTCGAGTAAGTGCGAGTCGAAGTAAAAGATTCGCATATGATGTTATGGATTTGTCATGTCGTACTAGGAGAATTTAGCGCTCTTATATTTTTAAACAAAAATAGAGTTTGAAGCTTTTAGTGCTGAATGTGAATAAGCATGTATTTTTACAAAGCTTATATCAACTCACTGTCTGGCTGTTTGTCTGGTAAAAAGTTTGTACACGTTATTTCTCCCACACCCAATCTCGGATCAAGCTGAAATTTTGTACAATTATTTTTTTTACCTAATAACACAGGAATCAATACAAAAAATTCTTAGTGAACTATTGGTAATTAATTATTTTGTTTGGTATTTCGAACAAAAGGAAACAAATTGCACTTGACTAAGTTGGTGGCGTATGGTGAATTAGTCCCTTTTATAGGTCGCCGCTTTAAAGTAAGTTTGAAACAAACAAATCCTAACTATACAATCTTTTAATATCAAACAAACCTCACTAGCAGAGTGGTTAGAATTTCGGCTTGAGCTGGCCCTTGTCATAAGTTCGATTTTATGTAGTTCCCTCCCTTTAAACAAAAAAAAAATACATTTAAAAAACGATGAAAACAAACTTCACCCAGTTATCTTCTCCTCTCCCATTTTACCATCTTGTCCAGATCAGTGATAGGATCATAAGAGTAGTGAGAAAGCTAAAAGCACAAAAACAATTGTTAAAAATATTTCTAATCGCACAGATTTATTGTTGTTCATCTAGATCCAAACTAATTAATACAACTACACCTTTGTATAAGCTTTTTTTTTTTTTTTAAGAGTATTTTTATGCTTTTGTAATCCGTTACTTTTATATTTTAAGTTACATTGAAAGGTAGCCAGTAAAAAGAATAAACAACAAACAACATTGTTATGAGAATGAAACTGAAAAAGAAGTTTAAAAAAACAACCTCAAACTGAACTTGTAACAAATCGTTGTCTGGACTCTGAGACACGTCGGGACAATGTAATGAGAAAACTGAGAATCAGGCATCTATCACACTAAGCCGCCATTACTGTCTGCTGGCTGGATGCGACACTTGGCAGGTCAGGCGTCAGCAGTCGTGCTTCTTATTAGCGCCCTAAGTTTTCCCCCCGTCTGGGGAGCACAGTGCACACTCTTGGCTAAACGATTGGGAAAATTGGGAGAAGGGGGGCTGTAGACCCAAAAAAAAATGGAATGAAAGGAAAACACGCCAGGGCAGGGCTAGAGTCAGTCAGATCTCTGGAGAGATTGCGCTGGAGTGACACTTCGCTCTATTGGCCTCGTTAATGGTCCAGATTTCAGGAGGTCATTTCTCGATGGACGCCATTTGTTTGGAGAAATCTGGCTGAAGTGTGAAATTACTATTGACTGTTGAAGTAACGTCACCGTTCAAATCTGATTTAGATGTTTCTTTCAAACAATCAATTATACTCTAACAAATTTAGTCGTTGACTTTAAGTTGACATTCTTGTATAAGAATGTTAATATTTTATAATTTAAAAAAAAAAAGATTTTGTTAAAGTTAAGAACCCCTTTTCATACCTTGAGGGATATTAATCAGATGATGTCATCTGTTTCAATGGAACAACGGACAACTGCCTTAACTTTCCTAAACTAATGGGATGTACCCATTAGGGTGGACTCGGAGTCACTAATTCATAAACACCATTTTTAATCGAGATTCAAATAGGAGACCCTTTGTTTTGGGAATCCAATTGCTTGACCACTCATTCAGCAAGACTCTTTATTAAAGTCAATGTTATCCCACTATTCAAGAGATAGGGAGCCCCTTGTAATCTGCTTAAGGCAATAATTCTTTTTCTATTTCTTAAAAATGATTGAAAATGTCTCTGAATGTTTTTTGAGGGGGCTGAAATAATTCGGGCCCTAAGGTATACCTTATGTTGCCTGTAGGTAAATCCAGCTATGGGTAGCACTGGTTGTACCAAATGTTTCCGAGCTAAAGAGATTTGCAGGATATATGCATTTTAAATATGATAAGAAACTACATCAATTTCACATTTTTAGCGGCCTCTGAAAGGGGAAAAGACGCTATTAGTTTTGTGTGAAATGTCTTTCCGTCCGTCCCGCTTAGATCTCGTAAGCTAGAAAAGATTGTGAAAATCAGACATCACAATATTTTAGGCCATTCAAAGTTCTGATGCAACGGCTACTTTTTTCTTTTCTGAAGGCGAAAAATCTAATTTTTTAAATCACTTATGCAAGCAGTTTTTCATAAAATACACCACTTTTACAACTATTAACTATTAAACACTCAAACACTTGAGGCTCATTATTAGGCGAGGCCACCTACTCCTATACTCATAACGCATTTATGCAAACGGTTGTAGATTTTTTGTCAAAAATGTTTGTTTTTATATTTGTATTGTTAAGTTATGTAAGTTCTGTTATACTAATACTATATTTACACATAAACAAATGTTTACTATTTTTTAAGAGAAAAAATCTATTTAGTATGCATTAGAAGTTAGACATAATTTAAAACGAATAGTAATTTTCTAAATTGCATTTTCTTATCTAAAATCAAAAGGAGTCCACATCTCTCGCAATCAAAAACAATTACATCAATTGCAGAGGAAACACATTCAGTACCAGTAGAAAATTAAGCTCAGTATTGGGACGAATTCCATTTTTTACAAACTTTGATGCGTACAAAACTAAAAAAAAAAGTGTAAACTAACTATGTTATGTCTTGTGTCAAGAAAAGTTCTATCATGTCTTAACAAGTAAAATATAGTAGACCCTATTTAGTACATACACTCTAAACTGAACTCAATGTTGGCACTGTACTGTTAAGTTGATCTGCAATATCAAAGTGGCTAAAAATTTCAAATGATTCTGGTGCCTTTTTTTTTAATATGAAACTACTGATCTATAAGTCAATGGTTGACTAAACTTTGATTGGAAAAAAAAAAAAGCTGATTCCTTGATGCTTGCAATGACCATAGAACTTCTTTCTTCTGGCTTCCAAAAGTGCTTTGTATATTCCATATATCTGCCACTTTTTCATATACAATGCATGCCTTAACAAGTTTTATGGCACACACAACCGTTTAGATTGTATCTGGGTTTTTTGTCTGCTATTGATCTAAGCATATGGCATTTCAACATAATATACATATATATCAAATAGCTAATGTAAATACAAAACTAGATATGGTTAAACTTAAATTTGTTACATTTATTTTTGAATGTTTAAAATGACCAGTTTATACAGTTTTGGCCAGTTTTGTTAATGAACTTAAGACATCTATTTCTTATGATACTCGCATTGTGTACCTTAGTCTGTGCTGTACATGTGGAACATTTTGTATTTGGTCTTCCACATTCTTTATGTGGCCAACAGATACTACTGCTGTGTGTAATAAAATCTTTTTTTTTTCTGATAAAAAAAAAACAAAAAACAATTACATCAATTATAAGACTTCAGTTAGGTCAGGGGAGGCGCGGTAGCTGAGCGGTAAAGCGCTTGGCTTCCGAATCGGGGGTCCCAGGATCGAATCCTGATGAAGACTGGGATTTTCAACTTCGGAATCTATGAGCGCCTCAGAGTCCACCCAGCTCTAATGGGTACCTGACATTAGTTGGGGAAAAGAAAAGGCGGTTGGTCGTTGAGCTGGCTACATGACACCCTCGTTAACCGTAGGCCACAAAAACAGATGAACTTTACATCATCTGCCCTATAGACCACAAGGTCTGAAACGGGAACTAGTTAGCCCATGGTTAACATCTAACTTTACATTCACTTTCACTTATCCTTTGATCTGCTGGACTGTTGGGGCACTACACAAGATCTGTTAACCTTCATTCTCCATTCTTATCTCTCATTTGTCTTTGATATAATTTCATTCGGATGTTCTTTCTGAAAATATTGAAGCCTTCCTGGGTGGACCACTTCGGGGGCCGATTTCGAGTTTGTGTTTCCACACAAACTGTCTTTGTAACCTTGTAAAGAATAGAAATGTGTGTAGCTGCTTAAAGACCCCCCCCCCTAAAGTCACTGTTAGGGTTTCATTAGTTTGAGATGTATTGTAAAGGCATTTTGAGACTCAGGGACAAAAATGCTTGGTCAGCGCTCCCCCCAAACCCCCTAGCTTGCAAAGGACGGATATCTAGTAACTACTGAAATTAACTCCAGAAATAACCTATAACAAAGTCTTACTCCGAACAATAAAAACTCAACGGACTAGCAGTTATGTATTTGTTTAATCACCTTTTTTTTAATAAAGAAAAGTGGAACGACCGCCGAACACAGGATCAAGAAGAACTTGGTGGTGTTAAAAAAAAAAAATCCCAAGCGATGCTAGAAAATTATTTGCAGCAAACTCCACACTTGGACACCTATTCCAGTAAAAGCATTTTTTAGTACAACAACTATTATTTTAAAAAAATAATGGCACAATATGAATTACTTACCATCAGAGAGAAGATAGATCTACAAGTCACCAATAAAACAAAGAGGAAATGTCACTTTTTTACCATACATCTATTTAAATCACTTTCTTTTAGAACATAGGTGGGTAGGCGGACAGCTGATCTAAAAAAAAAATTAAAAAAAAAAACGGTTCTAACGATTTTCCTAGAAATTTAACAGTTGATGTTTATCACTGAGAAAAGAAATACTAGCTCGTTGGCCACACTGGGAAACTCTCGCTTGAACATTATAGTTTTATAAAGAAAAAAAAAATAAATGTAAATTTGGCTGGAGACTATATCTAGGTCTCAACTTAGCGTAGTTAGCCGTATTACAGTAATTATGCAATAACAGTTAATTTAAAGCTGCTTTAATTTTATTAAATTTTTTATAAGCATTGCTTATATTTTTACGTAAATCTTATATAGATTGCATCTAAATTCTAGAACTAGATCTAGACTAGGTCTAATGAGTTCTAAATTAGAACTTTAGGTCTAGTGTTAGATCTAGATGTCCATTTAATGAACAAATCAATAAATAGTCACACAACAATGTCTTCGTTGCCGGTCGAACCAGATAATGCGAATTTTTCCAGCTGCTGACTGTGTCCTGTGTTCGATACCCGAAATGAACTTAAATTTTGAAAACTTATTTTCTTAAATTATTTTATTTTATTTGAAGTTTAAAAATGGAGGCATTGTCTTTTTAAACAATATATTTTTAAATGTTTTTTCTTGTTAATATATAGATTACACTATTTGGTAACAGCCAATTTCTATTTTAAACTCTGCAAACTAAGTTTGAGTGAAACTGGTATACAAATGTACATTTCGTTAGGAGCGTTGTAATATCTTGTTTGATATGGTGCGTTTTTCTAATACACGTCTCTAGAGCATGGCATGGATGTGCACCAAGGACCAACTTCTTAAGTCACTTGAAGTGTCGCAAGGGGAAAGTCTCACCTTTCAAGACGTGAAATGCCACAAACAAGCACAAAATACTTCATTTATTTAAACGCAATTTGTAGTTAACTAATAGTGACATATATTTATAGTGTCTTCCCACTTTTGTATAGGATGACATTGAGATTGGTAGGTCGTCAAATCAGGAGCTGCCACTAGAGCATCTGGAAGAGAGGCAGTGGCCACGGGAGATCTCAACCTGTTCTCTACCACCTGAACCATTAGTTCACATAACATATTGATTGACACGGGACATTCTACGGCTGCGGTTCTTAACTCGGCTGACTTACAATGACCACTGTTGTGTATTTCTGGTGCAAACCGCCACTAGATGTACTGCTGTTGGTCATTCATACAATATAAAATTTAAAACTTTATATTTTGCTCTTGGACGCTGGCCACAATTCAACAGCTTGCGGATGAAATGGCAGAGAACTACCAAGACTTGTATTACAAACGTCTAGACATTGCATAAGTAGATAAATAGATAGATAGATAGATAGACACAGTTAGATAGATAGAAAAACAGACAGACAGATAGATAGATAGATAGATAGATAGATAGATAGATAGATAGATAGATAGATAGATAGATAGATAGATAGATAGATAGATAGATAGATAGATAGATAGATAGATAAATTGATTGATTGATTGATTGATATTACAAACTCAAATAATCGCGTGAGTTAGTACAAAATGTCCACCCATTCCCTGAGGAGGTCGCCTCCCGATGCTGCGAGAACCCTTGTATTTAAGGATGATGTCTAGGGCTTAATGACAGTCGAGTTATCAAGTAATTAACCCTGTCTCTCTTTCACGTTTTTCTTCTCTCCCTCCTCCCTGATTACTTTACTCCTCCCTGCCCCCCTCCACCCCCTGTCATGTAATATCGACCAAGCGGTCTGCTGCTGCCTGCCCAGAAGCTGCTTATCTCCTGCCGTCATTACTAATAGGGTATTCGCGTGATGCTTGAGACCCTTTGTAAAAAAAAAAAAAAAAGGGGGGGGGGGGGAATGGACTCCACTTATTGTTCAGACAGGAGTCAATTAATTATACAATTCCGGTCAATTTTTCGTTCACGTTTAATAGAGTCGCTCTGATTTCACCTCCATTTCATTCGCTCCTTCTATCCCTCAGACACTCGCTCTGTTTCAGACGTGAACACCGACGCGCACGCGCGCAAGCACGTTCAACCAGACGCTCTTCCTCCATCGCCAGCAGTTGTCTTCCCATGATTTAGCCCTAAATTTTCCCCTCCCCGCCGCCTAGTCTCTTGGGTTTAGCCATTTCTTTTAAGCAGTATTGAGTACCGGATACATTGGAAAGAAAGCTGTTGAAGAAGAGAGGAGAAAAACCTCAGAGAAAGAGAGAGAGAAAGACGGAGTAAGTATCACAGAGATGAGTCTCAATTCCCTAGAGGGGAATTATAATGACAATATTGTTTATGTCATAGGCTTGAAAGAGGTAGGGCGGGGGGAGAAAGAGGCGCTATAAACATTTTCAACAAGGAAAAGAAGGAAGCGGCTATTGGGAGACAAATTGAGTGAGAGAAGATGACAATTTCGTTCCGAGGGAAGGCTTGGGGGAGGGGGCGATGAACTGGAGAGAGTAGAGTGAGGACAGAGTTATTTATTACTCCAAGGAGTGAAAATAATGAGGAGATTTTCTGGATAGATCTATGTGGAGCAGTATTTGGAGCAGTAGAAAGACCGGTGGTACAAAGTTAACTTGAAGATGAAGTGATGTGACTGGTTAAAACAATTAGCACTTGAGGCGAACATGAAATAAGTGTAGAGAGAGAGGGAGGGGAGAGAGAGGGAGAAATCGTTATTTTTAATTGATATTTATACAGATGTATATAAATAAATAGTTACCTTATGAAATTCTCTAAGAAAGCATGTGGCAAAAATAGCGCATTAAACAGTTTGACAAACAAAGATATTAACAAAGAAAAAAACAACTAAAAAAATATTTTAAAAACCCGCTCTATTGATTGACATTAAGGGGATTGTATAAGGAAATGAAAGATAGAAAATATAAATAGAGCAATGAATGGATAAACCAATGTAAGATAGACAGACAGACAGACACACAGGGATTGATAGATAGATAGATAGATAGATAGATAGATAGATAGATAGAAACAAAGAAGAAAGAGCGAGAATGATTATTAACTAAACAGACACTATTTCCGCGTAGTTTTTTAATTGTTGATACATCCCGGAGTGTAAAGTGATCAAGATAATTACATATCAAAGTCAGTAAACGCTGTTAAAAGAAACCCGTACCAACGATTTCCTTTCATGTCTACCTGCTGGTGGGGGATTACTCGAGAGGGTCAATGCGTAAAAAAACAGGTACCTCAAAGGCTTCCAGCAAGCCATAACTTCGGCAATCACCACGCGCCATCCTATAGTTGGCAGCAAAAGCCAAAGCCCATCGATCTCAGCAGAGTGCAAGATTCAAGCAGATCAATGAACTCATCCTTGTCTTCCAGTCGTCGACCCCCCCTCCCCCACATCCCACCGATCACCCCCCCAACCCCAAACCTCCCCTCCACCCCCCTTTCTATTTTCATTTTCTTCACAGGGTGCCGTGGTGACTGTGAAGGTGAGCCCAACTTGAGACAACGTCTCCTGCCAACCAGAGGTATATCATTTCGTGTGTCAATTAAGATGTCGCTGCTGTAAATCATCCACAAGGCTTTGGCTCTAGAAGGTATTGATTGATTTTCCCCTATCGAAGGCAACGCTTGAAGTGATCTGGCGTTTGAACTAAGATCGTCAGTAATAAAAGAGAAAAAAAAAAACAACTCTGGGTCAAAATGTGGAGTCGAAATGATGGATGTTAAAAAATAAAAACCTGAATTCAAAGTGTTACAATATTAATATATTGTAGGACTCTAGCTGTGTGACTAACTTTTATTATTACCTTCAAAGTACAAAAGTTATACGCCCATTTAGTGATAAGAATTAACCCTTTCAGACTAAATGATCTATGGGGCAGGGTCATGATGTAGAAGACATATCGCTGAGAAAAGAATGACTAGCTCGTTGGCCACACGGGAAAAACTCTACCGTTGACCGTTATTATTTTTCAAGTAAAGAAAATAATATAATAAATTTAAATTAGGCAAGAATTTGTCCACTTAAAGTTTTTACAAAGGTTTTTATCAACTCTCTGGCAGTTTGTCTTGTAAAAAGTTAGTACACGTTATTTCTCCCACACCAATCTTGGATAAAGCTGAAATTTCGCACAATTATTTCTTTTTAGCCATCGAGTTCGAATTGAGTTAGTTCTCCTTTTTTTCAATTTTATTAAAGGATTTTAAAAGCGATCACCCAGATAACTCATTCTTTCTACCCCCGCCTCTTTCCAAACGGTCCAGACGTGTGATAGGATCATAGCATAGTGAGAAAGCTAAAAGCAAGAAATTGCGCTAAACAAAAACAATTGGGTCAAAATATTTCTAATCGCACAGATTTGTGAAACTTATTCCAGATGTATTTCAAAATTAATGACATGACTGGTAAAACTACTTGATACAGCTACACGCTTAATATAAGGTTCCGTTTTTGTTTTTAGTTTTAAAAGCATTTTTTAAAATGTTTTTCTTGTTTTTAAAGCTACACTAAAAGCTAAAAAATTTTTTTTAATGGATGAAATAGAAGAACTAGGAAACCTGTGTCGAGCTGGAAAAACTACCACCCGCGGGCGTCATCCATTCAATGGTGAGGTGAGTGTGACCCCCTGCATACAGCACATAATAAATTGACGTAAGTTCGGTTTCATTAGTACTCAGCGAGTTTATCAGTGTTAGGCTTGTAACACATGTGTTGGAAGTGTATGTGGCCCAAGGTAGAAAATGGTTGGACATCACCTGGGCCGGATTTAGGCTTAAGGCTCCAAACTATTCGAGATATGGTAGCCCCTTGTAATCAACATTTTTCTTTGCTTTTTTTTTAATGATTAAAACTATCACACATGTGTGGGGGGATGGGGGGGGGGTAAAGAAAAGGGGGGGGGGTCTAAGCTAAAGCTTATGCTGCCTATAAACAAATCTAGCGCTGGGCAGCACAGGTAAAAGTAACAGATGTTTGGATCACCCTCATAAGGCTCTCTCCTGATGTTCAGTGCATCACTTATATTGAGTAGCTTTACGTTCTTGTCTCTAGTGTTCACTTTAAGTTCTTCTGTTAGCCTATCTCTCTTCTACTTGAAGAAGATGCAGGAGGAGAGTCTTTACAATCACCACCTTCTTGTTACCTGACAATAAGCGACACGAAAACAAATTTAATCCCAGTGTGATCATGATTGGGGGGGGGGGGGGGGAAAGGAAAAGAAAACATTTAATTTCGCACAACTTGGCTTCAAAATGTATCCGTACGCATTGACCTGGCGAAATAAAAAAAAGTCCAGTCATTCTAATCTATTAGTTTGCCCTCTAGACGCTCAACTGTGATGGAAGAAATAATCCAGACAGACAAGACATTCAATTCAGTTATTGACAATTTTCACTGAGGACTAATTCTGTTTAGCTTACGTCTCAGAACAACCAAACTTTCGGTTCGTTCAGATTAAAACGCCAATAATGCGATTTAAAAGCCATGGATATTGAACAATCTCAAGAATTACAAAAAAAAAAAAAAAAATCTAATGATAAATTAACTGCTGTAAGTAAAAAAAAATTTAAAAAAATTGTATAAGCTATTCCCCCGTTTGAAGATCAGTGTATCCTGAGGGGTTTTTAAGAGAATTTCTCATGTTGTGTCTTTGGGGTAATAACACGTTTGTCGCCCTGCGACCAGTGGCATAGTGTAATTACTCGCGTATGTCAAGTACCATCGCTAAAGAACTCACTCCAATGCTGGTAGCTATGCCTATGTGATTAACAATTACCACGAGGAAGATTAAGAAGGGATATGCAGTTGAAACAGCCGGGGGAGCAGGATGGGCTGAGTAAGCCGGAGAGAGAGAGAGAGAGAGAGAGAGAGAGAGAGAGAGATGGAGAGGCGTGGGGAATGCGATAGTAAAATACTGTTATTTACAGGATCTAACTGCGCGTATGCCAGAAAAATTCAATCCAACATTTTTAATTTTAGATGTTTAAGTTACAATAGATAATTATAGTAATTAAAGAACTTGACTATATTCTAGTACTCTTTTGTATGCGAGCGTGGAGAGAAGGGGGAAAAGATAGAAGCGATGGGCTAGGTGTATACACGTATGTAAAAGGGCGTATTGATTTTCAACAAAAAGTAGTACCTGTGCAGAAGCACGAGACGATTTTGGCTATTACATCGGTTGCCAAATGGTCCAATAACACTTCCTCTTCAATTAGCACTTTACAATGTCTTCTGTGTGTGTGTGTGACGATCGTGTGGGTGTATTACGTGGATGTGTGTGTGATGATTTTGGAGATATTTGTTTCTTATTTAACTGTATTGTACCCTGCGTCCCATGGCGTGTTGTCAAGACAAATATCGTACACCGTGGTGCTGTGGCAAAATGTCAACTGCCAAAGTGTGTCCGTCAATGTCAAACATCATGATGTAAGGGCGATGTCTGATGCACTTTTATATTAGAAACATTTTCAAAACATCTAAACCTAAAAGGAAAACACTAGAGGGAAAAAATTGAACGTTCCTTATCCTTTTTTATGTGTAAACTGAATATCTATCTATCTATCTATCTATTTATCTATCTATCTATCTATCTATCTATCTATCTAATCTATCTGTGTCTATCTATCTATCTATCTATCTATCTATTCATCTATCTATCTATCTATCTATCTATCTATCTATCTATCTGTCTGTCTGTGTCTATCTGTCTGTCTGTTTTTCTATCTATCTATCTGTTTTTCTATCTATCTAAATATCTATCCATCTAATCTATCTATCCTATCTATCTATCTATCTATCTATCTATCTATCTATCTATCTATCTTTCTATCTATCTATCTATCTATCTATCTATATCTATCTGTCTGTCTGTCTGTTTATCTATCTGTCTGTCTATCTATCTATCTATCTATCTATCTATTCATCTATCTATCTATCTATCTATCTATCTGTCTGTCTGTCTATCTGTCTGTCTGTGTCTATCTGTCTGCCTGTTTTTCTATCTATCTATGTGTGTCTATCATCTATGTATCTATCTATCTATCTATCTGTCTGTCTGTTTATCTATCTATCTATCTATCTATCTGTCTGTCTGTCTATTTATCTATCTTTCTATCTATCTATCTATCTATCTGTCTATTTATCTATCTGTCTATCTATCTATCTGTCTATCTATCTATCTATCTATCTATCTATCTATCTATCTATCTATCTATTCATCTATCTATCTATCTATCTGTCTGTCTGTGTCTATCTGTCTGTCTGTTTTTCTATCTATCTGTGTCTATCTGTCTATCTATCTATCTATCAATCAATCTATCTATCTAGCTTTCTATCTTTCTGTCTGTCTGTGTCTATCTGTCTGTCTGTTTTTCTATCTATCTATCTGTGTCTATCTATCTATCTATCTGTCTGTCTGTCTATTTCTCTATCTGTCTGTCTATCTATCTATCTATCTATCTATCTATCTATCTATCTATCTATCTATCTATCTATCTATCTATCTATCTATCTATCTATCTATCTATCTATGTATCTATCTATCTATCTATCTATCTATCTATCTATCTGTCTGTCTATCTATCTATCTATCAATCTATCTACCTATCTATTCATCTATCTATCTATCTGTCTGTTTATCTATCTATCTATCTATCTGTCTGTCTATTTATCTATCTGTCTGTCTATTTATCTATCTGTCTATCTATCTATCTATCTTTCTATCTATCCAAAAAAGTTGCCCGACATGTACATTTATTTAAACAAAATATTTAGCTTAAAGTTTATAGTATTTTTAAATTTTTTTTTCATGCTTTTCAATATACCGTGCAAATAATTTACTTGTCTACGATTTTATTAAATACTAACTTTACTGTATACAACAATATAGTTTGTAGACTTTGAATAACCAGTTAGTGTTTTAATCATTTTTCTAGTCAGTACAAGAGACATTTACCAACTCAATCACAGTACAAAGCCGTCCAGCGTGTAATGCTGAGCCACAGACTTAAATGAAGCGAACAGACAATAAGCTCGCAATGATAACAAACGAAACAACGATTCCCCTGGTAGTGGTTGAATACCTTGTTCAAGTACTGGTTCAGTCTGTTTGTACAAATTATTAGTTTTGTTTCGTTTCATTAATTTCTGAATGATGAGTTTTTTAAACAAATCTTTCATCCTAATTTTTAGTTTGCTAAGAATAATAAGTGGACGGGCCCTGATTATAAAACAAATAACTCAATTAGATGTGGCATGCGGTTGACCTTTTCAACAGCGATTTAGTTGCGTTCTTTTTCCTTGGTGATAAAAAAAAAATGTAATCTACTTAGATGCTACAATATTATTTTACAAGCTGTTGAAGAGGAAACCATCTTCCCGTGGCACGCACTTGATGGGGTGGGAGGGGGCGTAGTTTAAGGGGTGGGGAGGGAAGGGATGTTAGGGGGGGGTGGGCGCACATGTTAAAAGTAAGCAATGTCTGAAGATGACACTGTTGGTGTAGGATAGTTCTCATCAGAGGTTTTGTTACTGACTGTTAGACGAATTTGTTTGTAGGGGAATGTTTGTAGGTAACACAGTGTCTGTAGATGACAGTGTCCCTAGACTACAATTTATGTAGATGACAGTGTCCGAAGACTATCATTTCTGTACATGACAGTGGCTGTAGATGACAATATCTGTAGATGACAGTGTCTGTAGATGACATTTTTAATGCACGTTTTTGCAGATGAAGGTTTCTGAAGATGACAGGATTTGAAGATAACTATGTTTGTAAATAATAGTGTTTGTAAATGACAATGTTGTAAATAAAAAATGTGTGTAATTGACAGTGTTAGCAGATGATACTATGTTTTACATGATTTTTGATACATTAAGAAAAATTGTTTTATAAGTTTCTGATGTTCCTTCAGAGTTGAAGACAACCTACGTCCTTTTCCGAACCAGGGAGGGGGGCGGGGACTAGCAGCTGACCGGGTCAATCGAGACGAGACCATTCGGTATAGAAGGCCTGGACACTGACCTCATAAAGACCTGTGACGTGGCAACGAGCCTAAACTGCCCAGTGATTGTGACGTTGCAGGTAAGTGTTCAAGCCTTCTATAGCTTTTGGTCTCGACTGAAGGACGGTGTATCTCGTATACCGCACTACCAGGCAGTTTAATGCTACGTTATTTTTTTGTTTAAAGAATATTTGTTCATAACTTGCTTCTGATAAGGTACTGGCTAAGTCATTGCTAAAGTAGAAGTAAAGTTCCCTTTCAGACCTTGCGATCTAGAGGGCCTTTACTTTCTCCAACTAATGTCAGATACCCATTAGAACTGGGTGGACCCAGAGGCGTCCAAGATCCCGGAATTAAAAATCCTAGTCTTCACCAGGATTCCAACCCGGTACCTCGGTTTGGAAGTCTAGCGCTTTACCGGTCAGCCACCGCGCCTCCAATTAATTGCTATGTAAACTATTTTGTTATTAGGACGCCAAGACATCAACTATATTTTAAGACAAGGATGAGGGGTAAAAATGACGAGATTACATTTTCTATTAGGTGAATGGAGCTAGATGTATTTAGAACTAGCTTAGATTCTGTCTTTTTCTTTGTTTTTTTTTCTAAAAGGCAACACAATAATTAAATAATTCGGTTTTAGCCATTTTAAATCTAATACTTACAATGTCTTCAATTCCAAAGAGACTAAAGTTGAGTGCATTGTTTCACATCCGAACCCAGTTGCTACCTACATATTTTTCCACATCCGATACAGCTGAAGATGATGTCTGCCTGGAGTCTATTTGAATTTTCTTTAGTTCTAAACTGCAATTAAAAATAACTTGTTTGAAATAATAATTATGGAACCACAACAATAAACTAATCTGTATGCTTGCCCAATTTCTTCCATTGTGGTCTAATGTTGTCGATTTGTATTAATTAAATACAGAGCCATACAAGCAACCTGGTGGTATGAACACCTGTCTTTCGTCACGATAGTCCAGGTTTCAAAACCTGTCATACGTCATTGATTTCCTGAAGCAGGTTTGGGCTTTTGAGGATAAAATAATCTTCCTATCTGACGGAACATCTGAAACTTACACGTCAAGACAGCTTACTAATTGCATAGTATAGAATATACAGATTTGTATAAGAGGTTTTCTAAATACATTCTTTAAGATGCAGATTTGTTTAAAAAGTTTTCAAATTCTATTCTTTAAGATACAGATTTGTATGAAAAGTTTACTAAATACATTAAACTCTCGGAACATCCAAAACACTCTCTGAAAATTTTTTTAAAGACGTTCTTGAAATTCTTTGAAACATATTTGTATTTCACCTCATTTCAAGCTAGAAAGAAAAAAAATTTGCTTTCATATTTAATTTTAATTCGCATTTAGAAATCTATTGAATCCTGTATTTAAACAAAAAAATCTTTTGTGATAGAAATTTTTTTCTCTTCAAAAACTCTGCACGCATGTCACAGAGAGTCTCCTCGTTTCTTACAAGAACTCAGATTGCATGCAATATGTTTTTTTTTCTTGTTACGCATTTGTCAGGAAAACCTGATCCTCTGGAGCAAGAGCTCAATTTTTATTCAATTAAATACAAACTTTTTTTTGTCTCTTCTCCGTGATGCCTTTGTGTATGTTCCTCCCCCAAGAGACAGTGTGCGTGTGCTATTGATGATTCAGGACGACCTCCTAGATGGATAAACTGTTTTTGTCTTAGCTAAAGTCTATTACCTCGGAAACATCGCAGATGCAAGTGTTGGGTGATAAAAATCAATGCAGTCTTCTGATCATTGCCAGGCAGATGGTATTCAAATTTAACCGGCGTTGTTGGCCACTATTTTTTTTTTTGTGTCTCTACAAATCCAAGATCTGATGTGACGTCATTGATATCCAGAGCTATGCTAGATCATGTGCACGAGAGAGCAGTGGGATGTTGAAAGTTTTCAAATATCCACATTGGATATCAGTTGTTTTTTTTAAATAGCATATGCTGACTAGATATGAAATATTAATACCAGGGGCAATATTTTAATGAGTTAAAAAGAAGTCAATATAAACTCTTTTAAATAATGTTGGATTGGAAAGAATGATGTATTCAAATAATCCTTGATTGAAAAAAACAAAACAATTTAGAAATGATTATTTGAAAGAGTTACTCCATTGGAGGAATGTGCTGCTCCAGATTTCGGGTTAGCAGACGTAGGGCGAAAGAAGGCCATCTCTTCCTTAATGGGATCATGTCCTATATCAGGTAGACATTGACCACAAGGGTAAAATGATGCTCTTTCACTATGTTGTTTAGTGCAATTTGATCAATAGAGCTCCTTCATTCGTATCGCCAGTTTTCAACACAAAAACAGAAAGATGATACATGTTTTGGGTAGCTCCTTCAAAAACACGTGTTGTGGGCAGCTCCTACCATTACACATCTTGTGTGCAGATCCTTCAAAAACACGTGTTGTGTGCAGCTCCTTCAGAAATACGTGTTGTGGGCAGCTCCTCCCAAAACACGCGTTGTGGGCAGCTCCTTTCAAAACACGCGTTGTGTGCAGCTCCTTCAAAAACACGTGCTGTGTGCAGCTCCTTCAAAAACACGTGTTGTGTGCAGCTCCTTCAGAACACGTGTTGTGGGCAGCTCCTACCAAAACACGTCTTCTGTGCAGCTCCTTTAAAAACACGTGTTGTGTGCAGCTCTATCAGAAACACGTGTTGTGGGATGCTCCTTCCAAAACACGTCTTGTGGGCAGCTCCTTACAAAACACGCGTTGTGTGCAGCTCCTTCAAAAACACGTGTTGTGTGCAGCTCCTTCAGAAACACGTGTTGTGTGCAGCTCCTTCAAAAACGCGTGTTGTGGGCATCTCCTACCAAAACACGCGTTGTGTGCAGCTCTTTCAAAAACACGTGTTGTGTGCAGCTCCTTCAGAAACACGTGTTGTGTGCAGCTCCTTCAGAAACACGTGTTGTGTGCAGCTCCTTCAGAAACACGTGTTGTGGGCAGCTCTTTCCAAAACACGCGTTATTGGCAGCTCCTTCCAAAACACACGTTGTGTGCAGCTCCTTCAAAAATACGTGTTGTGTGCAGCTCCTTCAAAAAAAAGTGTTGTGGGTAGCTCCATTCAAAACACGTGTTGTGGGCAGCTCCTACCAAAACACGCGTTGTGTGCAGCTCTTTCAAAAACACGTGTTGTGTGCAGCTCCTTCAGAAACACGTGTTGTGTGCAGCTCCTTCAGAAACACGTGTTGTGTGCAGCTCCTTCAGAAACACGTGTTGTGGGCAGCTCCTTCCAAAACACGCGTTATTGGCAGCTCCTTCCAAAACACACGTTGAGTGCAGCTCCTTCAAAAACACGTGTTGTGTGCAGCTCCTTCAAAAAAAAGTGTTGTGGGGGCTCCATTCAAAACACGTGTTGTGTGCAGCTCCTTCAGAACACGTGTTGTGGGCAGCTCCTACCAAAACACGTCTTCTGTGCAGCTCCTTTAAAAACACGTGTTGTGTGCAGCTCTATCAGAAACACGTGTTGTGGGATGCTCCTTCCAAAACACGTCTTGTGGGCAGCTCCTTACAAAACACGTGTTGTGTGCAGCTCCTTCAAAAACACGTGTTGTGTGCAGCTCCTTCAGAAACACGTGTTGTGTGCAGCTCCTTCAAAAACGCGTGTTGTGGGCATCTCCTACCAAAACACGCGTTGTGTGCAGCTCTTTCAAAAACACGTGTTGTGTGCAGCTCCTTCAGAAACACGTGTTGTGTGCAGCTCCTTCAGAAACACGTGTTGTGTGCAGCTCCTTCAGAAACACGTGTTGTGGGCAGCTCCTCCCAAAACACGCGTTGTGGGCAGCTCCTTTCAAAACACGCGTTGTGTGCAGCTCCTTCAAAAACACGTGCTGTGTGCAGCTCCTTCAAAAACACGTGTTGTGTGCAGCTCCTTCAGAACACGTGTTGTGGGCAGCTCCTACCAAAACACGTCTTCTGTGCAGCTCCTTTAAAAACACGTGTTGTGTGCAGCTCTATCAGAAACACGTGTTGTGGGATGCTCCTTCCAAAACACGTCTTGTGGGCAGCTCCTTACAAAACACGCGTTGTGTGCAGCTCCTTCAAAAACACGTGTTGTGTGCAGCTCCTTCAGAAACACGTGTTGTGTGCAGCTCCTTCAAAAACGCGTGTTGTGGGCATCTCCTACCAAAACACGCGTTGTGTGCAGCTCTTTCAAAAACACGTGTTGTGTGCAGCTCCTTCAGAAACACGTGTTGTGTGCAGCTCCTTCAGAAACACGTGTTGTGTGCAGCTCCTTCAGAAACACGTGTTGTGGGCAGCTCTTTCCAAAACACGCGTTATTGGCAGCTCCTTCCAAAACACACGTTGTGTGCAGCTCCTTCAAAAATACGTGTTGTGTGCAGCTCCTTCAAAAAAAAGTGTTGTGGGTAGCTCCATTCAAAACACGTGTTGTGGGCAGCTCCTACCAAAACACGTGTTGTGTGCAGCTCCTTCAAAAACACGTGTTGTGTGCAGCTCCTTCAGAAACACGTGTTGTGTGCAGCTCCTTCAAAAACACGTGTTGTGTGCAGCTCCTTCAGAAACACGTGTTGTGTGCAGCTCCTACCAAAACACGTGTTGTGTGCAGCTCCTTCAGAAACACGTGTTGTGTGCAGCTCCTTCAAAAACACGTGTTGTGTGCAGCTCCTTCAAAAACACGTGTTGTGTGCAGCTCCTTCAAAAACACGTGTTGTGTGCAGCTCCTTCAAAAACACGTGTTGTGTGCAGCTCCTTCAAAAACACGTGTTGTGTGCAGCTCCTTCAAAAACACGTGTTGTGTGCAGCTCCTTCAAAAACACGTGTTGTGTGCAGCTCCTTCAAAAACACGTGTTGTGTGCAGCTCCTTCAAAAACACGTGTTGTGTGCAGCTCCTTCAAAAACACGTGTTGTGTGCAGCTCCTTCAAAAACACGTGTTGTGTGCAGCTCCTTCAAAAACACGTGTTGTGTGCAGCTCCTACCAAAACACGTGTTGTGTGCAGCTCCTTCAGAAACACGTGTTGTGTGCAGCTCCTTCAAAAACACGTGTTGTGTGCAGCTCCTTCAAAAACACGTGTTGTGTGCAGCTCCTTCAAAAACACGTGTTGTGTGCAGCTCCTTCAAAAACACGTGTTGTGTGCAGCTCCTTCAAAAACACGTGTTGTGTGCAGCTCCTTCAAAAACACGTGTTGTGTGCAGCTCCTTCAAAAACACGTGTTGTGTGCAGCTCCTTCAAAAACACGTGTTGTGTGCAGCTCCTTCAAAAACACGTGTTGTGTGCAGCTCCTTCAAAAACACGTGTTGTGTGCAGCTCCTACCAAAACACGTGTTGTGTGCAGCTCCTTCAGAAACACGTGTTGTGTGCAGCTCCTTCAAAAACACGTGTTGTGTGCAGCTCCTTCAAAAACACGTGTTGTGTGCAGCTCCTTCAAAAACACGTGTTGTGTGCAGCTCCTTCAAAAACACGTGTTGTGTGCAGCTCCTTCAAAAACACGTGTTGTGTGCAGCTCCTTCAAAAACACGTGTTGTGTGCAGCTCCTTCAAAAACACGTGTTGTGTGCAGCTCCTTCAAAAACACGTGTTGTGTGCAGCTCCTTCAAAAACACGTGTTGTGGGCAGCTCCTTCAAAAACACGTGTTGTGTGCAGCTCCTTCAAAAACACGTGTTGTGTGCAGCTCCTTCAGAAACACGTGTTGTGTGCAGCTCCTTCAAAAACACGTGTTGTGTGCAGCTCCTTCAGAAACACGTGTTGTGTGCAGCTCCTACCAAAACACGTGTTGTGTGCAGCTCCTTCAGAAACACGTGTTGTGTGCAGCTCCTTCAAAAACACGTGTTGTGTGCAGCTCCTTCAAAAACACGTGTTGTGTGCAGCTCCTTCAAAAACACGTGTTGTGTGCAGCTCCTTCAAAAACACGTGTAGTGTGCAGCTCCTTCAAAAACACGTGTTGTGTGCAGCTCCTTCAAAAACACGTGTTGTGTGCAGCTCCTTCAAAAACACGTGTTGTGTGCAGCTCCTTCAAAAACACGTGTTGTGTGCAGCTCCTACCAAAACACGTGTTGTGTGCAGCTCCTTCAGAAACACGTGTTGTGTGCAGCTCCTTCAAAAACACGTGTTGTGTGCAGCTCCTTCAAAAACACGTGTTGTGTGCAGCTCCTTCAAAAACACGTGTTGTGTGCAGCTCCTTCAAAAACACGTGTTGTGTGCAGCTCCTTCAAAAACACGTGTTGTGTGCAGCTCCTTCAAAAACACGTGTTGTGTGCAGCTCCTTCAAAAACACGTGTTGTGTGCAGCTCCTTCAAAAACACGTGTTGTGTGCAGCTCCTTCAAAAACACGTGTTGTGTGCAGCTCCTTCAAAAACACGTGTTGTGTGCAGCTCCTTCAAAAACACGTGTTGTGTGCAGCTCCTTCAAAAACACGTGTTGTGTGCAGCTCCTTCAAAAACACGTGTTGTGTGCAGCTCCTTCAAAAACACGTGTTGTGTGCAGCTCCTTCAGAAACACGTGTTGTGTGCAGCTCCTACCAAAACACGTGTTGTGTGCAGCTCCTTCAAAAACACGTGTTGTGTGCAGCTCCTTCAGAAACACGTGTTGTGTGCAGCTCCTACCAAAACACGTGTTGTGTGCAGCTCCTACCAAAACACGTGTTGTGTGCAGCTCCTACCAAAACACGTGTTGTGTGCAGCTCCTACCAAAACACGTGTTGTGTGCAGCTCCTACCAAAACACGTGTTGTGTGCAGCTCCTACCAAAACACGTGTTGTGTGCAGCTCCTTCAAAAACACGTGTTGTGTGCAGCTCCTTCAGAAACACGTGTTGTGTGCAGCTCCTACCAAAACACGTGTTGTGTGCAGCTCCTACCAAAACACGTGTTGTGTGCAGCTCCTACCAAAACACGTGTTGTGTGCAGCTCCTACCAAAACACGTGTTGTGTGCAGCTCCTACCAAAACACGTGTTATGTGCAGCTCCTACCAAAACACGTGTTGTGTGCAGCTCCTTCAAAAACACGTGTTGTGTGCAGCTCCTTCAGAAACACGTGTTGTGTGCAGCTCCTACCAAAACACGTGTTGTGTGCAGCTCCTACCAAAACACGTGTTGTGTGCAGCTCCTACCAAAACACGTGTTGTGTGCAGCTCCTACCAAAACACGTGTTGTGTGCAGCTCCTACCAAAACACGTGTTGTGTGCAGCTCCTACCAAAACACGTGTTGTGTGCAGCTCCTTCAAAAACACGTGTTGTGTGCAGCTCCTTCAAAAACACGTGTTGTGTGCAGCTCCTTCAAAAACACGTGTTGTGTGCAGCTCCTTCAAAAACACGTGTTGTGTGCAGCTCCTACCAAAACACGTGTTGTGTGCAGCTCCTACCAAAACACGTGTTGTGTGCAGCTCCTACCAAAACACGTGTTGTGTGCAGCTCCTACCAAAACACGTGTTGTGTGCAGCTCCTACCAAAACACGTGTTGTGTGCAGCTCCTTCAAAAACACGTGTTGTGTGCAGCTCCTTCAAAAACACGTGTTGTGTGCAGCTCCTTCAAAAACACGTGTTGTGTGCAGCTCCTTCAAAAACACGTGTTGTGTGCAGCTCCTTCAAAAACACGTGTTGTGTGCAGCTCCTTCAAAAACACGTGTTGTGTGCAGCTCCTTCAAAAACACGTGTTGTGTGCAGCTCCTTCAAAAACACGTGTTGTGTGCAGCTCCTTCAAAAACACGTGTTGTGTGCAGCTCCTTCAAAAACACGTGTTGTGTGCAGCTCCTTCAAAAACACGTGTTGTGTGCAGCTCCTTCAGAAACACGTGTTGTGTGCAGCTCCTACCAAAACACGTGTTGTGTGCAGCTCCTTCAAAAACACGTGTTGTGTGCAGCTCCTTCAGAAACACGTGTTGTGTGCAGCTCCTACCAAAACACGTGTTGTGTGCAGCTCCTACCAAAACACGTGTTGTGTGCAGCTCCTACCAAAACACGTGTTGTGTGCAGCTCCTACCAAAACACGTGTTGTGTGCAGCTCCTACCAAAACACGTGTTGTGTGCAGCTCCTACCAAAACACGTGTTGTGTGCAGCTCCTTCAAAAACACGTGTTGTGTGCAGCTCCTTCAGAAACACGTGTTGTGTGCAGCTCCTACCAAAACACGTGTTGTGTGCAGCTCCTACCAAAACACGTGTTGTGTGCAGCTCCTACCAAAACACGTGTTGTGTGCAGCTCCTACCAAAACACGTGTTGTGTGCAGCTCCTACCAAAACACGTGTTGTGTGCAGCTCCTACCAAAACACGTGTTGTGTGCAGCTCCTTCAAAAACACGTGTTGTGTGCAGCTCCTTCAGAAACACGTGTTGTGTGCAGCTCCTACCAAAACACGTGTTGTGTGCAGCTCCTACCAAAACACGTGTTGTGTGCAGCTCCTACCAAAACACGTGTTGTGTGCAGCTCCTACCAAAACACGTGTTGTGTGCAGCTCCTACCAAAACACGTGTTGTGTGCAGCTCCTACCAAAACACGTGTTGTGTGCAGCTCCTTCAAAAACACGTGTTGTGTGCAGCTCCTTCAGAAACACGTGTTGTGTGCAGCTCCTACCAAAACACGTGTTGTGTGCAGCTCCTACCAAAACACGTGTTGTGTGCAGCTCCTACCAAAACACGTGTTGTGTGCAGCTCCTACCAAAACACGTGTTGTGTGCAGCTCCTACCAAAACACGTGTTGTGTGCAGCTCCTACCAAAACACGTGTTGTGTGCAGCTCCTTCAAAAACACGTGTTGTGTGCAGCTCCTTCAGAAACACGTGTTGTGTGCAGCTCCTACCAAAACACGTGTTGTGTGCAGCTCCTACCAAAACACGTGTTGTGTGCAGCTCCTACCAAAACACGTGTTGTGTGCAGCTCCTACCAAAACACGTGTTGTGTGCAGCTCCTACCAAAACACGTGTTGTGTGCAGCTCCTACCAAAACACGTGTTGTGTGCAGCTCCTTCAAAAACACGTGTTGTGTGCAGCTCCTTCAGAAACACGTGTTGTGTGCAGCTCCTACCAAAACACGTGTTGTGTGCAGCTCCTACCAAAACACGTGTTGTGTGCAGCTCCTACCAAAACACGTGTTGTGTGCAGCTCCTACCAAAACACGTGTTGTGTGCAGCTCCTACCAAAACACGTGTTGTGTGCAGCTCCTACCAAAACACGTGTTGTGTGCAGCTCCTTCAAAAACACGTGTTGTGTGCAGCTCCTTCAGAAACACGTGTTGTGTGCAGCTCCTACCAAAACACGTGTTGTGTGCAGCTCCTACCAAAACACGTGTTGTGTGCAGCTCCTACCAAAACACGTGTTGTGTGCAGCTCCTACCAAAACACGTGTTGTGTGCAGCTCCTACCAAAACACGTGTTGTGTGCAGCTCCTACCAAAACACGTGTTGTGTGCAGCTCCTTCAAAAACACGTGTTGTGTGCAGCTCCTTCAGAAACACGTGTTGTGTGCAGCTCCTACCAAAACACGTGTTGTGTGCAGCTCCTACCAAAACACGTGTTGTGTGCAGCTCCTACCAAAACACGTGTTGTGTGCAGCTCCTACCAAAACACGTGTTGTGTGCAGCTCCTACCAAAACACGTGTTGTGTGCAGCTCCTACCAAAACACGTGTTGTGTGCAGCTCCTACCAAAACACGTGTTTGTAACGTCGATGCTGCTCCAAAGAAACTATTTACTTCGAGCTTCTAAGAATTTTCGTTTCTTTGTATTTTCCTGGGTCAATGTTTGACTAACGCACAGAGTGGACAAAAGAGGAAAATAACATTCTATTCCATACAAGAGAGGTTTTCGTCTCACAAAGTCAAATTTGAACAAAATGTCATACATGGAGTTTCAGGCTATGTTTGTGTAAATGGTAAACCAAAATGAGAAAAGTGGCTTCGTCTAAGAAATAGTAGTTTTACAGCAGTTCATTGGCTGGCATGGTAAACCTTACTTTAAAAGTATTTGTTCATCTTCGTAAGATTTGTCCTCTTTTTGTTTCCTGTGGCCCACAGATGTCTGATAACTTTTATCATCAACTTACAAGTGGACAGCTGAGTGACGTGGGGCAGTTGAAACCAGGTCCATGCTGACGACAGTCCGAAGACTTTACCTTAGAACCAGACATCAACCCTAGACAATTTATGAAATGGTACTCCATTCTTAGAAGTGTTGCTTTCAGCATGTAACTCATTTCAGACATGAAAGTATTGTTCTAAATTTCAAAGAAGTTTTCCAATATTTGAAGCTAGCTGGATATCACCTGCGACACACGTTTCTTAGTTTGGGTATTTCTGATATAGTGGATTGGATTTAGATCTATGTCAACCATGGCGAATGTTTCCTTATCATTTTCTTCTATTTTGTCACAAAAAAAAAACGGGTAAAAAATGTCGTACTGCAATAGACATAAATCTAGTGGGTTTTTTTTTATTTTAGGGCCTTCCGATTCTGGGAGGACATTAAACATACAATACGGTCTCAGGTCTCAGCTATGATCAAAGGAACATTTATGCCAAATTTGATCAGGATTGTTCAAACGGTGTTGATTTCTATGAGGAACATACATACATACATACATACATACATACATACATACATACATACATACATACATACATACATACATACATACATACATACATACATACATACATACATACATACATACATACATACATACATACATACATACATACATACATACATACATACATACATACATACATACATACATACATACATACATACATACATACATACATACATACATACATACATACATACATACATACATACATACATACATACATACATACATACATACATACATACATACATACATACATACATACATACATACATACATACATACATACATACATACATACATACATACATACATACATACATACATACATACATACATACATACATACATACATACATACATACATACATACATACATACATACATACATACATACATACATACATACATACATACATACATACATACATACATACATACATACATACATACATACATACATACATACATACATACATACATACATACATACATACATACATACATACATACATACATACATACATACATACATACATACATACATACATACATACATACATACATACATACATACATACATACATACATACATACATACATACATACATACATACATACATACATACATACATACATACATACATACATACATACATACATACATACATACATACATACATACATACATACATACATACATACATACATACATACATACATACATACATACATACATACATACATACATACATACATACATACATACATACATACATACATACATACATACATACATACATACATACATACATACATACATACATACATACATACATACATACATACATACATACATACATACATACATACATACATACATACATACATACATACATACATACATACATACATACATACATACATACATACATACATACATACATACATACATTACATACATACATACATACATACATACATACATACATACATACATACATACATACATACATACATACATACATACATACATACATACATACATACATACATATTTACATCACATTCATTGGTTTGTGTTTGTTTTGTTTGTGACAGCTAGTAACCAACGGTGTCATATCAAACCCTCCACGGCATGTAGTTGAAAGATAAGATTTCATCTTCTATCTAAAATGATTATTACAATAAGAAATCAGTCAAAGACTTAATTTGTTTTTAGATACTTCCTTTAGAAAACTAATATTAAGGTAAATGAACAGAAATGCGACCTGCTAAAAGATAATGCAAAAAATAATGCACGATTTGTATCAGGACTCAGTTGCATTTCCTCAGGGACACGCTTAATTATGTTTTCATGTATTCTAAGCAGAATGTTTGATTCGCCGCCTAGTTCCACTCCACAATTTGTGATTGATTACACTGTATAGATACAACTAAGATATCATGTAAAAGTATTATATTCATACCATTAACAAACTGTATAATTAGACCATTTCATGATTAAAATCTTTACTCTTTCTTTTTGTATTAAAACTAAAGCAAAGCGGTAATCATTAAAAACACAATTTTAAGTTTCTGAACAATTTTTTTTTTCAGAATTATATTATATGTAGAGAAATCAAGCATTGAGTTGGATAATAACTACTAAAAAAAATCAATAGCTTACTGCAGTTCAAATGGTTGCCTAGCATACTGTCTAGTACTTTTTCAATAATTCATGAGGCAAAAATAAAGGGAACAAATTAATAATAATAATCAAAAGTTACTATTTTTGTAAGTCATTACTTTAGTACTGTTTCTTTTTTTTAAATTTCCAACATTCCATCAAAAACGAGAAGTTATTTACCACACCAAAGCTACAGGATTGCAAAGGATCGAAGTAGGCAAGGTTCGAAATTGGACCATAGATACCACACAAAGCAAGCTATCATACATCCGAATGGATTCCATGACATTGAGGAATCAAAGGAAATGATAGAGCCGACAATTTGGTGAAGCTAGGAACGTTTCTTGACTCACCAGAGGAGACACAAACCTTTGAAATTGCAAAACCAAAGCAAGGATTTGTAAATGGATCAAGTCCAGACAGTACGAAAGCTGGGACCATTGTAACAAGAAACTGGAAGCTTCTAAAACGCCCAAACAGAAAGGAAGAGTGGAGGTGGCCAGACAGAAAGATCAAGCTAATTTGCAATCGGCACGGGACACTGTCCGATTGGAGCCTATATCGCTAGAACTCGTAAAAACAGCGATCCCTGATGTCGACACTCGACATGGAAGACAAGACAGTAGAACATTTCCTCAACGATTGCAGGATGTTCAGAAGCGATTTCTAATCTACAGCTAGTTTTGTAAATAATTAAACTAGTGCATGCGTGGTCTTGCCCGTAAGGAGACAGGCGAACCCTACAGAACACTACCAGATACCTGTACTGCGATAGAAGAAAGTAATCTCAGCGTAGAGCCTTAGTGCATGCAGGCTTACAAATAGTGCATCCTGAATCTGAAAGAGAAAACTGTTGTTTTTTTCTGAAACACTAAAAGTTCTGTTTCTGAAATATTTTCTACACGATATAAAAACGTTTTATCGATTAGTTCCAATGTAATTCCTCCAGGCTTTCTCAAGCAATTAGCTCTCCAATAATTAACAGGTTTCCAAATAACCCTGAACAATGCTGTTACCAGAGGATTCAAGTAATAATGAGATCACGTCGACTGCCTCTCTCACAGCTGACATTTGTACAAACGGCTATGTTGCTAGCATTGGTTGGGCGGCTTTGGGAAAACGTGATATCAAATTATGAAATGAGATAAGAACGGATTAATCTTCTGAAACGTTTGCTTCGCGCTCTTACTACAATTATGGAATGGAAATGAAGTCAAAACAAAAACCCAGATAATGAGAAACGGAATTCAAAAACATTTGATTTTGTTTTGTTTGTTTCTATTTGTATGTTGTTTTTAATACAAAGCCCTTTATCTAATAGATAGATAAATAGATAGATAGATAGATAAATAGATATATATATATATATAGATAGATAGATAGATAAAAAGATAGATAGATAGATAAATAGATAAATAGATAGATAGATAGATAGATAGATAAAACTTTTGATTGAGTGATTAATTGATTGATAGATCGATCGATTTTTTTGTATCTATATAAACGTTTTAATGTTTACACGATTTCAAATTTTATTGTAAGAATTATAGTTTTGAAATTAGAAGAAATGCCAACATATTATCCTAAAACGCATGCCCTTAAAACGTTTTGAAATATCAGCGGTAATGATGTAAGTCATTCAAAACTAATAAGACACAACAGATACATCATATCTTCAGTGGAGAAGATGATTCTGTTTGAGACTTTTTTTAAAAATCCTACATATTTAGATACAAAATAGATCTAGGCTACTCAAGTGCTTCCAAGATATTTTTTTTTTTTACTTTCAAAGAAGAATATTTAGTGAACCATAATTCACACATTCTACGACAGCTAGATATGAATTTGTGTGCCTGACCCGCAGTGGTAACCTCCAAGCAGGGGCGCCGCAAGGGTTGTGGCCGCCTGCGTGCGAAATTTTAAAATGCCGCCCCCTTCCCTGTACCGAAAGCGCCCTGCGATTTCAAACCATTTTTCCAGACCATTCGTTTTTTTTCTTCCATATTCGCGCGCTGTGTGTCGTCTGGTCCGTCTCCCTCGTGTCCTCTTAGATGTTTTAGTTCCTATTTTTAACACTACTTAAACAACACAACACAGCACATCTAACTCAAGAACTTGACAACAAGAGCTTCAAGTATCAAAGTGTCGATTTAATTACAAATACATCGACAGCCAATTCAACACAATTGGCTACATCAAATTCAAATGCTTTCTTGAACTTAACAGAACTGCCTAACTAAACATTACTAGTCTCTCTACTCGTACAGCTACATTTTCGAGGACTCAAAGGTACCACAGTCCTTATGCCTTGCTGTTCTGGACTTAACTGTCTTTTTAAACACACTGTCTCTCGACCGTGAACACAACACAGGTCATACTTGCGGTTATTAGCAGTACTGTCCCTTGTCTATCGACTACCGTTGACCCGTTGACCTGTGTGATTGGCCTGAGTCGTGTGTATCAGTAGGCCGTACACACATTAACCCTTTCAGTCCGCCACTGGAGTTACATAGACTGAAAAACGGAAACATATTCTTATCCAATAATGATCAGATAATCAGATCACAGATATATATATATATATATATATATATATATATATATATATATATATATATATATATATATATATATTTACGTAACTCGTTTTCAAGCTGTAATGGAAGTCGCCTCGAATCTAGGAAAATCGCTATTTTCTGTCTTAGAAAAGTAATAATCTTTAGTCTTCAAAGTTTTGAAATAATGCAATACCATTTTGCGGATTTTAAATAGAATGGGCTATTAATCACAGAACTATATAATCAAACAAATCAATGAGATAAAGCCATTTCCTGTTAGTTTCCACTGAGATAATGTTTCGAAAATCCTAGACCGAAATAGTTCAAGTCTGTTAATTTTAATCATCTTGTGTACATTTAAATAGATTGATTACCAAGATCTTTTTAGATTATGTGTCTAAAAATTGCAAAATAATATGAGACGAGAGTGCTCTTATTTTTGATATTTAATTACTAGATCTAAATCTAAACATTCTTATCTGATACATAGGTTAGGGTTGAAAAAAAACAACTTCTTATTACTACTTTACAAAACAACGTCTTGTTTCAGATTTTTTAAAGTTTTCACGACATTTTTGTGTAGTGTTGGTGATTTTCAGGTCAAGTCTAGGTATAATAGTAAATAGTAAACACAAATAGGGAGAAAATATTACTATTTATTTTTTAAATATTTTTTAAAAATATTTTTATTACGACATTATAAGTGTTATATTATATAATTTAAATGCATTCTGAATAAAATGTTTATTTTTGTTTTAAAAGGGAAAAAAATATATTTAGTATATAGATAAGTTGAATTTAATTTATAACATCATTTAATAAGCAGTGTTTCATGTTATGTATTTGCAGTATGATAATCCACACCAGACAATCTAGAGATATAACCAAACAGAAAAGTTTTTTCACTCAGGTCCAGAGTGAGGGATTAGGTCTTTTATAAAACGATCAAATAGATTAATCCTTCAACAGCATAAAATTATCAGATAAGCCAGGTTCACATTGAACCATATCTTCTTAATCATCAGTTCATTGAATACGTATTAATCTTAACAAAGTAATAATAATAAGATTAATAATCGCTCTTATCTCCGTATTATGTGATATCAATTCGTAAGTCGGCCTAACAATATAAGATATCTAAACTTTTGATACGTATATGTGTTTTCTTTTTGTATTGTCAGAGATAAGGTTTTGGCTGTTGGTATTTCATAGCTTCTAATGTTCTTGCTGAAAATATTGAATACTGATTTATAATACCTGAGTGGAACACTTCGGGTGCCGATCGTGAGTTTGTGTTTCCACACAAACTCTCTTTGTAACATTGTTTTTAAATTGATTACTGTTCACTTAGCCTTAACAAAGTTAGGAAATTAAGAAGTATTAAAGAAGAATTTGCATTTTCATTATAATAATTGTATAAATTCTGAGTTCTCTAAGATTGTGTCGAAAATGGGTCAAGGTGGTTAAAAGGTTAAGCGCTCTGCTTCCGAACCTGGGGTCCTTGGCTCGAAATGAAGACTGTGATTTTGAACTTAGGGATTTTTTTAGGGCCCCCTGAGTCACCCAACTCTAATGGGTACCTGACTTAGTTGGGGAAGTAAAGGCGGCGGGTCGTTGTGCTGGCCCCAGGACACCCTGATAACCGTGTGGCTCAGGATTTGGTCCAACACAGTCATCAGTGGTTGGCCGCTCTCGCCACATGTAAAATAGCTTTATGTTTAAAATTAACCGTTTCTGTAGCAATTGAGGTTTACTGACAAGTTCAGTTCAAATATAAAAAAAAGTCCTGTATCTTCCAGCTCTAAAAAAGACAAAGACATAAAAATATTACAGAAACAAACAAATGCAGTGGAGTCGTACACAGGGACATTTTTTACGTAGATTTATTTGTAATTTTGTAATTACGCACCAATAAGCATATTTCTTAAAATTCCTAATACAAAAAGATATCTATTTCAATACATAGCTTTTTTCCCCTAAAAACATTTTTACCCCTTAGTTTGACCTGGTACTACAATTTTTAAAAATTTGAAATCCGAGTTTCTCTTAAAACATTACACTGCGCAAATATTTGTAGATTTCTTAAATCCAAATGTCATTTCCTTTTGTAATTTCACTATTCTTCTAATATGAATCCTTAAATTTTCATTATTTTATACCCGCTTTTATTGTTTTGAATAACTTAAAATTTAGAAATCGAAATCGGGTCATTTAATTTTGAAAAAAAAATGTACAAGAAAACTTTTGGTGTTTAAAATGTGTTTTGGGCTTTCGCTTTTCATTAACTTAATAGAAACTACTTGGTAGCACTGTTTGTTTTGAATACTATGCCAGGTTGGCTTTTTCAGCAAGAAGCAGAAGTAGATCAATTAGATACTGATAGAAAGTACAAAAAAACAAAAAACGACAAAAAAAAAAGTTTTGGTTCGAACCTTCGTGAGAATATTCGATACAAATAGGGATGTTCATTTTGTTAGATTTAGTAGACCCTGGAGTCTTTAAAACTAGTCATCTTTTTGAGCTTGTCTGACAGAAACTTGGCATTTTTTGTTTCAGCTATTCTTCTAAAATATTCTGAACCTCCCTCGCTCTTTATCATTTTACCATTATAAACCATTACACTTATACTCAAATTAACACACACTTACACATGATTTACAAAAACCCATCTTGTATACAGTCAAAAACACACATTTACAAACGCATATATCCAAAGTCTCTTAATACTTCATAATATTATTAAACTTAATTGCCGTCTTTGTAAAATAGTAAACACGGTAATAATTAATTCTTCATTACACAGACGTTTTCCCCAATCCTATTTTCTATTAATCCTAATTCACAGCCGCGCTTAATATTGTAGAAGAAAAAAAAATGTCATTCAAATGTTTGATTGTATAAAGAAAATTGTATACGTCAAACAATAAGCATTTCAATCAGAATGCTGTCCATGGAAACAAAATAGTCATAAAGCATAATAAAAAGCTCATGAAAATTAAAATAAAAAGAATAAAATCATATCTTTGGTAGTATAGTTAATCAAATGCTCCAAGTTTTTGTATTATTTAATTGTTTTAAAATGCGTGTTGTACACGTACAAAATGAACAGCAGAAACAAAATAATGACACAAAGATACTTCCACTTGACATGTCCCGATACTTCCGCTTGACATGTCCCGATACTTCCATTCACAACAAATGTGGACAGATTGTAAGGACAGGCTCACCATTGCGTTCCGTTTTATACTGCTGATTCTTGTTTTTTGAAAAAAAATGTTATTGTCAGTGCTGTTTATAACTTTGCACGTAACAGTACTTGTAAAAAAATTCACTTAACAGTACTTCTCAAAGAATTCACTTTTTGATAAGGAACAAACAAGTAGCCTCGCCTGAATAAAGCAATTTTTTTATAATTGTTTTATGAAATTAGAATCCAGTCTTGGATGCTTCACAATTTGATTGCTCCTATTGTGAAACGAGCTCAAAAATATACAAAAGATTATAAGCTGAGTCTTGAATCATTGCACATGATATGGTTTTTAAGGGGGAGATTAGGACATACTTGAACAGCATGCCTGACTTGGGAGTCAAAGTCTTTGACGTAGAACGGCAAGACGCCAAGGTTACGGTGACACGATCATATTTGTTCCGGTGACGCCGAGATCAACGGAGTGGGTGGAGGGGATGAGCGATGACGTCAAACAGCACCGTGGAGGGACCGTAGAGAGGAAATGTGAGGGTAGTGGTGAGGGTAACACAGGGGACTCAGGGAGGACGACAGAGTAGGGGGCAGTGGGGAGGACAAGGTGGATGGATTGATGGGGGGTGAGCTGCCGGTGTGCATGGAGTCGGAGCGGGAGGGCGGAGGGGGGAAATTGTTCTCGTGGTAAAGCACCGGGACCCTCACCATTCTGTGGGAGGCCCTCTGAGACAAATTAGCTGCCTCCATCTCGGCCGCCAGCTGGCGCTTCCATTTATTTCTTCTGTTCTGGAACCAGATCTTCACCTAGGGAAAACAAAAACAGATAGGGCAACGGTTTAATTGGATTGGCTTTCAATTGTTCGCTACTTAAAATGTGACACTTTGAAAAGAGACCGTTCAACAGAGACAATAATGTCAGTTCTACACTCAATTATCATCTTATTTATCAACAGGATCGAGTTGGTATAGCAGTAAAAGGTCACGTGGTAGAAATACTTTCTGGTGGTTTTGTCAATAACGATAAAAACCTTTAAGGGAGTTAACGGAAACCAAAAATAAACCAGCAAAATATATTTACAAATACTTAAATAAAGATGGCTACTATATTTCGAATATCTCACTCAATATTACAAGGTTTATCTCCCCTTTTCTGATAAAAACAATTAAGTGATTAATATTCCTACAAAAAGAGTAAATAATGGGTTAATTTTTTATTGCTTCGTGTGTTGTCTTTGACTATGAATAATTTAACAAAATTTCAACTTGATCCAAGAAAAGGAAGTGGGAGAAAAAAGCGTGTACAAATTCCACCCAAACACAAATGAAGGAAAGGGGATTGTGAAAAGTTGTTATAAAGCAGAGTTCAAACTCAAACTAATATTTAAGCCAAATTTTTTTATGTGAATGAGAACTCTGTGATTGAAGCCAAAATGAAAATTTAATAAAAAAAAATAAAAAATAAAAAAAAACTGACCAGAAGTTTATTTTAAAAAAAAAACAGAAGTGCAGGATCGTTGTATTATTCTCGATATTTGAAATATTTATTTGTTTATTTTACTTTTATCTTCTTAACGCACAATGTGACTACATTTTTTAATTAAATTACAGATATCATTTCTCTCTAGTTCAGTTTAAAAAATCACCGACTACATTTCCTTTTTCGTGAAGTATTTCTTTTCTCTTGTAGGGAAACGGCTATAATTTGACTTTCTTCAAAGATCGCTTTGCGTTCTACAAGAAAGACTTTTTGTTTCGTAGTAAAGATGAACGGAGAACTACTTTTAAAAGCTTTTTTAAAATGTTTTTTTTTTAAGTATAAAGTATTTATTGACTCAACTAAAACCGCAGAAATATATACCAGATTGTGGCAAACTAAATTAGTTGTTTCTAGCCATGTTCATCATTGAACCCCTGCCCACTGGACTTTTGATTTCCCTTTCAATCCCTGCCTAAAACTGAAAACGTTTTAGTGGAAAATGAATTCAATCATTCATTTTGAATAATTGTGTGAATTGCAGGCTGGACCCGAATTGTAAGTAAGCTAAAAATAGATCAATTTAATCCATTGTCTCTAACGTGTTACTTAATGAAATATCAAGTCTATTTGAAATGATTGTAAAATTGATGAGTGTCTGGGAAGCATTAACTACAAAACAGTAGGGCTCGATTTTGGACTCCAGTGTATGCAAAGAATTCTTTTATTAGGATTTAACTCGAGCTTAACTGTGTTTACTGAACGGAAGCAGCCTTTTCCCGCATGTTCATTGAAGTGATTAGACCAAAGCGCACTGAGCAGGCTAAAGCATGAAAGATGGTCGTATCGACCCATTTTTTAAAATTAAAATTATTTATTTTCCTAAAACCAAAATCTGCCAATGACGATGTTGTCAGTCTGTTTCTCGCAAGAATTCGATCAAATAACAACCAGATGGTGAAGCATGGAATTGAATGCCAAACAGTACATACTTGTGTCTCTGTGAGATGTAGTGTCGCTGCCAGGCCTGCTCTCTCTGAACTTGATAAGTAACGTTTCATGTCGAATGTAGATTCCAGTTGAAATACCTGCAAGGTGAAAATAAAACAATCCATTTTTTAGCATTTCTTTGAATTGTGGAGCTACTTTTGAAAAGAAATGCAAAAGGTTCTCAACAGAACGAACATCGCATCGTCAATGGTCGGGGAAAGAAAAGGTCAGAAGATTCTTGTGATGAGGTTATGAAAATTATAACTCTAGAAAATAATGCTTAACATTAACAACGATCATTTCTTTGTAGATTGGGAAGAGATCAAATAGTTATTTGGTCTGAAAACTCGTTTCTAGACAAATATATTTTTTAATATATAAATAATAACAAATAATATATTCACATGCAGAAGAACAGAGAGTGGATTTATGATGAAACTTTTGTAAAGTATATACATGACGAACCGAGACCAATTGTTGTGGTAAATAGGAAAACACTGACCTGTAACGTTACAACCTGTGAGCAGTTACGACGTGGCAAAGAGCTATAGGACTAAACTGCCCAGAGGCTGTGACGCTGCAAGCCACTGTTGACGAACTATACAAAGTAATACACAATCTTTCGAAAGCCAGCAATAACCAAATGTCTGTATTTATTTTGCTTCTTATAACTGATAGTAATATATATATTTTTTTTTACTTTTAGACCATGAAATCCATTCTGTTTAATAATAATAATTAAATTAACATATATGTTTCATTAAATGCTTTTTTTATGCCTATTTTTTGTAAGTAAGATAATGAAAATATTTTTAAAAAAAATTTTTTTTTTAAATTCTACAATAGCTACTGAGCTTACTATTCGATAATTTTTAATAGCCAACAACACACGTAAATTACATCAAGTACAAAGATAGTAAATATGTAAACCACTTCAATAATATTTGAAATCATTATACCGGCAGACTTAATACACAAACTCACATTATTGGAAGACAGAATAGAAATATTCTATATGTAGGTCCACTTTATATGTAGATTCTAACAATTCTCACACTTCAAGTATTGGGTCTCAATATGTGTATAAATCCACAAAATCGATACTGTCTTGTTCCAAACCTGGCCTCCGCCAGCCCCCCCCCCCCCCCCGCCCCCGCCGTCCTGTGGGAGGTTTAGGCTAGGACCTAATATAAAGAAATATAATATAAAGAAAATCTGAAGGAATGTCCGACGTATGTAAGATAAGCAAATTAAACCTATGTCATGTCTGTAAACCTATGTCATGTCTGTAAACCTATGTCATGTCTGTAAACCTATGTCATGTCTGTAAACCTATGTCATGTCTGTAAACCTATGTCATGTCTGTAAACCTATGTCATGTCTGTAAACCCATGTCATGTCTGTAAACCTATGTCATGTCTGTAAACATATGTGATGTATCTAAACCTATACCATGTCTGTAAACCCATGTCATGACTGTAAACCCATGTCATGTCTGTAAACCCATATCATGTCCGTAAACCCATGTCATGTCCATAAATCAAAGTCATGTCTGTAAACCCACACAATGTCCGTAAACCCGTGCCATGTCTGTAAACCCACACAATGTCCGTAAACCCGTGCCATGTCTGTAAATCCATGCCATGTACGTAAACCCATGTCATGTCTGTAAACTAATGTCATGTTTGTAAACCCACACAATGTCCGTAAACCCTAGCCATGTCTGTAAACCCAATGTCATGTCTGTAAATCCATGGTTCTGTAAACCTCCTCAGTAAGCGTATGTTCACAATTGTGCTACTTACTTGACTACGGGAGAACACTGTCCGCGTCTTTTTCTTCCTCTGCTTTCTTCTCTCCTCGTCATCGCTGTCGTCTTTGCTGTTGTTGCTGTCGTCCTTCCCTCCTCCCCGGTTGCTGTCGTTGTCCTCATCAGCAGAGTCGTACATGTCACCCGCGGGCCGCTTGAAAGGGGGCGAGCAGGGCCTCTCGTTGCCACGCTCCTCAATGAACTCCTGGAGATGGGGGTCGGGGCTTCCGCCCCTGGATGATAATGGAGAGGAAGGACCCTTGGGGGATGCAGGCCGCATCCTCGAGGCCAGCGGATGTGAGCCTAATTAGAGAAAAACCAAGACAGTTAAAATGATATGTCTTTGAGCTCTCACCAGCGTTCAACGTTGGATGATTCTTTGGGCAAGACAGAACAAAGTGTTTTTAAGTGTTGATTTCAGAAACGATTTTAATTAGAACTAGTTATATCTAAGAGATGGTTATTTAGAGGAGAAAATTTAATCTAAGAACTTATGCAATCTAAAAAAAAAACACAAAAAAAACTTTAAATTTGTACGTCTCTCAGATTTCAATGGGACCTATGCCCCTTCCCTTTAGTCTTTCTGTTTAGCTTTCACTTTCTTTCACTCTTTTCTCTCTCTCCCGTATTATAGGTGAAAAGAGTAGGGAAGGGGGAGATGGGGAAAATAATATTTAAAAAAATAATCAATTTAAACATTACATTTAACGCATTAGTTCATTGACTCCATCTCAAACACACGAGCAAACTCGCGCACATACTCTTGGAAAAATTCTATTTAGAAAGATTAAGCTGGTTATACTGTTGAAAATAGTATAAATAAAATCGGTTTATTTCAAAGATCAAATTATTTTGCTTCGTCTCAAGAATTAACAATACAGATTTAATAGATACTCATTGGTGTAAGTATTTATTCAATCTTAGATCAAAGTTGTTTTGATTCAGCGTTGTTCTTGCATGTGTGTTTCCGATTGACAAGAAGTTATTGAAAACTTTGAAAAATATGTTCAGCAATGAAAGATAGCTTGCTGTAGATGTAGCAATGAAAAGACCAATAAACAAACAACTTTACAGTATGTTCATCTATTAAGTTATTTAACGTATGTCCTATCTACCAATATAATTATAAAGAAACAGATGCATCCTATATCAATGGAGAACCATTTATATATTAATTAATACATTGACCACTACATTTGCTGATCTAATTACTTTATTAAGAAGCTACTATACGAGTGTTTCAGCTTGGCTTTTATAATTTAACTTTTTTTAAAATAAAGAAAATATCCAAAATATAAACCATGAAAGCAACATGAAATTTCACTGTCACTTTCACTGAGTACAGGCATCTTTTTTTGGGTATCAATTTGCTTTATTCCCCTTTAGAATAATAAAAGTGAAACTATCGACAGAACCGATTGCATTATAATAGATCTCATTCCTGTAATGGAGCCGTCACTTCTTGTACGACTCACTCATTTTGAAATTCCACTACAGTGAATTATTGGCTGTCTCAAAGTCGATGGATAGTCGATGTCAGTGTTATCAGAGTAAAGTGTTCTCAACACGGCGCCTCTGTACAATGAGACTTACACGGTAGATCTCAATCTATTGCTTAAGTAGACAGTGTAAGTATAACATGCTGTCAGTGCTGGATTTACCTATAGGCAACATAAGCTATTGATTAAGTAGACTGTGTATGTATAAGCTATTGATTAAGGTCCTATCGAAAAAAATGTTGTGAAGAAAAGGCAAAGGAATAAATTGCCTAATGTTGATTTCAAGGGACCTTATATTTCAAATAGCTTAGGGCCTTATCAAGTCTAAATCTGGGCCTGCATTGAAGCTTATTTTCTGGAGATTGTGTTGCTGTTTTTCTTTTCTTCCCAGTGCTAAAAAAAGTGCCCACCTTATTATATAGGGTTGTAAAAATTTATAGTTTATCTATACTTTTGTATAATGGATACATCAAAAAGCTTGCTATTTACGGATTGCCAACATTTTTATTAAACTCTATATAGGTTTACAGAAGTAACAATTAAGCATTGAAAATCTAAAGCAATAATCGAGCTATAATTGTGGCAATCAAAAACCTTAAAAGATTGGTAGAAAAAAAAGATGTGTAGCCTTCCAGACAGGTCATTATATAAAGAAAGTCTGTAATGTACATTATTTTAATTATCGAATTTAGTAAGAAGTAATTTTAATATTACTGGTTATATAGCAAAGAGAATTAGCGAAGCAAAGAATCTTTGATAATGCAAGTCAGGCTGGCTAGAACCCCACATACTTATGGCCCAAATGTAATCGGCCGCCTTCTTGTACACATGTAATTCTCTGATCATCCTGTACAAGGGAAAGAAGATCGTGCGTATCTTTGACCGCGAAGTATAACATTTATTTACAAGTTTGGAACAAGAGAAGTGGAGCTTATTATAAGAGTTAAAGATTACTATTGACATAATAGCATGGAGCTAGAGCCTCTATTAGACAGCAAGTAGACAATTTATATAACCATAGGCATTGCATCGTTCTCACTGGCAACTGAACACGGCGTTTAAAGGTCAGGCCTAATTGTAGGCCGGCTCATGTTGTTGTCTCCGCCTTGTCTCTGTGACATCCCAAAATGCTACAGAGACCTACAGATTGGTAGATTGGTCGTTTTGTTTTTATCTATACCTATTTATAGCAAGTCTTGGTGATAACATACGAAAAGTAATGATTTGAAAAAAAATAAAAATAAATGTAGAGCTGGTTGAATGCTTTTATTGTCTGGAGTATATTGCATGCTGGGATAATGATGGCACGCAGAGGCAAGGCAGATTTTGTACACTGAAACGTCAGGGGGTACAGGGGGGTGGGGAGTGTTACCACTGGTATTGATTGTGAAAGTGGTGCCGCTGTTTGAGAAAGGAAGACAATGGTTGCCGAAGTGTTTGTGTCAACAGAGATAACGTAGACAAACAGAGGCGTCACGTGGGTAGGCTACATAAACTCAGAGTGCAAAATAAACAATTGGAGGGCCTAGTGTCTGAAAAGGGAAGAAGATTACAATAATTATAAATGGAAAAAAAGATGCGCTATAGAAGATAGAGAGTTAAAGGAGGGGGGGGGGGGGATAGAATTGAGCTGTTTAGTTTTGTTTGTTTGTCTTGTGAGTTTCAGCTTCCGAAATGAAAATCATTTCGTCCTGGCACAAACTTCTGAAGAAAGTCAGCAAGGTTCGAACTCGTTAAGATCTTAACATTCGGATACGAATACCTCACGACCATGCAGCCATTCTTAGGCTAAGAAAGTCCCAATTTTTTAATTATTTTCTCACAATGTTGCAAGAATTTTAATATTTGTACAATGATGATGATTTGTAGACCCCCAAGTTTTCATTTAGGCATTTTGTTAGTTTTAAAAGGTAAAAAGAATTGAAGACATTTCCTCAAAGTTTAAAAAAAAAATGAAAGTTGTCAAGCTTTTTACTTTTGATAACGACGACTGTATGTCACAGATGTGAGTTCCTTTTCTGTGATAAATAAGAAAATATCAAAAATACTTTTTTAAAAAAAGCTATAGTACAGTAAAAAAAAATAATTGATTGACATATATCTCAATACAACAAGATTTATCTCCACTTTTCTACATAAAACAAAATTCAATATTTAATAATTTTTTTAAAAAATAGATTCATTTAACTGTCATTGACAATAAATACTATTTTCAACTTGATCCTAGACTGGGAAGTGGGGATAATAACGTGGACAAGATTTGTACCAGACAGTGAGTTAACATAAGCTTTGTATGGTGAACATAAGCAATGGGAGGGACTAGTGGACAGTTGACAGCGCTGGCTAGTCCAGTTAAGCCTTTATAGTTGTACCCTAATCAGACCTTGCGGTTGATAGGGCAAATGATTTAAAGGTCACCTGTTTCTAATAGTTCTATGACCGACGGTTAACGTAGATGTCACGTGGCTTTACTTTCCCCACTAATGTTAGATACCCATTAGAGTTGGGTGGACTCGAGGGCGTTTTGAAAAAGAAAATCCCGTAAATTAAAATTTCAACCTCAGGGACCCCAGGTTCGGAAGCCAAGTGCTTTACCACTTGGCCCACAAGCCCCATAGCCTTCATAAAGGCATTTCTTACAATATTTTGTTCATTGGTTGATTGAAAAGTTTGTAATAAACATTCTCTTTCTTTTACTACTGTTTTTTTTTAATAAATATTATTCCTATAATCTATAGACATCGATATAACTCTAAAGAAATGGATGTAAATCTAAAGGTGCTATAATTTAATAAATATACAATCAATAAATATAGTCTACAGGTTTATTTTCACTTTACATGTATAATATGCGAATAAATCTATTGATGTCGCTATGGAGATCTCACTAGAAGTATATTTGAATGCACTTGGTTGCCTGTGCATATGTTCCGTGATAGAATGTGCGTGTGAGCTACTTTTGGTGTTACTATTTTGTTACTAATCACACAAATGATTCTCTCCAAACCTTCTCCATTTCCCCATCCCCCATCCCCCCCCCCCATCCCGGAGTTCTATCGAATCTCTAGAGAAGCGCTTCCTGTTAAATTTGGCTCTGGGCGTGGCTTGGGACAGTCATTTGATCTCAACGCATTGATTGGTTACTTCAGCAATGGTACAATCATTCCCACCAGCCTACCCATTTTTCTTAATACTCTTTTTCCCCGAGCTATTAAATGCGATTTTACTCTCTCTCTCTCACTCTCTCGGCCATTACATATCATACTAACATGAAAACCTGCTCAAGTAGAATCGATGATCTTTATAACTCAAAACTCCTTCGGGGATAGAAATCCTTGTGACAGTCTATATCCCTTCCTGAGATCTCTCCCTCACTGGAACACACGCGACTCACTATCAATCCATACATTTTGAGTTTTCCCCGACAACAAATCGAGGGCGAGAATTACCCACCTCTCGAGGAAACAAAGCAACTAAAAGAAAAACACATAATGGGCAATTCTGAAATAATTTCATCCAGTACCGACACATGCCTCGTCAGACTGTGAAATATGCCTAGTGTGGCAGCACGTTCCCAGAGGGAAACGCCTGTCATTTATTGCCTACAAAGCAGCAATTTGTAGATCAGCTTCTCTAACTGCCAACTAACAGCTAATAAATTCTTAAGTATTCTGGCAATGTGGCAATTTAGATAAAATATCCAAGAAACTTTTTTTTTTCTGAAGAAAAAGAGACACAAAAAGTGTTAAGAGTAACTGTGAAATTGTCCCATTATAGATTAAATGTCAACAGGGGGAAGAAACAGATACTTCGGATCAACGATGATTACTTCTGCTGCATTTTCTGTGTGTGGGTGTTTCCTGTTGTTATCATGTTTCGTTGGATACTAACACAGGGTGTGAATAGCCTTAAGCTAAAATCGCTAGAACTCAGGGTATAAATAGCCTCTGGCTTGAGCAATGAACTCGTTTAATGAACTTAATCTGTTAAAGTCTAGATCTACAGGTCGTGGAATGGGGTCACACAAATCAAGGTGACGCTAAAATTGTGGCAATAATAATGTGGCTGAATGTGAGCTCAAGATTGCAGTCAACAGCAGCCACGAGAAAATAAGTATGACTTGGACAAAACGAGACAGTGCTTATCGTGACTTATTCTTCAGTGGGCTAATCATTCAGAAATCTATTTTTTTTTTTTTTATGATTTGCTTATAGAAATAAAATGTTACTATGGCATTAGGACAAGAGAGCTATGGTTTTACACGTTACCTTGAGCATGAATAGAGGCTCGTTGGCTGAGTGGTAAAGCACTTGGCTTCCGAACCGGGTGTCCCGGGCTCGAATACTTGTGAAGACGGACATTTTTTATTTCGGTATCTTCGGGCGTCTCTGAGTCCACCCGGCCTTATTGGGTACATGACATTAGTTGGGAAATGTAAATGCGGTTGGTCGTTGTGCTGGCTATATGACACCCTCGTTAACCGTGGGCCACAGAAATAGATGAACTTTACATCATCTGCTCTAAAGATGGCAACTTTACTTGAACGTGAAAAGAACACTGTTACGGAATGTGTGGGAGTGTATGTGCTTGTGTTGTATTGGCTGATGTAATATTTACAAGGATTGACGGTATGTGTGTGTGTGTGTGTAGAAAAATGCTGATGTAAGAAGGGACGGATATTGTATGTGTTTAAAACAGTAGGCCTAGATTTTTAAGTGAGTTTTGATAGATTTCTTTAATCATTTAACTATTTAATTTGTGGTTTTGTGCATGAATGAAATTGAAAGACTTTATTTTTCTTTTTTGTTTTGTTTTATAAAAGAAGTTTTTGGCTTTAATGCGAGTTCTATATCAAATTCATACTCTTACAGTGTTACAATAGTTGCTTGGATTAGATGTCTGAAGCCTTATCGCAACATGACTCAATCGAACGATCACACAGGTTTAACAGAAATTGACTTGGTTGAACTATAGAATATGTAGCACTCTCTTAATATTGGAAGGTAGATTCTGATTGTGTGCAGTTTAAATCCGTGATTGGATGGATCGTCACAAAACAACTAAGACAGAACTATAGGGTTTAATAATGGTGAAGTAACAGGTTAACCAGCTTCCAATGAAAACTATCTAAAAAAGATATTGAGTAGTAAGTAGAAAAGCGTAAAAGTGAATTTTTTTTCAAACGTAAAACTCAATCCAACATTTCAAAATAAAAGATGTCTGTGAAAAATTCTCTTCTTATCTCTGCCTGTGGTCTCGTCTGGGGCATAGGAATCCAACCAGCATCATGCAGGACTCTTTTTATTCTGCTCTCTCTCTCTCCCTATCTCTTTGTCTATGTCTCTATCTATCTATCTATCCATCTATCTATCTATCTATCTATCTATCTATCTATCTATCTATCTATCTATCTATCTATCTATCTATCTGTCTGTCTGTCTGTCTGTCTGTCTGTCTGTCTGTCTGTCTGTCTGTATGTATGTCTGCCTGCCTGTCTGTCTGTCCGTCCGTCCGTCCGTCCATCCATCCATCCATCTATCTATCTATCTACCTATCTATCTATCTATCTATCTATCTATCTATCTATCTATCTATCTATCTATCATAGCTCTGTTTGTCTGTCTAATCAATTTATCTATCTCTTAAATTCTCAACAAAAAATGTTTTATGCTAATCGTTATTAACCCAATAGTTTAACATGTCCAACACAGAACGGATGCAACTTTCAGAAGCAAGTTAAACTCCATCATACCTTTATATTATTTTTAGTCTTGTTAACAGTGTCATATCAAGACTCAAAGAGATACCTTAGTCACGGCTGTATTGCACACGTAACCCATTTCTCCAATTGTGTGACTCGATAGTAAATTTTACCACTGTCGCTACTGTTTCAACAGCTTCTATGTGTACTATGACAATAATTAGATAGTAAAAATCGACTTAACGTCTGAGATGTTTTAGGTGTCGATAAACAGTTATTGTATCTGGTTACAGTTACTGCTACTACTGTAAACTATCTGATATTTCATCGCGACCGCTTTTTTTTTTGTACCTATTGTTTTGACTGTCACGAATGCAAAACCTGTTTCTAGAAATTTTTATTTAAAGATTTCTTAGAGCTAGATTTTGATTACTTTGTGTAGGTTGTGATTACAAATTAAAGTTCAGAGCTTTAGATTATAATTTAGAAAGTTAGCAATTTTGTAATATTTAATTGACTTGTCATTCAAAAAGAATAGGTGTGTAAGTTACCTGTTTTGTTTGTTTGTTGTTACATGTCCCTTCTGTTTCTGAAGATCATTACAAATTAGTCCAAGCTTCCCGCATGACGACGGGGAATGTCAGCGGACAGGACTCGAACCAAAGACCTACAAGACCACCGCACGACAGTCCAGAGCGCATACCACACGACAAGGAATGAATTTTTGCCAAACATTGTTAGTTGTCACCAGTTTTGGAGAGTTAGATTTGGATATCGAGTTTTTAATTTATTGGGTTGATTTTGTAGTATAGTAGTATTTTCTACTAGCCGAAAGTTGTTTTTTTTTTGGTTACTAATTAGCCTCACTTGTGAAGTTGTTATTGCTACTAACCTTATTGTGCATGGTTCTCAAGAGGGTAACTATGATCTAAGAGCTCTTCATTTCTAGCTAGTTATGTAAAGCAGCAATCTGAGTTATCAATGTTATACTTATCATGTTTTGTCGTTCACATTAAACTATTTTCTTTGGCTGATTTTAGAAACTGTATCTCTCTCTCCCTTTTTTTTTCTTTTGCAAACACTTCATATTCAGTACTTTTGACGTCACTTTGTGGTGCAATACCTTTGACGTCAATTTGTGGTGCTGTACCTTTGACGTCACTTTGTGGTGCAGTACCTTTGACGTCACTTTGTGGGCGAGCTCAAGAAAAACAATCACCGAGTTCTTCTGTCAACTTTGTAGCTCTGCACTTTGAAAACAGGTGTCACTGCTTTCGATATGCAGTGTTGACATTTTTAAATGCTATGGCATATTGAAATGTATAAAATTTATCACGACATTTTGTTTTTAAACTATTATTTTATTATTAGAGAAAAGGGCAACATAATGTTGTCTGTCATCGGAGTTAGGGCGTGGTACAAGATAGACACAAAATCACGATTGTATTGGATGTCATCCTAAACATTTCGAGAAATGTTTCTAATTGTTGTTATAAATAAGAAACTCTATAGTTAGCCATTTGAACAAAATCAAACATTGCCTTGAAATCACAAGTTCAAATCTCTATGAAGACTAAAATTTTGAGCTTTGAGAATTATAAAACTTCACTACGCTCATCAAACGTTAATTTGGAACATGACATTAGTTCGAGAAAGTAAAGGGCAGTCATATGAACAGACAAGCTTTTTATTATCTGCCCTTGTCGTCCACAAGGTCTGAAAGGATATTTAAATGACAAGAAAGAGAAAACAGAGCTTTACATCATCTGCCACCATGGACTACAAGGTCTGAAAGATATTTACTATCTAAATGAAAATCTAAAATAAAAAAGTTAGCTTTTTTATAGCGCTACTTTCATGCTTATAGCATGCTCAGAACGCTATGGTCCAATCTCATTTGTGGACCAGTGGGGGAGGGGGTATCTGGGAGAAAGTTTTCCGTGCTGCCTTTAGGCGTTCAATAAACACATCTCTGCCCGAATCGGGTATCGAACTTAGAGCCCCCTTCATAGGTAGCCAAGACAAGCCAAGTCCAAGCGTACTTAGCCTCTTGACCACGCTTTGCATCATCTACCTCTGTGGACTACAAGGTCTGAAAGAAAGTTTATTTCTCAATGCTAAGAACAAAGAAAGCTTATAAATGAACCTGCTGAATCTGACAGAAGCACGCGCCAGAGGTCGAAAAGTTCACAGCTTGTTGCTCTTGTTTTTATACAATGTAGTCTAAGTATGTAGTTTTTGGTCCAATGGAGGTCATGTTTCTATTTTAAAAATGTCTATTTCTTTCATAGTTCTAAGCTTTAGGTCTTTAAATAGCATTTCTTTCAACAACATCAACAACGAAGACTACACCATTAATGTAAATAATAATAATTATTATTATTATAATAATAAAGATGAATAATTGGAAATAATCGTCGTCACTATCTCATAAAGTAAAATAACTAACTGATAAAGAGATAAAGTAACTATGAAAGTTAAATAAAATTTGACTACTGCGGATCGCGATATCAGTCGAAGGTGTAGTGAGCATTGGTATCTTCGTGACACTGAGGATTCTTAAGGAGCCTGTCTTTCCTTGTCAGATGGCCGTACTTCTGCAGACCTACCAAATCATAGGAACATGTATTGGTGAGCACTCTTTAGACTTTAGAAGACTACGATGTATTTTGTTTCAATCTCGATCCTAGCAGCGCCCGAGAATGTGAAACGCATTTAATGATAATAATAATGATGATGTTGTAATAACAGTAATAATAAAGGCAAGCAGACAAATGAGATAGTTCACCTATCAAGCATTGGTACAGAGCACTGCAGTGAGCTCCTTAGTCCTATACACAATTGACAACAGAGAAACTCAACCTGAAGGAGAAGTTACAGGCCGCTTTAGGTTTCAATTTGTTTTGTTTTCTACAAGAAACATAAAATGATGAAAAGAAGAAACTAAAAAGGTTGAAGAGATGGAGGTGGAGGGAAATGTTTGAAAGTAATGAAAGATCTCTTCTCTGGGCCTGTCTGTATGTGTGGGACTGTGTGTGTGTGTGCGTGTTTGTATCTGTGTGTCTGTGTGTCTGTGGTCTGTATGTGTGTGTGTTTTTATGTGTGTGTGTGCGTGTTTGTATGTGCGTCTGTATGTGTGTGTGTCTGTATGTGTGCGTGTGTGTCTGTATGTGTGCTTTCATTGTTAATATAGAGGAGAAAAAAAAAGTTCAATAATAAAATATCTAAGATCATCTGAATTATCAACTTAAGACTTTTTTTCCTTAGTTAATTTTTAGTTAAAACTTTTTTTTCTAATCGAAATGTCTTATTTTGATTTTTTTTAAACTATTTTCTTAAGCTTGTTTCAAATCATCGTAAATTTACAAGGTTAATATCAGAATATCGCACCAGCTAAACAAGTCATGCATTAATGATTAGATGGTTTTTAGTTTACGCATATGGTAGAGGCCGTCAGCGACAGTCACGGAGAACGCAAGAGTAGTAGAGAGAGGGGGGAGGTGGTATGGATGGGAGTATGAATAAAGAACTTTGAGAAGGAGGGATATGTTACAAAATGTCATACAAAATTAAACTCACAATTTAGAGATCTCCCCGAGCCGACCGTAAATTGGCTTTTAGTTGGAAGTTGAACATTTGTGCGAAGTAGCTACATAATCATTGATATGGTCATTAATACTTGATGTTTGATGTCATGGATGAATGGTTTTAGGAGCGCGTTCTGTAGTCAACAGACGAGACTTTGAAAATGATAGCAGACGTGGGATGCTCTACAGTTGATGGATTTGTTATTCGTCCAATTTCAATACTTTTTAAGAACCATTTATTTTATTTGAAATAAAGAATTTTTTATTAGTAAGATACAAAATTTATATTTTACGGCCCATTCTAATATTTTCATTGGTGTGCGTCAGGAACGCTTCTAGAGAGGCTTTAGACTCGAACCCACTGGGGAAGAGCATAGCAATCATGAAGAAGATCAGTAGACCAAGAAGCAAAGATGGCAGAGGGGACATGGGCCCAGCTCAGGGGAATTGCCCAGTCCATTGGCGTAGTATTTTTGCTGCTCCTTGTTGTTGGCGGTCGTTGACTTATAGCACCAGATCGCTGGTAAACAACTAAACCGATGTTAACGTATAATGTTCTTAGTATTGACCAAAAACTTGAAATAACTTCAACAAACTTCTCTTTTAAAACAGAACTAAATTTAACTTTTTATTACAATATAAAAAATTCAACTTGAGATGAAACGAAATAAATGAAATTTATGAAATAAAGGATATACAAAGAAATCGTACTATCACAACCATCCTTACTATGGCATCCAGGAGACGTCTCTCGTTCTAAACATATATTATGGCAGAGCCGCTTATCTTGCGTCATTCTACAAGACTCGCAATTAATGCCCCTTTCTTCATCACTTAGGAAATAGTCCAAAGTACACATACACTCCTTTAACACCCCTCCTCTTGTAGTCAAGCGAGACTAATCGTCATAGAAGGACTGAACACGAACCTTCAACGTCACAACCTTTGGGCAGTCTAGACCAAAGGCTTGTTGCCACGTCACAGGTCTGTACGAAGTTGCAACGAGCTATTTGTCTAAACTGCCCAGAGGTTGCGATGCCTCGTGTCAGTCTTCAGGCCTTCTATAACGATTGGTCTCAAGTCTAGCCGTCACTTCTATATCGATTGGTTTCAAGTCAAGCCGTCACTTCTAAAACAATTGGTCTCAAGTCTAGCCGTCACTTCTATATTAATTGGTTTCAAGTCAAGCCGTCACTTCTATAACGATTGGTCTCAAGTCAAGCCGTAACTTCTATAACGAATGGTCTCAAGTCAAGCCGTCACTTCTATAACGATTGGTCTCTAGTCAAGCTGTCACTTCTATAACGATTGGTCTCTAGTCAAGCTGTCACTTCTATAACGAATGGTCTCAAGTCAAGCCGTCACTTCTATAACGATTGGTCTCAAGTCAAGCCGTCACTTCTATAACGATTGGTCTCAAGTCAAGCCGTCACTTCTAAAACAATTGGTCTCAAGTCTAGCCGTCACTTCTATATTAATTGGTTTCAAGTCAAGCCGTCACTTCTATAACGATTGGTCTCAAGTCAAGCCGTAACTTCTATAACGAATGGTCTCAAGTCAAGCCGTCACTTCTATAACGATTGGTCTCTAGTCAAGCTGTCACTTCTATAACGAATGGTCTCAAGTCAAGCCGTCATTTCTATAACGATTGGTCTCAAGTCAAGCCGTCACTTCTATAACGATTGGTCTCAAGTCAAGCCGTCACTTCTATAACGATTGGTCTCAAGTCAAGCCGTCACTTCTATATTGATTGGTCTCTAGATAAGCCGTCACTTCTATAACGATTGGTCTTAAGTCAAGCCGTCACTTCTATAACGATTGGTCTCAAGTCAAACCATCACTTCTATAACGATTTGTCTTAAGTCAAACCGTCACTTCTATAACGATTGGTCTCAAGTCAAACCGTCACTTCTATAACGATTTGTCTCTAGATAAGCCGTCACTTCTATAACGATTGGTCTTAAGTCAAGCCGTCATTTCTATAACGATTGGTCTCTAGATAAGCCGTCACTTCTATAACGATTGGTCTCAAGTCAAACCGTCACTTCTATAACGATTGGTCTCTAGATAAGCCGTCACTTCTATAACGATTGGTCTTAAGTCAAGCCGTCACTTCTATATTGATTGGTTTCAAGTCAAGCCGTCACTTCTATAACGATTGGTCTCAAGTCAAGCCGTAACTTCTATAACGAATGGTCTCAAATCAAGCTGTCACTTCTATAACGAATGGTCTCAAGTCAAGCCGTCACTTCTATAACGATTGGTCTCAAGTCAAGCCGTCACTTCTATAACGATTGGTCTCAAGTCAAGCCGTCACTTCTATAACGATTGGTCTCAAGTCAAGCCGTCACTTCTATATTGATTGGTCTCTAGTCAAGCCGTCACTTCTATAACGATTGGTCTCTAGATAAGCCGTCACTTCTATAACGATTGGTCTTAAGTCAAGCCGTCACTTCTATAACGATTGGTCTCTAGATAAGCCGTCACTTCTATAACGATTGGTCTCAAGTCAAGCCGTCACTTCTATAACGATTGGTCTCAAGTCAAACCGTCACTTCTATAACGATTTGTCTCTAGATAAGCCGTCACTTCTATAACGATTGGTCTTAAGTCAAGCCGTCACTTCTATAACGATTGGTCTCTAGATAAGCCGTCACTTCTATAACGATTGGTCTCAAGTCAAACCATCACTTCTATAACGATTGGTCTCTAGATAAGCCGTCACTTCTATAACGATTGGTCTTAAGTCAAGCCGTCACTTCTATAACGATTGGTCTCTAGATAAGCCGTCACTTCTATAACGATTGGTCTCAAGTCAAGCCGTCACTTCTATAACGATTGGTCTCTAGATAAGCCGTCACTTCTATAACGTACAAGAACATTAAGTCCTAGTTTTATATATATATATATGTGTGTGTATATATGTTTGTGGGAAGTGTGGTTGAGAGGCTTGGCTTGGTTATCTATGAAAGGGATTCGAGGTTCGACACCCGACTTGAGCATAGTTGTGTTAACTGAGTGCCTAAAAGCAGCACGGAAAAGATTCTCCTAGATACCCCTTCCCCTACTGGTCCATAAATGAGATTGGAGCTTGCTATAAGCATGAAAGTAGCGTAATATAAAAGTATAATTTATTAAATTCATTAAGCTTGGTGTTAACATGGTAAGACATGTGGAGACTGATTGCGTCATGTTAAACACAAGCACATTAAAAATTAAACATGCCAAAATATTTCAGCTTTTGTATGTATTCAACTTAAAAGAAAAGAGAGGGGGGGGGGGGGTGTTTTTTCTGATATATGTCAGTTACATGTGTTAATACTTTGGTATTTGCCAGTTACATCTTTTATTTTTACATGTATTGTTTCGTAAATATTATACTTCAGAGCTTTTATCTTTTTTTTTTCATAAGTTTTACGGTACTTGGTGCAAAAAAACAAAATCAATGAAAATAAATGGGTAGTTTAAAGAGAAGATAAAAAATCTTTGGGATGGGGGGGGGGGGGGGGTTGGGAGAAGACCTGTAAACGAGTACGGAGAGTATTCATTAAGCTTGGTGAGTCTGTCTGTCCTAGCTCTAGTTAGCAATGCGCCTGTGGTAAAGGTAAGTCGACACAGCCGGCAGCCTGGGGGCACGTTGATCGTCTGCTAGCAAGCAATAATTATTTCCCTTCCTCCTTTTTTTTTTTTTTCGTTTGAATCATCTGTACGGCTCGCTGAGTAATAAATTGATGCTACACTTAAAAACCTATCTTGTCACGGTTCTTCCGCTCACGCCTGTGTTTACCGACAATTTTGCTCAACATTATCAAAATCTTACACACACTCACGCACACATATACAAGATAATAAAGAAAAGGGGTGGGGGAAGTGTCGTAGGGAAGGGGAGTTAAAAGAGAAGAAAGAAAAATCAAGTCGATCCTCGAGGTTTCTAGCACTGAGGTCTCTGCCCTGTTTTGTTTTGTTGTTTTACTATTATTATTTAAATCTACGTCAGTTTTTGCTTATTAATTCTGATTTATAATAAGTATTTTAACTTAAAATTAGTGAGTATTTTTTAATGTAATAACATTTTGCATACCACAGTACAACATTGCCAAGGATAAAAAGTTGCTTTCAATTTGTAATTGATACTACTTATATTCATATTCACTAACGTTTTGGACGCTGACTGCAGGGCTAGAGAGGAGGATTCTAGCAATTGAATTGAGATGCTACAGAAGGATCCTAGGTATCACATTTAAAGACCGCATCACAAACGAAGAGATTAGAGACAAGTTTACCTCAGCGATTGGACCCAACGGTGACCTATTAACTATTGTACAAAAACGGAAACTAAAACTCTATGGTGATATTACAAGGTCTTCAAGATCTCAAAGACTTTCATTCAAAGAACAGTAGCAGGAAAAAGAATAAGAGGCAGACAGAGAAAGCGTGAGGAAGACAACATTAACAAATGGACGGGCTTGCCATTGAAAGAGGTTCTATCCAAGGCAAAAGACAGCGAGGAATGGAGAAAGATGGTCGATAAATCTTGTGTGGTGCCCCAACGCTCCAAAAACCAGAGATAAGTGAAGATGAAAGTGAAGTGATAGAACAGTCAGCACGTTACTCTAAAAGCTACACCTAAAATTGTGTCACCACCCCTACCCCCCTTCACAACACGCTTATTTATGTCAACTGCATGGAAAGACATTGTATTAAACCTGCTTGAAATAAGTCTCCCTGAAATAATACAAAATAATTAAGGAGGTCAAAGTGTGTACAATCCAGTCCATGAAAATACTAAATAACAGTCAGTCTACAAATCATTGGTACATTACGCCGGGCCAAACACAGTACGCTCTCATTTAGATCATCTTTACACTTTTAGCCCTCGTCCCTCTTAAGACAACTTTGTGTGTTCCTCCCCCCCCCCCTCGCCCCGCTTCCAATCTAGGTTCTGTCTTAAGTGGCTAATATTAATAATAACTATATCCTGTAGGGCGAAATTTAGTTGGCTAAATGGAATCCTTAAAAAAAACAAAAAACAACAGTGGCAGTCTAAAAGTTTAATACATTCCAAAAGTCGATGAAAATAATAGTTAATAAAAAAAAAATATTAAAAAAAAATAACCATATATGTCATTGTTCGGTTATGAATGAGTATGCTTACAACTAATTATGGAATATGGCCTCTTTTAAACAATGATAACACGAGACATTTATGTGGAATGATATGCATTACATTAAAAATTTAATAATAATAATAATAATTTCCGTTTGACGAAGCTCGACCCTGGCAGTGCCAGAGAATAAAAATTATTTCATTTCTACCAAAATAATAGTAATAATAACAATTTCATTTTTATCCCTAAGGAAATTTGTTTGACAGTAGTCTGTAACACATAAGAAAATATTTCATTATGTAGGTATTAAGTATCCTATTCAATTTACTTCCATCTAACGTATCATTGTAATGCCTGTTAAAAGAAGTTTAATTTATTAAAATGCATAGATTTTCAACTCTAACTCTCATTTTTTAGTTGTGATTCGATAATAACATTAATGTTTAGTGGGTTACCGGTTAGCCAGATTTTGTGCATGTTTTCCAGAGAACATCTGAGACTATTTCTGTATGACTAAATCGTTTTCCCATAAAAGTTCTGGCTTTTGATAGGAGAAAATGTGTAATCGTACCGTGCGGAAAAAAAAAGTATTTAATTTACTTATGGTCTGTATTGTAATGTTGGAAAGAGGACTGCTTATTTCTCAATGACGCCAAACATGCACATACATGTATAGGATAATCTTTATTAATAAAATAAAAACAAGCAAAATATTGTTTAAAAATTCTTTAAAAAAAAAACTTTATCTTAACTATTCACCCACAACTATATATCTTAGAATGTAAAAGTTATTTCCCTTTTTCAATATCAAGTAAAATAATTGATTACCAATAGTTAGTGGACTAATTTGTCAATTTTTTAAATAGATTCATGCTTTGTTAAGTAAAGTTATAATAACAATAATTTTTGTTTTATTATTGTTTTTTACCGTTTCAACTTGATCCGAGAATGGGGGTGGGGCGGTGGTAGAAATAACGTGTTCCAACTTTTGAACAGACAGACAGACAGACAGAGTGAATTGATATAAACTTTGTGATAAAAAAACATCCTTTTCTGTTTCTAACTCAGCGAGTTTCACTAAAGGATATAAATAAATGATTGGCTGACTGTGAATTGAATTAGTTAATAATATCACTTATGAGTCTGATAGATTTTTTTGTCAATGTGGAAAGAGCAAAAAGAGGAGGCTTAATAAATTATACCTTTTTAAAATCCTATTGAGATAATTTTATAGAAGCTTATCATTAAGCACTTGACAGAAACACATTTACAAGGGATATTAAACACTACAGAGTTACTTGGCAAGCTGTGCAATAGAGTTAGTAGATCTCATAAACCTAATCAAAATACTGCGAGCAGCTGGTTTGTAAATGGTCTGTACAACTTTATTCAAACGGCCGTAAACATATGTTCAATGATATTTTATCACTATTATTAACAATGCATACATACGCTCAATATTTAAGTGAACTAGAGAACAAAGTTCTGTTTATATTATTTTGTTGCATCAAAACTTGTTTCTCCTTTTTCAGTTTAATGGTTTGGTGAGTCAAACATTTAATTCATTCTCTATTGTACCCTTAAAATAGACATCGATATTGCAGTTTTTACTACATATTTTGAACATAAGAAATTAAGCATTGATAATTACGATAATAATTGATAATAATATTGATAATGATAATATTTATTTCCACCAAGCACCTTAGATGCAATACTACATTCACCAAACTTTTAACATTAGTTAATCTTATATAGGTGATGTCATATATAACAACTGAAGGGGCACCGTATGTATAATATGTATGAACTTAAAAAAAAATCTAAAAGATATTGTCATTTGTTAGGTATTAGGGTTAGGACATGGTGTCATAGATGATTGCCTAAAATAGAATTAGCAAAGTGACAGTAATATACTATAAAGAGTGTGTAACTTGGAACTATGACGCCATGTCCAAAAATAAAATACAAACTCCATCCGACATTAGACATATTAATTTGATTTCTATTGCTTTAAAATGAAGATCTAGAATCATTATTAATATTTTATAATAAGTTAACAATCTTTATCCTACAAATGCAAGTGAAATGTCAATTTTATATTTTTTTTTTGTTCTGTATTATTATAATCGAAATGTTGTTCACATTTCTCATTAAATCTATAAAAAGACCTAAACTATGTTTAAAGTACAGCTATACCGGTACAGTCAGCAATGCGTTATTAACTCTAAATATCCATTGGACAGCAAAAAGACTTAATAATAGCAGGGGGAAAAGTTCATTAACGCTATTTCGGCGTCTGCTATAAAGTAATTAACTTAACTAATTGAGAGCAGACATAGACGGCGAAAAGAGACTCTAAATCAACCACCAGCGGACAATGGTTATGTCTGCTTTGGATATGGCAAAATATGTAGGTCGCAGTTGGAGCTGCGTAGCTTCTTGAAATACTGCACTCCTCATTAATATTCAGATTCGAAGACAAGCCTTATTATAAATACGAAACAATTTCATTTGGCGTATCGTCCCAATTGTTACTAAATAAGATGATCTCAAGACAAAGAACCAAGATTATGTGTAAAATACAATATTAAATATGTATATAACTCCTACATTTTTAATACACTTTAAATTTCAATTAATTTTTTTATCCGTATTTGATTGTCTTTATTATTTTATTTTCATTGACATTGCTCAGTCACATGACTCGGTCACATTACACTAAGACTAATTGTATAAAACAAAACATTCTAATTTTATTGATTACAAAATAACAATGCTAAGCAAAGCGCCAAGGCATATTCATGGCATACAATTACACTTCATAAATAAAACAAACCTTTAAAAAAACACAATAAAGTGACTGCGCTATAATGCTGCTGGTTTAATACTATATTTACAGCAACCCTCTTTTGTTTCTATCGTCTAAACAATGGAAGTCTGTTGTATTCCATTTGTTTTTGCGCTTGATATATCTTTCACATCTTTCTTTTCTCTTGAAATCCAATGCATAATAGATGATATTATTTCAAACAGATAATCAGGTTTAGCATTGAGCTAATTAACTGTATTGAAACAATAAACTTTTTTTTTTGATTTTCCGAGATAAAGATGGCACATGTTATGTTTAGGATTCTTAACATCTCAGTTCTAATTGTTGTTGAAGTCATTGTTTCTTTAATGAAAGAAAGCCAGGAAATGAGAAATCCGACTCAAACTGTTATACCTTCGCTTTTTTTGCTCCCTACAATCTTTGTTAGTTGTTTTGTTTTTGAGCTAGATGGACTTTAATTATGTATGGGACAGTGAGCACACATTTATTTCAAATCTATTATTATAAAACAATTTAAATAACTGATTAGCCAGATTTTCATGTTCCAGTTTTTCATTGTTTTATTCAATTAAAATGAGACAATGCACAATTTGGTTTACATTTGATATAGAGTGAGCAAGTTTATCAGTTCACTTCTGCCACACATACAATTTGAACATTTGTTTTATTATTAGGAAAAGAAGCTATAGTAAAAAAAAACAACTATTAGGCTGCAGTTTAGGTGAACATAAATAGTAGATTCAGGGGGAACTCTTTTAAAATAAAAGATAAAGAAATGCAAGGCCAAATGTAAAAGTCCTGGAAATAAAAAAGTTGCGAAAATAAATACGAAATAAAACTAGATAATAATACAATGAACAAATATAGGAACCTGGTATATATAAATTTGAGAAATTGTTGCATTTGCCTTTTTGATAAACATTAGAATATTCTTTATTTTGTTCAATGAGAGGTCAGTATTTTCTCCGTAGTAAACAAATTTCTCTCAATGGGCTCTGTGTAGTGTATGACAATGTGAGGTCAGTATCTTCACCGTAGTAAACAAATACCTCTCAATGGGCACTGTGTAGTGCATGACAATGAATTTCGTGTTCTGTTGAAAGAATGTCGGTGACACTGTCAAATACAAACTACTTGTCCAAGATTGGAATAATAGTAGGCTAATAATATAATTTCTATTGCGCTGTTAACCAAGTGTAACCCCTCAACATTGTAATCTACAATGAAATAGTGTGAAATGAGCGTCACCTTTATCATCATTATTAATCCTATTGGGTCAAAGACTCTTTTCAGATGGTCATAGACTAGCATTATCTTTAAATGGTCGTAGACTATAATCAACTATCTAGGCTACATATTGTCGCGATTGCTGCAAAGCATTCTACAATGATTCTTTTTTTTTTTAATATTTTTTTCCTCTGTTAATTCTTGTTGAAGTTGAACGCAACACCAGACAATCAATTATTCAACATTCTTTAAAGGAAGCTTCTTTTCAGCTGTTTAGTTTCACCTGATACCTTCTTCTGGTGCAGCCTCATTTTTTATGCATCGCCATTGTTCAATAGTTCATATTCTGTCCGAAGTCCCATAGTGCGATTATAGGCCGTAACGTTTGGCTTTGTCATTGCTAGCTTTACCCTAGGCCATTCAAAACTATTATTCTCACATTCTGTAGCCAGGGATTAAAAATAATCTAACCATTTATTTATCATTTAAGTCTTTTTTTTTAAATCAATTATTATATTTTCTTTTTTTGATTTCGTTTTGAAAGATAATATTATTTTCTAAATCAAATAGACAATGAAAACACTGAAAACAAATTGTAGAACGACCTAGGACTCCAAGTAAACTACCAGCATTTTAATTTAAATTTTAAATCTTTTTGTTTAGTTCAAATTATGATATTAATTACATAAATAGATGACCTAAAGTTCAGTTCTAAGCATGACAAGATGTCAGTATGTGGATTTTTAGGAACTTTCTTCTTCGAAAGCTTCTATATGAATACACTTACAGTGTTAATACATGCCATTTTTTGTGAATATTGAATTAGATTGTTTTAAAATTTGAACACATTTCTCTTATTTTCTAATATTAAATATTCAAATTTGATAAAAACTATACATTTTGAAATCGAAAAGACCCTGAACTCACAAGCATTTGACGCTAGCTCGAATAATATACAAATTAATAATTTTGATCAACATAAATATTTCTAACAGCTATTTTTTAGTGTGCGGAAAATACTCAATAGATAGTTATTTATAAGCTAACAAAAAATGGCCAATCACACTTTAACATAACTATTTAAATATTTATTAAGTAAATGGTCACTTGCCTATCAGATTTCTTAAAATGATTTTTTTTAATTGCTTTTATATAGCTCATCTTATATGTCTGGAGTATGAACAGTGCACTATGGTACAATTTGTGTGTGTGTGGACCAGTTGGGAGCGGGAGTATCTTGGAGAAGTTTTCCGTGCTGCCTTTAAGGGCCCAGCAAATACAACTCTATTCAGGATTCGAACTCAAGCTTCTTGTTGGGTAACCAAGCCGTAGCCAAGCACCCACACATTGCACAATTTGAGAAAATATAATCGTAAATGATAACCTTTAAAAAGAGTGTAAATAATAGTGTACATAGATGTTTCCTTTTATTTATTTTATTTTGTACATTATTATATGTCAATTTAGTTTTTGTTTCGCATATTTTGATAGCTTACTAATTATAGCTCATAAGTATGAATGTTAAAAGCTTATTATATCTATTGAATCTGCGTGGCGTGTATTGAAAAGAAAGCGACATAGTCCAGTCTACATCTCTGTATCCGTTGATCTATAATCTAACACCCATTGGTTTGAATTTGAAATAGATGTGGTGGGGTTGGAAAGGTTTGGGATCAAAGCGAGATAGAATGCAGACGACAATGAAAAGGTCTGTCGCTGTAAATGTCAGGTATTCACTGTCATTACAGGGAAAAGAAATGACGCTTACAAAAGCGTTCTATGTAACACTATATGTCAATAATATGGCTTTGAAATGTTATCCATGACAAATTGTTTCAATTGAAGCCATGTCAGGCAGATCCGATTACATCGGATAGGTCTACACTTTCTCCAGAGGAATACAGGGTTCAGTTTAACATCGATTATTATTAGACTGTTTTTTTTTTCGTCATTCTATGATGGTAGCTTTTAACCGGAGTGTTCTTACAACTGGGTGCTTAGAAGTGAGCACCAGGCGATAACGAAACTAGTATTCCTTATTTATTAGAAAAAAAGAATAACATTACAAATGTTTTTTTTTAATAATCAATTGCTACTTTATGAAGCTGATGGTATCCTATAATTTCTTATTCTATTTTTTTCTTCAATATTTCAAGTAGTCATTCCAGTGAGAGCTTTGCACCAACCAAGCTCTTCTAGTCAATTCAGCTAACTTCTACATAAGACGGTGCGCAAAATGTTCATGAACATCGGTTTGTTTATTTAGCTCTTTAGTGAATACAAAACACATTTGAGTTGAGTGCGGGAATACCCGTTGAAAGTGCGTTCAAAATACTTTTAAAAATTTTAACGGTCAAGCTAGAGTTTTCCTTGTGTGCCAAGTTAGCTAGTAATTTATTTTTTCACAAAAATATATGTCAAAGTTCTAGAAAAAAAATGTTAGAAAATTGTTTGAGCCATTTTTGAAATATCTGTCCAGTGTCCAGATTCCACCCAATGCAGGTCCAACTTTTTTTTTTTTTAGCCCATGAATAGTTTGCAAGCTGAGAGGAGGAAATTCTAAAAATAAGCTTGACAACATAAAATGCGTACATGTCAGAATGTAACAAATAGATACTATTATTATTATTACTATTCTGAAAAATGACCATGTCAGCATTAGATCTAGCTCTAGGAAATGTTTCCTCGCGATCTACCTTTATTCACTTGTCTTTATTCCAGATTTCTTTTTTAGGATGTTCATAAAATTGAGCCTACGTAGATAACAATAAAGAAAAAGTAAAGTACCCCTTTAAGGCCTTATAGGTTCGAATCTCGGTGAACACTGGGATATTTAATTTCAGGATCTATTGGCGCCCTGAGTCCGCCCAACGTCCATAAATAGATCCAGAATTTTGTTGTATTCAGATGTAATGATAAGTTATACATTTTTAAAAGCATATATTATTTTTAAAGCAATTTTGAAACACCGTAGAATCAAATGGAATCTCAAAATATAAAAGAAGAGCTATAGCAGTAAAGAAACAGTCTCTACAATATGCAATGGCAACGCTGTGTCAATATATTTTATTTTTTGCCAATGACTTAGCTATTGTCTTCCAAGCGAACTATATTGTTATATTGCCAGCAAACGAACTAAATTTCTATACATGTATTATCGGCAAATGAACTATATTGCTATATTGCAGGCAAGCTTCTGATCGAGTCTAACATAGTCTGATTGAATAGTACACAATATCATTATTCACAAAACTGTTTCAATAGTACTTTGTATTCTATTAAAGTGTTTCACTTGTTCGAATATGAGATTTTTTTTGATTTTTTTTTCATATTCATATTATAGAAGTTCTTTGATGGTGTGATTCTAGATCTAGAACTACTTCAGTATCTCTTAAATACATAATCAATAGATTCATGTGTGCTTTAAGTGCGGAAGTATAAAGGAAAAAACTACAAAATCGAAGCTCTGGGTATCAAGCATTCAAATTGTTGCTATTTTCATTTATAACCATTTCAAGATTTCATTTAACAAACTGAAATGTAAGCCCGGATTTCTTTCGTAACACGTGAGCTCTTCCTTTCTATGTCTTCAAAAAGTAAAATGAAAGTAAATTTATTATATCTATTTTGAAACAACTTAAACTGGTAAGTGGTTGACCTCGTCCAAGATTTATTCCTTTTTTCTCTTGAGACTTTAAAAGATGGGATAGGGCAAGTAGCACACACTGTTTAAAACTGTGGATATCTATTGTAGCTACATTCATTTAAAATATGGTTTTATGTAGTGGCTACACTTTTATAAATTGTAAATAATATAGCTTCAACCAATAAAATTGTTTCTATCTGTGCTATAGATTCAATACGATTGTAGTGTTTATTCAACTTTATTGGATCCTTATTTTTTTTCCTCGACTGATTGTCTCATATCGCTGAATAATAAAAAAATTTGTCAATAAAATTTTCTTTTACTAATGTATTATCTATATTAAAACAACTACATTTTTTTTCAGTGCTTTGACAAGGGGCGCCGTGGATACAATTGACGTTGTGTCATTTCAAAATGTTTTAGAACTGAAGCTGAATATCAAACAGATGTCATGGAGAAAATGTTTATTGACATTTATTGTCAACTAAAAACGTTGAATTAAATATCAGTCCTATTGAAGAGAATACAAACAGTCTGGGGATAACGATATTTCATTCGAGAGTCTTGTGTCTAGTGTGACAGTGGTTTTACCCACCAACTTTATAGAACTTTGAATAGTCTCGTCTCAAATATAAACATTCTGTCTAATGGAAACGTTGTCCGTGCAATAGATTGCTGAGTTTTGTTGACACAATTAGTTGACAGATGAGTTTCAAAACTGTTTACAAATAGGCTACTTATATGGAGCTCAACGGATAATGTTGATGATGTTTGAGTCTCTATTTAACATGCACGACAAGATTTATATATGGATACGCGTAGGACATAATTATCATTTGTTTTAAAGAGACACCAGTAATTTATAAGATAAGATAAGATTAGATAAGATTAATTAAGATATTTTAAATCGCATTACTTTCGAATTAAAAAGTACGTAAAAGTATATTTTAACTATCAATTAGATTTCTAGATCTTATGTTACTGTATTCAATTATTTTCGATTTACGCGTCCAAAATATACAAATTGAAATCATCTTGGACATTTCATTGTAGTTAATGTACAAACAGACAACTTATAATCCCCCTTCCCTAGAAAACAAAAGTCAATAGTGTGTATTCTGGAGATAATTCCTCCGTGTTTGTAAGTTTGGTTCATCTTAGATAATAATTATCATAATGATGACCAAACGTATGGCGTAAATATCATAGAACATGTAGTTAGAGGAGAAGGAGAAGTTTTGTGCCTGGATATAGTTTTAGGATACATATTTAGGATACATAGTTAGGGTGCACTTGTGTCTTCCAACAAGGATCGTGGACGGCTAAGTTAACTAAAATGAATAGATTCTCATCAGTAACTATAAGTGTCAACATTCTTTATATATAAGTAAATAAAACAAATAAAAGGCGAACAACAGACTGAACCTGATGGATTGGTCATTTTACAAGGACTTATTTTGGAATAGAATTAGATCTAGAAGACATCAGCGCCTATTTTGGAACAGAATTAGATCTAGAAGACATCAGCGCCTTTAAAAGTTTAATTATTGATCTTTTGCTTGTGCCTATCAAATTTAATCTTGTGGCAGATCTTTTGAATCACTTATAAAACAAACCAGATGTATGTAGATCATTGACCAGTTGCCTACAAACACAGACAATTTCATACAAAAAAGAGTTTGTAAGATTTAATAAAGTAAATGAATATAAAATCTTTAAAATTTGGTTCTTACCATCTGAATGTTGTGATGTAATCAATCCTGGATACCATGGGTACCAAAGTCCAAAACTAGCTGCCCTGGAGGCTAGCCCCGGTGCCAGCCGTGCCTGGTCTGAGTATAACTGAAATCTTTGATACAAGTCCGAAATACTAGTGACCACCGCCTCTTTGCTGGCATCTCTTCGCGTCCTTTCGCAAACACTGTCTTCGGTATCATCGTCCCTCCTGTCGTCGCCATGGCTTGGGGACCTCCTTGCCCCATCGGTTTTGTCCTCTCCTAGGATGCTGCTGATGGAAAATGACGATTTCTTCAGGGGCGCCACCACCGAAGTTGGGGTCTTTACGGGCGACTTCGGGGATGTGGACGACAGCGTTGGGGATAACGCTGATGGCGTTGTAGGCGATGAAGTCTTGGAAGAAGGTAAAACGGAATCGTCTGTTGCCATGGCGTAGCGCTCAGAGAGTAAGGGATGTGGCGGTGTACTATTGAAACAAAACATTCAATATAGGAAGCGAATGCCGCGCCAACTATTCTGACTTCTGAACACAAACAAAATAAACTGTTCCAAACATGACTTCCTTTAAAAAAAGCATCATGGAAGGAAAAATAAAATTCAAAAGTACGACTCCAGGTTTTAAAGTTTTTAATACTTAAAATTTTCCATTCACTTAATAATTATAAGAATTTCACGTCCTAAGAGTGAGTAAATTACGATTAGAGATATTTTTTAAAATAATGTAATTAAACCAATAATTGATAACTATTTTATACAATTTTAAAATTATTCGAAATAAAAGTATATCACAACTGCGAACGCATAATATAATATATTATACAATGTAGAACCAGTAGGCCTATTGAAGAGTGAACTGGGTTTCTGCATATGCATGGAAACACTTTTCAAAAAATGCAGTAGGCCTAGCACTTTCTGTAGAAGAACAATCAACTGCTGAGTGAGAGCTTAGGAACTCGATATCCCCCCTTCGAGGACAAGAGATTTGTTGAAATAATAAAACGCTTGGCTTGTTTTCGCCCTCGTTATAAGCGCGGAGTTGACTGCTTCAGTGGTATGACACGGCCCTTTTTGCCGCGATCGTTTGCTTTTTTTTTCCCCTATTTTCCAGTGGTGTATAAGCCGTCGAAACGGCGCCTTCCGTCATTCGGTTTGATAATCTCAAAATAATAACTGTCCCCGCGATTAGGCGTCTGTCAAACTCCAGGCAGAGGCACTGATTGGCCAAATACAAAACATAATAGGATTAATGAGAAGAGCAGACGTCAGCTGGGCTCCGCCCCCTCAATCAGTAGCGATCGAAATCCCGCGATAACGCCGTGCGGCGATTGGCTGGGCACAAATTGCGACAATCACCCACGGTGACGGGAAGATGTGAGCGCGGGGAACAAAGGCGCAGGTTCCAGTGGCATCAAGACGATGGAGATCATGTGATGTGTGCAGTCATCTGGAACCAAAGCAGCCGCCAACAAGTCACCAGTACACTGAGAAGTTTTTCAAATTCAAGAAAGAAAAAAAAATGTCAATTTAAAGTTTCTTTCCCACTTCTGCTATTAATGGCTTCAGTCGCCATAGCCAAATGCTGCAGTTAGTAATAACAATGGGACTTTTTTGTTGCAATTGAAATGTGAAATATTAAGCTTATTGTCAAAATAATTTGTCAATTTTGTTTGTCAAAAAATGGGGGTTTATCCGAAAATTAGAAGAAAAAAAAAAGAATCTATTAGAGTGAGAAAGATAGAGACTGGTAGAAGGAGAGAAAAAGATAAGAAGAAAGAGGGAGAGAACGAAAGAGAATGTGAAAAAAGAGGGAGAGAGAGATTGAGAAAGGGAGAGAGAAATATAAAAAAAAGAGGGAGAAGGAGACTGAAAGAAAGGGGGAGAAAAAAAGAGAGAGAGAAAGAAAGAGTCATAAAAAGAAAAGCGGGAGAACGAGAGAGAAAGAGAGAGAGAAAAAATGAACGAAAAAGGAGAGTTCGAAAGAGAACGTGAGAAATAGATAGAAAGAAAGAAAGAGAGAGAGAGAGTGAGAGAACAAAAGAAAGAAAGAAAGAAAGAATCACAGCTGTTTGAAGCAATTTCAACAATTCTGTAGGCCCTGCCAGTGTCTTTTCTATTCAGCTAGAGCCCGTGTAGAACTGAACATAACAGTGTTTACTTGTATTGAGTCCAGTGTTTACTTGTATTGAGACCAGTGTTTACTTGTATTGAGACCAGTGTTTACTTGTATTGAGACTAGTTTCTTACTTGAAATAGGGAGGGGAACGGGAGGTAGCCTATGAAGAGTGGAGAGAGCTTTGATATATATATATATATCAAGAGAGAGAGAGAGAGAGAGAGAGAGCATACATAACAGTCTGAACAACAGCAAATTACATTTGTACAAAATGTATGCGATAGTTAATACGAACAAACCAAGGTCAATGTGAGGGTTGAGCCAACTTTTGCTTTATTAAAGAAAGAATTCTCGAGGCAGTAGTTGCCAGATTACAACGTTTGTCGACTTCTGCATGAAGTCTAGTAGTGTCTTTAAACTTGGTAACAAGTTAGGAAGAAGGAGCAAACAATCTCACACATCTTACGCCACTTTTTAAGATGGAAAGTTAGAAATATTTAAATATTTATTCTGCTACAAAGAAAATGTTTGAACTAATTCTGTTGCTTGCATCATGTATCCTCGAATGACAATTAAAGAGAGAAAAAAAAAAAGAAAACTACCAATGGAAAAACTTTGTATGATGAAAAAAATTCCATTCTCTGACGGTTTTAAGCGACGCATGGCTGCCTGGTCGAGCGATATACTCGCTGGTCTGTCGTTCGGTCGTCTCGATGGTCCCGGGTTCATAGCTACCCCACTGCCAGCCTCCGTCATCTAGCTGGAGGTTTGGACTAGAAATGCTGCATGTAAATCATTTTACCGACATCTCTTTTTACCCCTGTCAAATCCTTATTCGACACCCAAGGGGTTCGCGACCCACAGGATGAGAAGTGCTATCCTAAAATATGCCTCTTGAACTATCAAACAGATGGTCCCGAGTTTGAACCTCTATCGCTTCCGTCCCCTGTAGGAGTTTGGGGTTTTAAGACATAATGATTATCGTTTCTTAAGGAACGTACGAGACTTATATGACACATTTGTGTGCATGCAACAAACCCATTAAGCCTATATTTCAAAATTAGAATATAAATGTTTTAAAATTTCTAGATTGCTGTTGCCTATCGGTAAATCCGGCCCTGTTTGATAATTTGTCCTTACATGCCGCACACAAATAACAAACACAACTCCTGGTATATAGTGTACAGTGCCTGCTAGATGAACTTCGAAAGATGAAGTTCACTTGCCTTGAGAAAGTGCCGGCTTAGATTTAAAGGCTTTAAACTTTATTGAGATACGGGACCCTTTTTGGGACCCTTTATACGTTCAGACATTATATGTCAGTGCTGGATATTGCTTGGGGGCGCATAGCTAAAGTTTGAGTTGTCTGTTGGTAAAACAGGCCCTCATTGAGTTGAAGGTTTGAGGCTCTCGCTGAGATGTCTTTGTTCACTAGCTTTTTAAAAGGGCATCATTTTATTTTAGTTTTAACAACGGGTAATTACATTGCCGCCTATTATAACGCATAAGGATCCATAATCACGCATACTCACAAATACACACACACACACACACATGCAAATGACATTTTGGGATCCTAAACATCTGAGTCTGCCCAAGACTCCGAATTCACATCTCTCAGATTCGTGTTAGTAACTCAGGTGTGTGTATGTAATTGTGAACGTGTGTGTATTGGTGTTCAAATGTGTGTTTATGTAAAGTTGAGTGTGTGTGTGTATGTGTGTGTGTGTGTTTGAAAAGGAAAGGAAAAACAAACGTGAGTGACAAGGGTATTGTCCAACCTTGAGCTACCATTATCTTCATTACTGGAATCACCAGGGCGGATGGCGCAGGGGGGGGGGGGGGAGTTGGGAGGAGTCACGCCAAAGGGAGAAAGTTCAAAGTTTAATTAATGGTCAATGACGTCACCGACTGGCTCACAAAACCACGAGGTACTGAGATGACCACTTTGGCGACACCCAGAGACAATAATGTCCTGATGCTGATGTGTACAGACAATGAGAGGAAGTGACTCCTTCGGTTAGGTGAGACAAAAATTCAGCGCTGCAAGACACCTGCGCTCAGTGGAACACAGAGAAAATCCATGCAATAAAAGACCTCATCTATTAAACATTAGCAAACAATACAGGGAAATTTCATAAATGTCCTAGAGTGTTTGCTTTCCTTTTCCTTATTTAGTATTAGTACCCATCCACTCCCCTCAAATATACCTCAAAGACATTTGTTGTTTTTTGTTTTAATTTTACAATTTTTATTTACTTGACAATTACTTTCCTAGTGTAATGCTTCAAATGCCGAATTTTAGTAAGTTCCATCCCTCGAAAAGTTCTTTGAGAAATCCTCTACTATCTTTAATCTTAAATACAATTGTAATAAATAATATTAATATATTTAATAAGAAAATATGAAACCATACCATTTTAAAAACAAAGCTTATATTAAGCGTACTTGTGTCAATTAGTTTGAAGCAGTCATGCAGTTAAATTTGTAATAGATCTAGAGTAACAATAAAAAAGCATTTATAAAAAAAATACATGTTCCTATTTTAAGCAAAACAACTTCCTAACACCAAAGTATGGCTTGAAAATCTCTCCAACAGGCTTTGGTACATCGAATTTCCATACGGCACCATCCCGAACATTTAATTAACGTTATTAGATTTATCCTCTTATTTTTAAATTTAACATTGCATTCAGTCTATCAATAGATTATCTAGGCTTTTTTTTCATAAATGTTATCTAAATTACTACATTATTCCAAATTTATATTTTAGATCTAGATCTAGTAGATATAGATCTTAAGAGTGCTAAATCAGAAGTTTATTTTAGGTAGATCTACATCCTCATTCTAGTTCCATTTAAATGAAAATGCCAATAGCTCTGTTGGTAACTGTGCTGGGCCATTGAGCAGACGTTGCCGAAGTACAAGCTCGATGCCTTGTTCTTTTCTTTTATTACAAATCAATACCAAAAGATTATCTAAAATCGCTCTTCTGACATATTGTACATATTCTGTAGTTGTCATTCCGTAATGTGTGATATATCTCTTTATCAATAATAGGCTATTAGTTTGTTATTAAGTTAACAGCAATGCCTGGTCTTAGCTTATCAAAACTTCATACATTGAGTACACCAGATACTCCCCCTCCCCCCCCCCCCCCCCGAAAAAAAAAAGCTGACTATTTATAATTTTATAGTTATCTGCTATTGCAGAATTTCACGATAAACTAAACAATGCCAATACACTAAACTATAAACTTCACTGTTATCAACTGGATTAACAAGAAGATATAATTTTAACAAATCATGATAGCTGATCGTCGTATCAAATTTCCTTACTCCTTTGTTTCCACTAGACGTAGAGTGAAAGTCTTAAGCTCCCTCTAAGCCCCTTCCATAATTGAAATAATTTTGTGCTACAAATAGAACATTTGATTCTGTAGAGCTAAAAAGTGCACAGATTTTTATATACCTTTAAAATAAAAAAAACAAACTTATCAACATTATTTGTTAGTTTGTAAAATCACTCCAATGTTTTACATCTCCTTTATTTTGTACACCGGATACACCGAAAGGCTTGCTATGAAAATCTTCAACATAACAAAATCTCAAATCGACCCAGTAGACTGACTTCTGCTTCTTACAATATTTTCTAAGTTTAAAAGGCGCATTCCACTCAAATTCTGGTGTAACAGATGTTATACAAACTTTCAGGATACCCAAGCGCAGAATGAAATAATTAGTTGTGGGTCGTTTGTACAATATCATCAGTGGGTAGGGGGTCTGAGCTTATTGTCAAACTAGTAACTGTTAATGACACTTTAACAGAGCATGACGGGGCGGGAAATGAACTGCTGTGTCTAATCCTATTGAACGCTTCAGTTGCGAAGTCATCGACAGATGAAAGCTCATTAGCCATCTCGCTGACTGACCAGCGAGGCTAGCCGGAAGTACGTCATGAAAATTGTGTTACCAAACGCTAACCCGTTACCTTAAGATTCTCATGCATTTTAAATTTAAAAATTAACTCAACCGTGCGTGGTCTGGTTTAAAAAAAAGTTAAATTTGCCAACATGAAATTCGTAATGCACTGTTTAGCGGCTCCGTTAGTGGGAGAGCCGCTTTTAGTTTTGTGTAGTCTGTCAGCCAGTTTCATGTTTAGATCTCAAAAGCTACAAAAGCTATTAAAATCTAATTTCACCTTCTTATTTGTTACCTAAGTTTAGGTGCAATACATCAGCTTAGACAGGGGGGAAGGATGTTTCGAAGTTTAAATGAAATCCTAATATCAGGTACCCTTAGAGCTGTGTGTACTCAGAGGAGCCCTCAAGATCCCAAAGTAAAAATTCTCAGTTTCCACCAGGATTAGAAACCAGTACCAAGTGTGTCCAAGAGAAGCAGGATATTGCACTGTAAACAACTAAGAATATGCGTTTTTTTTTAACATCAAATTAATTTCTTTTAATTGATTATGCAAGCCATTTTTTTTTTCAGAAAAAACATTCTCCAGTTTTAATACAACTCATAAATCTTAGGGGAATGATAATAAGGAAAGCTAAATTTTGTGTAACTTGTTTTCTAATAACATCCATGCATAGGCTACTGTTTTGTCCAATATGGAAATTATCTTATAACAAGGAAATATTTTTAGAATACTTAAAAAAACAACAACCTAGATTAAGCGTACTTGTATCAATTTGTTTGCATCTGTCATGTAATTAAATTTGTAATTAAGAAAACATTTATAAAAAATAGGGGGAAACGACCTGACATGGCTCAAGCCTTTTCAGACTTCTCAAGCCAACACGATAACCAATCTGCTGGTGAAGAGCTTATGAACATGTAACATTATTTTTAGAGTCTCGACCTATTTTTCAGGTTTGTGTTCACTAAGACCCAGACGACGACCTATAAAGGAGACTAATTCAGCTTATACTACCTATTAAGTCAATTAAAATTTCTTTCTCTTGTTCGAGATGCCAAACAAATTAATATATGTGTTGAAATAATTGTGCAAAATTTTAGCTTGATCCTGTATCGGAAGTGGGTGTTCAAACTTTTTGCCAGACAGCCAAATTTGTGTTTGTTTTTCGTCATCGATGCTTTGAGTATAAAAGTATTATGTTTGGAACTGAAATGTCCTGATATATTATAGTCCTTATAAACGGACATGGTTTCTTTGCATATGAAATTAATATTGCGAAAAAAAAAAGTACTTCCATATCAACTTCAGAAACTAATGTACACCTCTCGGCATTCTATTGGTCAGATGATGTTTCTATAGCCAACTGTTAACGAAAGCGTCATGTTACCAGAGCAACGACCAACCGCCTTTACTTTTCAACTAGTGTCAGGTCACTAAAAAAAGCTGGCTGTACTCAGGGGCGATCTAAAACGTACACCACATTAGCTGATCATAAAACTCTTTCAATGGAGCAACAACTTTGAGTGAATCATAGATGTTACTATTCTCAATAAAATTACTCCAATGGTTTATCCATTGGACCTCATTCACCAATCGTAAACAAACACCCCTCAAGTCACGTGACAACCATCAGCTTAATCTAGACACCAACATGGAATCTATTGTTAGAAAACCACTCTTGCTTGTAAATTTTACTTTTGTTAACTTGTTAGAATATTGCGATGTTATAAATGCAGCACATGCTTGTGAAAATGATTACAGGCACGTAATTATCAAAGGACAAACATTGTTCAAAGAACATTTTGTGACATATTAGATTTAAATCTGATGAAGAAAAACGTTTTCACTACGTTCATGCTCGAGTCAAAGCCGAGATAAAGAAACGTTCTGCGTACAATGTTACTGGAGTGATTAGCTACAATGGAAAGGTAAGCTACTTTTAAATTACCATAGAATCTATGACTATCGAACTATAGAGTATAGATCTATGATCTAGATTAGTCAATCTACTATCTTAAAAACTAGATCTAGATCTAGTACTTATTTAACTTATTAGTTAGGCCTACTAGATTACCAGGCACTATTACTGAGTATTAGTATTATGACTAGAAATGTTGAAAATTAATGATTATAGATCTACTAATTTATTAATTATGTAATACATTATAAATAATAAAAACGATAAATTTAGCAAGTAATATAGTCTCTAGATCTACCTGGATCTAGATTAATTTGACTTGAGATATAGAATTATAGGCCTATGCTATGTAATTCTTTTGATTGTAGTCAAGACCTTCTTTACTAGATCTAGATATATATATATATATTATATATAGACTTATACTTATAGTCCTAGTCTAGACTGTCTAGAGCAGTGTTTCCCAAACCTTTTCCTTATCGGAACACTTCGCACACTATGAGTATTTAGCGGAAAACTTTTCACATGGTAACCTACTAATTAATTATTCCAGTAGTTCATGGAACACTTATTCAGGCGTAAGGTTCTGCGGAACACATTTTGAGAAACACTTGTCTAGAGTGATTCTAGAGATTAGATCTGGAATAGGGCTAGTTCTAGAAATCAAGATATATATATATATTATTTACTTATCACCTAGAACAGAGTGACAAGATTTATAATGTTATTAACACAATTTAGTCATGAACATTGTAGGCTTAAATATAATTCTAAACTGATAAATATAGATGTCTACTACATTTTATCTACATTATAGATTTAATTTATATTAGAAATCATATATTCAGAGGCAGTGCAAGAGGTATACGAAGTGGGCATAATCTACAACCTGTGAGTGGGGGTTTTATAAAATTAGTCTATGCACACTTATTAATTTTAGAACATCTAATGCATTTATATATCTGTAATTATTAATTTTTTTAAAAATATATTTATTCTTTCAGGTCATTGAAGGAGAGTGTCAGTGTGCAGGGGGTTGCATGTTCGCCTGTTGTAAACATCTTTTTGGTCTTCTGTCTGCTCTAGAAGACTATAGCAGAAAAGAAATGTATGCAGCACCAACAGACAAAATTCAGACATGGCATCAACCTGCACCTAAAGCAATTTCACCTCAGAAAACGAAGGATAGTTTTAGATGTGATAAGATTGGTCTAACAAATTTTGATACCAGTGTTTCAATGTCTGCCTTACCTCAGAACACTCCTATATTTTCAGTTCTGCAAGCCGATCCTAAAAAATTTACCTCTGACATTATTTTCTAAAACAGAACTATACCTTTGCCAGCTTTTGTCTTATCAGACATTGGCAAAGACCTACCAGCTGAACTTCCTCTTTTTCAAATTGTTTTTTATCATGAAAAAGTGAAAAAAAATCTTGACGAACTTGTGTATTTAGAAAGAGAGACAATGCTGCAAAATTCTGAGCAGTGGCGCAGAGAAAGAATTTATCGACTAACAGCATCAAATGTCCATACAATTCTAAAGAAGCAGGATAATTTTGTGGATTTCGCTGCTTCTTTACTGGCAAATAGTAGAAAAGATTTTAGTGCTGTTTTGCCTGTGAGATTGGGTAAACTAAGGGAACTCAAAAATATTTTGAGAAATAAATTCTCCAAACATATATTCCGCAACACTGGACTAGTTTTTCACCCACTTTCCTTTTATTGGAGCTTCTCCTGACGGGCTGCTTTACCATCCTGACAATCCAATGATTGTAGAGATCAAATGTATATACAATCCTTCCAGACAAAGTCTTATTCAGTTATCTGATAAAAGGAAAGATTTTTGTCTTGAATTTTCTAAAGACAAAGGCAACTTTGTGCTTAAAACAACCCATAGTTATTACACCCAGATACAGATGCAACTGTTCTGTACAAATTTAGATACTTGTTTATTTGCTTTGTTTTATGATTTCAAACAGCCTCTTTTTCTAGAAGTCATTCATATTGATCAAGCATTTTGTAAAAATGCCTTGTCTCTGTTATCTAAATTTTACTTTCAATATTATCTTCCAGAACTTGTTTCAATGGATATCTAGATGTTTTATGCCTTGTTCAATTAATTGAAACAAAAGCCAACTTGGTTAATAATCATCATCTTAAACCCATCCAACTATTATTATAATACTGTATATAGTATTAATTTTATTGATTTTTTTTTTTTTTAGCTTTGTGACTTTTTGACACCATTGTCTCGAGCATTTAAATCAAGCATTTTGTTAAAATGCCTTGTCTCATTTATTGTTCTATGAATGTCTAGATTTTTGATGCCTTGTTCAGTTCATTGAATCAGTAGTCAATTTGGTTTAAAGTTATTTTCTTAAATCTACCCTCAACTATTATTGTACCAAAATACATGCATCTATATTTTTTTTAGCTTTGTGATTTTTGCGATTCATTTAAATAGATATGATACATTGTTATAGCAAAATAAAGTCTTTGTTTCTCTACAAGTGTATTTTTTTATTGAATGATATGAAAAAGTATAGTGTACACAAAGAAGCTGATATTATTACTAAAAATATATATACATATATACAAATTTTAAACATGAAATAAACAAGCTTATATTAATAAAATATGCACACCAATTTTAAATTTCAAGTTGCCAGATAAAAAATTGATAAGTCATAATAAAGCAAAGTAACAACATTGTAAAGGGAAAAATATATTAATAAGGAAGTAATATTTAATATTTTTGGGCACTGATCTGTAGAAGTACATAATAAAAAAGTTTATATTAATAAATTATATACACACCAATTTTAAATTAAATGTTGCTAAAATTCATTAGTCATAAAAATGCAAAATCAAGTCATGAGTAAACATTATATTTATAAGGCAAAGTAATATTATTTTCAATTCTTGGGCACTGCAGCAATAAAGCTGACTAGAAGAAGATTTGATTAAGCTATATTTATTAAAGGGTCTAGGAAGTTAACCAGAAAGCAAATAACATTGTGAATCTCATCAATGATATGTAAAGAGCATATGAGATTTCCACAGCCAATATTTTAAAATTTTTAATTCTGCTTATAGCTCTTTCTACATGACATCTGTGACAAGAAACCTTGTTTTCTCCTCTTTCTGTAACCTCAAATTGAGATTTATTTTTTAAAAAGTGGGGAGTCAAGAGCGTTATACCTTTGGCTTCAAAATTTTCTTTTAAAACAGTGAAGCCTCTGTCTGCCAGGACACAGTCTCCAGGCTCCAACTTCTCTATCAGTCCACTTCTTAAAGTGATTTCTTTGTTTGATATAGAGCCATTATATAGATCAGAGATAAATGAAATCCCCCCACTAGGTGTAATGCCAATTAGTGCCTTCACAGTATTGTGCTTTTTATATGTACTAAAGCTGCTTTGCTGTTGCTTGGGATTTTTAGGCTGCTGTATAAAATACTCACAAGTATCTATAATAACACGACATGCTGGGAAATGGTTAACAAAAGTAGAAGGCATGAAAGCCTTGACCTGTTCAGTACTAGGCCATTTGTTGACACTTCGACATTTCGCACACAATACCTGAATACATCTAGTAAAAATCCTAGAAATAGTTGACTCACTTACATTTATTAAATAAGAAAGTACATTGTTCATCAAGCCATGTCTAAGCTTGATCATTGTGACCAGTAGCTGATTTTGAGAATCTAACAATTATTTGTCTTCTAAACAGCTACTTGAACAAAAAAAGTTAAATATAGTATCAAACTGTATGCATGTGAAGCCAGTGTAACTTTTAAAGGCTTTATCTCCTTTTAGTTTCAAAGAGTCATAACACAATTTCAACTGAGCGGCTTTTTCCAGAAGGCTAGCATTGCCTGGTTCCAAAGTATTTACCCTCTTTAGAAGATCTGTAATAAAGTCTTCATCAGTGTGCACAGTGACATCTCTAGTCTTCTCCTCTATGGTAGTATCTTGGGGTAAAAGAGGTTGTCTAAAAGGAAACAAAATATATTTAAGTGTACAAACATGATCATCATAAAAATATTTACTAAGATAAAAAAATGTAAAACATAATTACTGAAGATATTTCCAAACATTGACCTCAATTCATAGTTGGTCTTTTTTCGGCTTGGTGGACTTTTGGAAAAAGAAAACTTGGTCGGCACAGCCCCAGGCTTTAGAAGTCTGCAATCTAAATGGAATATATAATGTATATTAGTTTTAAAACAAATTTATTTTTTCAAAATAATCTACATAAAAGTTACTAGACCTATAGATCTATATACCATCTGAAAATAAGCCATATAAACCTAATAATTCACATATGAATAGGGAGGCCTACTGATCAAATATTAACATTAGATCCACTATTTTTTTTCTCCTACTTGTAGGAATCTAAGTCGATATTGAATATACTACTACTGGATTGTAACTAGACCAGAATTTAGCAAATATTAATAGTAATAATAATAGGCTGTTTAGTATTATTTAAAGTCGAATCAACGCTAATAGAATTCTATGTCTATACCTTTTTCTATATAGTATCTAGAATCTAGATTGAGCATCTAGCAGCTATCTAAGCTACTTGTAGATCTATTTCTACTAATTTCTAGTCTAGTCACTAATGACACTAGTCTAATCTAGAATAGTTGTCTAATTCTGATTGTAAATTTAATAGAATGTATAGATATAGACTCTAGAATACTAGAATAGGTCTACAGATTCAGATTATACAGTAGATTTGAGTAGCTATAGATTATTATATGATTATAGATCTATCTACTTACTTGTAAAAGGCTGGTAAATAAAACAGCCCTCCTCAAAATCCTCTGAACATATTACAGAGTGTGCACTTGCAGTGAAGTTTTTTCGTTTCAGTTTTACAACCCATTCTTTACATAGCTTTGGATTGCTCACAGGAAAACGATGAAAACTTTTTTTTTTCCTCTACATTCTTTTTAATGTTCATAATTATTACAGTCAAATGCAACGCATTGCTTCCCCATCTTTCCAGTACTTATCTATAGTATAATCTATACACACATGTGAATCGTTAATGGTTGTCACGTGACCGTACGTTTCGGTGAATGAGGTCCATTGAAAACTTGAATTCTTACATTATGAATGAAATTTCTTATTTTTAATAATTACTTCAAAACATGCCACGGGCCGGATCAAACCTTTCATGGGAAAGACCGAATCTGGCCCGCGAGCCGTAGTTTGCCCATCATCGAAATAGACTATGAAAAGAGCACTTGTCATCTTTTCCCCATTTCCCATAAAACCTATTGCGTTAACGAATGCTAAGGGACGACCTTGGGAAGTGAAAGCGAAAAAGAAAGAGTCCAGTCTTTTCTCAATGCCGCTGCTGAATGTGCACCTAATAGTCATAGTTACACAAGTGAGCTGTTGAAGCTGTTTGCTAGAAATCTTTTTTTACATTACCTCTATTCAACTCGCACCTTCGTGGAAATTTTTTTTTGGGTTGGGCTGGAAGAACCTGGACAAAAATCTAAACCCCTCCCCCTCCCCCTAACTCTCATGCAGTTTGGTAACTAGCTTTTTTTTATGTGAGTGGGCAAAGGGTGGGGCCTAAACTATTCCCTCTCCCCGGACTTTGGTGACTTAGTTTTGCTTTTGTTTTCCTCAGACTACTGTTTGAATTCTTATTGATGTACTTTATTAAAGGAGTCCAGCAACTTTTATGGAATCTGGTAATTGTATTTTTTTTATTCCCACATATCTAGGGATTACCCTAGATAGAAAATTGGCAATTTACCTGCACACCCAGTACGTTGAAAGAAAGGCGTCGAAGAAGTTTGTATTACTCAGAAAGTTGGCCAGCACAAAATTGGGTGCCAGAGCTGACATGCTATGCTCACTGTACATTGGAGCCGTCAGATCGCAAATCGAGTAGGCCTACAGCTATACTGTCCAAGTTTACGCTAGCAAGACAGCTATCGAATCACTTGATCGAGTGTAGGCCCTATAAGATTTATTTGCGGCATCTTTAAGACGAGCCCCAAAAAAATAAAAACAAACAAGATTACAAAGAGAGATTGTCTTGCCACACAAACTCAGAGGCGGCCCCGTGGGAGACGGATCACTGTCGGATCCGCATATTCGCTGGTCGACTTAGGATGACATTGAGCGGTATGAAACCGAGACCGTAGAGATAATCAGTTTTGCGCGCTAACCGTACGACCAGGCATTGCTCTTAATCTAATGACAAACTAGTTACAAACTAATAGCCTACTATTGATAATATACCTACACATTACGGAATGACAACTACCGGATATGTACAATATGTCAGAAGAGCGATTTTAGATAATCTTTTGGTATTGAGCATTTTCATTTAGGCCTAAATGGAACTAGGAAGAGGATGTAGATCTACCTAAATTAACTACTAATTAAGCACTCTCAATATCTATATCTACTAGATCTAGATCTAAAATATATATTTGGGATAATGTAGATGTAATTTAGATAAGATTTATATAAAACAAAACACTAGATAATCAATTAATAGACTAATTGCAAAATCTAAATATTAAAATAGTAGATTAGTTTTAGTATTTTATAACATTGCAATATTGACAATCTAGACTTTAGAAAAAAAATCTACACTTTAAGCCTAGAAATTAAAATTATATATCTTAATCTAGTCTAAATTATGGCTGTCTGGTAGTGCGGTTTGCGTGCTGGACTGTCGTTTGGATTCATCGATGGTCCCAGGTTCAAACCCTGCCCGCTCCCATCCCCGTCGTCCTACGGGAGGTTTGGACTACAACTCTGAAGGAACATCCGAAACATGTAAAACAACAAACATTCTAAACTAGACCAAGAAATTCTAGATCTTGATTCTATAATGATTTTAATTAGAACTTAAATCTAAATCTAGTTTTAAAAATCTAGCGCTAGTATAAAAAAAAATCTAGATCTAGTGTAAAAAATCTAGATTAGATCTAAATCTAGCTATTATGTCTTTTTAAAATGCGAGTCACATTACGAGGTTTAATAAACATTACTATACCGAGTTGTTTTAGCATTTAAAGAATTTATTTCATATGACGTCAAAGGAAAAAAATCCATTACGTCACACGTCCTAGTTAGACTTAAAAATGTCATCTATACGAGCAGCTTCTCGAGGGATCATAGACATTGGTGCACCGAGTTTGTTCTTTTAGCATTTCATTTCAAGGGCTAGTTTGACTTAATATACATATATAAGGATTAAAGACGCTTTTTTTGTTTTGTCTGTCAGTCTGTCTGTCCGTCATGTTAATTGCGAGAGAAAAAAAAAACTAAAAGCTATTGAAAATCTGATTAAAATCTAATTTCCCTTCCGAAACATCGCATTAGTTTTAAGTTTCTATAATAGATTGTTCCGGATGTTTATATATTTATAGTGAGAGAAAATAAGAATTCTAGATTAATCAAATGCCGTAAATTAAATTTGTGGGATGGTCTGTTATGAAAATTAGATGTACCATAGCCCTATGGAGATTTTTTCAAACCATACTTTGGTGTTAGGAAGTTGTTTTCCTTAAAAATCGAAGCATAATATTAACGATAGTTAGATTTTCTAACGTTTTAGCTAGAAAGTTAAATGTAGTGTAAGAGAAGTGCGATTTTACATAAATAGAGTTAAACTATTTTTCATAAAAAATCCAGAACAACCAATTTTCGTAAATGAGAAAATTATGTGTTTTATTTATAAGAAGAGGGAATTCAAACATTTATTAGCGTTATTAGATTTTTCATATAAAATTCAGATCATTTTTGGCGACGATTTGTAACAAAATTAAGGTAATGTAGGGCATTTTCTTTTTCGAAACAAAATCCGGAACATTCTTTACCGATTAAACAACTTTTATTATGTCTCGGCAAGAAAATTAACTGTAAAATAAGTCTAAAAAGTGATTTTCAATAATCGTTTCTAGTAAATTACTTTCTTATTTTAAAATCCTGAATAACCTATTGTCGATATTTTTGAAAAAAAATAAAATTATTTGACATAAATTTGTTTTAAGTTTAAAATTCGGAACAATTGATATTGATAAATAAACTATAGTGACGTAGTGTCAAAGAATATAAGTGTAATATTAGTCAATTATGCGATTTCAAACAATCATTTGACATAATTTATTTTTTATTAAACAATATCCGGAACAAACTTATAGTTAATGAAATATAAATCAATATAGATATTTTTATTTAGCATTTATATGCTATTTACATAAAAAAAAAACGGAACATGTGTTTCTTGCAATGTTTAAGCATAGAAATAAAATCTAAAAGTTAGAAGAGCATCTAGTGTTATTTGTTAATCTAATCGTGATGGACAGACCGACCAACAGACAAAACGCACAAAAAAAAATATTTATTTATTCGGATGGGGGCACTAAACAAAAAATAAATAAAATCTGATTTTTAAAAAAAGTTTAAGGGATTAGTGTCGCACCGCGTCACGCTATTGCACGAAAGTCGCTACATAAAAAGTCCATTTTAAAAAATGTGCGTGATATTTACATACAAAAAGCATTGTTAGCCTTTATAAACAAACAGAAATTTTTTCTTTTAACTTTAACAGCTAGTTGACTTGAAAAAACATTTTTAAGTATTATTTATATTTGTTGTAAACATTTCCTGTACATTTTATAAATATATTTGACTTAGTGTTACTAAAAATGCATAGAATTTGTCCATCTTTGTTAGCATATTGTAACATTGCCTCCCTTACATTTACGTAATTGTTTTAGAATTGATGTATTTTTTAAAATAAATCGCTTGCATAATTTATTTTATAAATTAAAAGGTTTGCTTTTAGAAAACCAAAAGTAGCCGTTGAACCTTAACTTTTCAAGCCGCATTTAATGATGAAATAATATTTTTCATACCTCTTCTAGTTTTTGAGATCTGAGTGTGACAGACAGACAGACGGACATTTTGCACAAACCTAATAGCGGATTTTTCCCCTTACGGGGTCGCTAAAAAACACAGAAATATTCAGTAACGTGGTTCCTTACATTAAAGGAGAGAGAGAGGGTGGTACTAATCGCGACTGCCCACATTCATATTAGTTAGGCGTCGGCTTTCGTATACATAGCTGCCAATTTGTGAAAACAAGCTGGACTATCTAATGACCGGGCACCGATTATACGATTTAGTGCACGTGCTCTCAACCTGTGGGTCGCGACCCCTTGAGGGGTCGATTGACGATTTGTCAGGGGTCGCCTAATACCATCGAAAATATGGATTGTATTTAGTGTATTCTTCTATTGCTGTGTATGTTATTGGGGTGGGGGGTCGCGGCAGAGTGGGGGATAGTTAAAAGGGGTCGCCGAGCTTAAAAGGTTGAGAACCGCTGATTTAGTGCATGCAATCCATGGATGAGATTGCCCACCCCACAAAGAAACATGACCCTTGTAGGTCAGGACGGAACCACTTAGAGGCATATATACCACCTGCCATACTCAAAATGATGGGATCAACAACATTAAATTCCTACCCATCAGATGCCATCGACTATTACACAATCTTTTTTTTTTTAATAATCCGGTCCTAAGCGATATTAGGAATTTTTATTTATGAAAGTACATAGACAAATGAAAAACAAATTCACAACTTAACAAAAACAATACACACACACAAACAAAACAACAAAAGACTAAAAACAAAAAGAAAAGTTGGTGAAAAGCTTTAAATCAGGACTAGATACAAACACATAAATTGTTTATGAAAAAAAGCTACTGCTACGAAAATAATAACTAGTCTCTATTTTTAAAATACGAATAAAGTCTTATATTATATAGATCAAATTAGAATGTAACAAAAATATTAATAGTTCTAGGTAAGAACGCTAGATCTAGATCTAGTAATTATATAAAATATATTTTTTAAAGTTATTCCAACATTAATTGTGAAAATTCTTAAAAGTAGGTCAAGGCAGCAATTCGTTGTTTACAATTGTTTCCACGTGTATTACAGCAAATACCAAACATTGGTCTTATTCATAATGGGTAAAGTTAGAAAACAGAAGCGTCACTTAAAGTTTAACTACAACAAAGACAGAAAGAAGAACTGGAAAAAGGCCAAGGGTATGCCAGTTATTAAATGGTTAGTATTTAGCTATAAAATCTAACCTGTTAATCTAAGTTAAATATGTAGTACCTAATTTCGATAACTTTCGGCACTTTTCACTTTGACTTTCGGAAACTTTCGCTTCGCCGTGTTTCGGTCTTAGCTTAGAATCTAGATCATTAGACATGATTAGTAGATCTAGATAGTAGCTAGATCTAGATGTATAGTCTAGATCTAGAATTCTAGATCTATCTTTATTCATAATTCATGATTGAGAGGTTCAAGTTCAGTCTTGTGACTGTGAGAACTCAGAAAGAGCAAGCCCTGCAAGGAAAGATGTTTTCGTTTATAATTAGTAAATCTAGACTAGATTTTTCTAGATCTAGAGCTCTGTAAGTCAAGTAAGTGTGTAGATCATCTAGATCTAGATTAACTAGAGTAGATCTGCCAGACATCTAGATAGAATTCTAGATCTAGATTCTAGTAGTAATCTTTGTGCAGTAAGTAGTGGTGTTTAAATTAATATATATATTTACTATTATTTATAAAGTTTAAGTTTTGGGCGCCACTGAGTCTGAGTCCTACTATTATCCTATGTGACCTAATCTGGTCATGCCCAGTCATGGGTACTTAAAGTTAAGTCACTTGGCATTTCATTTAAAATGATTAAATAATGATATTTTTGTCATTAGTTGGTTAAAAGTAAAGATTGTTGGTCTTTGTGCTGACCAAATGACACCAACCCTGTTAACCGTGGGCCAGAAACAGATAACCTTTAGGCCTTTACTTAAGTCGGGCTTTACAACTTTTCAAAGATGTTTTTGTTTATCAGTAAAAAGAGTAAAAATCTAGATTTTTTCTAGAGCTGTGTAGATCTAGATCAAGTCTAAATTTAGAAATTTAGATCTAGATCTTGAGCAAGAGTATAGAAATACTGGAATTAGAATTATTTTTTTAATTAATATTACAACATTTTATCATTATGGGACAATTGACTTAGATCTCTAGAATTCTAGATCTAAATCTAGCTAGATCTGCTTGATAGATACCTGTAGGGGTAAATCTAATCTTCTAGATCAAGAATCTACTTTTATAGAATGTCTATGGATCTAAATCTCTCTCTCTCTATATATATATATTTCATCACACATGAGAAATACAATTATAATTTATAAGAATTATCAAGTGTTTACTAGACCTAATCTTTGCAGAATACTATGTCATGTAATGTGTTTAGAAATTTGAGGATAAGATTTTATTTATTGTTAAAATAATTGGGTTGATTATTTTTCCTCAAGCTTTACCGCACAGACTTATTTAGAAATCTTTGTTTTGTTACTCGATTTGATTATAAATGTTTCTGTATCTTTATTTCTTGAAATTTTCAGTAAGGAAATAAAAAATGCTTGGGATGAAGGCAAAAGTCTAACACAGAACCTCAAAGAAATGGGCATTTCAGCAGACCCTAACAAAACTTTGAAAGTCCCACGTTCCAAGGTGAGCTTTATTGAAATTGAGACTTAATTAGAATTTTTTTTTTAAATATAATTTTTGTAAGATTTTTTTTTTCTTTTGCTCTCAACTTAATTTTTAAGTCTTTACATTTTTGTTTGTTTGTAGGCCGTCAAAATGGGAATGATGAATGTGGAGATGGAAGCTGAAATAACTAAGACACCCATAAAAAATTTTGTCATGCAAGGTAAAAAAATAACATTCATTTTCATTTTTTGTGTGCAATTCTTTTGCTGTTTGGTTTGAAGATGATTTTCATATAACTAGATGATCATTTAAGCACATCCATTTTGAGGGTCATAGCTCTTTGAGCATTTGCCCAGCCCCCTGCCATGGTGAGGCATGAAACCCAGCAACATTAGACAGCCTTTTGCAATTTGTTAAGGTGCGATTAGGAATCTGGCGTTGAAAGTTATTTGTTTCATTAAAAGGGAAAGTTTTGACTTAGAGACAATGAGGTGACAATTAAAAAAAAAACAAGACAAAGATTTTAGGACGAATAGCGAAATGAAAAACAGACTACATTTGAGGGCTTTATATAGAGAGGCAAATGTTTTAGTAACGTTAAGATTTACCTTGACAACATTTGACGGTTCCCTTTGTTATTATTTAACTTCTTATGCAACATTCGCTATCAGTGTTGACTAACTAATATTGTTGGCCCTTTGCCTGTGTTATTTGATTTAGTTATTTGAGAGTTACCTCTGTTTGACTTATTCGCATAAGACAGCATGGAAGCGGCTAACGATTCCTACAATTGGTTGCTATTGTGGCAGAGAAACTCATTGATAGTTATTATAATTTTGAATCATACTATGTAAGGGGATATTTGCAACTAGCTCCATGTCACTGTACTTGTTTACTTATGCTGTAAAGATGTCACAAATTTTTTTTTTTTGCTTTTAATTTTTAATCAAGAGCTGGAAGAAAAATCAAAAATACCTGTAGCAAAGAAAATGTCAATGTCTGATGAAGATGCAGGCTTTTGTGTTTACCTTATGGACAAATATGGGGAGGATTACAAGGTAATTTATTTAATTACTTTTACAATTGTCTGTTTGTATTTAAAATACATTATGATTCATGAGTCCTTTAATGTCCCTATTTGTAAAAAAAGATTAGAATAAAGCTCAACTATTAATTTAGGCATTTAGGTTATGTGACTAAGGAAATCTAATACCAGAGAAAGTATAGAAAAGAAACTCATCATATATATATAGAGGTAGAACTCCTTTAGAGTGGCTCAAGAGTTTGGACAAGAAGTAAAGGAAAGATCACTCTTTTATTTCTGCAAGTCGGACTAGAGTTACCCTATAAAAAAAAAGAGGGGATAAGAACAAGAGTATTAACCCGTCACACAATAGCAGGGCCAGACTTAACCGTTGTGACCATGAAGTAATGGATAGATCACTCTTTTTTTAATTTCTACCCCACATAGTTTTAGCGACGAAAAAAAGAGGGGTGGGGGACAAGTAATCTACTCTCTATTAATACTAAATTACTAAATAGTAGGGCCAGACTCAATCGTTGTGCGGCTCTATGTGAAACGGATTTGGAGGGGCAAAGCTTGGGTAGAGATACAGATAATAAGTGAAAATTAAGAATTTGTATTAGAAAATAGTTTCATCTTTGCATTTTATTCGTTCTTTACTACCTACAGAATTACTTTACGAGCCTTGCATGTAGTGAAGCCATACAGTATATCATAAAAATTCTATTTCCCTCACAGAACTCGCTCAATAGCAAGAATTACCAAATGTTTCAATCTATCTTCGAGAATTGTTGACCTCAAATAATTCTTTATTAGTTTGAGGCGCTTGAGGCTTCTTTCACCAGATTCCATAATTATGGGTATTGCATAATGGCTTTTTTTTTTTTTTTCATCTGGCATTTTTCATTTTGAATGACACCCCAAAATGACATTTTTTTTCTATATATTTCAAGAAATTTTTTTTTTTTGAGTTTTCAAAAGATTTTAAATAATTTCTGGAGATTTCCATGATTGTTTAGTATATTTTGCAATTTCAGGAGATTTCAATTAGCTCCTGGTAAATCAGGAGGCTGCTGGAATTCTGTTATAGGTTATAAAATGGTTTAATATAATAATTTACACCAGAATTAGCGCAGGTCCTTTGAAAGTGGGGGGCCCACTGCGGTCACATATGTTGCATTGGCATTAGGCCGGTCCTGCAAAATAACGGCGCATGCTAAGCCGTGGGTTGACTAGTTTTTTAAATTTTAACACTTTAAAACCTGTCTATTATGTAGTATGTCACTAATAACTGAAGTTGATTACCTTGTCTTTAAAACTGTATTTGAAAAGGTAAAATCATCATAGCAAAGAATCTGATGTATTAATTTATGCATTGACAACTATTTATTTGTTCAGATATAAAACACGAATAATTGTTACTTTAGTTGCTTTAAAAGAAAAAATAAGTAATTTTTATTGACCATGGTTATTAATAGACTTTCATTGGGTTCAAGCAAAAACAAAATTCTTTGTTAAAAAAACTTAATTTAAAAGGGTTATTCCTCTTGTTTTGAGTCGCTATGTGATAACCAGATCTAAAATAAATAAATGAGCTTCATATGGACAAGTTTATATTTTACAAATGTATTTATCTGTTTTATTCTTTACTTGTTTTGCACTTTTTTTAATGAACACAGTATCAAATAGGTTTTCTGCACAAATGTAGAAACCCAATATGACATTAACTAATCTGAAGTTTTTAAGCCAGATAATTGTTAGTCAGAGAATGATCATACGATTATCTCAGACAGTAATTGTCTCAATCAGCTATTTATTTGTTGAACATACAAATAAAATCATTGTTTCTAAATAATTTAATATGAAAGGTATAGATTCTAAAAAAGAAAATTATTTCTATTGAATGAAATTAATTTTCATAATGTTGCTGAATAAGTTTGTGTTTTTTTTTTTTTTATCCCTAAATTTTTTGAATTTTTTTTTTCTCTAAATAAAATTACCCACTTTTTTTTTTTTTTTTTTTTTTAGTTTTTATTCTTTTAGATGTTTTTATGTGTCTGAAAGAAATTGAAATAATTTTATTTAAACAATAGTTTTTGCTTGGTACATTTTTAGAAACCTAATTCTTGTCTTAACATTTTTGAAGAGCATTTTAAAAAAAGTAATTGAATCTATTATTTCTTGACTCACATGAAAACTAGAGATGGTTGGTTTAAAAAGTAAACATTTGTTTAAATGCAGTAATCATTGTATACTTTCCCTTTCAAGGATTCAGGGTTTTAAGAATATTTATTTTTAGCCTTAGAAACTATAATTTAAATGGCAATTGAAATTGTCTTTTCAGGCAATGTCCAGAGATGAAAGGAATTATTATCAAGAAACTCCGAAACAGATTCAAAGAAAAATCAATCGTTTTAAAAGTATTCCAGAAATGTACAGAGTTTATGCAGAGGCCAAACAAGGTGAGGCCCTGATAAAACAAAAACCTGGACCTTGATTGTCATTAAACAGATACATAGAATGCATACAGATACATAGAATGCTTGTACAAAGAAGTTTGATTGATTAGTTCATGACATTAAGTCATTATGAATGACACCTAGTCTCTTTATGAATGTTACTTTTTTCAGTGTAAATACTTATGTATGTATCCATGTGATTGTCTGTGTGGATGGTAGAAATTATAAAGAACAATTAGGGCTGTTGTGATGATTGCTGTTAATGTTTCAGTGAATTTATTTATTTGAAGCTATGTAATTACTGTAACATTTTTTAAGTATGCTAAAAACAAATGCTGCTTTATTGTTACTTCCATGAGCATCATTGGTAACAAAATAAATTTCTTTTAGCTTCAAAGTTTTGTTACCTGTTTTTTGCTTTTAGTTATTTGCGATACCCGGTAACTAAAACTTAATATCATTAAGCTTAGTATCATTAGAGTAGGTTTCTCATTTGTGAGGGAAGGCCACGATATAGTAATGGTACAATCTGTAGTTGTGAAATCAGGGTCCAGGTTTTTTTTATATATATTAAAATTTGACCTTTTCCACTGCTAACCATCATGTAAAGTTATGGAGTTATCTGTTATTTCTTGTCTTAGATAATGTTTCATTATGTGGAACTTGTAGGTAGTTATATTCTTGTGAAGCAAACCTAAACAGCGTAGCTTGTTTATTTACTTTCAGTAGAAGGTTATTAGTCTTAGCTGTTATAGTTTTTACTGGAGGGTGATTGTATACAAAAAGAGCAGCTTGGTATTACCATCCGTTTGCTGCTTGTTGCAAAGTTTATAAAATTTATACATTTAAAAAAAAGTCAGAAGGTAGTGATTGTACAAAAGTTCACATTTAATTCTTGAAGATAATTCTTTTCAAATAATTACAAAATTAAAACATTTTCAATCAATTCTATGGACAAAAAAAAACATTGAAAGTGTATTGATTCTTAGAAATGTACAAGTTTAGGTATTCTATAAGACGTAAAGCTATGTTATTGAAACATTATCTATTGATTGGTTGGGCCAGTTCATTGACTCTTGCTGGAATTTGACCTTTGAGTGCTTGTGGCTTTACTTTGAAGGCTTCTGGATTGAATTGTAAAATATTCATGTTCATTCTCTGAATGGGCTGTGACAAAGCTGTTATTCTCTCTGATGCTGAGGCCTGTTTAGCTGCTCTGCTGACTGGCCATTCTATATCCTTGGCTGGCAGAAATCCTTCTACTAGAGATTTTGATCGAGCTAGCTCTAGACACCTGGGACTGGCAACAGATTTAAGTGCTCTTTCTGTAATCTAATTAAAAAGAAAAGAGAAGTGTGACAAGATGTTTAATTAGTAAATATTGGGCTTGTTTAGTTAGGTCTAGAGGAAATTTTATTAATTTTATCCGGCTCATATATAAGATTTTGTACAGGCACACCGCAACTAACAGTAAGAACAGACCAATATTATACGTTTATAAATAAAATAATTTAATAAATGAAAGTTTACAAAAGATAAATGATCAAATAAAATTATAATTAAGAAATGAAATGAAGGTGCTAATATCTAACATAACTGCTCATTAGGGTGGTTCAAAAAATATTTTTTTTAACAACTTGTAGTGCTTTTTGATTTTTCTGTTCTATGTCATGAGGTAATGAAATAAAAACAAAAACTGAGTCATTCTATCATCATTTACTGCTGCCTCATGAGGATTAAAAATGGTGATAACTGCCGATTTTCTCGTTTTTGTATCATTAAGCCAGAAAAATGTTGAGGTTTCCACATTGAAATTATAAATGTACTGAGAGTTCCAAACAGTCAACAAAATGTTCACAGACTCTGAAAATTAACATTCATTCAGTAATCAGTACTACCTAATTGGATTTGAAAATTACAATAACGGCCTTTTTTCGTTTACGCAACATAAACTCAGAACAATGTTGAGCTTTCAACAATTAAAATATAAATGCATTGCACACAGAACCAGTTAATTAACATAAAACACTACAACACTGTTCATTGTTCATTCATTGATTGAGTGTTGCTTTCTTTGCATCTGGGTACTGTTTACGGTGTGACTCAACAGCCTGATACAAGTACTGCTTTTCATCTTCCTTTTTTGTTAATGACTTGTTGAAGTTTGTTGCCAATGCAATGCCTCGCTCTGCTGAGTCATTAACAACTTTAAGTGAATGGGCAACCATCTTTGGGTGTTGGTACGCTTCCAGCTGCGGCCACTGCTCAACAGGCAAGTTCGAAACGATTTGTCGAGATTCAAGACCTGAAAAAAGAAGTGTGATCGGCTTCCAATAAAATAATCAAGTTTCTTATCACCGAGTTCTTCTTTGCCAGTGTATTTGATTGACCTTTCTGAAGATGTTTCATGTTCGCTGGCAGTTATAAGACAAGATGCCATTCTTGTCTTGACCTCGGCTGAAACAAGGTCAGAAAACAGAGCAAGTGGCACGAGTTCTTGTCCCAAGTACCATAGATGGCGTCCAAGTGCCGCAATTCCTGTGTCTGCAATGATCTTGGAAGTGGTACGATAGTTGGTGAGGCTTTGAATAAGAGACAGATCGTTTATAGGAGCATCACAAGGGGATGTACAAGATATCCACACTTTGACATACACCAATGTTGTGAACAGTCCAAATTCTAAGCATGCTGTGCTCTCATGTCGACTGAGCTTAAACTGTTCCTGAAACAAATTCAGCTTCAGAACATACAGCAACTGTGACATCCATCTGGCATGATGGAAAGCCCCAGGTGCACGGAATCGAATGCCACGTGGTGGTGTCTGTCCCAAAAAAATCATGGCTAGCTCTAATAATTCCCTGTGGTCTTCTCTTGGAATTGCTCCCCTGTTACCAGTCAAAATGTCCTGACAGAATTTCAATATTTCCTGTTTTAGCAATGCTAGACTTTCAGTCAATAGGCGGGTGTCTGCACATGGTTTGTATGCCACTTGGTCAATATTTGGCCAAAATTCTTGAAATCTACGAAATAATATCACATTTGGCCCTGATGTTGGGCCAAACACCTTTTTATAAATGTCGCTGCATAGGACTTCAAGGACGTGGTGTCGGTAAGCCAACCATAACAGTTCTTTGCCTAGTTTTTGCTCCAGTAGCACACATGCGCCATTGAGATGGCCGGTGTTTGCTGCAGTTGTGTCAAATGACATTCCTGCAATGCTGTTAGTCAGCTCCCAATCAGTGATGGTTTCTGCTGCAGCTTTGGCTATTTGCTCACCTGTTCCTTGTACAACTTTTAGAATAGCCAAAAGCTTTTCAGTTGTACAACCTGTTACAATGATTGCACGCTTTTGCTGTGTTTGACCTTGTGTGTCTGAACTGTCTGATGATTTGCATTCAGGATTGTAATCACTGAGTTCTGCACTACTTTCTTCATCAAGATCACTAATGTCACTGGTGTCACCATTATTCAAACTTGCCGATGCTGGTGCACTTGCCTGAGCTAAATCATTTAGCCTCCTGTCTTCTTTGGTCCTCAGTTCAGCTTCTCTTTGTATTCTTACACTGCTCGTCGACCTTCTACTGCTGTAAGCTGCTGGTCTATTTTACCCATGACATACTTCCTTTCTGTTCTTTAATCAGCCAGAAAAAACCCTATCTTCTTCAATTTTTATTCGGTTCATCGCATCATGATGAGCAATGTCAAACAGGCCATTCATATCAGTTCAAAATTTGACTCCCTTGCCATCTGAGCTGTGCCACCACGGGTCTTATTGCGACAGACAGTTCTGTGTTTATCAACTAGAAGTTTTAGCTTGTGGATAATATTTCTTTCTTCAGCTGATGGTACTCTTGCTCTGGCCCATATCTCGCAAACCTCTCTAACAGTAACTGTGATCAGTTCAGTTTTAGACAGTTTTTCATTATTGTGATGATGATAGTAGACTTGTAAAACTTCTCTAGTTGTTGGTAGTATATTTCCATTAAATAACTGTACTGGTTCGCCAATCAGATGAATAAATGTCTGAGATCTTGTAACAGCCATTTAAAAAAAAATTGTCTCTAATAAATCAATAGCCAATACCTCCTAGAAATAAATGAAAATTAAGACAAATATTAAAAACTTGTAGACAGTAAAATCAAAAATGGAGTTGTTTACTTTTTTAAAAGTTAAATATTCTTTGTACTTACAAAAAATAAGTAACAGTTGACCAGTTTTCAATTTGATCTTAAACCTGGAAATAATATCGATTTTTGGGACCAAACAAAAAATTCAGGTGCTTTGAGGCAGTACTAAATTAACTTCAAATGGAGTTATATTTTATATTTAAGGTCTCTGTAGCACAGGTAACACAATTTTTATGAAGCACTAGCAATTTTTCAACTTTTATTTTTTACCTATGCATTGTGAACCACCCTACTGCTCATCATGGATTGCTAATTGGTGAGTGATTGGAAGAGAAGAGTGTTCCTATGTCTGGCTACTTATTTTCTTAGCTGCTAGCCCGTGGGTCGTCTTCTGGTGGTCGAAGGACTGGCACTCAGAAGGATGAGTCATCCGGCTCTGTCTTAGGACGTTGGCTCGGGATAATCTCTATACTGTAGGCAAGCTGGCTCTAGGGTGAGGCCGCGGCCTGTTTAGCAGTAGAGAGGGTTGGTGCTGCCGACTAAATTGTAGTAGGACTATCTCTCAGCTGTGATCTCTAGCTCGTAGAGACCCGTGCTAACTCAACGCCAGTTTATCTTCTGTAGCGAAGGTTGCTCTAATCAGTCGTCATTAGGCACTAGCTATTGGGCAGTGGACAGTTGGGGCCGGATACTGGGCAGTATAAGGCACTGTGGACACTGGGCAATATGTTAAGGCCAAGGACAGTAGGCAATGCCTTCTTGCTAACAGGTATATAATTGGGGGGGGGGGGGGGTGGGTGTATCTGGTGTGGTCTGCTCCGGTTACAGCTTTGGGTGGAGATCTGGTAGTTGTAGCAATCGTGTGTAGCAACCAGGCTGGGGATAAGACAGACAATTAGGAACCTCCTAAAGGCATTGAGTAGGGATTCCCATAAGCCTTGCAATCATTCAGATGCAGGCATTGGTATCAATCCCAATAAGGCATTTAAGACAGTCATGTATAAAATCTTAAAGCATGCGTATAACTCAATAACAAACAAAATACAAGTAAGATAACCACAGTAAATGTGTCATCATAAAATGTAGGATAATACTAGTCAAGATTCATCCATTAAATTTGAGTACGACGATAAGTAATCAGTTATAGTAAAATGGGGAATGAGCGTATAACATACTAAAGAATAAGATGAAAATAAAATACTAGGGCTCGAGATACAACGATCAGGGTTTTATATATTAAACTCATCCAAGGAACTATAAGTTCACAAGCGTGTAAGACATAATAATAAGTATGAGGGATATAATAGAAATGTGCAATGATTTATTTCACATGGGCTCTGTAAGTTTAGAGCACTGTGATCTAAGTTCTTAGACAGTACTTAGATTCACGAAAGGGTATTGTTTACATCAATCTATAAGATACAAGAATGGATGAAACATAACAAATCAAATATAATAACTATGGCTTCAAACGTAGACAACCATAGCGGCATTAAAATGCTATATGAAGATATAACATCGACATAAAATAGCACAATGTACATACATAACAAAGTCATTATATAATGACGGGGAACGTGGTTGTGTACTAATGTGTACTCACACATTTCTATAAGATAAAATAAGTATAGTAAAATGTTTACACTTACCCTTTTGTCCCTAATGAAACCACACTAATAAACTTCCTAACAGAGGAGACTGAATGAATTCTAACTGGCCTAACTTAGAATGCTTTGGTCTCTCTCTATATATAGTTGGGGCATTTTGTTTAACGGGTGGGGAAGAAAGGAAGGTGATTTTCTCACATGTATCGATGTACCGGAAATGTCAGGCGTCAGGTTCGATTTATGGTCAACATTCTTTGCCTACCGTGAGAGTAAAGTCTTGAGCGAATATGTATCTGTCCAGCCCGAGTGCAATGCTATTCTTAGAGCGATGCGTATCCTACCTGGGGGGGGGGGGGGGGAGAATAGGTGTGAAAAGTTATTAGGCCGCTGCGTGTAGCGCTGGTGCAGCGACTATTGTGTGCTGGTCACCTGTACAGCGGTCAAAATTAAAAGTTAGCCATAGAGAGGCTAATTAATGTTTTACGTCGAGATTCGTCCCGTGAGAAACTGTGCGAGGGGAGATAAATCCTAAAAGAAATTAGTTATGGGTGGACAAGAAGATAATTGTTTTAAGTTAAAAAATAAAAGTTTCCCACGATTGGCTGGGAGAAACTCAAATGAATTTTTGTATGCAAGTTTCGTATGGTCACAAGAAGTCACGTGGGGTACATGTCAAGGTGGCATAGTGTAAACAGGAAATTGTTTACATTTTAGTAGCTTCCAGTTTCTACACAGAAGTGTAAATTAACGAAAGGAAGCCAATTCATTTCCAGTAGAGGAATATTCTTGAAGTTTTGGTTTGAAAAACTATATATATAGACGAGATGAGTTTCTGAGTCAATAAGTTTTAAGCTTGATGTGAAGTCCTAATTTTGAGAGAGTATTATTAAATTTGAACTATAATGATGTATTATTACTTGATATATGGTGGGTATAGTGAGTGCTCAAACTTTACATGATTTCTCATTGAAGGATTATTTTATTTTGTAAAGATGAATACAATAATACAATTAGATATTGAACCATCAAATATAACTTCGAAAATAACTAGATGCATTAACCACTGAATTGCATCGTAACATATTTGAAGAATTTCGTGATTATATGTTAAAATGGCCTTAGAACCTGTTACCACTTACTTGCCAAGTTGGCTCTCGAAATGGTCCCTCTGGTCTTGCCTTAGGAGATGCCAGTTGTTCCACTCTTTCACTTGCTTTAGCTTTCTTAGCTGGCTCAGGCACCTCCCAAGGCAAGGATTTCTCAGGTTGAAATCTTGGATGATATGGCTTGTGTTGGGAAAGATTTAAAACTCTTGGGGTGGCTGTGCTGTTCAAAGCACTGTTAGGAACTGACCAAATTGGACTTGAACGTCCACAACTGTACACAAATTCTATCCTGGAAATGTAATGTTTATAAATACATTTAAAAAAAAAATAAAATAAGAATTTTCACTAAAGTAGTAAAGCATTATGAGCATAAATTCTTTCAACTTTTGAAATAGCCATCTTCCTTTTGATATATGGCTATCTTTTTGGTTCTGAAATCATTTTAACATATAAACAAACACTCATTTTCTAGACTTACCTATTGGGTGTGTGTAGTGGATAGGTTTTAGAATTAGCCAGTTGTTCTACTCTAGATGAGGCGTGGGCATTTAGTGCATTCTCATCCACTGTTGTTAACACTGATGCTCTCCCACAACTGTATTGCCAAAGAGGCCTGAAATGAATGTTACAGTATTGGCACACCAAGCTTTATTTATGACTAAAAGGCACACTGAACTTATCAATTTTTTTTTATTCTTTGGATTTTATCTATTTTACAGTGTCTAACCTGTTGATGTAGACACCTGTCTGAAAATTCTTTTTTGGTGTTGCTAACTCAGCAATTCTGTGACTGGCATTGGCTGATATTGTAGCTTTGTTAAGAGGCCACAGAGGTTCTTGTGTCCCCCAGTTCTGGGGTGGGCTAGTGATAAAAACATGACAGTTGTGATCTTCAATAAAGAAGTGTTTATGTTGGTAGCATATAAGCTATAATTACTTTAAACTAACTTACCCAATGCATGTATACCATTCCACTTTAGGCTCTTTATGTTTGGCAAGATATTTGAATCTTTCTCTGAAATGTAAAATTGTTTCACATTCCTTGAACAGAATAAGTCCTTAGATATATATAACATATACACACACACACACACACACACACACATATATATATATATATATATATATATATATATATATATATATATATATATATATATATATATTCATGAAATAGATGATGAGAAAAGTCTTTGTATCGACGAAAACTAATGTTCCTTTTCTTCAAGATCTTTTCATCTAGAAATCTTTGTATCATCTTTCTTGCAATTTTCTTATTATTGAGAATGTTAAATTGAAATTTTTGCAGTAGTTAGTTCTCTGAGTCCCACCTGACAGCTGTTTAGGGAAAATAAAAGGGTTGTTGATGTTATCTCAGTAAACTAAAGGGCATTAAGATTTTTACATATTATTTTACATTTTGAATCAGGTTTTGATTCTGTCATGTGACAGAATACCCTTCTTCTCAATATAACTTCAGCCTATAACCTTCTCCTCAGCTTTCGATCGCAGGTTTTATTTTGAAAAGTACCCTGGCATGTTCCGTGGCACTGGCCCCTCAATATCTGCCTCTGATATGTTGATTCGATATTATCCTGAACTCTATAAACCCTCGTCTCATTAAACAAATAGTTGAATTATTATTCAAATATTCTAAGAGTCCCTCATTGTGGAAGTAAGTTGTTGACAGTCTGGAAGTGAATCCATTGAAATGCTGAACATTTGTTTGGAAAGTGAAAGAAAGGAATGAAACATTTAGTCAGGTCTTCAAAAAGTTGAGAATATAATTTTAAGTTTCTAATCCATTCTTCTAATTAAATTACCAAATGATATAAAAAAGGCTAAGCCTTATAAATATTGAAATTCTATTGGATCATGTGTCAGGGACCTTCTACGCAAGAATAGCATTGAGTGTGGCAAGCACCAGCCATAGAAATCTCTATGCATATCATCTCATTCGAAAAAAGAGAAGAAATATGGGAAATGAAAGAGACCGGTACAAATTATTTATAGTAAATTCTTATACTAATAATGGTTTTGTTGTATATTTTTTTGAACAGACCAATGTCTGCCCAGTTGAATCATACCTTCCTTTTGTCCTTATTCTGTCGAATTCATCTGAAAGTAAAGTGAAATAAAACTGTACGTTCAACACCAAGTTACTTCTATCAAATTCCTACATACATTACATTTACTGTAGTATTGTAAGACCAGGCCACAGTGAAGGAGTTACCTACCGTTGTTCTTAGTGTTTCCATTCTCCTCCCCGTACTCTTCAAACTCTCCTGCAATGAGGAAGAGAGGCAATCCATTAAAACACAAAAGGAATGTCCTTATCCAAGCGAACTAAATGAATACTGCGATGGGGTTGTCATTTTGAAAGAATATCCAATCTTACAGGGTGAAAGTGGTATAGGACCAAAACTGGAGATGGTCTGAATGGATAGGCAGTGCTAACGAAAGTGAAGTCAGCTTTAATGAAGACGACATAACAGAAGCCTCCCCTCCCCCTCTTCTTTTCTCATGGAAAAGTCTGACCAAGTCAAGGTCAGGTGTCCGCCTTCACGGGCATAGAGGCGAAAAAGTTATCAACAAATGAAATCTGAAATAGCTGAAGAACTCTTGCAAAGGCCGCGGGCCTTCATTTGGCACCAAAATCGCAACTGGGGTTGTACACTTTCATAACTTCTGAATCAAACAGCAAGTTGAAAGGAACAAACCGATGTTCTCGGGGCTATTTCACCATGACTTTGTATAGGTGGCAGGTTCGATCGAGACATTGCACTCTACCTGTTACATAGATAACTTTTGGCTTCACATCGACCACAGCGCTGTTAAAAGTCTGAAAAGTACTCGATCTGAGTCTGCTAAGATCTACACGACTTGGGGCTTTTCATTCATCTAGCAGTACGCACCGGCTACGCCCGTTGATTTGTTCCTAGGCTTTTTTTTTTTGGGGGGGGGGGGGGTGTCGGATTTCAATAGGAAATGTTTAGGTTTGGTAATATATACACGTGTTCTAAGAAGAACATAGCTTGAAATACAAACAATTCATTGTAAAAATATGTTTGTACTTGGTTTTGATCAAAACACGCCCATCGATAACTGGTCTAGGAAAAGTATCATCGACTAAATTTGAGAATGTCCTCCCTTTCCCCCTTACTCTTACAATATTAGTGTTTCCTTGTTTAAAGCTTATGTCGATTTAAAACATTAATTTAAAGATTTGAGGTCTACTGGGTATTTAAATGCATGTTCCGGAAAAGATAGTCTCTGCGTTGATTAGCTCCCCTAGCGTGCCTAGCGTTTCATGACGGGCTGCATTGACGTCACGCTTGCATTGAAATGTTGATGAGCTAGGGGTGACTTGCTCCAAACAGACCTCGATTAAGAAGGTCAGTCAGACACACCACTATTGATTGATTGGCTCTAGATTTAATGTAGTCTTCCCTTCCTACCCCCTTCTTAAATGTTTAGGTAATTAAAACTGTCTACAGTAGAAGAGAAAAAAAAAGGGACTTCGAGATTAAAGGCATTGCACTAATTCTGAGCAGAGGGTATTGTCTATACAAGAACATAATCTAAGCCTACCTTCGCGCACACAGACATAAACCTGGTATAGAAACACATTCTTAAAAAAAAGAAGCTTAGAACAGCGTCGTTGTGTCAGACCATTTAGTGACTACAATTGAGCTGTGTTTACATAAGCTTTGCGTTTTCTAAGGTAATTGCGATGCCATGCAGTGGGGTAATATTGCGATCTTGAACACAGTAAGCCTGGAAGTGTTTCATGTGTCAACATGGAACATGCACGCACAAAAGAGGTTATTAACACGATAGTTGGCTGTTTTTAGGTACGGTGCATGTATGTAGCATATCACACCTGTGCAGTTCCAAGACTGACTTTAAATGCAAGAATAGAAGTTTAAATAAAAGAAAAAGTCTCCACGCGAAACAACAAAGGTTAATGGAAACAGTCTAGGCTATCTTAGCAAACTGTCTTCAATTCAGTAGCTAACTTTGATCATCAATGTTACTCTCGCCCTTACACCAACTTAAAATCTCCAACCCTAACACATGAGTGTACCACTGACATGCTTGCAGAGATGACATCTCGTTAACGAAGATCATCCACATACATCATAAGTGGTCATAATGCTATAGCTGTTCCAACTAACACGAAGACATACGACCAGGTCACTTCACTAATTACATTCATTGAAACAATCTACCACTCTTTTCATTTTATATCCTACATTTATAATTATACTATTTTATTAACCTTCTTACAAATAACTTTTAAACGTTTTTCTATGTTTAATTAGGTTAAATAAACTTAAAAAAAAATGTTTGCTATACTCCTGTCTGCACTAAGAATTAATTTTTAGTCTTACATATTGACGACTTACGTGTGTTGTCCATGCTGTCAGCAGTGTTATTAGATCACTTGAGTGCGGTGACCTGATACCGATTGCTGTAGCGCCACAAATGACAGCCGTCTCTCGCCGTAGCGGCTTGTCTGTATTCCGTGGGCTGGAGCCGTAACAATTGTCTGTGTGGTTTATTAATTGTCTTGCATGAGTTGCGCTGAGACAAGGGCAGAATTCAGTTCGATATATAAGAATACAAACGTTTAAGTCCATTTTTGATTAGGGTCTAACAGATGTTCTATACTTTTACAATACATAAGCAAGATTAAGATGAGAGAGCAGTATTTGAGACTGAAGATTTTGGAAGAAAGTAGTATTTGAGACTGAAGATTATGGAAGAGAGTAGTATTTGAGACTGAAGATTATGGAAGAAAGTAGTATTTGAGACTGAAGATTATGGAAGAGAGTAGTATTTGAGACTGAATATTATGAAGGAGAGCAGTATTTGAGACTGAAGATTAAGGAAGAAAGCAGAATTTAACGCTGTGAAGACCCAGCTGTGACCTACTTTACCTACGCAAACAAAACCCCTGTACTTAAGTAGGCCCTATCCATGCTTACGTTTTGAACGGCTAATAAGCAACCTACTACACAAGAACACAGCTAAGTTATGTTGTACGCTCAGATCGTGAGTTCGACACCTCTCAAGTTCTGTAGACATCTCTCACAAACACTGCCTACTTCTATAATGTTGGTTGTTTTTTCACATTCTCATTGGACACGCTGGCGGCTGGATGAAGGAAGGGTTTACACTAGCTGACATTGGCATCGAAAAACCTTACCGTACCTTACCTTACCTTACCTATCCCTTAGTCTGTTGGGCCGTTGGGGAACCAGGCAAGATTTGTCGACCGTCTTTCTCTTATTCCTCCTTTTTTTGCCTTGTTTAGAACCTCTCTGAATGGCAGGCCCGTCCATTCTTTAATGTTGTCCTCCCATCGCTTTTTCTGTCTGCCTCTTCTTCTTTTTCCTGGTACTGTTCCCTGAAGGAAGGTCTTTGCGAGCCCCTTAGATCTTGTAATGTGGCCCAAGGTTTTAAGTTTTCGTCTTTTTACAATAGTTAGCAGGTCGTCATGGGCTCCGATCGCTACAGTAACCCTGTCTCTGAGTTCTTGGTTTGTGATGCCTGGGATCCTTCTGTAGCATCTCAATTCTATTGCTAGGATCCTCCTCTCAAGCTCTGCATTCAATGTCCACGACTAGAAAGCAAATAAAAATGTGGCCATGACCAGAGAGCGCATCAGTCTGATTTTGGTGCAAAGGGCTAAACCCTTATCTTTCCATATTATTTTAAGTTTTGAAAGGGCTGCTGTGGACTGTGCTATTCGGGCCAATAGTTCGAGTTTTGTTCCCTCATCTGAGACAATAGCTCCGAGGTATTTGAAGCTGTTAACACTAGTTAACTTTTCACCTCCAATACTGATGCCTCTTTTAAAGCCCTGATGGCTATTGGTCATAATTTGAGTTTTTTTCTGCATTTATTTACATACCATATGCAGCGGAAGTCTTGACAATGCGCATCACCAGGTCAGCTTGTTCTTCTTTCCCTGCTAGGCCGTCAATGTCATCTGCGAAGCGCAACTAGGTAATTCTTCTTCCTCCAATGCTAACAGTACCTTATTAGCCCTCGAGGGCATCTTCAATTATCCTTTCAAGGAAGATATTGAAGAGTGTTGGTGACAGTAGGCAGCCTTGTCTTACTCCAACTGTGGTTTTGAACCAGTCCCCAATATAGTTGAAGTACACCGCATTGGTGGATAACTTTGATTATGTTTTTATTAATGTTGAACAACAACAACAATAATAACATTATGTACATTAAACGTAGGTGTGGGGGTTAGACATTCTTTCTTTTATTGGTTTCTTGGTTATTTGTTATTCCATTTCTAGTGGTCAGAAATTATTTTAGGAAGTAATACATTAGTCTAGTAATGTTACATTCGTGGAGCGTTAATCCCGGCAGTGAGTAGTCATTCCTGGATTGAAAATACTGATGTTATTGCACTTTGATGCATTTTGCGAATCCAGCTTCATTTCCTTGGTCTCATGAGGCTCTTATGATGGACGTAGCAGCGCTTGGTAAACAGTAGTGATGAAAATACTTCTTTTTTATGGAGCCTTTTAGACAAATTACGACAAAGAGTCTACTTTCACCCAAACCAATGGAAGCATGTGGTGGTCTTTTCTTTAAGAGTCAAATACAGTTTCTTTCCCTTGTTCGATACCAAACAAAATAATTAATTAACTAATTGGTAATTTTAAAAAATTGACTCTTGTTTTGTCAAGAAAATAGAATAAATATGCTAAATTTCAGCTTGATCCGAGATTGTGTTTTGGAGAACTAACTTGTTTAAACTTTTTATCATCCAAACATCTGTTAGCTCTTGGGATATTTGACTTAGTGTGGAAACTAGATTACATCTTTTAGAGTATCTATTTTCTGTATTCTATGGCCATGTCAATGTTTATTTCAAGTAATGCAGATCTCGATACAACGCTCGGTATTGGCTAACATTGTTTTGTTGAACGCAGCTAATCGATTGATATCATTTTGTTTTATCTGCACAGCTTCCATGTACAAACTGTTGGGTGTTTTTTTTTTCATTGTGAGTTTTCTTAAAATGGAGAAGTCGTTTTATTCATTTATTAACTTTCAGTTGGCACCTAGTCCACACTTAAATTAAACACACCAATTGATGGATCTGGTTGTTAGGCTGGAGGAAGGTTGCCATTTCTTTTCATTGAGCCACCTGTCGCAACTAGCTAGATCTTTATATGGCCTTCATGTGTAGTCGTACTAGTTACAGGGAACAGGGAAAAACATAGGCCTATTGGAAATGAAAGGCGGGATTTTAAAAAAAAAGCGTACGGGTACTTGTTTAATTCATTGTGTTATAGCGAATAAAGATAGTCATTAGTTGGCCATTATTGTGCTTTTAAGTATAAGTAGGGTTAACTATAAATCAGAAGAACTTACACTTGAATTTGATCATTACATTGATCCACCACCCCCATTCCCTTTCTGCCCATGTTATCCCCGCCTTCCCCTCCCAATTAACAACACCTCTATCAGCCAGTGTGCATGTTCCTAGCTGATGACCCTGGGAAGGTGCGTGTTTATACCTCACTAGCTGGTCTGAGTTTTAAAACACTTTATTGAATACCCTACGCCATAAAAGTTCGTAATTCCATTCACCGTGACGTGAGCTACAGGGCTCTACCTGGATTAGCTGGTCATTAAACACTGCTGTACGGATCGATTCGCTGGAAGATCTGGAAGATGATTAAGTCCGCCGTAGAAATAAGACATTTACATTTACGTATGATATTCTTGAATGAGTGGTTGGCACCTGCATTGAGTGGGTGGTACCGACCAAAGATTATCAAAAAATGCACTTTTCAACTGATAGAACATAGTCTGCGCATTACCTTGGAAACTGTTATCAGCTATCAAAATGGCTGCTAGGTTCTAGTAGTAGGCCTACTAAGTAGGAAATCAGCTTTTACCCGCCAGATGGGCCCGAGATGTACCTACTAAAACTCAAAACCATGTTTCTTCTCGGATTCGATTTTCTCAGCTTATCTCCTCGTATCGGGCACGACATGGCCTAAATGGTGCCGATGTGCCTAAACTCAAACTCATCTCCTCGTTTACCGTAACAAAAAAAATCTCATAACCTAAAGACAAAAAAAAAATGATGTCTCTGACAAGGAGCCTCCACCCCAAGATGTCTGCATGGATATTAAACAGTTTTAATACGTTTTTTTAAATAAGGATTTTCATAATTAATTAAGTTAATCATAGTCATCAGCTTAGTGTTTATAATTGTATTTATTGAGATCTGCTTTACATTCAAAAGACTAATTTAAGCAATAGGGTACAGTTAGCAAAATAAAAGGACTCTGGAGTACTGTGTGTGTGGGTATGTGTGGCTAGAATGGAGCCTAACGAAATGAGAACATGAAGGAAGATGAGACAAAACAATGCCAAGGCTAATATATTGAATCATTACTGTTACCAACTACATAAACAGTGTTGCTACAAACTGAAGAGTTTCAATATTGGATTCAGATGAAAGTGCACAGAAGTTTTCTAAAATACATAGCTTACCTTTACTTCAGTACACTGGATACACACAACCAGCTATACCCTATTTGTAGCTGTAATGAAAATGTCCATTTACCACTAGGACATGAATACCATTGCAATGAACAAATGCCTTCACTGTTGTTGTTTTTTCCTCACAGTGACACCTAACAAGTTAAGAAAACCTTTAGTGTGTCTGTCCCCTACCAGATACATGACTAGACACACAGAGGCCTGTGTTAGAAATGGACATCTCTTCCCCTCCTCACTGGCAGCTACATCAACAGTAGTGATTGGAGAAGGTAAGTCATCTGTGCAACTTTGTCAGACATTGCCAAGAGAAAATATTATTTTGAGACTGAGACCCAGATATTCATATGGCTAGTAAACTTTTGGTCTGATTTATTAGAAAGCTGATGTGATCACCAGAGACATCATTGGGAGAGGGGGGAAAGGGTAATTATAGTGCACAAGTATACCTTTAAGTTTTGTAATGGATGTTGTGATTATCTTTTGCCTTGATTTTTGTTTAACTAAATATTATTCCTCCTCTTCAAAATATTCCCCTTCACAAACTTACATGACATTCATAGCAACTTGTTCATTTTATGTATTACTTTTAATCATAGTTTAGTTCTAATATAGGCATGTTAGTTAGTCAGATGAAGTTTGATTAATGGGACATGTTCATTATAGTTGGTCTGAAATAGTGAAAATCATAAAACAAATTATGGCTTTTATTTAGCGTTACTTTCATGCCTATAGCATGCTCAGAGCGCTATGGTCCAATCTCATTTGTGGACCAGTGGGTGGAGGAAGTATCTGGGAGAAGGTTTGCCGCGCTGTCAATAGGCGCTCAGTAAACACAACTCTGCTGAAGTCGGGTGTCGAACCTCAAGCCCCCTTCATAGGTAGCCAAGTTCAAGCATACTTGGCCTCTCGACCACGCTTCCCACATATACATAGTTATTAGGATTTTTCTGCTTCTTCCATAGTTTACTATGCTCATTGTGATTTAGTCCATTTCTCATTGGTTCATTACTGAAGATAAACAAAAAACTCCCTACATTATTATTCTAATATTCTGACATTGAATAGAAGTGCCTCTCTGTTGTACACTGTATCAGTTGGATCAATTTGTTTCTGTTTATTACAGCTGCCCTTTGTCGTGTCCGACGTAAACTACAGTTTGGAAGGAAGCCTCCTAAAGAAAGGAATGCCAAAGACACTTAAACAGTTTGAACCATACACAATATTTGACAGAGGCAGCTGAAGAAATGCATTTTATCTAAGTGAAATTAAAGTATTTTTCTTGCAAACACTAGCCAAATTGTATTTGAAACAGTATTACAGAGAAAATATTTTGATAACTTGGTTTACCTTGATTGAAGTTTTTTTTTTACTTACTAACTGTTTGTAAATCACATGTTTGAGTTGCCAACTTTAGTAATTCTGTGCAGTGTAACAGTGAAAGAAATGTTTAAGGGATGATTGTTGAATATTAAATATACAATGGATCTTTTTTTTTTTTTTACCAGGTACTTCATTTTGTACTTTGTTTTATTTGATACGTTTAAGGCATTTAGGCATTTTTTAGATTATGTCGTAGTCCAAACCTTCCATCAGAAGAGCAGGGGATGGGAAAAAGCAGGGTCTAAAGTCTATAGATCTACCATACAACCAGGCAGTCATCCATTAGTGCTTTTTTTTTTTTTTAAGATTAATTTGAAGTAAAATAATAAATATACATGTTTTAGATGAACATGTTTCATGGTCTGCCTGTTCACACCGTTTGGTTTGGTTGACAATAAAAAAAAAAAAAGCCTGGCTAGAAGAGGGGATTGAGACGAAGAGATTACCAATAGTGTGATACAATGAAACATTTTGTTTTCAGTATGTGATTAGACTATTATTTTGTATGAACCTGTACAAGCTTAACGGGTTTGTACTAGACATTATGTTCTGCACAAATGAATATTTTGATCTCTGAAAATATTTTTACTTTGTTTTGTTCTCAAATGGCTGAGAACATCTAAACAATTTGTTTTTTGTTTAGTTTTTCTGTGATTGTTGTTTTTAAGCATTTTGTTGATTTGAAAAGTTCCATGTTCATAAATAGTTTAAAGAAAACATTGGAAAAAAAAAAGAAAAAAAAAATTATACCCCTAATATAAAAATGAAGGATGCTTTAAAAAGTACTCCAACACTTTAAGTGAAGAATTTTGTTTTAGGAAAAGATTACATGTTGTGGACATCACATTCTGTCAGTGGATAATAACAGTATAAAGCAATGCTTCAATGAAAAGGCAAAAGTTGAAAGGTGCATTCACAAAAATATCTAAAACAAATAATTTTTCCTTTTTGATCTGCCACCCACAGAGCAGGTGATGCAAAACTTGTGTCTATGGCGAATGGTTCACAAGGGTGTCGTGTGGCCAGCACAATGAAACTGTTTTCTTTAAATAATATCATGTAAGAATTAGGTGGACCCAAGTTCAAAACTCCAGTTTGTAGTGGGATTCAGTCTTGTCTGGTTCAAAAGCTAAGCTACTTAGAAAGAATTCATAACAATTTAGTTTCAAGCTTAATTGATAAGTATATTTATAAGTGGCTTCCTAAGTATTTTGTTCCAGACTAGTTACAGTGGCTACCTTGAGTAGAATGACATTGTTACCAACGATCACATCTTACTTGAAATGCATTGTGCCACTTACCAGATACTTTATGCTAATCACACTGTTTAGGAAAATGTATAATTAACAGATCCAACTCTTAAAATATTGAATGACCTTTGGTTTCAAAGAGTGCTTCCCTAACATCATAATGCTTACTTGCATCTTTTAACAGCCACAGGTGTGAAACTTATCATTCCATTTTGACTTTGTAGTGCAGGATGTTTTCTATGCAGACACCATAAAGCAGTCATTTAAAGCCTATGTACATATATTTAGAGTGATTATTTCATAGTTCCATATTCCTTCGATTAATTTACTGTGCCTGACCATTGAATGATTTCTTAGTTACAAGCAATGGTTCACATTTTATTTTTTTATACACATTGTCACAAGACAATAATTATGCTTTTGCTATCTAAGCAAGATAAGTTAATAACTTTGAGTTAGGCATGTATCGCTTTAAATTATATTTTATACTTGATTTTAGAACACTTTTTTTTTCATAATGAGCTAGATCTATCAATCAGGTTTGTTAGATTAAAATTTACAAATGTTTAAAGCTGTATACTGTTTAATAAATAAAAGTATATTTTTTTTTCTCTAACCAAGTTTAATATCTCACAATTTTTACTGGTCCACTAACAGGTTGTTGAGAACGATTCTGAAGTTTTTATATACACTAAATTCACTATATTGAGAAATATTTGAGATGGAAATATTGTTTCCCACTGTCATTTTCTATCCAATCTTTAAAATAGATATATGTTTAATATACATAAAACATACAGGCATTGTCACACTTTTCTTCAACTATTTTACTATTATAAAAAAAAAAAAAAGTTTGTATAATTTATAATTTTTGTACTTTCTTAAAATTTAAAAAAAATGAAATTTGAAGTCAAAAGTTCTTTATACTTTTTATGATTTAAAATACATTTTGAAGAATTATTTTTGTAACATAGTACATATATATATGTGTAGATATTTTGTACGGAAATATGTTTTTATTTTAAGCATTGGATTTTTATTGAATGTTAAAGTATGTTATTGTGTATTAATGAATGTATGATTAGGTATTGTAAATAAATGTTCACAAAATTATATAAGAATGTTGTGCTTATTTAATGTGTAAAACAAGTCAAACTATCTCTTTGCATTAATAAATGGTTAACATTCCTCCTATAGCCTTACGTGTGAACATTACATTTACTGATGACAGTTAACACAAAATTTGTGTATAATAATCTATCATGAATAGAAATCTTGTCCATTATTTCTCAACCTGAGTCTGCAAACTTGGCCCTACACAGTTGACTTTGTAGTGATAATTAAAAGTAATTTTGACACTGTCATTGCTTCTCAAAAAGAAAAATGATCTTATGTGCAAGGTACATTTTTATGTTTATTTCTGAATGCATATGGAGTACTCAAAGAGTTAAAAAAATTGTGAAGCTCTTAAAAATTGAATTACAAAACACAGGAAGAAAATCAATATAATTATTGCAAATAGATTATATCACAGTCATCATTTTGCACCCTGTATTTTATTTTCACATTTAAAAGTACCAATATAACATTTTTGTATGCAAAGAGCCAATCATTTTTCTGGCTACATATTCAAAAGAATAAATTGCTAAGTATAAATAATAACCTGTCCAATGATCCCAATTACAACAAGGAATGAAAAATTATTTTTTTTATAAATAATAACATAATTTATAGTTACTTTTGATGTAAAACATCTAGACATAATCCCAGAAAACTAGTCCAATGTTAAGATGAGATTTAAGTTGGTGGTAAGAGAACTGCAAAGGTGACAAACATCGGAGTATCAGGAGGCATATCCACAGACAGCACCTGGACATTAATATCACAAGAAATGAATTTTATTACAAGTCAAAATAAGACATATTTAGAAGTGAAAGAAATTAAAAACATTTTCTAGCTGGGGAGAGGGTCTATGGAAAAAGGGGAAAGAACAAAGGATATTAGTACATAATAATAAAAACAGTGAAGAAATTCTTAAGGTTCTATCTTGAATCGTATTACAAAGTATTGACAAACCAGTCATTAGGTTAAACAATTATTTTTGGTGATGAAAAAAAGGAATAACTTAATAATTAAAAAAAAAAATTAAGACCAGTTAAAAAAGTTTTCAATGAATTTAAGTTGATCACAGAAAGTGTGCTTACAACAGAAAGCTTAAAAATAAAACATTTGATACACAACAAATTATAAAAAAACAAAATAATTTTGAGCCAGAGACAACAAAGATTTATAAAAAAATCACCTTATACAGCCTTGTACAAAGACTTTTATGAATTGTTTATATAATTCTAACCTTTATCATTCTCTAAGTCTTTCTAAATTATGTTTATTTACATCTATTCAATTCTTCAGAAAATCTGGTCTAACAGCTTTTTTTTTTTCCAACATTTGCAGAATGTGACCCGATAACCCAACTCCCCTGGCTTGTGCACTGAGGCAGGACAATATGAAAACAAAAATTTAGAACAGTGACAATTGTTGGAGGCGTGGTGGCTAAATGGTAAAGTGCTTGGATATGAACAGGAAGTCCCAGGTTCAAATCCTTGTGAAGACTGGGATTTTTTAATTTTGTGCTCTTTGGGCACCTCGGAGTCCACCCAACTATAATGGGTACCTGAGTTAAAGAAAAATAAAGTGGTTGCTAGCTGTGCTGGCCACATAACATCATGGTTAACCATGAGCCACAGAAACAGATGACCTTTAGATTGTAAGGTCTAAAAGGGGAACTAATAACAATTGTAATACTAATAAAAATGTTTATTTTTCTTGAGGAAATGTGTCTTACAATTGTGCATTACACATTAAAAACAATGCAGCTTACCTGACTTCTGCAAGTCTTTTCTAAGAGCCCAAAGCTCATTGCATGGACTCCAGTAGAGTGAATATGCTGCACAGAGTCCAAGAGGTACTGCACAGTGATGGAGTATTTCACTACTCTCTCAGAGCGCATGGAAAATGTACTTCTATCAAAGTTCTTCAGACCCACTGCTGAGTCATTAGGCTTGAGTCTCTAGAAAAAGAAATAAAAATATTTTTAACAAGAAATACATACGAAGTACAGAGACCAACAACAAAAAATCTGTGTGATGAAAAATATTTTTACCAATTGTTTTGTTTAGTGCTACTTCATGCTTTTAGCTTTCTCACAACACTGTGATCCTCACTTGCCTGGGCCAGTTGGGAAAATGAGAGTGGGGGGGGGGGGGGGGGGGTGAGAGAAAGAAAAAAAAAAAAAGGAAATCTGGGTGAATTTTTATTGCATTCGCTTTTTAAAAGTATTTTTTAAAAAAAGGTGAACGACCTGATTTCGAACTCATGGCTTAAGCCTCCTCAAGCCGACATACTGACCACTCTGCTAGTGAGGGCCCATGAAAATAGAAGATTGTATGATATCTGCTGTTTGTTAAAAACTTACTTTAAAGTGGCGACCTATAAAGGAGACTGATTCAGCCTATACCACCAAATCAGTCAAGTATAATTTCTTTCCCTTATTTAAGACATCAAACAGAATTATGCCTCAGCACAGTGAGAAGCTCTAAAGAATTGACTAAAAATGTGTGGGCAAGTAGGCTTACTTAAGAATGGTTCCCAGTGTGATGCATAAAGTAATATCTGCTAAATTTAAGGATAAGTGCTAAAATTCAAAATGTCATAAAAATAAAAATTTTGCATTTTAATTAATTTAAAGTAGCGTTAAAAGCATAGTAATGAAAATAGTGTATAAACAGACAATCAGTTACGACAGATATATAGGTGCTCAAACATGTTGAGTTTGTTGATGAAAGAGATTTCTGTCAATTAAAGTTTACAAGATTGGCTTCTGCAGCCTTAACCCAACATAGAGTAGCAGAAAGGAAGGCAAAACTATTCTAAATTTGGATGAGTAAAGCGATTGGATGATTGTCTGGCTGGATGTGTAAATTGCACTCTGGACTGTTTCCCCAATGGTCCTGGGTTTGAACATTTCCTCCTTTTCCTATTATGCAGGAGATTTGGGCTAGGATGAAGTAATGTGTAAAGCAAAACAGAAATTCAAAAAATACAATGGCAAATTAAAAACTTGAATGTATTTATTTTCTAGAGGATATAAGGGCTATTTTATATTCAAAATTTTTAAATTTTAGAATTTTTACTTTCTCACCAATATATTTCAGTAGAAAAGAAAAGGCATACATTTTATCTGCCCTGTTAGGGTCCAACAAGGCTAAATAGTAGGTGGGAATTTTTTTAAATGTGTGGGAATCATGACAATATTTTTTTTCTAAGCATAGTTAATACGGGAGAATGAACATGGTAGTAGTAAATTGAGATCCTTTGTGAACAGATAATTGTAATTGGCCTCCTTCAATCGTAGAACAACTATGGTTCATCTCAGAGTATAAAAGTGAGATGAAAGCCTGGGCATTGTTTATGGTAAGAACAATGTCGCCCACACAGCAGTTCCCCCCTCTCTACGCAACTGATGTGACCAAAGGAACGGAATATCCAATACAGTTTGGGATCAGTAGCGCTGCAGGCTCTGCCAGGCTGTAGCATGGTGTGACACAATCTGCCTAAGGGTTACCAGCTCCCCGAAGCCTTTCCCCGTGTTTGGGTATAGCCACAAGGCAGCGAAGGTTTGGATTCAGAGTTTTCCTTCTCAGATAACAGCACTGGTAACGAAACTTTTCAAAAAGCATGCTGTCACACACAGACTTGTCAGTACTAGCAACTAAAATCAATAAAAACATTTTCCTATTCAGTGAAGAACAGACTTGAACAATTTTAATTAGACTACAAATAAAATATGTGTTCTAGGAATCTCCTCTTCACTAAAAAAAAACAACAAATAAAACAACCCTAACCCTAACATTCATGTTGTACTCACTTGAAAATAAATGACATAGCCAGGAGTCTCTACATCTTGTTTCATTACTTTCAGCTCAAAGAAGAAACCATATAATGACAAAATTTCAGAGTAGATTTTAGTGTCCTAGTAATAGAAACAGATTCTTACAATAACATAGGCAAGTGAATTTCACTTTTTCTTAACTAAGAATAAAAAGATGACAATTTAAAAATAAAAAGTGTATCAAAATATTTTTTTAGTACTTAAAGGTAAAACTCACCCCTTCAACAACTATTCCTTGTCTGATAGCAGTTTTATGAAAAGCTCTCAAACCCATCATATCTCCTCCACAGCAAAGCTGAAAAGAAATCATCAATCATGATGTATTAGTATCAATAATTTTGATTTTTCTACAACAAAAATTATAGATGCCCCTTTTTCAAGAACACTATTTGAAATTTCAGAATGCAGAATAAAAAAATGTTAACTATGATAAATAAAATATTTAAATACTGTGGGAAACATTAAATCTGTATTCTCATAACAATTCTCATCAACCATGTTTTGGAAGAACTTGAACTCTATCTCGCCATAATTATTTTACGTGCTCAGAAGAAATTACTAATTTTTCCTATTTGTATTTCACTAGCCTGTTATTGATAAACCTCAATTACGTTTTTCTTTTAATCAAAAAATGTTATAATTGGTATAGATAAATCCATGCCCTTTTTATATAACACAAATCAAAGTTTATAAACCCAAAAATTAAGTTAATTTAATGGTGTCTAATATCAATGATAGAATTGTCAATCACGAGAGAAAGAGTTAATGTACTTACAGATTTGTGCTGCTGTGATAGCATATCAACTATCCATCGATAAGGTAAGATGTTCATCAGAAGCATATCCTGAATCTCATTGCCTGGAAAGTAATTATAATTATAGTCAATGTTGGAAAGCTTTATATTCCTGTATGCCTATGTACAAATTAAAAAACATATGGAATAGAAAGAAACAAACTAGCAAAAAAAAAAAAAAAAAAAGGGCACCTACTGTCCATAATTCCATGCAAATGTAAAGATACAAAAAGAGGTTGATACATTATTCCTTCTTCAGCTTCTAGAAATGGACAATGCTTGGGTAAACTGGAATAGATAAATAAAACATTAAAAAAAATAACTTTAACTGAAAATTGTTTTTAATTGATACAGTCCTGAAAAATGAACTGTTGAGTGATATACATTTTGTTAATTTAATTTAATTTTTTCTTGTTAAGAAATATGATTTTTAAAGAAATGTTTCACATATAATTTTGGAGGTACTTTTTCAATATGAAGGCCTATGTATAACTTTCTTTGAAGTTCTGAATCTACCTGTTAAAATATGTTATCACTGTGGTATATGGTGGCATCATTTGAACTTGAGGATTCAATTCCAGAAAGAGCCATGTACACAGCGTTTTAAACACACTCAATTCATTGATGGTAAATAATCTGAAAAACAGGATGTTATGACAACCAACTATTGAAAAATACATGATTTTTAAGACACATTCTATATTATTTAATTTGAAATAGTTGTAGACTGAAGAAAATCATTCATACAACTCCTTGATCCTTTACCTGTTTGAAATGAGAATCTTTTCCAGTAATTGACTATCCAAATCAGCTAGCTCAATATGCATGGATAACTTTAATGAAATTTTTAAAAAAATTATTAGAAGATAGCACATGAATTACATTGTAAAAGTATTGAATAGAAAAGTGAAAAAATAAGAATACAATGTTTTTTTTAAAATAGGTCATAAAAAGAATTTATAGCTGCTGTCAATTAAATCATATTGTTCTAAATACAGAGGGATCCACTGAAGCCAGGACACACAGGGAGTGATTTCAAATAAAAAGATTGGAAAGTATACTTTAACAATGGAAACGGCTGAAAATTATGTATGTTTTTTTTTCTTGTAGGTGTAAAGTTCCCAGACATGAGCTCAAGTTCTTCAATATCTTTAACAAAGTGTTTGCCTTAAAAAAAATATCTCTCTCCAGCAGCTAGCTTTTTTTTTGAGCAGTTTTTTTTGTTGGCAATTTCTTATGAGCTAACAAATACATTCAAATAAAAAACTAAATAGGCCTATATTACCTTGGGAATAAGGTTCAATTCTAACCAGCATTCACAAGCTAAGGCAACAGCTTCTAGATTGTACTGAAAGATGTGAAAATAAATAAATAAAAGAAAAAGAAACAACATTTTAATGAAAAGTACAAACAAATTTAAACACTACAATATGGACATGTTTGTACCTTGGATGCTGCTTTATGGAACTGGCAAACTGTTTTATATGTAATGGAGATCAGCATCATTCGTTCACACCTGTCATTCAAATAGTTCTTTATGCAATTTTTTCTTCAATATAGTTTATAATACTGAGAAATCTAACAGGCACAATTTAAGAAGATGAGTTAAAAAAATATATAAGAATATTACCGTTTTACAAGTTCATCAAATTTCAAAACAGCTGCAGCAGCTAAAACAGAAGTCAGATCTTGAGCACTAATTGGCAAATCATCTGCATACAAACAGCTTAGAGCTATCCCTAAACCTGAAAATATTTTATTTAACATTTTAAAACTTATCAAAGTAAGAACTGATACAAATTTCTACACACTTAGAAAACGCTAAGAATTTGGTGCCAACTGTTGTACCTTGAGTGGATGCTTCAGAACTAATTTTCATTCTTTTTAAAAACTCAGTCCTACAAGATATCAGTACTATTGACTTTAAAATCAATTTTCAAACTCTTGCTATTTATAGTTTTAGAATTAAAGAATAAAAAAATTGTTTTTTTTACCTCGTTGAGATACAAGTGGATCATCAATATCCATAAAAATTTCTATGACTTGGGATCCTTCAACAGATGAGTGAGGCAAGTCTAGGTAAGTGCTACACTGATCTGATGTTGCGTCATCTAGTGTTGTACTGAGAAGAAAAATTTTAAGAATAATTATCATTTTAATAAGTCACAAATTACATTTCATAAAGTAGTTCCCCTTTTAGATCTTGTGATCTTGAGGGCAGATGATGTTAAAATCATCTGTTTCTTTGATTTCATAAAAGAATTGTATTTTTATGACTTACTAACTGAATCTTGATGAATCAGATTGAGGCTGAGCCAAATGATTTCTACTGTAGTTCATAAGGTTGGAATCTTCATTGGCAGTGCGTAGAAGATGAGCTAAGACATCAGACTTGTGGAGAAACTGACTGTATAGTTCCCAGTCTAATCCAAGGGCCTTTAAAACAACGTCTGTCAGGAAAACATTTATATTTCAATAACAAAACAGATGTTTGAAATCAATGTTTTAATAAAAATTACAGAATTACAAAATAATATTCATTGTTACAGTGTTCTTTGTTATTCTTAGATATTCATTTTTATCATACACAAAGCTTTAAGACTATATAAATGATAAGGACTAAATAGACTTTAGTTTAAGAAAAACATTTAATAACAATGTATACCCAGTTGTAGTTGTACAAATTATGACTTAATCTTCAAGGATTTAAAATTTTAAAAAGTAAGTGTATGACAAAAAATAAATTCTTACCATGCTTTTTGTGAGCTTTTCCTAAAAATAAATACAAAAAAAAAAGTAAAATATTCTTATCAGAAATATTTTGTTTAATAATTAAAAAGATTGACATAATTTTAAAATGTTACTATTTGTGAAAACATTATTAGGATATCTTTAGAACAAATGAGCATGTTCTAATTTAAATACCTGGTCTCAGGAAATTTTGTCTTCTTACTGCATCCTTAAGCAAAGGTTCTTGGTGCTTTTTACTACCCATTGATAACATTGACCTAGATCTGAAACAAAATGATTCAAGATTTTTAAAATATTTATAGAATATAATTTATAATTTAGAGGCAGACTGATAATACAAGTTTTATTATTTTTTTTAATGAAAAAATTCTTAACTTCTCTTTTCATTTTTGATAATGTTTGAAGTAAGCCTACAAATATGTTAATTAAAGATTAAATGAATTGGTTGGCTGCCTGATTATGTGTTATGAGCACTGGACATTGGAATGGTCTCAATGGTACTGGGCTCATACCCTGCCTGCTGCCATCTGAAGGAACATCCAAAAGATGTAAAACATTTAACAAACAAACTGATTTTATGTATTTATACCAATTTTTATCTGACTCTCTGCCAACACTGGACAGCTAAATAGAAAACTTGACAACTCTGATTCCAAATAGAATGATTTTTAAATGAGTCTAATACTTTAACAGTCAGTATTGTACAAAAGGCAAAATAAATTGTTTAACTGTAGAACTGCTGTACTGAACTTGTACTGGACACTCTCATCCTGAACTCCACTGTACTGGACAGTATTGACTCTGCCACTCTCTCTCTCCCATTGGAAAGTAGATTTTTGTAACTATGTAACATATTTTTAGTTTGTTGTATCCCTTTTTTTATTTAGCATGAAAGTAGTGTAAAAAATACTTACGATTGACCTGAGCATAATTTGTTTTGAACAAGATAATTTTGTCTTTTCACAGGACTTTGAACTTTTGCTGCTTGAATAGTATTGGCTGACTTGGTTGCTCTTCTAAGTGTTGTACATCTTGAATGTGACGAGCGGCTCCCAGATGATTCTACACAATCAAAATAATAATGTTAATTGTTATACTGTTTCATGAAAATATATAATTTCTACATAGCTAAAATATTGATGCCTTTTTTTTTTTAACAGAGACATGCAATTGTAATATACAAAAAAGGTGATATGTCATGAAAATAGAAATAAAAAAGCTATAGTGCTGTTATCTATATAAACTTTAATATGTTTACAAATAATAAGATTTAGTTGTTTAAAAAAATGGTTGTTTTCTTATTTAAGCTGCAGTGATAGAGGAGAAAATGCTAGATTTGATAATTGTTACCAATGGACGATACACTACATATAAACAGTGGCATAGCTAGGGATTTGGGGACCCAGGGAGCTTGACCTCTTTAGGGGCCAGTGCATTTTGACATTCGACATCGTGACATGAGATTATGGCACAATATTTAATGTACAAACTAATTTTGGATACTCATTTAGGGGCTCTCCTTATTTGGGGGCCGGGGGAGGAGGAATTTAACTCTTTCTTTCCTAATTGACGATACCATCGTTGCTTTGACCACATTAAATTATTTTTTTAGTTTTATAAACATTCATTTGTGTTATAGAAAAAGAGCATGGATTCCAATTTAATTCTATGCCAAATAAAATATTTATATTTTTTATTACAAAGTTATTGAAGTTTAATCATAACAGGGAAGTGAACTACAAATGAGCAAATGAATAATTCCGTTGGATTATGGAAAATAATTATGGAGAGATAGAGTTAAATTTGAAATTCTCCTCCCCCAACCCACCCTAGCTATACCACTGCATATAAATAGTTATGATTTGTGAAGAAAGTATCAAGAATTAAAGAATATTCATTTTTGGAGTGTCAACATTTTCCAATTTCTACTAAGTTAAGTGAGAAAAACTTTTACTAGTAGTCTAGGGTGATATCTAAAAAAAACATATACTATAGTGTCTACAAACATTTGCAAAAATGTTTTCAAAATTTATTTTTGTCTAGTGGTTGTTGTTTTTTCTCCATAACTTGCTTTTGAATAGTGAATTTTTCATGCTAAAGCATTCTCAGTGCAGTATGTTCCAATCTCTTTAATGAACATGTGACTAGGAGAGGGAGAACATTTCTGTGCTGAATTTAGGTGCTCAGCAAACACAACTCGAGTTGGGATTTGAACTCCAGCCCCCTTTGAAAGGTAGCCAAGTGGTTTATGCCACTCAATCACACTGTATTTCAGAAAATTAACTTGCTCGATCAAACGTGGAATAATAACATTTCATTTCGTTACCATTTTTATGAAATAAAAGTTCAACCAGCAGTTTCAATATAAGTAAATTAAATTTATAAATATATATAATTGAACAAATGATCACTTTAACAAAGTTGCATTAATTAAATGTGAAAAAAAAATAGATACAACAAATATAAACAAAAAAAAGAAACAACTTAAAAATTCTATTGAACAGGAAACAATAAATAAACCGATTATAGAGTACATTTAATAAGAGGTCTAAAAAGATAGTTTAAAAAATATCTCAGAAAATATTCTTTTAAAAACCAAAAGCATTGTGTATTTTACGAACAATTCTCATACCTGGTAACACATATTGTTAAAAAAAATTGCATATAGTTTTAAAAAATATAATTAAAAAGTAATTAAACGATACTTCATATTTCTGTTAGCATATAAATAAATATTAATATGAAATAAAACCTAGGTTATGTGTTTACAATAAAAGGAAACAGTCAGTAGGTTAAAATATATTGCAAGAAGAAATGCATGATGGATATATGTAGTTTATAGGATACAGATAACTTTACTTATAATGGTCCAGAAATATATTTATGAATTTTTAATTTACAGCAACTACTAGACTTTTAGCAGCCTAAAGAAATTGAGATAAAGAACAAACAAAACTAATTATAGTAACATCAAAGAAATATTGAAAACAATAAATCCAATATGAATAAAACAAATTTAGTGAGCGGAAAAAAGTATTATGAATGATTTAAAATAATACATACCAGTTCAATGTTCATCTTGACATGTTTCCATAAGTAGTTTTTGTATGAAACTCTTCAAAAGTAAATGTAAATGTATGCACAGCAAAGAAAACAAAACAAAACAAAAATATGTTTAGACTAAATAGAGACAACAAAGGAAGTCATTGCTTTTTAGTTTATATGCACTTTTATTAAATTGTTAGTTGGAATAACTGAACATGGTGTTTTACAAATACAATTTAAATAGTAAGTCATTCTACTTGACCATGGTAAGTGTAGTACTGAGTGCAATAGAATTATATAAAAACATGTGTGAGGGTCAGTAACAATTTAAAACAGATACATATACTTTGGTAAACAAAACAGAATATTTAACACTATATAAATTGTTTTATTCATTATTGAGAATATTTTTTAACATTTCAAATATTTTTTTTTTAAATATATATTTTTTTAACAAAAAAAAAAAATAATTAAAGAATACAAAATGCTTTGAAAATATTGAAAAAAACTTTTGAACTAAAAATTATTTTCTAGCAAAAATATATAAAAAAGTTTTAGGATTTCAAATGAGCAATTAAATTCAACTAAATGTACACAAAAGATGCAAAATTGTAATGAATCCTAATTTGAGAAACATTCTACCTAAAAAGAAGTTAGATTGTTAGTTGATTCAATATTATAAATGGTAAAAAATGGCATATTAATTTGTTTAATTATCACAGATACATGCTATTTGCTTTGAATAGTCTTCGCATGAATTTAATCATCTTTCCGAAATGCTAGTTTTGTTTTACAGTCATACTACTGATTTGAAGGTTCTCTTCTTCTGTTTTCATTGCAGTTTTTGCGGTCTTTCTCAGTAGACTCCAGTGGTGCTCACTGGCAAAGCCAAATTCTTTACAGCTATGTAAATGTGGGTTACAGGTAGGGTACATACCAGTGATGTAATTGGCCAGGCTGTGATTGAATGGCATGTTCACAGATTTTAAAGCTTGCTTTGTTCCCAGCATGTCACTGTACAAAGAATCTGGAAAACGCCAACGGTTTGTAACACCTGTTTGAGACCGCATTCTGTGCCGAGGCAAAACCTGGAACTGTAATAAGAAAAATAATTTACAGGCCGGTCCAATAGTTATAAGTAAGAAAAAAAGTGATATGGCAAAATATAGCAGGGGAACTTATCAACAGGCGTAGCCGGTGGGTAATGCTAAAGTAATAATAATTTTAACAGCTCCTATTAATGGTCTAGCAACTGTTACTAAAAAGTTTATCATCTTGCAATAAATGATCAGTAATTAAACTATTAAGACATAAATAGCTCGAAGATTTAGTATTGTAGCTTAAGTACTGCTATTATATGTTATTTAATGTCATGTTTATTTATCAAACTATAATCAGTAATGTATGACTAAAAAAATTAACATTAAATATAGTTGTTTTTTTTAAAAGACAATACCTCCTTTCCTTCATAGAATTTATAGAGCGATTATTTTTCTTTAAATGAGTAATGAAGGTTAGATTGAAACATTTTTTACAACACCTATTCCCCCCCCCCCCCCCCCCCCCACTCCCCAATGATACAGGCCTTTAGATCTAGTGAAGACAATATGAAAAATGATTTTGAGCATATTAATTTATTAAACTTTTGGATGAATAAGGCTTATTATATGCAGGAATAGCTGGTTCGTATAAGATAAATATTTTTTCTTTCTCTAGCCAAATATAAATTTCTTTCTTTTTTTTTTTTACTTTGAAAAATTATAATAGTCAAACTAGAGTTTTCCCAGTATGGCCAACAAGATAGTAATTCTTTTCCCAAAAAACTGTCAAATTTCTAGAAAATCCACCCAGGTTCTACTGACCCACCCTAAAATTTCCACAAAAGTACAAGTTGAACAGGTATTCTAAAAAACTTCTATATGTGTTCATCTGTTCTATCCTTTCTCACTTTTCTATGAAATTTATTTTAAAAAATCATAGCAAGAAAGATTATCTGTGACTTCATAAGCAATTAAATTGTAGCATTAATTGTCAGAAAACGGAGGAGCAAAACTTTTATACTGGCAAAGACCAAAAGGCGGTGACCCAAAATATAATGGATTAAAATTGATGATATGGAGGCAGATTAAGAACAGCTTGGAGTTCAGGTGTATAGGTGAGTGGGATGAGCTGTGGCAGGCCAGAGCCCTTCATATTTAGCCTCTGGGGTGGATGGATATGGATTTTAAAAAATAATATAGATCCACACACACAGAGATAGATCTAAATAAAAATACCTTTTCTGGATTTTTAGCATCAATCACTACTCCAACCAGAGCTTTGTAAGGGGCATCCTGTACATATCTAAACATATATTTTAAAACTATTAAATTATGTTGATCTAATTCTATTTTAAAAAAAAAATGTTTTTCAAGATATTTACAATGAAGATATTATATTATTATTAATATTATATGGTAAATTATGCTCTATACTAGAATTTACTAGATCTAGAGAATCAGAATAGAATAGTCATAGAATTATAATATATAGATTAATAATAATAAAATTATTATTATATTTTATATATAATAAAAACTGATTAGAATTATGAATTAGAATAATTTCAATAAATTATAATTAGAATCATCTAGATCTAGACTAATTATTCTAAATACTCCCTAGTCCTATACTTTAATCATTTAAAAATTGTTTGATATAACCAGGAGTAGCTTAATTAACATTACCTAGAATAAGCTAAAAATGAAGAGGGTGGTTTTGGTGGTAAAGATGGTAAATTAGAATAGTCCGCAAACTTTTTTGTATCCTCCGCCATTTTGTTACTAGTACACAATTTTTATCTTCCCTTTCAGCAATCCATATTTTTTATATTTTCATATATTTAATGTACAATTTTTAATTTTATACAAGTATAAAATGTTAAATAATTTAAATATAGGTTTATATAATATAAGAAATTTTTTAAATTTAATCTAAGTAGTCCAATATTATTATACAAATCATTAATTTAAAGGACCAATTAGATCTACTTTTAATATCAACATACAATGATACAACGTTTGACACAAAAGTTGCGTTGCTAGGGAAAGCCACGTTACACATACCTATATAATCTATATTATTTACAATCCTTGCCTACTTCGAACCAGTTGACATCTATGTTGATATTAGACTTCGCTGGGAGAGGGGTTTTAGTAGAAAGACGACGGAAGAATTGCACTTGAAAGTTACAGAAAAAGTAGAATATTTGTTTTTCTTTATTTGTGTGAATAAAAGTAAAACCGTTTATGCTGCGCCAGTGTTAGGCCTATACTTCGTGCTGAATTTAGGGCCTGTATTACATAGGCAACACAAGAAAGAGCTTAACTAGCCCCACCCCCCCCCCCCCAGCATCTTTTTCCCCCCCATAAATTGACTATAAAGAATATTGTGTGTTTTAGTTACAACTTTTGTACGAAAGTTTTATACATGTTTTTTATTTTAAGTATCCAACCAAATCAAATAGGTATTATAGGCCCTATTCATTAATTTCTCTCCTTCGCCTCTCTCTATCTCCCGGTTTCTCTCTTTGTATTTCTCATTGTCTGTTTGTCAGTTTCTCTCTTTGTCTGTTTTTCAGTCCGTCTCCCATTCTCTCTCTTATTTCCTCTCTCTCTCTCTCTATCTTTGTCTTTCTCTCTCTCAGACATGTGATATATATAAACTATTCAATAATCATAATACCTTCAAAAAGGCCCTTAACATTCCTAGGAACATTCTCGTTTCATGTCAGAGATAGATTATAGATTTAACTTAATTCAGCATTATTTCCACTAATTAATTCAAATTAACAACTCTAAGTTTAGGACTATTTTGTCTTACTAATCAACTAATCCTTATAATTATATTTAATATTATTTAGTCTATATTTATTTTTATATTTTTGGATCTAGTCAGTCTTAGACTTAGACTTTAATTAAGGCCTTAGATCTACTAACCATCTACAAATACTACTAATTATAAACTAATAGTAATACTCTATATAGTTAGTTAAAGTTAGTTAAACACATAAATATATTGATCTACCATTAGATCTAGATCTAGAATTAGATCTGGATCTAGTCTAGGTCTATATTTTGAATAAACCATTTGATTGTCATTGTAAATTAGCTATCACCTTAGACTTAGCTTAGGCCATCTTAGGCATTTTTAACCTTAAACTAGATTTAGACTAGACCTTTTAAAACTAAAATCAACAACAGTCATCATGAAATTGCTCTGGCTGTTTATCCTAATAATTACTAAATACACACTAGCTGAACACAGAACTAGATCTACCTCAGTCAACACTAAACTTAAAAAGGAAACAACAGTCATAATCAATCATCACACTTTAGATCAATGCAACTTAAAAAATAACCTAACATACACATCCATAACATTAAAGAAGATTACCCATCACAAATGGAAGTTCTCAATCAGACACAGTAGAAATAAATACCTTTCACTGTTAATATTAATAGCAGGGGATGTAGAGTCAAATCCAGGGCCTAGATCTAAAGATAGATGCAACATCTGCAAAAAAGTATGCACCATGAAACAGAAAGCCATTCAATGTGACACCTGCGATGAATGGTACCATGCATCATGTCTCCATATGAATACACCTGTGTATTATGCCTTAGGCAACAAAGATGCATCATGGCACTGTGTACCGTGTGGGTTACCTCAGTTTACATCAGGACTGTTTGATTCCTTTGATGCGGACACTTCTAACCCATTCAACATCCTAAACACCATCCCAAAACCAACTCACCAACCACTAGCCAGATCCACTCCTGTTAAACCTAAATCTACTAAAATTAATACAACAGCCTCACTAAACAAACCTACCAAAGAAGTAATACCAAAATACCTTAAAACCTTAGTAATAAATTTTCAAAGCATTAGGAACAAAACAGCAGACTTAGAAATTTTATTAGAATGTGAGAAACCAGACATAATTGCAGGAACAGAAACTTGGCTACATCCTGAAATTTATAATGCAGAAATTTTCAATAGTAATTATGAAATTTTTAGAAAAGATAGGGCTGATAATCATGGAGGAGTTCTTTTAGCAATAAAAAACACTCTTATAGCAGAAGAAATTACCTTACCTAGCTCAAAAAACATAGAATCTACATTTTGTAAAATTAATACCACCTCAACATCCCTTATAATAGGCAGCATTTACAGACCACCAAATTCTAGTTTAGAATACATGCAGGAACTATGTAATCAGATTACTACACTTAAAGAGACAAATAAAAATGCAGTTTTTTGGATTATGGGTGACTTCAACCTACCTGATATAAATTGGAAAACACTAACCATAGATAAACACCAAAACCTTAAGGACATAAATGAGCTTTTCATAGAAACTTTACACAACCTAAGTTTAGATCAAATCATTAAAAAGCCAACTAGATTAAACAACACATTAGATCTCTTCTTAACCAACAGACCTGGATTAGTAGTTGATTATGATATTATCCCTGGTCTATCAGACCATGAGATCATAAAAATACACAGTCAGATAAAAGCAGTAGCCAATACAAAAACCAAAAGAAAAATCTTACTCTGGAATAAATGTAACCTAACACAACTACACCAAGCTGCATTAAACTTTCAACAAACATTCTTATTAGAAAAAGACATTAACCAACCAGTCGATGACCTCTGGAATTTCATTAAAAACCATCTTAAAAGCATTATAGAAAATCATATACCAACTAAATACACATCAAACAAAATAAATAAATGCTGGTTTAATAATAGACTAAAGAAGCTTTGTAAACAGAAGGAAAACCTATATAGAAAATTTAAAGCAACCAAGGCAGAAAGAGTTTACAAAAAGTATATAAAAATTAAACACCTAACCCAAAAAGTAAGCAGACAGCTGCAGAGTGAATACATCAACAATGTAATATCTAAAGATAACAACAAAAACCTATGGTCATACATTAAGTCTAAGAAAATGGAAACAACAGGCATAGCGCCATTAAAAGATGAACATAACATAATACATAATGATAATGAAACTAAAGCAAACATCCTAAACAAATACTTTGCATCAGCATTCTCAGCCCCAGGAGACAAAGACATATTTCTTAATTTGAACCAAGTAGACAACATAGAAGATTTAGTAGTACAAGAAAATGGAATTAAAAAACTATTAGCCAACACCAAACCAAATAAAGCGTCTGGACCTGATGGTATTCCAGCTAGATTACTCAAAGAACTAAGCAATGAGCTAGCCCCAGTGTTCAAAATACTCTTTCAAGCATCGCTTAACCAGGGCAGAGTACCAAAGGACTGGAAAGAAGCTAATGTCACCCCCCTATTTAAAAAAGGAGAAAAATCTGATCCAGGAAACTACAGACCAGTATCACTTACCAGCATCACATGTAAAATACTAGAACACATAATATGTAGCAATATCATAAACCACTTAGACAAACATAATGTCCTCACCCCATACCAACATGGCTTTAGGAAATATAGATCATGTGAAACACAACTAATAGGACTAATTGATGATTTTTCAAAAGGTTTAGATAATAGTGAACAAATAGATGCTATCTTACTAGATTTTTCCAAGGCTTTTGACAAAGTTCACCACCATAGTTTGCTTAAGAAATTAAAATATTTCGGCATTAACGGTCCACTGCATCAGTGGATTAAAGATTTTCTGATAGGGAGAGAACAAACTGTAATAATAAATGGCTCTAAATCAACACCAATAACAGTAAACTCAGGTGTACCTCAAGGAACAGTTTTGGGTCCACTACTATTTTTAATTTACATAAATGATTTACCAAATTGCATTAGTTCAGGAACAAAAGTCAGATTATTTGCAGACGATTGCATAATATATAGAACAATAAAAACAAAACAAGACACAGATATTTTACAAAGAGAATTAGATGAATTACAGAAATGGGAATCAAATTGGAGCATGTCTTTCCACCCAGAAAAATGTCAGTTGTTAAGAGTAACAAAAAAACTAAAACAAATTAATTCCACTTATCTTATTCATGGCAAACCAGTAACACAGACTAAAAACTCAAAATACCTAGGTGTTATAATAAATGAAAAACTGTCATGGAATCCACATATTGATGAAACTATAAAAAAATCCAACAAAGCATTAGGGTTTATTAAAAGAAATTTCTATAAATCAAATAAGAACATAAAACTAAAATGTTATTTAACCTTGGTTAGGCCAATAATAGAATATGCATCCACCGTGTGGGACCCCTCAACTCAAGAAAACATTAAGAAACTGGAACAAACACAAAATAGAGCAGTGAGATTCATAACAAACGAATATTCACATTTGACTAGGGTAACACCATTAGTAAAATCACTAAATTTAGAAAGCCTTCAGGACAGAAGACTCAAAAGTAAAGTAGCAATTATACATAAAACACTGAACCATAATCTTCAAATACAAAAACAAAATTTAATAAAATACTCTGAAAGACACAAAAATAAAGGCACATTCCTCGTCCCATATGCTAGGACAAATTTGTACAAATACTCCTTCTTCCCTAGTGCTATTAGAGCATGGAATGGGTTGCCTGAGCTAGCCAGAAAAACCAGTGACTTGGCAGAATTTAAGTCATTGGTTAATATGCATGACTAAATGCATGACGCGTAGGACGTAATCATCTTCTTTTTTGAAGTAACGTCTGTATTATATAAGATAAGATAAGAGGGCGGTACTCAGGGGCGGACTTGGTGTCGAAATCGGCCCGGGCATTTCCATACAATGCGGCACATAAATTGTATGCCATATGATGGGCATCCAATCATATCTGTCATCAAAAGTATTGTGTGAAGTTTAATAATGTATCGAAGATATTTTGCTATGCAATAATTTATTTGATGATTTTGAAACCATCCGATAAGCACTTAGATTACTAAATGAATCAAGTATAACACTTAGAATGGTGAATTTCTTATTATGAAAAATTTCTGCTGCCATACCTATACATTAACATATACATTTACTTGTCATTCAAATTTCAAGCATTCAAAGCTGGTTCAGTCATATTATTTGACACGACTCTCTGTAATATCATCTATATAATCAAGGTACAAAAGTAATACAATTACAAAGGAAAGCTAAATTATCGACGTCCGACAATGGACCTGCCTTTGTCTTGATTTCTGCTAAGGATAGCTTCTAATTGGGAAGAGTGAAGAAATTTTGTGACGGTTACAGTAACACCATTTAAGGGACAGATGAAGCACAAAATATATTGCAATTTCAGTTATCTATTAATTAAAAATAAGTAAAAAAAAATGTGTAGGAAAAATCCGCTACAGAGAATTGAACTCTGTACCTTTGTATAAGAAAAGCCAAAGCTCTACGCAAGTGCCACACGACAATCAACGTTAATGAGATATTGGGTTGTTTAGGCCAATACGCACTTTCAATTAAATTTTATCTGAAAAATAAATATACAATTTTTAATGCAGTAATTTGTAAATATTGCTAAGTGTTGAACTTTATCTGAATGAAAACATTTTATAGACCTATGTTTTAAAACATTATTAGTAAAAAGAAAGAGCACATTGTATTCGTACATTATATTTGACCTTAAAAATTCTAAATTTATTTTCGTAGTACAACGACATGAAGAACTCTATAGGTGTTTAAATAAGAAAATTGTGCATTTTATTTGATAATGAATCTTTTTTTTTTTTTTATAGAGAATAGTATTAATGGCATAATATTTACTAACAGGATTTTAAAATTAATCGTTACAAAATTTTACAAAAAAAAAATATTTTTTTTTTATTTATTGTAACAAAATTAACATTTTTAAAAAGCAAAAAATATTTATTGTAACTCATTATTACTTTTAATATTTTATTTACATAAATAGAAAAAGTTCACACATCTTGACCTTTCATAAAGCAAATGACATTATTTTGTTCGCAAGACCTATCACATGAACTATTGAAGCGCATAATTTAATTTATGGAAATTAAAAAAAAAAGAAGAAGATTAAATTGCAGCACTATGTTCTTCACGGCAGACTATTGGGGCATTATATTTTGAATTTCGGGATTTTTAGGTCGCCCCTGAGTCCACCCAACTCTAACGGGTACCTGACCTTAGCTGGGGTAAGTAAAGGCGGTTGGTCGTTGTGCTGTTCGTCAACCATTGGCCAAAGAAACAGATGAACCTAACATCATTTGCCCTATAGATCGCAAAGTCCGAAAGGGGAATTTTACTTTACTCACATGGTCAAAAACTGCCTTCTCAATAACATGGAAACCTAGTTTAACTGTCTGCATCTTAAAGCTGGCTACACACACAATTAACAGAACATTTGTTTGACGGTAATTTAATATACTTAATTGTAAGTTCAGTAAAACCAACCCTGGGAAGATTATTTCATATTTTAGTAAAGCCTCTATGTATTTCGACCAAGTCGTAATACATGGAGTTATCTTTGTCGTCTTATGGAGGTGAGTCTGTTTATTCATAAATGCTGTAATCATAACATTGGAGAAACTCTATTGTTTGCGAGAAAACATTTATAATTTTATGACATTTTTAGCGGCCCCCGTAAGGGGAAAAAGCCGCTATTAGGTTTGTGCAAAATGTCCGTCTGTCACACTCAGATCTCGAAAACTAGAAGAGATATGAAAAATATTATTTCATCATTAAATGCGGCTTGAAAAGTTTAGGTGCAACGGCTACTTTTGGTTTTCTAAAAGCAAACCGTTTAAATTATAAAATTAATTATGCAAGCGATTTTTTCATAAATATACACCAATTCTAAAACAATTACGTAAATTAAGGGAGGCAATGTTACACTATGCTAACACAGATACACTATGCTTGTGAATTTTCAGTATCACTAAGTCAAATATATTTATAAAATGCACAGGAAATGTTTACAACAAATATAAATAATAGTTAAAGATGTTTTTTCTGGTCAACTAGCTGCTAAAATTAAAAGAAAACATTTCTGTGTAGGTGTAGGACTTATTTACCAAATGTTGTAGCCATATTAAATCTTTTTAGTTCCTGACACGTTGAGAAGTGAACAGGATTTTTACTTCATATTTGGTTTATTCACAGTCGTAATTTTGCTTGAAAGCACCTCATATGATCACACGCAGTTGTGACAATTTAGTCTTTACTTTGAAGTTTCTAATTTAAGTCTTGAAGGTGACCAGTGAGATCAATTGCAAATGCCAAATCCTGAACCCATTCGTCAGTATGGAAATGTTCAACAGGTTAACCTTTCATGTTCAGAAACAATACAATTTCTTCACGCAGTACAACAAATCTCTTCAATTCTATATGACAGGAGAGCCAGCAAATTTCGTGTCCAATGTCATTCAGAAACATTAAAAATTGGCGATGATTTAATAAAATTGATAATGACTGAAAACAGTCTTATGACATATTGGAATTGTAATTGCTTTGTGCGTTATGTTTCTTGGTGAATGGTATACTGAAAATGAGCAAATTTTAAATTAGCATTAGTCTCTCTTATTTTTGCAAGTAGCTTCGCATCACAACCATTTCATAATTTTAGTGCGCCATCATTTGTTACACTAGCTAGTTTTACCAAAGGTAAATTGTAGGCTACTGCAATATCACCTATTATTTCTCAAAAACATCCTCGCTTGTTGTGGTGTTATGCATAGAACAAGTAGCTCCTCATGTATCTCAAAATTCCTGTCACATGCCCTTATGAATATTGCCAACTGTACTTATCTTATCTTATATAATACAGACGTTACTTCAAAAAAGAAGATGATTACGTCCTACGCGTCATGCATTTAGTCATGCATATTAACCAATGACTTAAATTCTGCCAAGTCACTGGTTTTTCTGGCTAGCTCAGGCAACCCATTCCATGCTCTAATAGCACTAGGGAAGAAGGAGTATTTGTACAAATTTGTCCTAGCATATGGGACGAGGAATGTGCCTTTATTTTTGTGTCTTTCAGAGTATTTTATTAAATTTTGTTTTGTATTTGAAGATTATGGTTCAGTGTTTTATGTATAATTGCTACTTTACTACACCCGTTACATCAGTTGACTCATCGAGAGCCAATGAGAATATTTCAAAATCTAGTTTGTTCTTTAATTGTTCACGCAAGCTGATTGACATGTCATTTATTCTATCTGCCAGGGTGTTCCTAGTTAACGCTATTTCTTTGAATGCTTTCAACTTTTCTGGACAAATTACTTCGACAGCTTTAACGATACACTCCTTCATAAAATCCCTTTCACTAAATGATTTGCTATAGCTAAGTTTGAAAAATGTAGCTGGCTTTCACTGCTGACTCAATATCGTTATTCAGTTTAACAAATACTATTTTTCAATTCAAGTAGCCTGTCAATTTTTATTTTCCAGCGTAATAGTTTAACATTATTTTGATAATTTTTGAGGTGGCCAAGCGGGCCGCATGCAAGGTGGTTGCGGGCCGCATGCGGCCCCCGAACGCCGTTTTTGACATGCCTGACTAGAGCTAGATTTTTAAAACTAGATTTAGATTTAAGTTCTAATTAAAAACATTATAGAATCTAGATCTAGAATGTCTTGGTCTAGTTTAGAATGTTTGTTGTTTTACATGTTTCGGATGTTCCTTCAGAGTTGTAGTCCAAACGTCCCGTAGGACGACGGGGGATGGGAATCGGGTAGGGTTTGAACCTGGGACCATCGATGAATCCAAACGACAGTCCAGCGCGCAAACCGCACTACAAGACAGCCATGATTTAGACTAAATCAAGATCTATAATTTTAATGTCTAGGCTTAAAGTGTCGATTTTTATTTCTAAAGTCTAGATTGTCAATATGTCAATATTGCAATGTTATAAAATACTAAAACTAACCTAGTATTTTAATATTTCATATTGCAATCAGTCTATTAGTTGATTATCTAGTGTTTTTTTAAAATATAAATCTTATCTAAATTACATCTACATTATCCCAAATATATATTCTAGATCTAGATATTGAGAGTGCTAAATTAGTAGTTTAATTTAGGTAGATCTACATCCTCATTCTAGTTCCATTTAGGCCTAAATGAAAATGCTCAATACCAAAAGATTATCTAAAATCGCTCTTCTGACATATTGTACATATCCGGTAGTTGTCATTCCGTAATGTGTAGGTATATTATTAATAGTAGGCTATTAGTTTGTAACTAGTTTATCATTAGATTGCCTGGTCCTGCGGTTAGCGCGCAGGACTGATTATCTCTACGGTCTCGGTTTCATACCCTGCTCGATGCCATCCTCAGTCGTCTATGCGGATCCGACAAGGATCAGTCTCCCACGGGAGCCGCCTCTGAGTTTGTAATCTTGTTTTTTTTTTTGCACATGATTGTAATAGTTGCTTTTTATCTTACTTATTTTCTGCTCCTTTTTTTTTTCGATACTTTTGCATTGTGATTCTAATTAACACATATCGCTCCGTCTGCCTACAAAAAATCAGTGTCTACCAGGCGGTGGTTCTCTCAACCCTTCTGTAGTATGGCTCTGAGACATGAACATTATACAGGAAACATCTAAGACTTCTTGAGCGCTTCCACCAAAGATGCTTGCGCTCCATCATGGACATACGGTGGCAAGACCGCACTACAAACAGCGATGTCCTTGCAAACGCCGATATAGACAGTATAGAGGGACTTCTTTTGGTCCGACAGTTGCGATGGGCAGGGCACGTATCTCGTATGGGAGAGGAACGTATGCCAAAGGCAGTCTTTTTTGGTGGTCGACGTTACAGAAGCGCCCCACGGAAACGCGTCAAAGACCAGCTGAGGCGTCCATTTTTCTTGGCTGACATAGAAGAGAGCACCTGGTTGCACGCGGCCTCAGAACGAGACAGCTGGAGGTCACTCACAAAGGCCGCGGGATCCACAATTGAGACCAAAATAAAATCTGCTGCCGAGGACAAACGCAGACGGCGAAAAGAAAATCTAAATCGACCACCTGCGGACAATGGTTATGCTTGCCCTGAATGTGGTAAAATATGTAGGTCACAGCTGGGACTTCGCAGCCACGGGAAATACTGCATTCCTAACTAATCTTCGGACTTGAAGACTAGCCTTATATATATAACACATTTCTACACTGTTCAAGAGAATAATTCTGATTTATGAATCACTTTGCTTACTTGATATCTTGCGACAGCTCCACCAAACCAACAAAGAATAATGGCCTTAAGTTTTTTGTTTATCGTTTAGTGTGTATAAGGAATTTATGTATAGGCCTACTAGAAGCACTACAAATGGATTTAGGTTATTTACGACAATGCTTTAGATTAGACTTTAAGGTGCAAAAGATTTTTGTTTTAAATTAGGACACTTAAAGTATTGCCCTTAAAGAGAATATTATTAAATCTTTAAAAATTTACCCGAATGCCTATATAGCCAGTCCCCCCCCCCCCCTGGGGTACTGCTGCAGACCTGCCAAATCACTACTACTCATTCTTCCCTAGTGCTATTAGAGCAAGGAATGGGTTGCCTGAGCTAGCCAGGAAAACCAGTGACTTGGCAGAATTTAGGTCATTGGTTAATATGCATGACTGAATTATATAAGATAAGAAGGTAAGATAAAACTCCTCAAATGAAACTGAATTTCGTTTGTTTCTCTTTAACGAAACTCGGCCCTAGCAGTTTCAGAGAATGAATACTCGTTCGTTTCTAACATAATAATAATGATAATAATAATAATAATAATAATAAAGAAAATGTGGAAATAAGACTTGGAGTCTGAGCTGTATGGAACTATTGAAGACCTGGGGTGTCTGGGAAGTGTGTCGGTGGCCTTTGCTAATGTTTAGGTAGAAAACGAACAGTAGAACTTATGACTCCGTGACTTGAGCTTAGTCCATGTCTCACTGTGTCAATAAATACATCGTCTATTATTACCTCCTTTCGTTGAGTGCTTGTCTTAGATTTACTACAAGAATAAGTCAGAAAATATGGGAATCTAGGCTTTTAGATTAAGCGTTTTGGGAGTTATTTAAAATAACAATATACTCCATTGTTATATCAACAGATATACTGATCAACTGGATAATGACAACTGACCTCACAGATACCTTCAAGGCCTTTAATATTCCTAAGAAGCGTCCAGAAAGCGATAGGCAATCATGCTAATGATGTTTCATATGACTTAGAAATGAACAGACTTTACCAACAACCACCTCGTGAATTCTGCACTGTAGAGAAACAGAAATTGCCATTGAAATAAACTTTATTTCCCTTTAAACTCCAAATAAGATTGAATACAAATCTTGAAGCGTCCATTATCTGATAAAATGGGCACGAGGGCGTTTTCTGAAGAATCTTTTTTCTTTCAATCCCATGTATGTTTCGATTATCTCTAACAAAGCGGGACTCCGTGACAAATAAGACCTGCAGAAATGAGACATTGACTCTCAAACGAGTGGATCTCGAGCCCGGGTAAGTTAATCAGTTCAACCAACCAAATTATGTTTGCGATCGTCTTCTGCCAATCACGTTGTGCCCCATTTAGACCGGGCTATAATATCAGGAACGTTTTTTTTTTCATTCTGTCCAAATATTTCGGAGAGCGTAGAATGTGTTCATGAAGACAGTTTTTTTCTGTACAATTTTCATGAGAAAATAAAAGAAAATTCCGGTATTAAAGTATTAAAATAGCATAACTTTTATAATCGTTGTGTGTATAACTATAGTTGATATGAATAAATAAAGTTACTAACTCACAGATCTGGATCTATATAGCTTCCACTTCCATTAAGTTTTGTCTAGCTAACATTTTGTAGTATTTAGATCTGTGTCTCTAACTCTTCAAAAGTTTTCAGTCATACAGTGAATACACGAATCTCTATCTCTCGGCTCTGTGCTACTAAAGTGTGATATTGCTACTTAGAGTAGAACTGATTTGATTGGTACTAACAAAAGCTTACACAAGATGGCATTATTGAAGACACTGAAAGATCTGTGGTATAGCATCTTAAATAGCTGTGTAACTCTTGAACCTATTAGGGAGCAGCTTGGTGACTCGAGGAAAGTAGCTTTAGCGATCATCTTTTTGACCAATATGTTGGATAACCTATTGCTGACCTCTGTAGGTAAGTTTGTAACAAATTGTCATGATGAACTTTATTACGAAATAAAAAATATAAAAAAATCTTTGAGCCTATATTTTAAAGTGAAAAAAAACAACTCATAACTGGAAAGTATTCTTGTCACTACTTTATGGTTAAAAATAAGTTTCCCTATCATACATATTGGGCTATAGTCTATAGGGTAGAGAATGTAAAGCTAATCTGTTTCTGTGGCCTACGGTTAACGAGGGTGTCATGTGGCCAGCACAACAACCAACCGCCTGTACCTTTGTCCGACTAATGTCAGGTACCCATTAGAGCTGGGTGGACCCAGAGGCGCCCAAAGATCCCGAAATTAAAAATTCCATTCTCACCAGGATTAGAACCCGGGACCCCCGGTTCGGTAGCCAATCGCTTTAACGCTTAGCCAGCGCACCTCCAACTTAATGCTTAATATGCGTTTTAAATTTGACATGCCATACACTTCTTGCAAGTCCAAATTAAATGTTTGCTCATACTTACTTAGGTCCTCCCACGCCGTTCGGCGCATTGGGCGGCAAGCTGTCTCCATAAAGATCTGTCACTGGCAATGTCTGGAGCCTCCTCCCACCTGGTGTCCACTGTTCTGAGGTCCTCCATGAAGGTGTGTCGCCAAGTAATACGAGGACGTCCCTGTTTGCGCTTTCCTCGTTTTGGCTTCCATGTTATCGCTACTCTTGGTGTGCGTAATTCATTTTGACGTAGAACATGTCCCGCAAACCTCATGCGACGCTCAGTCACAACCTCACTAAGTGTTCGACTCCCAGTTCGGCATAGGATTTCCTTGTTTGAGACCCGATCTGTGTAACTGACTCCCAAAATCCGTCTCAGCCATCTCTGTTAAGCCTTATTTAGTCCTTTCTCAATTTTGCTCATAAAAAGACATAAAACATTTTGATTTAAAAAGAAAGTTATCAACACCTGATCATGACCTGATGTATTTTTGTGATACCCTGAAGTTGACACTCTTCATTAGTGAATGTTTGCATGAAAAGTGGATATAGATGGGGCTGTGACGACGTCGTTGGAAGAGACGAGACTTGGGCGGGGGGGGGGGGGGGGGGTAGGTGCTATCTCCTTCTCACTTCAACTGACATGCGGATTTGGAGGTGCCGTTATTATAAATCAAACACAAGTAAGATCAGTAAGATATAATAAAATGACCAAGTGTAGATTAAATTTCTTGTTCTTAATTCTTTTGAGCTTGAAACAATAAATATAGGTAAAATACAATTCAGATACATGATACTATTAGTAATGATCAACTAAAACTAATAATTTACTTTGTACTAGCGACATCTAGCTCTCCGAATTCTATCTGATATTGACTGCAACTGGCTACCAAAACTTCAACCAGAGGCGGCTTTAGCAGACAGTGACAAAGGATTGTCTTTATCGCACCTTTCATCGCGCGGGGCTTGGGGCGGTTGTCCCACTCGCCACCCCCTAAATATATTCCTTATAATCCCCCACCCCAAAAACAAAAAAAAACAACCTTCTACAACCTTCCTCCCATGCTCTCTGCCTTCACCTCTAGTTTCCCGCCATTTTTGTCTTCACTTATTTCATGCACGTGGATCTGCACTCATGATCACCTGATCATGCGACGTTACATTCTTGCTACTAGACAGTGGGAAATCCGATTAGGTGTCTTGATTTTTGTTTTGTTTTGCTTTCTGCTGTGTATTCAGAAACTGCAAAATCTATTACAGGATAATCAATTTCTATTCAGAGTAAAAATTGCCGGATTTCACATCATAAATCGACAGCTATACTAAATCTTATACAAGATAAGATAATTTTACCCAAACAAATGGAAATTCGGTTTGACTACAGTTGTCCACCTCAACATTACTACTATAAAAATAACAATATAGACTCTAGGTACAAGCACGATCAAGAAGCATAAAAGTAACGCATTTACAACCAGTACTTTATGAATTAGAATCAGGCTTCCATGTACTTCCTAGTGACGACGAACGACCTTCTAAAAGTGGGATAAAGGCGTTTTGGAAACTTTCTGTTCTAGTCTTAAAGGAAAGGACCCGACCACTTCGACCACATCTAATGTAACTTTCATCTAATGCAAATGTGTTGTAGATGGTGCAAATTATCTTAAAGGATTTTATATGCCTATATGAAAGGCATCTTTCATGAAAAAGTTTTTCAGTATACTGATTTTTCTGTGTAGTTTAACACGAGATTATGAAAACTACGTTCATATACATATGCACATACATTACTTAGACATGTCTTGTATGAAATAAGTGCATCTTTCCTCATTGGTCTAGTGGTTAAAATGTGGCTCGATTTAGGCGCTATTTGTTTCAATACGTTTGTCCATTAGGTAAATTCGTTCAGATATCCCTCAGCTTAGCAAAGTGAGCGTTTACAAATTTCTTCCCAAGAGGGTAGATCGTTTTGAACTATTCGCTAGCTTCCTCTGGAATTATTTGTTGTTGTTTTTTTCTACTAATCATTGAAACATTTATACATGTGAGCTTGCGCTCCCTGAGCTAGTTTTATATGTATTTTTGTTGTATAGATTAGATCTATTTTTATATTTTATAGGTTAGTGTCAGATTTTATAATTGTACTTCCGCATATTTATATAGGTTAGTGCGGGATAGTATAAAAGTGATGTACTACATGCTGTCTTAAAACAGTTGAGTGTACATTTGACCAGTGGTCAGTACCATATCTGTCTGTGTGACAGCTGAAGATCTTTGTGGTCTGTCGTCTAATTATTTTATTATTCTGTATCTGGGATGGCCTGCTATTGTTACTGCTTTTAGCTGCTGCTATTGAGTATTACTCTGCTTTTAGCTGCTGCAATTACACTGCTGATTATAACTGCTATTGCTCTTGCTGTAGATCTAGAATCTAGTGTTATTTTGTTTTTGTAGTATTGCCTTAGTCAAGGCTTAGTAAACTTAGTTAGTTGTAGTCTGTTTCTGTTTTTAGTGAATGCTAATATAGGGTACTAAGGCTAAGGTATTCTTGTTTTAGTTGTAGTTATGGGTTGGTTATAGTATAAGTAGTAGAATATTGTAGATCTAGACTATTTTATTGTAGTGTGTTTGTGTATATCTAGGTCTAGTATAGTAGTTGTCTGGAAGTGATTTAGTTCTCTTTAGTTAGATAGTTGTTTTGATCAGTTTGTGTTAGATAGTTGGTTTGGTTAGTTTTTAGTGGCGTAGGTTCAGAGGGTTTTAGTTAGTATTAGTTGTTTTCATTGTAGTGTATCTATTTTATTATTGATTTATATTTTTGTATGTTAATAAAGTTCCGTTTTGTTTATTTATCCTAAACTAAAGTTTGTTATCTTGTTTTCATTTAGTTTAGGTTAGTATAGTTAGTATGTCGGGTTACTTAGGCGACTCTAGCCCCTTGGTCACCATACCGAGGTGCACAGATTGAGCCCACCCAGTAGTGCAAACATCTGCCTACTGTTGGTAAATTTTAATGTCGAGAATAGGTTTCTCCCACTCGCGCCTGCCTGACCTGCTCACATACACATACACAGTGGAGTAGCTAAAAATTCGCCATCATTTGGAGGCTCGAAGGGCTTGACGTCTTTTGGGGGCCCCTGCAATTTGCGTAATATTTAATATTGAATGCAAGAAAACCTCACCCACCCTAGTTACGCCACTGCATATTAGTGCACATACAGTCCAGATAATGCCAAAGGTATACAAGCATAATAGAACATTTTGATAATATTGACAATATCTGTATTGTTGTATTACAATGGAAAAGGCAAATGTAATCTAATTTATTTCCATTACGCCACTCGATTTCCTGTTACTGCACCATTAATTCTCTTTATCTTTAAAGTACCAATAATTCCCGCCTTCTTACTGACATTGGATAAGGAAGTCTTTTACAGTACAGCAAGTAATAGCACATCCTCCCATAGGCCTTTGTTGTCACCCCACGAGAAGCAGGTCTTTCTCACCATGAATGATGAGAGTTTTAAAAGCCACAAATCCCACTCCATGTGGGCCAACATCACTGAGGCTGGACCTAACTGGACATCCAGTCACCACCATGGCAGATTTCCTTTGTCAGCAGCGGCGTTCAGTGAAAATGGAAGAGTCGGATGGCTTTTGTCTTCCAAGGCCATAGTTCAGCTCTTTGCAAATTTTTTGGTCGGACCTTTATGTAACAAGTAAGGTCTTTTACTCACGTGATCATTAATTAATAATCATAAATTAAATAAAACATTATATCATGGGAAATTTACAGATTATAAAAATAATAGCCTTGAACACATTATAGAATCATATATTATGTATATTTTCAATAGTCGCTAAGTTTAAATTAAAATCTTCTATAAGTGTATCTAATTTTTCTCAATGGCACCCTCATCCGCCCTATTGTAACATTTTAATCCTCTCTGTCTCACTCTCTCGGTCTCTCTCTCTCTCTCTCTGTCTCTGTATTTGTCTCTGTCTCTCGCTCTCTGTCTTTCTCTCTCTGTCTTTTTCGCTCTGTCTCTATCTCTCTCTTTGTCTCTCGCTCTGTCTGTCTCCTTCTCTGTATATCTCTCTCTGTCTCTCCCTCTCTCTTATTTAACATCCAGTGTCTCCGTCTGTTTCGTACAGTATTTATTCCCAAAACTTGGTCAATAGTTTTTTACCCTCGTATTTTTTTTTTGTTTCACCATTCCCCCCCCCCCTTTCTTCGTGCTACAATATCCATAATTGTATTGCTAGGCAATGACCATCACGTGACTACGAAGCATACATTGTATTCTATCAGTGAGATATTATTTCTTGATTTCAGTAACAAATGTTTTCAATGTTTCTATACCAATATTTGGACATCCAAGATCTAGGTCTAACACACAGAAAGAAATGGCCTATTTTCATTTTACTTAGTACGAGCCTGATAACCTTTAAATATTATACTTAATTTGATACCGGGTAATTTTTGTCTGTTTATTCCTCAGATTTGGGTACCCCATCTTCCTTTTTAGCGGAACAATCATTTTATTGATGTCCTCAATAGGTATGTGTTTAGTTCATAGCATGCGAGCACTGTACAGGCTATGTCAGCAATGAAAACAGTTTAAAAAGTATCACCATACTGTGACACCATATTTGTAAGCTCTTGTCTTTCTATTTCTTTTCAATGTCTACGCTATAAAAAAATAATGCATTCAGGACTGTATCATTGGCTCTTTTTTTTTCTTTCTGTCTTGAAAGTAGATCTATATGCTACAGAGTGAGGTCAAAACTAGAGCAGCAATGGAGTTTCCTTCCTTTTCGGTTTAAAAGCATTCGCAATGTCTTAAGGTCTGATGTGTCTGCCCTACCTTAAGCCTAATGTGTGTCCTATCTTAAACCTGATTTGGGTGTCCTAATGTGCGACACTTACCTTAAGCGTGATGTGTGTGCTATCTTCAGTAAAACGTGTCTCATATTTTAAGTTTAATCTCTTTTTGTCTGTGTGCATTTGAATCCCCATTCGAGCTGAGCTGTGTATGCTGAACACTAATTGTTGCGCGAGAGTCTCTCAGCTACCTCCCAAAACTCGTCAACAAAAGAGAATTGTTTTGTAATCGCCATATACGCTATAGCATACAAGATGCGTCATTCAAAGCAATTATTGTAACTTAATCATGGTGTATCTTATATTATGTCAGATTTATGTGCTCTATCTTAAGTCAGACAGGTGTGGCATATATTAGGTCAGGCTCATGTGTCCTATCTTAAGCTAGATATGTTTACCCTATCTTAAGTCAGATAGATGTGCCTAAACTTAGATAGGTGTGCCATATCGTACGTCAGATAATGTGCCTTATTTTAACTTTAATTTTAAGTCAGATTCATGTGTCCTGTCTTGTATTTGATGTGTTTACCCTAACTTAAGTCAGATGTATTTGTCTTATCATATGTTTTTATTTGGTGAAAGAAGTTTGAATGTGTACAGTCTAACACTTCTATAGGAGGCGGCTGTTATGATGTCCAGCATTTGGGATAGTAATAGGGCTATTATGTAATTGTATTCTCTAAATGTTGGTTTAGTCTCTTGGCCTCTTTCTGATTCCTTTACGGGAGAGCATACGTACAAATAAAATAATTTCGGATCTGGCCCTGAGATCTCTAAGTAGCTTCAAGTTCATGGACAGGAGTGTTAAACTTGTAGAATTACCTAAAACACGCTTTTAAAATCGCAGTCATATTTTTCTTTTTGTATTCAGCCAAAATATTTACATAAAACTATTGTTTTCTTAATGGAGTCAATTATATTTTTTTTTACAGTATTTGCAATAGCTGAGAATTATGTACCATTGTTTATTGCACGTGCAATTCAAGGTCTTGGCTCAGCGGCAGCAGTTATATCTGGTAAGAGGTTTTCTTGTTTTACAAAGCTTGTATCAACTTTGTCTGGTATAGATTTCAAACACGTCATTTCTCCTACTTCCCATTCTTGGATCAAGTTATGAATCTACATAGTGGAAGACTTTTACTAATAAAACTTGAATCTATAAAAAAATAATTCAACTATTAGTTAATTAAAATAGTGGTAATTAACTAATTTTGTTTGATATCGAACAATAGAAATAAATCTAGCAGTATTGAGATGGTCATTGTACATGTAGAGTTCTTCCCTTTATCTAATTTTTAAAAAATAGTATTTTTTAAAAAAAACGTTTCACTTGTTTTATTTAAATTCTAAATGTATCTCCAACTTTTCGCTATATTAACTTTCCTTGTTCCATTTAGGAATGAGCATTGTAGCCAAACGTTTCCCCGAGGATAAAAGCCGAAGTCGTGCTATGGGCATTGCTTTGGGAGGAGCAGCTTTGGGAATCTTGAGTAAGACCCTGATGTTATTAATACATTCACTAAAATATTAGTCTAAGTCTTATTGACAGGGGGGAGTTTCCCTAGATTTTAAGATATTATTAGTTTAGATTCCTATTCCTATGTGAAAGTATGTTTCTATTCACCGTATCTAACAAACGTTTCTTTGCCTAGTTGGTTACCCGTTTGGTGGTATTATTTATTCCTTCATTGGTAAGACGGTCGTCTTTCTAGTGCTCGGAGGATTTATTTTTATCGACTTAGGTAAGTAGCTGAGAAATAAATATTTGATATGAAACAATGTAACTAAATAACAAGTCAACCTTCCTTGTATCAGATATGGTTACATTCACTTCACTTATCCCTTAGTCTGTTTGACCGTTGGGGTACAACACAAGATCTGTTGACAGTCCTTATCCATTTCTCAGTCTTTCGCCATGGACAATCTTCCTCAATGTCCCGCAAACTAAAACTATCACGAGGTCCTCAGGGCTCGCAGGAACAAGAAGATGAGTCATAAAGTGGTGTGAAGACAACTTAACTCTTTCTCTCCTAATTGACGATCCCAGCGTTGATTTGATCACATTAAACTCATTGATGGTTTTTATAAACATTAATTTGTATTATATACAGAGCATGCATTTCCCTTCAATTCTATAACAAATAAAATATTTTCTGAAAAAAAAAAGTTAGAGAAGTTTAATCATAACAGGAAAGTGAACTGCAAATGAGAGAAAATAAATAATTACGTGGGATCATGGAAAATAATTACAGAGAGAAAGAGTTAAAAGAATGGACGGGCCTGCCATTGAGGGAGATTCCGTAAGAGGCAAAAGACAGAGAGGAATGGAGAAAGGAGGTCAACAGACTAAGGGATAGGTTAAGGTGAAGGCTCTACTGTGTTGTTGGATGGTTGTGCTTAGTAGTGACTCTTATGTTCTTGTATTGGAAGACCATGAACTCTCTTCCTAGTCCTCAGTGACGAGAACTGCTGACAACAGACCCTATGTAACATAGCTTCAATGACACACATCGACTGTTGCGGTCAAAGAAAATGAAACGTCAAAATCTTCTCGTTTAATGAAACAATATTCTAGTTTTATTGAATCAATTTATCATAGTGCAAAGCATCTTGCTTTTCCATTTTTTAGGCACAAATTTGAGCGAGACATAAATACAACACATTATAATGCGGGGTGCCATTCTTTTTTTCGTGAGACTTCGACTTGATTATAAAAGTTGTCGAAACAATGATTTCTTAGTAATGTTAACATCGCATTCAACTGGCTGTTTTCACTTCTTCCACCAGGTTTACAGTGGTTTGTGTTTGGTTTGAATGTACACATTGAAGTAAGTCGTACTGATGTTTGAAAAAAAAAGGCTACCTTAAAGCTTTATTTAACTTCAAAACAGAAAAGAAACTCGAACGAAATTTTGTGTTTTTAGTTATTTAAAGTGTAAAACTCAGTTTTACGGTTTGTGTTTGTTGATAAAGAAATACAATTTTAAATACTCATGTCGCACATTTAATTACATATGTTTCCTAGACTTACAGCAAGGTGACACCTGTCTACGTACTTCTGCGAGATAAGCACATACTCATTGCAACAGGTGAGATCAACAATCTTTCAGTTCTATTTTTGATGGCTACACGTTTAGTTTGGTGTAACTGGTGGAATGGAACAGGTGTAACAAACCTAATGTTACTATTCGCTTATATTAAATTAATATGAACAATTTAATTTTAAATATCACTCAATTACTCAAATTAACAAAAGTACGTAAACACGATACATCGTAGCTTTCCATGTATCGTTCTGCAGTAATACATTATTTAAACAGTATCGTTTGAAAATGTGTTTCTTCAATAAATAAAAAAAAAAAAGATACATATAGTGGGAAGCGTGGCCGAGAGGCTATGTACGATTGAACTTGGCTTGGCTTAGCTACCTATGAAGGGGGCTCGAGCAGAGTTGTGTTTAATGAGCGCCTAAAGGCAGCACCTTCTCCCAGATACCCCACTTGTCCACAAATGAGACTGGACCAAAGCGCTCTGAGCATGATATAAGCAAGGAAGTAGCGCTATATAAAAGCTATAACTATTATAGCATAAGATGCACACATTTTAGATTCATTGAACAATGACAAGTTGGCAGCTCTCTATTTACTCACTGTCTGTGACGTTTTGTTTTGAGAGTTGAATTGTTTATATAATTCATTATTGATGTCTCACTATGTTATGGCCACACTTGCAGATTTTTTCACTACTCCACTGAAGTTCCATGATATGGATTTGAAGTCCAAGACAATCACAGTGAATGAATATATAGATGCATTAAGTTATTGTGAAAAAACATCACATAAATAAACTGTATAAGCATTAAAAATAAAATCGATGATAAGGTAGCGATCAGAAAATAAGGTAGCAGCCAGATAATAAAGTAGCAGTCAGATAATAAGGTAGCTTGACGGTTATTGTAACGCTCTCTGAGATGAACTCCAATGGGTAATAGGACAGGAAGGACTTCTACTCCTGTTGTGCCCTAGCCAGAAATTCTGCTGATGGGCTTAGTGCGTCATAGGCTCATAGCTCCCATAAAGGTCGATTAAACGTGATCAACAACATTAACCACCAATGGGTAATGAGTTACGAGGAACCCCACTATCTTTAATAGTCTTTTATAAAAACCCTACTAGAAACTATAATGAATCTTGACCCTTTTCTTTTAATATTCTTGGCTTATTCTAGTAATTTTTTTCCTACCAAGGTATCGACCTGAAGCTTTGTTGGACACCTAGAATTAAAAAATAATCTTTATTTACCTTCTTAATCAATTTACTGGACAGTGTGTGCAGCCCAGGGGGGACACTGTTTTATTAAATTATGGACTTTTTAATGTGAAAGTTTCTTTGATACTGTAGGCAATACATTAAGTTGAGAACTGAACCTCGTAGTCCACATTTAATATCTTGCGTTTCTCACTCACCTCAGAAAAAAAATTACAATAGATTTAAGATATACATTTTCATTATAAGTCAATACAACACTGAATTGAGTATCTTTATTCATTTATAACTTCATTCAATGGTGCACGTGAAGAATTTAAGCGTGCGTACCTTATACTACTAGAAGCTGTAACACTCAAAAAGACGTACTATGTCGTTTAAGTATAGAGAGTTTACAATTTTTATAGCACAAACATTAATATTTAATGGGAAGAAATAGCAGGCCCTCTTCCTAAGATCTTCATCATTCTTTTTTAATGTGAAACACAGGACTGAAGTAACAACACGCTTATTTCCACGGTCGCTTGCTTTCCAGGTCTGCCCTGTCCTCTCAGCTTTATCCAGTACACTGCTTCGTAATGTTCGATGTTTCTTCGCGTCTTGTGCTCTGGGAGGTTCCAATCTAGCTCTGTTGTTGTCGTGTTTTCATCGAGTATTACCATCTCCACTGTCTATGATCTACAATTCTTTATTTCTTTGTCCGCCTTTCCCACAGAATTTGGCGTTTTTTACTTTTTTAAAAACTTTACAAGCAATAACTCTTATTTCCTTTCAGGTGTCGTTTGTTTAACAACGATGTCTATGTCTGTGTTAGAGCCTACAGTACCTTTGTGGGCAATGAGTTTTATGAAAGTAAAAAACTGGGAGTTGGGTGAGTCAACACAGTACAGTTAATGAAACAAAGCTTTTCATTATAGTAAAGAGAAATAAATTACGAATAATAACAGGTATCTTTAAATAGCTTGCAATTATGCTCCATACACCCTACACATCTAGACAACTCATAACATTTGTAACCTAGGAGAAAAAACAACAACATTATGCTTATTTGCATTTTTTGTTTTGGTTCAATAAGGTAAAGGCTTAAGTAGGTAGGAGGTCAGGGGTAGCGAAACAGCTGTTGGTGTCACTGTTTTATTTTTAAACACGACGATATTGAATACCTCATCTGAAACCATCATTGTTTTTCATTTCGTTGACCCAAAGAATACAGCCAATTTATATTTCATTTCTTTTTTTCGCTAAAGCTAAAAAACTACAACAAAACTTAGGGTTTCTATCTTACTAAAGACCAAAGTATGGAACTTAATCCATCACAGACGACCGGCATTGAGCCTGGAGTTCTTATGGTGTTGATAATTTTAAAATTAACAAACTCCTACTGTTTAACTTTACCGTGTACCAACTTTTTACCAGACAGACATACAAAAATGAGTTGATATAAGCTTTGTAACAAGCAGTAGAAAAAACAATAGTTAAAAAAAACAAAAAACAACAACTGCTATTTATCTGAAAATGGATTGGTTTAGTGTCCTTTTTACTATCTAAAAGAAAATTAATAAACTATTACTAATTGATTAATAAATTGGTTAATTTTTTTTATTAATTCGTGTATTGTCATCAACTATGAATAATTATGCAAAATTTCAACTGGATCCGAGAATGGAAAAATGAACTTGTCAAAGCGTAATAAGGGAATTAAATCCATATATACATCCACATTTATTCCCCTATTTCAATATAAAAAAGTAATTAATTAGCTAATTAGTTACTTTTTTTTATTGATTCATGCCTTGTCAGGTTAATGAATAATTGTGCAGGTTTCAACTTGATCCGAGAATGGGAAATTGGAAAAAAAAAAACATGTTCAAACTATTTACCAGACAGCCAGACAGAGTGAGTTGATATAGGTTTTGTATTTAGAAAAAACTTTTTATGTGTTTTATATTCTAAACACATTTTTCATTTAGGGCTGATATTTCTTCCTGATTCTATCGGCTATTTCATTGGAACCAACTGTTTTGGGGAAGTATCTCAGCGAATCGGAAGGTAAACAATGGGAACTGATCTCCTCCTGACTGTGTTTAAAATATAAAGGATAATTTAATAAAGATTTTAGTCTCGTTTGTTTTTTTGTTGTTCTTTTCGTTTCAGATGGTATTGTTGTGTATTTTGCATTTTGTTGATCGCGCTTTGTCAGATCTGTGTAAGTAATGGTTTTTTTTTTTAGATAGTTCTATTATATAACTAATAGAAAAACCAAATGATTTCACAGCTTATGAAGCTTACAATTAGCACATAAAAAACACATACATGCATGATACAATTATTCCAGTCACATACGAAACATACCTCCTCTCTTTCGACCTGTTGCTAACTCATATAAAATCGCAGGCCTTACTTCACAACCTTCAGGGAAAAGTGTTTTTTTTTTGTTGTTGTTTTTTTACAAAAATAGCATTTATAAAATTATTATGTATTTAATGAATCTTAAAACAAATAGAATTAGAATAGTCAACTTTTCGTAACGTTGCAAAAACATAAATTTTTATAATACGTACATAACTATAAATATCCAGATTTGTCTCCCTAGATCGGTTTAATTACATTTTTTTCCAAATAGTGCTAGACAAAAAGAGACTTTCATATTAGAACCATATGGGGAAAATTTGTACGATTTGCTTCCCAAAATTGCTATGTTGTGTTTTTTTTTTTTTTTTTTTTTTTTTTTTTGTATTAAATTTGTATCTTCAATATTTACATTGTACCAAAGAAGGGAGTTTTTTTAACAAGTGTTTTTGATATACTTCATTTCATTTAAGATCTAATAATTTTTTTTTTCAAGTTTATGTATATTCTGGAAATCCTTAAGCATATAAATAGCAATGCTATATATTTAATATACATTTTAACGAAGTTTAATAGAGCGAGTTTTATTAAAAAATGCATAACTGGTTAAATTCTCGAACTTCAAAAACTCCTCAAGAATTATACTTTCGTTGTTTTTTATATTCCTCCTGATCTAAATCGAGGCTCTGACCTCAAAAATCCATTAACCAAAAATTTAAAGTTCAAAAAGAGATTTGTATCCACGAATTAGCTTGCATTTCTGCATTAATCTCTTTTTTTTTCCTATTCCTTTGTCAGTTGCCTTTTGCTACTTCGATCCCACAACTGATTCTACCACACTTTGGTCTAGGGTTGGGATTAGGTAAGTGTATCAATAACACCATAAGATGTACATTAATAATTGACACATGCTTTATAAATTGTTTATGTACTAAAAGGTAGGGAAAAAGCCATTAAAATGACTTAACGTTCTATAAATTAAGATATCTTCCATTCGTTTTTATTAAAGTTCTTTGCTATAATAAAAAAAACCGAGAAAGTTAATTTTTCTATTGCATGCTTCAGTCGCGAAGCGACTTCTGATCATCTCATGGAAAAGATATGAATGCTCTGACATTACCTATGGTCGAAACAATGTTGCACACACACCTGACCTGTTCCCTCCTCTCCACGCAGCCAACGAAAAGGCAAGTGCCGATACAATTTGGGATCAGCGGCGTCACAGACTTTGCCAGAGTGTAGCACTGTGTTCTGCATGCTGACTCAGGTTCGCCGACTCCTGATTACCCCTGGGTTGACTCTTAAAGCCTTTCTTTGGGTATAGCTGCAAGGCAGCAAAGGTTTGAATTCAGAGTTGTCATTCTCTTAGGTGGGTACAAGCCAAGGCTAATGAGCCCCTATTGTCCGAAGCTTACTTGTTAAGGCGCCAGTTGCTCGCCTTTGCCCCTTGTCCTGATAGTAATAACCCAATATCCGAGCCACACGTGAAGGCCAGAAGGTAGTTAGAGGCTATTTGAGACGCATGCTCTTGAAGTATTTTATAGGTAATGGAGTGAAAATATCCATTGCCACTTACTGCAATAGAAACCTTACGGAACCAGATACATAAATAATATGAGATTTTCATCTAGTCACGTGATTGGGGAACGTGCTGTGTTTCACCTAGTTGTAAATATCCACCTGTAAATTTGTCAAACCTCAAGGAGACGAAGATAATTTTAATACTTTTGAAAAGGAAACTTGTTCATAAGAAATGTTTCACTTGAATAAAAAAAAAATAGTTATGCAAAAGAACAACATTGAGATCGCGTTGTGTATGTCACTTACCAAGATAAAATGTTCTATATGACAGGAATAACTGATGCAGCAATCATGCCACTTCTTGCTCTACTTGTGGATGTCAAAAATGAGTCTTTCTACGGCTGTGTCTACGCCGTTGCACAGCTGGCTGTATGTTTGGCATATTCTGTGGGTAGGTGATCTAGTCGGGCCCGAAATACACGTTTATTAATGTAGTGAAATATAAAAAAAAAAATTAACCTCCAGTACTGTTGCTTGAAATTTCAGGACCGTTTGCCGCTGGTATGATAATAAAAGAAGTAGGATTTCCATGGTATGTTCTAGCTTTCACATTTATACTATTTTATCATTACACAGTGTCACGAAGATTGCTCGTATATCGATGTGCTTTCTTTAATTAGAATCTTATTAAATATTTATAGATGTGTCCATTTTCAACAACATTTTGGTCTGAATTTCGTCATTTAATTTTGTCCTTATCAATCTAATATTTCAATTAATAAAGTTATGGGCTCTACTTGGGTAAAATGTGTTCAAATTAACTTCAAACTGAGAAAGAGACGACAAAGGAGACAGTATTGACTCGGTAGTATTCTAACATGGACACAACTGACTCTTTAGCCCGGCAAAAAGTCACAACAGCAAATCTACTATTAACAAGAGCTTAAGGTATATGGCTCATTCTATATTTTAAGACATTGGAGGCGCTCAGATGAGTCACTGATTTTAGTTTCTTCTTGAGACGGGGCAGAATCTGATTGTGGCTAATCAATCAAATACCGGAGCGGCAAAGTTTGCCACCGTTCGTGCATGTATATACATCTGTTTGAGGGCTAGCTGATAGGGCAACTTTCTTTTTCTTTCTCTTGACCAAGACCGCTTTTATTCTTTTGTTCTCGGCGAGGTTCGTACGCAGTCTCTCCCCGTTCTATTCGGTCTTGGGCTATTTCCTCCCACATACTTTGATTGACGCCTGTAGTTCTCATGTCTCGCTGGAAGACATCTCTGTAGGTTTGTTTTGGGCGGCCCTTTGGTCTGACTCCTTCCGCAAGCTCAGCATAGAGGATGCTTCTGACGTTTCTCCATCTGGCCTGCGCAGTCTTCTCTGTTTTGATTAAGTCAGAATAATGTAAGATTATTATTAAATTATGTGTACAGTGTGCTTTTTAAAAAAATTAAATTTTACTGTTTTGATAACTATTGATGTACATTACATTTTTTTCAATTGGATCTAAAATCTGTTGACGATTTTAGAAGTAATGGACCATTCATTGTCAATAAATGATGACTATAAGTATTCTAAAGTAAAAAAATATTGGTTTCCAATACATAATACTTTGTTACCTACAAATGATTAATTTGAACTTGTATAAATTCTCTCTTTAGAATACAATAATCGTGCCTATTTAGTAATTTTTTAAAATGATTTTTAAATTTGAAGGCTGATGCGAGGCATGGCTATTCTGAACATTCTCTTTAGCCCATTGTGTTTTATCCTGAGTAAAGCTCCGATATCATTAGACGAAGATGTGAGTATTCCAATTGAATCTCAGTGCTTAGACTATTTTCAAGTTGACACTAATGATTGTTATAGTTGCACACAACGAGTACAAAAATAGACCTATCTCAGTTCATCACTTTTTAATTTAACAAACAGGTCATCATTTCTTTAAATAGGTGCACCGTCAAAATAGCGCGGACAAATAGCGCCGACAAAATAACGCAGAAAAAAAAATATTTTAGTCATTTTGAAAGAAATACTTAGATATCGTAAAATATGAATAGAGCTAATACTTTTTTTGTTTTGTTTTATTGTTATTATAATTTTTCAGTCATTTTGCAGGAAACACTTTAGATATCTTAAAACATAAATAAGCAAAAATCATAATAAGGTAGAATGAATAATTTAAAAATATAGCATTTATTTACATTATAAAAGTGTACTTCGAAAACACGCTAAGATAATGTCAAATTTACACACACACACACAATAACTTTTACAAAGTTAAATTGTAGCAAATGTCTTGTAGAAATTCCATCACTGGCTTGTTTCCTTACATTGGCAATATAGTTATGCATTTTAATCAAAGGTGAAAAAGGGAAATGATATAAAATTTAAAGTACTCTCGTTCTCTGCAAATAAGGCAAAATTTCAGATATAGTAATATTGAAAAAAATTGAGACGTCAACAAAAATGATGCCCAGGACATTAAATTACTAAAAATTCGGTACTTTTATACACATCATATTTAAGTCCGTGCTATTTTGTCTTGCGCTATTTTGTCGGGAAATTTCGCGCTATTTTGTCAGCGCAAATTTGTCGGCACTATTTTGTCGGCGCTATTTTGTCCGCGCTTTTTTGACGGGTCACCCTTTAAATATCCCTTTGATGTCTAAAATAAGATTCCAATATGTATACCTTTATACATTTTCCAGAAACCACTGACCAAGTCGGACATTGATAATAAATACTACACGCAAGAGAAAGAGATAGACGAAGCATGTTTCAAATATGGCCATCTAATTGAAGATGATGATTAATAAGGTCATTGTACATGAAGTGTAGTGCATTATTTAAAGAAACTCTAAGAACAAACACTTCAGACAACGTCAGAATCTTTGTCCTACAGTTGCAAGACTAGCTTTTGATTTGTTAGTTCGCATTACCAACAAGCCATCAAATAGACAAACATATTTATTTTAGTTTTTTAAGAAAGTCAACGATGTTGCCAAAATTATGTGTATTGTTTTTTTAAATTAAATTTATATTACCAAAATACTACTGCAGCAGAATTGCATACAATGAGGGAAGATCCAATAATAGCATACTTTTCGGTGTATCCGGTGAACAGAAAACGGAAGTATTGTTAAAGTAAACATTTTTTTAAACTATAAAATATTTTTTTTTTGCATTTTATAGCACAGTAAAATAAAATTAATAATCAAAATGTCATACAAAGAAAAGATTACTGTGAATTAATAGAATTATCTCTATTTGAGAGAAAAAACAACAACTCTATGAGTTACGATTGTGTTTAATATGTCTCTATGGTTACACTTTATTTGCAAAGGTAAATATATCGGTCCTATGTTTGTATTTTGATCTGAAAGTTGTACTTATTGTAGCTTTTGTAGTTTTTATTTGATGTATCATTCAACATGAATAAATAAACATGCATGCGACAACTTGTACACACTTTTTGTTTGATATATCATTCAACATGAACAAATAAACATGTCTGCCACAACTTGTACACACTTTTTGTTTGCTAGCTTTATTTACAAGACGTATAAAGGAACTTTATACGGATAAGAAGATAAGATCTCACTGACATATACATTATAAAGATATTCAATAACTTTAATTTAGCCATTTTATTTAATGAATTTGCACTATACATACATTTCCTGTGTTAATATTCAAATACTAGACCCAGCCTAGGCTTATACACCATTAGAATAGGGAAAACGTATTGTTTCAATATTAAGTGACTTAGGGATTAATTGACCAGTGGCCTTGGTGACAAAGATCAAGTGAACGGAGACCAATTAACAGGACCGGCTTTTTACATAACAAACTAGGCAGCCGTCCAGGGCCTCCAATTGGTGGTGGCCTCGCAAAGGGTTAAAAAAAAGATAAAAATAGCAAAACATCGACCAGATCTCCTACATTTAACTCTATGTTTACTTGTCTAAATCTGTCTCTACTACAGAAATTGTGATATATGAATTTCAGTTATTTGTCCATTTAGTTATAAACGGGCATATTTCTTTTATAAATTGCGTAATATATTTTTTCGCTCTTTCTTTTTTTCAAACTTCATATGGGGCACCAAATTCACTTCACCAATGACTCCAATTATCCAGCGCCTGCCCTGCATGTACCAAGAGACACCCCTTCACTACCAAAACACAAACCTAATGTGATGCAAGACGTCAAACAAACACCGAAATCCCCCGACGTGCGGTTAAAAAAAAATGATTGGGCGAAGTGCAAACAAAGAACATCTTCACATTCTCTAAGCACATCACTCACCACAAACGCATCCTATTGTAATGGTCACATTCCACGGCATCGAGGATCTGTCTAGTCGCATGGATTAGAGTAATATTGTATTGTGGCGTAGAAGCCATGGTACGAACGGGTCCATTGCGCAGCGCCCAGCATGCTTAATTAGGGCCCACAATGGCTATGAAAGACGGACATTTATTACCATACAGAAGTCTTGCAAGCAGGGATTTGCGTCAGTGCAAAAAAGAGCAGCCACCAGGGTCATACTTCTCACTAACCTTCGAGATTTTAATTTAAAGGGGCGTTTCCATATTCATGTGCACGGGACAAATGGTATTTTGCCATTGTACAGAGACGTTAGTGGGGGTGCCGAGTGGGGCAACCTATCCAGGCCTCGCGTCTTAAGAGGACCTCACGATAAAGAAAATATTTTGTCACTGACACTACTGACAGCTCAGTTTAACCGTTTGACAGGCTCACTAAGTAAGCAAAATGTTTCGGCTTCTTTAAATGCAGTCTAGTTAGAGAATAACAAAACATTTTTTTTTTCTAATTTGTATCATTTTTTTAAATATTATGCATTTCTTTAACGAATTATTTAATTGATATCGTGATCTTAAAATTGGACTTACTGACAAATGCAGAATTTAATATTAGACATGCAAAGGTAGGCTATTTGAAATCTTAAGATATTCATTTTTATTTTATTTTCAATTATCTATGTATAATTTGTAAATAGATTTCTATGTAAAACATGTATTATTACTTTGCCTGACATAGATCCAGAGATATAGAATGTATCGCGCTGTGAGAAAAATGACGATTTTATATACATCCTACCAATTATACCTGAATTATATAAAAGACTAGATTTTGCTCTTTTACATCAACATAATCACTAACTGATTTTAAAATTAATGTTTGCAAAGCCCAAACACGGAAAACCTGTCTCACTTTTACTGCCATGCAAGAAGCATGCCATGGATTCTACTCAAATCGTATAACTCGAAATCTACTACGGCAAAAAATTCGCAATATTAGTAACTTAGGATGTGACATGGATCTATATATATCTAGGTCAAAGTACAAAGGCGATCATCGTGGTGCAATACAAAATAAAACAATAACAACATGTAGATAGTACTGTTCTTTCTGTCGGTTGTAGTTGTGTAGTTCACATTTATCATTGAATGCGGGCGTTAAAGAATAAATTATGATCATGAAAAAATAGTATGACTAGAAAATTATTAGTTCTATAATTTTGGCCCAAAGTTGCTGCATTTCATTTGCAAATGCTACTGCTAGAAAGTATATAGTCATCATAGCCGTCATAGGCCTACTCATAGTCTATCTTGAATCTTCATTGTACGTTGTAGACCTGTACCTGTATACTACTTACTAGATCTAGATCTATAGACTGCACCTAGATCTAGACTATATCTGTCTATATCATATTTATATGAGTAGCCTATATATATCACATATTTGACATATGATCAAGATCTAAATATAATATCAAGATTGTTGACAATCTTTGTATCAATAAGTGGAAATTTAAAATGGAAACTGTCCATTTTACTTTATCAGATATTTCTGATTTCATTTTAAACGCCTACAATAAACAAGTGTGTGTTATAAAGCAGTTTAAATCCCACGAAGACAAAGTTCTACTGGTACAAGAGCTTCATCCATTTAAGGAAGGAGACAAATACATCTTTAAAATTCTGCTCTTTAAAAAAGATGAAGAAACTTTGCTTAAAAGGATTACAGCTGTTAAATTTTTGCTTCAACAAGGCTTCATATGTTCTGAATTTTTAAAAGGAAAAGATGGTAATTATACACAGTCATTTGAAAAAGGTAATTCAAATTTCATACATCTGTATTATAATCTAGGTGATAGGCTTATATATAGTAAAATTTAGGGCCTACTATATATATATATATAGATAGATCATAGATGAAGTTCCTATCTAGATCTGTATATCTCTGTTTGAATCAATTTAAAGATTTAACTGACTCTCTTTTTCAGCTTGTATAATTTTTTGTTATCTTATCTTATATAATACAGACCTTACTTCAAAAAAGAAGATGATTATGTCCTACGCGTCATGCATTTAGTCATGCATATTAAGCAATGATCTAAATTGTTATTAACATCATAGATCTATTGTTATGATTGAAGGATTTGAATCTGTAGTGAAAATTAAAATATAGATTATATACTTATAAAAGCTAAACAAATTCTTTTTGAAAATTTTAACACATCATTAATCTAATGTGGACTCCAGTTCAGTCTAATTATATTGTTTCATTTTCATGTGCATGACAAATAATTTTAGGACATCATATATATCCTATCTCATAAATTAAAAACATTCTTAATGAAAGACAATTATGTCCATATACACACATACAGACATTTATTATTGTGAATATAAATTTAACTTTAATGTTAATAGGTCCTATACTATTTCTCACTTTCTTTTATCTTAAATTATGATTTGTTTAAATATACAAAAGTATATATACTGCCATTTATTTATTACAGGTGGTTCAAAATATTTATGTATTTTATATTCTTACCTGCCTGGAATAGAACTGGAATATGCTGTGGATCTACGGGACATCAGAACACTCTTTGAAACTGGAGCTTTAGCTGGATATTTACATAAGACATTTGAGGTTAGATACAAAAATACTTTTATAACAGACTATTAAAAAAAATCTGCTAAATAAATCAAAATAAATCCAACCCTACTTTCACAAAACCTCAGTTTGCTTAAAAATATATATTTTTTAATGCATTTCTAATTTAAGAACCAATAGTTGTGTAGGTAAAAAAAAACAAAATTTTTTTTTAGGAAAAGAAAAACAAATGTCACAAACATTTAATTGAATTTATGGGACTGACGGAACAGAAACTAGATTGTTTAGTTCATTGAATTTTTCTAAGTTTTAATGAAAATAGAAAAATGTTTTTAAATTCCAAAAGGAATAATATTAATTTATTGTTGAAAATTTATTATTAAAAAGAATATAAATTCACACAGGTCAACATAGTTCAATAAAAATGATCAATTCATATGCAATAATTGTTTATAATTCAAGGGAGAAAAAATAAGACTTCCACTTGATATTCCTTGAAGCATAAATAAAAAAAAAAAGGGGAACAATAACTTCAGTATGGGCTTAGTGAATACCGGGACAATGCAGCTTAAATTGTAATGAATATGTGATAACAGTATGTCTTTTTCTAAAAACAATGATAACAATTTCGAACTATTTAAATGTCATTTTTGGTTTAAGTAATTATCCATTCAGCCATAAGCCTTAAAATTATAAATGTGATACATACATATATTAAACATAAATGAATAACAGCACCAGGGACCAAGTTTTGAAGAGAGAAAGTAGTGAATTAAAATGCTACGAAAATAAGGGCAAGCGCCGACCGAGGCTCGAACCTGTGACTCCGGATTCGACACCACCGCCTAGCAATAACGCACCAAGTGAAATTAACCTCTAGACCATCGGAATGTCCAAAAATACATTCTTCTGATACAGAGTCATTTCGCCCGAATGCAAATTACCACCCCAGTGGTCAAAGGTCACAAGCCCCAGCCATCCCCTCCCAAACCCCCGCAGCATCCGTTCACTAAAAACTTCAATAGATCCGACACAGACAGCCGTTTGTATTAGACAAACAATGGCTCTATCTAATTGTGTATCTCTCACAAAGACAAGTGGACAACATAAACACATTACATATAGAAGCTTCAGTGGGTACAAGCAATAATGCAGTAAACGTAAACATAGAGTTGAAGCTAGTTCACTACTTTCTCTCTTAAAAACTTGGTCCCTGGTGCTGTTATTCATTTATGTTTAATATATGTATGTATCACATTTGTTTCAGCACCTAGCTTCAACTCTATGTTTACTTAAAATTATAATCCTTAAAATTTAACTATTTTTCTGGTATTAGCCTCAGCGTGGCCTCCTGTGGAAACGTCCGCCAAGGGAAACGGATAGGCCAAGTACGGTAGCACACATAGTTCTCAGTGGGCTACTACACGTACGGTCGAGAGACTGTACACTGCACGTGGTAGGGATGTAACAAAGGCTCGCTAACCCATCCAACCCCCCATCGATTCGTTCCCTAATGAGGGCCATACGCGCTGTGATGGACCCTCGCACGGGTTCGGTGGGACATTATAGGCATACAAAAGGCCCATGCGGCTTGGCCTCCGGCCTCGCACGGGAGAGGGAACTCGTGCGGGGCTCAAGGGGGTCGTGACTAGCGACACACCAGGTGTGAATACATGATCACTTCGGATAAGGCGGGATTTCGGACAGAGGGATTGGTGAAGAGCCGTTGCCTCATCCTGGCCATGGATAAAAGCCTTTCCTTGGTCAAGAGGTCCTATAATAGGGAACTGGACGTTCCTGGACCTTAAGGACATCTGATTCAGATATTAGTCTAATAATAAAGGATTTTCTACAGAGTAAAAGTTTATTCTGTAGTTTATAGTTTAATTTGGCCTGCATTCTTTCCTTAGTTACTTTGAACAGAATTTAATTATCATTATTTTGTATCCAAAAAAATGTAAAAATAAAAATTTGTCTGAAAATTGATAAGTAATGGAATTATAATGTATATCTGTATTGAGATTATTGGAATTAAAAAAAATGTTTGTATTTTAATAACAAAAATATTTTATATGTTGAACAAGATTTCTGTTACGACCATGATGAATAGATTCTAATGTTTTCTTGTTATCTCATTATATTTTTAGTAACTTCCCTACTTTTTCAGAGCTTCTCTGTTGAAAATTTGAATCCTGATCCAGAAGATGCATGGTTATTTAGTAATTTTCATTTGTTAAAAAAAGAAGAATATCTCTGCAACGTCACGGTGCGTAAGCATTCTAATTATATTTTAATGTTTGTAAAACATTGCTTAAAACTACTGACTGTACTTCTGCTTTTATTATAATCTAATTTTATTTTTAAACTTCTAAATTACATGAAATATTATAATACTGAGAAGCAGCTTGTTTTCAATGGTCTTTTGAAGTATGTAAGTTACCTAATAAAAACCCATATTCATTTGTTGTAGAAAACATCTATTTTGTCTTAAGACATTTGCTGATACAAACAAAATCTAAAAAACTTCTTGAGTATATAGTAATTTTAAAATGGAACCCAGTTCTAGGAAGAAGCACAATTATAAAAATTAAAGAACAAAAATGTTTACGAAGTTTATATTTTCACACAAACTCAGAGCGCTAGGCAGCCTGTGAAAGGACCACGCATGGCTCCACGGTTTGGCTAGCAATGTAGGAAAAAAGGCAGGTTTCAATACTTTTAGCATGAATATCAGAAACTATGAACTACAAATTATCAAAAATACTAGCTCTCCTTCCGTAACATTTAAGTTTGAAATATATAATAATAATAATAATGTTATTTTTCTTCCTCTAATGTCAGTGAAGACTGGGACTCTAAATTTCAGAATTTTAATGATGCCTCTGAGTCCACCCAACTCTAATGGATACCTGACTGGTAATGTAAAGGTGGTTGGTCATTGTGCTGGCCACATGATACTCTGCTCATTAACCATTAGCCAAAGAAACAGATGACCTTTACATCATTTGCTTTATAGATTGCAAAGTCTGAACGGGATACTTTATTTTTTATTTCTGTTTAATATTCATGAGTATATATTTTTATATTAAATGAACTGTTTGTTATGACAACATGGCTCATTGTGAGCCTGGCCTAATGATTGATTATAACGGAATCACATTTCTTCCTCAATAATCTAACTCAGTGGCATTAAATAGCTAGTTGCATGTTCACTCATCCTTTATCAGTCTGTGACAGTCATGACCCAGAAGCTTTATGAGACTGTATGATGAAAAGCCATACATAATGGTAAATACCTATATTCATTAAGAATCGGATAATCTAGTGTAAGCAGTCTTTTACAGCCCTTATCATGGCAATCTTTCACAGTTGGCAGGAACTCAAAGGACTCTTTCATGAACATCAGTCTCTAGCCTTACTATGATAGGGATACATTTGGCTTTGACTGAAGTAACCATTACAAATGTGATTCAATGATAATCTAGTTCTGGAGAATTGGGTTGGTGAATGGCCAATCTCTCATTCTTAGCCACTGGGAGAAGTCCTGTTCTTTAATCAGTTTACTGTCAGACTGCCCCTAAAGATACAGGTAGTAAATAACACTTAACAGAGTCTTTTAAATCTTGTTTTAAAAAATTTAAAACTATGTGCATGTGTTTTAATCTTCTGTTTTTTGTTATCTTTTTTTTAAGAAAAAAAAATATTTTTTTTTTAAAATCATTAGTATCTAATTGTATTATTAGTATTATATAATTTTTTTTGTAGCTAAATTGTATGTATAAATGTTTAAATAATATACCAAGTTATTATCACATCTTATTAATATAGCCTCAGCTTTTTTGCAATTAATAGTAAATAAAATACAAGTCTAATTTTTTTTAAAGATTGACATTTTCATGAAAAAAACAACAACATTAAAATTTAAAAAGACTTTCAAACGACCAAAAAGTAGCCATTGTACTCTGCAAGTTATAAATGTGATGAAATTTGATTTTAATAGCTTTTCTCATTTTTGAGATCTGAATGTGACAGATGAATGGAGAGACCACACAAAACCAATAGCAGCATTTCCTCTTTCAGGGATTATTAATATTACAGAAAAGACTTATTCATGTAATTTTTGTTTATTTAGCTTATCTTATCTTATATAATACAGACGTTACTTCAAAAAAGAAGATGATTACGTCCTACGCGTCATGCATTTAGTCATGCATACTAACCAATGACCTAAACTCCACCAAGTCACTGGTTTTCCTGGCTAGCTCAGACAACCCATTCCATGCTCTAATAGCGCTAGGGAAGGAGCTTTTGTACAAATTTGTCCTAGCATATGGAACAAGGAATGTGCCTTTATCTTTGTGTCTTTCTGAGTATTTTATTAAATTTTTGTATTTGAAGATTATGGTTCAGTGTTTTATGTATAATTGCTACTTTACTTTTAAGTCTTCTATCCTGAAGGCTTTCTAAATTTAGTAGTGATTTTACTAAAGGTGTTACTCAAGTCAAATGTGAATATTTGTTTGTTATGAATCTCACTGCTCTATTTTGCGTCTGTTCCAGTTTCTTAATGTTTTCTTGAGTTGAGGGGTCCCATATGGAGGATGCATATTCTATTATTGGCCTAACCAAGGTTAAATAACATTTTAGTTTTATGTTCTTATTTGATTTAAAGAAATTTCTTTTAATAAATCCTAATGCTTTGTTTGATTTTTTTATAGTTTCATCAATATGTGGATTCCATAACAGTTTTTCATTTATTATAACACCTAGGTATTTTGCGTATTTAGTCTGTGTTACTGGTTTGCCATGAATAAGATAAGTGGAATTAATTTGTTATAGTTTTTTTGTTACTCTTAACAACTGACATTTTTCTGGGTGGAAAGACATGCTCCAATTTGGTTCCCATTTCTGTAATTCATCTAATTCTCTTTGTAAAATATATGTCTTGTGTTGTTTTTATTGTTTTATATATTATGCAATTGTCTGCAAATAATCTGACTTTTGTTCCTGAAGTAATGCAATTTGGTAAATCATTTATGTAAATTAAAAATAGTAGTGGACCCAAGATTGTTCCTTGAGGTACACCTGAGTTTACTGTTATCGGTGTTGATTTAGAGCCATTTATTATTACAGTTTGTTCTCTCCCTATCAGAAAATCTTTAATCCACTGATGCAGTGGACCATTAATGCCAAAATATTTTAATTTTTTAAGCAAACTATGGTGGTGAACTTTGTCAAAAGCCTTAGAAAAGTCTAGTAAGATAGCATCTATTTGTTCACTATTATCTAAACCTTTAGAAAAATCATCAATTAGTCCTATTAGTTGTGTTTCACATGATCTATATTTCCTAAAGCCATGTTGGTATGGGGTGAGGACATTATGTATGTCTAAGGGGTTTATGTTGTTGCTACATATTATGTGTTCTAGGATTTTACATGTGATACTGGTCTGTAGTTTCCTGGGTCAGATTTTTCTCCTTTTTTAAATAGGGGGTGACATTAGCTTCATTCTAGTTCTTTGGTACTCTGCCCTGGTTAAGTGAAGCCTGAAAGAGTATTTTGAACACTGGGGCTAGCTCATTGCTTAGTTCTTTGAGTAATCTAGCTGGAATACCATCAGGTCCAGACGCTTTATTTGGTTTGGTGTTGGCTAATAGTTTTTGAATTTTATTTTCTTGTATTACTATATCTTCTATGTTGTCTACTTGGTTCAAATTCAGTAATATGTCTTTGTCTCCTGGGGCTGAAAATGCTGATGCAAAGTATTTGTTTAGGATGTTTTCTTTAGTTTCATTATCATTATGTATTATGTTATGTTCATCTTTTAATGGCGCTATGCCTGTTGTTTCCATTTTCTTAGACTTAATGTATGACCATAGATTTTTGTTGTTATCTTTAGATATTACATTGTTTATGTATTCACTCTGCAGCTGTCTGCTTACTTTTTGGGTTAAGTGTTTAATTTTTATATACTTTTTGTAAACTCTTTCTGCCTTAGTTTCTTTAAATTTTCTATATAGGTTTTCCTTCTGTTTACAAAGCTTCTTTAGTCTATTATTAAACCAGCATTTATTTATTTTGTTTGATGTGTATTTAGTTGGTATATGATTTTCTATAATGCTTTTAAGATGGTTTTTAATGAACTTCCAGAGGTCATCGACTGGTTGGTTAATGTCTTTTTCTAATAAGAATGTTTGTTGAAAGTTTAATGCAGCTTGGTGTAGTTGTGTTAGGTTACATTTATTCCAGAGTAAGATTTTCTTTTGGGTTTTGAATTGGCTACTGCTTTTATCTGACTGTGTATTTCTATGATCTCATGGTCAGATAGACCAGGGATAATATCATAATCAACTACTAATCCAGGTCTGTTGGTTAAGAAGAGATCTAATGTGTTGTTTAATCTAGTTGGCTTTTTAATGATTTGATCTAAACTTAGGTTGTGTAAAGTTTATATGAAAAGCTCATTTATGTCCTTAAGGTTTTGGTGTTTATCTATGGTTAGTGTTTTCCAATTTATATCAGGTAGGTTGAAATCACCCATAATCCAAAAAACTGCATTTTTATTTGTCTCTTTAAGTGTAGTAATCTGATTACATAGTTCCTGCATGTATTCTAAACTAGAATTTGGTGGTCTGTAAATGCTGCCTATTATTAGGGATGTTGAGGTGATATTAATTTTAAAAAATGTTGATTCTATATTTTTTGAGTTAGGTAAGGTAATTTCTTCAGCTATAATAGTGTTTTTTATTGCTAGAAGAACTCCTCCATGATTATCAGCCCTATCTTTTCTAAAAATTTCATAATTACTATTGAAAATTTCTGCATTATAAATTTCAGGATGTAGCCAAGTTTCTGTTCCTGCAATTATGTCTTGTTTCTCACATTCTAATAAAATTTCTAAGTCTGCTGTTTTGTTCCTAATGCTTTGAAAATTTATTACTAAGGTTTTAAGGTATTTTGGTATTACTTCTTTAGTAGGTTTGTTTAGTGAGGCTGTTGTATTAATTTTAGTAGATTTAGGTTTAACAGGAGTGGATCTGGCTAGTGGTTGGTGAGTTTGGTTTGGGATGGTGTTTAGGATATTGTATGGGTTAGAAGTGTCTGCATCAAAGGAATCAAACAGTCCTGATGTAAACTGAGGTAACCCACACGGTACACAGTGCCATGATGCGTCTTTGTTGCCTAAGGCAAAATACACAGGTGTATTCATATAGAGACATGATGCATGGTACCATTCATCGCAGGTGTCACATTGAATGGCTTTCTGTTTCATGGTGCATACTTTTTTGCAGATGTTGCATCTATCTTTAGATCTAGGCCCTGGATTCGACTCTACATCTCCTATTATTAATATTAACAGTGATAGGTATTTATTTCTGATGTGTCTGATTGAGAACTTCCATTTGTGATGGGTGATCTTCTTTAATGTTATGGATGTGTATGTTAGGTTATTTTTGAAGTTGCATTGATCTAGAGTGTAATGATTGATTATGACTGTTGTTTCCTTTTTAAGTTTAGTGTTGACTAAGGTAGATCTAGTTCTATGTTGAGCTAGTGTGTATTTAGTAATTATTAGGATAAATAGCCAGATTGATGACTGTTGTTGATTTTAGTTTTTAAAGGTCTAGTCTAAATCTAGTTTAAGGTTTACAAAGCCTAAGTTAAGTCTAAGTCTAAAGTGAAAGCTAATTTACAATGACAATTAAATCAAATCAAATGGTTTATTAAATTCAAAATATGGACCTAGACTAGATCTAATTCTAGATCAATATATATACGTGTATAACTAACTATATAGAATATTACTATTAGTTATTATTAGTAGTATTAGTAGATGATTAGTAGATCTAAAGCCTTAAATAAAGCTTAGTTGCAATATGGCTCTCATTGTTGAAATAGGTTGGAAATTTTTTTTATTGAAAATTATTAATGTTCTGAAATTCTTAAATTTTTCAGTGCCAAGATTTGAAAGAAAAAATTGTAAAAGCGATAGAAGATGCTGAGAAATCATTTCTGTCGAAACAAAATCTCTTGAAAAAAGGTATGTTTAAATTTAATGTTTGTTCTTAAGCTAAATTATTCAACTTTAATTTTTGTAAACTACATAAATGATTGCTACATAATACATATGACTAAAATATGACCATTTATTTGTGTTTTGCTTTAAGACATTAGAGAATACTTGATACCAATTCAATTTTGCTGGAGATGTATTAATATGATGAAAAAATATTTCTGAAGCAAGTGGTATGAAATGACATAAAAATTGTATACTACTTAAAACAGTGATTATGCATAACATTTTTATAGGTTTAGATAAAACAATGTAATGAACTGGTTGCCATCAAAATCAATAACTTTAATTTTTTTTTTTTTTTTATCAATCTAAAAAATAATTTCATCATTGTGTTATCATCATGTAACTCTTGCTTGCCTAAAAAAGTCTGCCTATTATATCTAATTCCTTTTTATTTCAGGATTTGTCCATGGCGATTTTCATACTTTAAATGTAATTGTTAAGGAAGCAATGATAAATTTAAGAAAAGACAATTTTCTGTGTACTGAAATTTCACATTCATCTTCAGTGTCTAAGGAGACCAAGGGCAGTCATTTGGAACTATTAAATTGTCTAACACAGAGTCAACATACCTCTAAAAATGCTTCAATAGAATACTTGCTACTGAAATATGGAATAATAGACTTTGGAGAAATTATATACACTTTTAGAGTTTTAGAAGTTGGTAGACTCATAACAGATATTATGGTGTCAATACTTATGGCTCACTATTTTAATAAGGGTCGAGTAATAAATGTTCAACCCAAAACTGAAAAATCCCATAGTCACAAAGAAGATATATTAATTTTAAATGGTGAACAGACAAAACATGTGGGAATTAACTCTCTGGATATCCCTGTTTATCATGATGATCAAACTGTCAAGTTGCTAGATAGCGAGAAAATTGTGAAAGATATATGCAAGGCAGGAGCAGTAATTTTAAAAGGTTACTTCTCAACAAACTCACTTTCTGAATGTGAACTTGCTGTTTTGATGGATGCAATGTTAATTTCCCTAGCACAATACATTGTGTTGAGTAAGTACTTTTGTTTTTTTATACATTAAAATGATTAGCCTGGTCGTGCTGTTTGCAAGCTGGACTGTGGTTCGGACTTATCAATGGTTCCGGGTTACAACCCTGCCCGCTCCCATCCCCTGTCGTCAGGCTGGAGGATTTGACTAGGAAGTAAATTATCTTCAACTTTGAAGGAACATCTGAAACATGTAAACCATTTTACAAACATATTTTAGTTACTTTAATGTTTAAACCTATGGTTGAAAATATTGTACTTATAGATTTTTTTTTAAAATTTTATTTTGGACACCAAAGGTGTATTCCCCCCCCCCCCCCCCCCCAAAAAAAAAGAGAAAAACAATTTAAATGTAATCTACTCAAAAACTTTTTCAGCTATGTTATCAGTAAAAACCATCAGAGGTGTCACTTTCCTTAAAAAAAAGCTAAAATACTTCATTAAGTTTAGTTGCACAAGGTACATGGTATGCAGATCTAGACTCTGGCCAAAAATGCTCTGGCTGCAACTCCGAATCATTGTCTCCAATAGCTAGGAAGATGGAAAAGAAAAATTCCATCTGCTACAAAGAGATTTGAGACAGTTTTACACATTTTTATCTTCTTATTTTATCTTATATGATACAGACGTTATTTCAAAAAAGAAGATGATTGCGTCCTAAGCGTCATGCTTTTAGTCATGCATACTAACCAATGAACTTAACTCCACCAAGTCACTGGTTTTCCTGGCTAGCTCAGAAAACCCATTCCATGCTCTAATAGCACTAGGGAAGGAGCTTTTGTACAAATTTGTCCTAGCATATGGAACAAGGAATGTGCCTTTATCTTTGTGTCTTTCTGAGTATTTTATTAGATTTTTGTATTTGAAGATTATGGTTCAGTGTTTTATGTATAATTGCTACTTTACTTTTAAGTCTTCTATCCTGAAGGCTTTCTAAATTTAGTAGTGATTTTACTAAAGGTGTTACTCAAGTCAAATGTGAATATTTGTTTGTTATGAATCTCACTGCTCTATTTTGTGTCTGTTCCAGTTTCAATGTTTTCTTGAGTTGAGGGGTCCCATATGGAGGATGCATATTCTATTATTGGCCTAACCAAGGTTAAATAACATTTAATTTTATATTCTTATTTGATTTATAGAAATTACTTCAAATAAACCCTAATGCTTTGTTTGATTTTTTTATAGTTTCATCAATATGGGGATTCCATTACAGTTTTTTATTTATTATAAAACCAAGGTTATGTTTTTAGTCTGTGTTACTGGTTTACCATGAATAAGATATCTGCTTCGATAGAGTGGAATAATTTACATGAAAAGGAGCTATTCTTGGAAACTTAAAAAAAAGGTCCTTAACCCACATATCATGCAAAACAGAAGCTCAAGTTAAAGTAAAAAATTTTGAGGCCAGGAGAATGATAAAAACAACTTAATCATTGACTAAACTTAAAAGTTTCCTTTAGAAACAACCATGTAGCCCAAACCTCCTGCAGGATGACAGAAGGTCAGGGTTTAGACCTTGGACCATTGACATGACATTGATGAGTGCATACCGCATGACCATCCAATCATTACAATTGTAATCACATTTCAAGCACATTATAGAACTAGAATTGCAAATTTCTTTTACACAAAAGAAGCATTCACTGGTAGAGCTCCTCTTTTAAGATTATTAACAATTTTGAATTGAAATTCCCCCTGCTCCTAGAATAAGAAAAAATTTCTTTGTTCTTTTTTTTTTATGTCTATAAGACTACTGATATAATTATCTTAGAAGTGTGACAATCCTGATATTAGCTTTAATGATGTGAATAAACAAAAAAAATCATTGTATTTATATTTTCTTTGTTGTTTATATATATATATATATTGTGATGTGCTTGTTCAGGCAGTCTAGAGGTCAACTATAGATGACTGTTGAATTTCAACCAATTACTCTGCAAGCGTTTGAGTTTTATTGTTTGGGTGTATTCAATGTAGTTGATCAACAATACAGAATAAACAAGACAATCGATTTAACAAGTAATAAGATGTGGTCAACACTGATGAACAGTTTATACTATATTTATTCCAATAAAAGGCCACAGTAAAAGTCTCTGTCAAAATAAACATGTCTTTACCCTAGAGAATTCTATCGCTAACTGATTTTCCGGTCTCTAACCCAACATATCCCAAATGTCACTAGTCCCGTTCAATACACGTCTTCTATGGTGCGTCGCTAAAAAACTAATACTATAAATAAGGTGTCAAACAATATATATATATATATTTCTTATTTTTCATTTTAATTGCTTTCTATTTTATTGTTCCAAGTTGATCTCTCCCAGATGAAAGATGATGAGGAATCACAAATTGACTTAAAATGTCGTGAGTCTTCTATCATCCTATTTCAAGAGTTTTGCAAGATTGAGAAAGATGATTTCTTCAGACTGTACTTGGATGTTGTTTGCAATATATCACAGGAATTGGTGTAATGATTTGTAATTTTATACATTTGATGTAAAGAATAATGTGTTGTCTCGATAAATACAATTAACAATTCAAAGTGCTTGGCTTCATATATATTTTAAGCTTATATATAAATAAGGTTTCTACATGTAATTAAGATAATTGGCACTGACATTGGCTCCTTAGATCTCACCATTTCATAATGAATATGAATAAATTTAAAGAAAATAAATTGAGCTACTTTAGCAACCTTCATAATTGATTTACAGTCATTATATTTCAGTGAAACTATATTATTCGATTGGGATCACTTGAATGTCTTCGTTTTTTAAAATTATACTCATTTTCTTTTCTTTTAGCCTGATTGGATGCTTTGTGATCTTTTTAAATCAACCTTTTTAAAATGAGTCAAGGCTGTTCCTATGTTAACTATTGCTGGTCCTGTTGATGTCATTTTCACTTATTAACATTTTGATTAGTTATGCCAGGCACCATAAAGAATGTTTTGCTACACCTATGCTCAAACTTTTAAGCTCTATAAATACAGCACTTAAAATTCACTAGCATTTTACTTTTAATCTCAATTGGAACTTACTAGAAAATAATAATAACAAAGGTTACTTAAAAAGAAAAGTTACATTAGCTAACCAGTATACATAAATACATTATTAATTACATTAATAGAGTTCTTTTCAAGTGTGTTTCTGCAGCGTAATTGTTACATTATTTGAATGCCTGATAATATTTAGTATAAAATTTATATAATAGTATAGTTTGACAACATCTGTAGTCTTCTGCTTCTGTTGCAGTCATTAAGGATGATTATTTTTTGAAAAGTTTTTATCCACTTGATTTGCCTTTGAAAAAAGTGTCTTTATTTCCCAAAATTCAAATAATCACCTAATTTGTTGCATTAATTATTCACACTACAAAATACTAGATGTTACTCACCTGATTTATCCATTCTGTCCGGGTGGTCCACCTGGAAGTTACAAAATTTCTGTAGTATATTGTCTTCAAACTATTGTGTAAGCATTTTATTATTTGGGAGGGGGGAGGGTCAAAGTTTATGGTACATCTCCTGTCTAAAGCATTAGGCTTTTAGGCCATATTGCTTCCTTTAATAACATATTCTTTGAAGTAATTTGAAATAAGTTTATTTAATAAGGCATTAAGAATAATTATTATCATAGAAATATAGCTTGAATGTGTCTCAATGCTTCATCCGATACTGGAGAGTAGACCTATTTCATCCACACTAATATAAATTTAGGGGCCTATATACCTTTTCAAAGTGAACAATATGCAATCTAAGTAGCAGACATTTTATTCTATAATCTTTTAGGAAGAATACTCGAACCACACCATGGAAACAGCTTGAAGTTTCTCTCTTTCAGAGCAGAAGAATATATGTGGTAACTGCTTAAGTCTGACTACCCACTACAATTTTAGTTAATCAGTTGAGGGAAACGAAACTCATTAACTTTTTGCTGGGCTCTCTATTGTTATGGTACACATAAGGACAATTAGTACTTGCCTTACGTGAAGGAGGTCGCACACTCCTCCCATTAGCACGAGCCTGTTAGGGCGGGGCCAAACCAAGTCACATTCCATCTGCCAAGCTAAAACAGATGTTACAAAGCTCGTAAAAATCCTACCCATCAATCGCCATCTATTGCTATACTGATGCTCTAGGAGTTGAGGTTCTTATAAAGGGATTCCCTTGCACTGCGGCGTGAGGGGGGGGGGGGATGAGGTAGCAAACGCCCTTCCAAGAGAGCGTGCGCTGGCCACAGTAAGTCTCGAAGCACCAAATGACATTTCGACAAGCTACTGCACAAATCCGAAAAATCAAACCGAGAAGTGGTATAAACCCTGGGTGAACTCTGACAAAGCCAGGAGTGTCTGGCAGCATATGCTTCACCAGGATCGCGATGATCCAGTGTAGTGTAAGATGAAGCACATATCTTGCACAAATAACCTTGACTCCAAGAGTCAAGGGGGGGAATTATCTGGAAGGTCACTAGATCTGTATGGAGGCTACGAGGCACTACGCTGTAGGCCTACTGACTAATTTCTTGCCAGAGCACTACGAGAATACTCCTTCCTGTTCTGAACCCAATCAGAGTTCCCTTCAGCTGAATGATGTTATCTTGTGTTTTTCTTCCTTATCTGGGAAAGAACTCCCCATTGGATCCTTTGTCCCTTTAATGCCCTTCTCGCCTGGTGCACCTGTAACAAAGTATACAAAAAGAATATATTATATGTAATTTAGGAGGCATAGTTTAATAACATATGAGTGATTCATTTGTATGGTAGGCATTGGTAGACTATAACATATTTCCTCAATCTGCCTGCATTGTTACACAATTTCACACAAACATTAATGTATTGTAAATAGAAAGTATTTAATGTAGTATTCAAACATATTAATTAATACATATGACATATAACACCCAAACAAACTCTTTTAATTATGTAATCGTGGGTGTATGTATTCAAATATACCATACCTTTTTCACCACTTTCTCCTTTATCTCCGGGGTTTCCTGGGGCACCTGTAGATACAAAAATGTATCTATTGTACTACTTGTAGTATGTGATTATATTTGCTTGAAAGTCATTTACTTATATGCAAAAAAAAAAATATTTGTTATTTAAAGATAGAAAATTACCAGATGCTCCAGTCACTCCAGGTTCCCCTGTACAAGAAAACAAAAGTAAAAATATTTTAAACATTTACGGTATAAAAGAACTTATTTTAGTTATTATAAGTTATTGATTAAAATTATTATTTTATAAACAAATGAACACAAGACAAAAGTAAATTCCCAAAACTTTACTTTGTAACTATTATTTTACAAGCTTTTGTGTGTTGTTTTTTCTACATAGAAGCACTACAAATGCAAGCGAGAATGTATTTCAATGATATCGCCTTTAGTTATTAGTACTAAAAATATTAATTTCTTTCGAAGTTAATAAAAGAATGGGCAAATGAAATGTAAAAGCAATTAAATAAAGTAAACCACTTGCCTTTTGGACCACCTGGACCCACTTCTCCTGTAGAACCTTTCAAATAAATATCAGCCAAAATGAATTATTATTTTGCGAAGTATTAACATACAAATCGTAACTATCGACGTTTGTTTTTTAAAGGTGTACGCTATTTTCCTCTGGTGAAATGATCCCAAAAGGTTTTCCACTTTTTGCTTCAGAGCTTATTGCAGTCTGTCAAACAAATTAATTAAGCATAAAAATTGCTTTTAAAAGTCTCTCTTATATTGAGTGAAATCGCATCAATCACATTGAATCAATCATGTAACTAATTTTTAATGACTCAAAATTTAACCATATACTTGCAATACCATATATAGCTTTGCTGTCCAATAAAGATAATTGGACAAATCGTTTTGGTTTATCAGTGGACCTTATTTTTTTTGAGTGCCATCCGGCAGCTCAATTATAATCTGTCAAGTCAGTGCATGTATATTTTCATTTTATTGATAATTTTGGTTGACTTTTATTTGGGATGGAACTTGTTGACTTAGGTATACTAAACTATACAACAATTGCGTAAGTTGATCGCCTGGTCTTTTACTCGTTTGCTATTTTGCATGTGTCCCATCCATGCTTTGATTATAAGCAAAAAAAAAAAAAAAAGAAAATCTGAATTCTAACTTACTTAATGCGCTATCACTTGTTTGGACCAGTTATGAAAGGGGGAGGGTAGAAGGGTTTATCTTGGTGAATGTTTAAATGATCATTAAAAATAAATCACGTAGGGCTCAAGGGGACTAATTCAACTTATACCACCACATCTGTCAAGTACGATTTCTTTTCTTTGTTCAAGATACCAAACAGAATAATTAAATACCAATAGTTTTGACTCTAGTGCTGCCAGATAAAAGAAATAACTGTGCACAATTTCAGCTTCATACGAGATTGGGTGAGGAGAATCTTTTTTTTTTTAATATCATACAATGTTGAGGGACAGAGTCGATATAAGCTTTGTAATTGAATCATCATCATCAAACTCCATTAGAGTGAGGGCTTGAGAGGCTCAAAGCCCTGGACAGAAACGCTGCTGTCTTGCGTAGTGCATAAATGTCGCCATACAGGTCGAGAATTTTGGGTTTCCTAGACCTGTCGAGACGGAGATCAGCAAGTCTGGGGCAGTCAAACAGAATATGAGGCATGGTTTCCTCTTCTTCCCCGCAGCGGGGGCACCGTGAATCAAAATTTGGCCATAGCCGCGAGAAATATGAGCCAACAGGACAGTGGCCTGTCCTGCACTGTGCTATAATAGCTTGCTCAGGCCTGAACAGCCTCCACCACGGGGAAGTGCGGTCAGGACGCCTCATGCGCTCCCAGATTCCACGGGCTTTTTGGGACTTGTCCCAGCATTAAAACCAATTTTCCATTTCTGTTTTTTGTATTATAGCCAGGGCTTGATGAAAGCCTACAGCCTGAACAGTGGGTTGAATTTGCCCTCCCTGGTGGGCCAAAGAGTCTGCAATTGTGTTGCCAGTCACACCTATGTGACTTGGTACCCACTGCATTATTACAGGGGTGCCATAGCGTTATTTAATGTTATGTGAAGCTATGATGACAGTGTTGATATTGGAGGGCCATGGTCCGGGGCTTTGCAAAGCCTGTAGTACAGATTTTGAGTCAGTGACCCCAACAATCTGGGTAGCCCTCAAATGTCCCTCGCCAAGTTGAGAGTCAATGACTTATAAGGCTTCACAGACTGCCATGGTCTCCGCATCAAAACTGCAAACACTACCACATGGTCCAAAGATTTTGACTGTGTAAGAGCCAAGAAAGTCGATGTAGGCTCCATAGCCTGCTCTTCCAGAATCTATTGATGCCGATCCATCAGTGTATGCAAAAATAGCACTGGGCTTGAAGGTATTAATGGTCTCCAGAAGTTTTGATTACTCTATGGTTAATTTAAAATTTGAATCAAATATTTTTTTAAATTATTTTTTAAAAATATTGTATTATATTTTGTGTTGTATTACGAGGTATTGTCTTTTTAAAAAGGGTTTTTGTTGTTAACATTTAAATTTACTATTTTTAAATTAGCTCAGTAATTTAGAGCAATGGGCGATATCACAGAATGACCTCTTACAATGTATCAGTTAGAAATCGTATATCACAAGTGTTGCTGATATTGGCAAATCAGCCTTCATTGCTTTAGTAAAGGCTATTAGTGGTAATCACACTGGTACATTGTGTGCAAATAATATGACCTAGGACTCCCTCTTATCAAGTGTGACTTAATTAATTTGATATACTCCAGGTCTTGCTTTGAAAACTTTAGCCATAGTTTTGAAATCATATATTGTACGAATTTCGGATTGTCGTCACGATTTGCAATTGTAATATTACTCTTGAAACGGATGTGGAAGCAAACTAAGAAAACATTTTGTAATGCAGTTGATGTTGATAGTGCTGCAAATGTTAAAAGTCGAAATCAAAGACACCTTTAATACTAGTTGTATAGAAAACTAGACAAACAGTAAAAGTACAGGCTTTGTTATAGGTACTTTGACATCATATATTACCTGGAGATCCTGGTGAACCCATTTCTCCTACAAAGAAATATAATAAGCGAAATTTAATACTTATGTTATATATATTACATAAAATTTGTTATTGTAAGGTTTAAAAATGCGTTATAAAAGGTTATTGTTGTAACCATTTCACATATGTTTTAAGCTTGCCTATTACGCAATTAAAAAAAAAGACTGTCCGTGGAACAATTTTGTCCATACATATATTTCTAAGTTCAGATCTACCATCTTGAGTTTGGGTTTAGAAATGGTAAAGTGCAATTTTGTGTTTTCGAAAGGAAATAAATCAATTTGTTTGATAAAAATTCTTTTTTTTTAAATTTAGCCTTTAAAATGTATTGGTAGACATACAAAGCAAAAACAACAATGACTACGTTGACTTCAGAAAGTTCTGATTTCTGGCCATTTTAGAACAAGAACATTGCTTACTTCTTCTAAGTACATGGTAATGGTAAATCTTGGCAGCATACTCTCCAGAAATGGAAATATCGATAGCGAAATCGACCTGCGTATCGCCAAGGCCAGTGTATCCTATGGCAGACTGTCTGCAAATGTCTGGAACAGACGTGGTATCACCACAAACACAAAGCTAGTGGTCTATAGAGCCGTCATCCTCCCCACATTGCTCTATGCCTCAGAAACATGGACAGTGTATAGTAAACATGCAAAGAAACTAAACCACTTCCGCATGACATGTCTGAGAAAAATACTAAATGTCAAATAGCAAGACAAAATACCAGATACAGAAGTCCTTCGAAGAGCGTGTCTGCAAAGTATCCACGCAATCCTGATGCAGTCCCAGCTGCGATGGGCAGGTCACGTCTACAGAATGGAAGACCACCGCATCCCTAAACGACTCTTGTATGGCCAACTAAGCGAAGGAAAGCGCTCGCAAGGTGGTCAAAGAAAGCGCTTCAGGGACACCCTCAAAGCTTCTCTGAAGGCGTTCAGCATAGACCCAGGCACCTGGGAGACAGAGGCACATGACAGAGCATCATGGCGTCGCGCTGTGAAAACTGGCGCACAGGTTGCTGAGGAAAAAAGAACAACGCTGGCAGAAGAAAAACACCAGAAAAGAAAAGCAAGACAAACGACACTAGCTCCAGCTGGAATAACCGTTTGATTGTCTTCTGAGCTGAGCCGAAGGCTCTTCGAGCTCAAAGTTTGAAAAGAAAAAACCTGTTAGGTCGTCCAGCCGTAACAGTAAAAAAGAAAAACAAACCTGTGGAACACAGTTCTGTTTGAGAGCGACCCTAGTCAATGCCTATATAAAGCATTGCTGTATCCAATGTCTTCAGCCTCCGACACATGGCCGAAGGCCTAGGAGCACTGGGAGCCTCCGTCATCTTCCTTCTTTGTACCAAGCTAACCGTGGGGGAACCGCCATTTATGGAACGGTCCTTTGAGGAACGGCGCATGGATGTGTGACAGTTTTTGTGAGGACTTTTTTACAACCCCGCCCGTGCAAGGGGTGGACTCTCGTCTACCCATGGGCATCCCCACGGGAGTTATGTTTTGCCATTCGTTTTGCCTAGCTATCTCCTCAAATAGCCGTTTCCACCCGGATGCCACGATGAGGCAGAACAGCGAACCCGGGCTGGAATAACCTGCCAAGTGTGCGGCCGAACATTCCGGGCTCCCATAGGTCTCACCTGCCAAGTGTGCGGCCGAACATTCCGGGCTCCCATAGGTCTCACCTGCCACATGAGGAGGCATAAAACCCCAGTGCAAAGCCCTCAGCCCCCTGGATGACAAAGTGGTCATCATCGAACTACGATGGAAGAACTATATATATATATATATATATATATATATAACATGGTAAGGAATAACTGAGTCAATTTTTTTTATATTTTTTTAATCGCCCCCAAGAGGAAGAAATAGTTAAGAGGCAGCGAGTGAGATAAATAATAAAAAGTTTTGTTTGTGCGTGTAAAAATGTTCTCACCTTTTTGACCGGCATCTCCTTTTGGTCCTATGTCTTCTGGTAAACCTTGAGACAATTAACAAAGTAATTAAATTTCAAGTAGTTTGTGATTAAATATTTATTCAAGAATATTTAAAAAAAAAAACATTAATTTATTTTAAAAGTATTTGACATAGACAACATATTAAGGCCTTACCAGGTTCCAGCTGGGCCAGGTGACCCTGTAAAACAATAAAAAAACATTTTTAAAATAATTGAAATAAGTTGTTTAAATATATTCTTTTTGAATTTTGTTCTATTCATGTCTAAAATAAATGGATAGCTAACAGGATATAGTTTTCCAGTAAGAAAACTTTTTTTTTCTGAAAGACTTTCCTCTATTACTTAAATATAAGTTCTTCAATTATCCTTAATACAATTTAGACGTAACATTTTCAAAAACAAAAATGAAACGAGAACTTACCCTGTGGACCTCCAGGACCTGTTAGGCCATCTGAACCTTCAAACAAAAAATAAATAAATAAATAAAAATCTGTCATTTTTCAAAGTATTAATATAAAGAAATATCTGAATGATGTCTTTCATCTATTGATAGATTTATGTCTCATGGGTAGTGATGGGCAAAAGTTAACTAAAAAGCTAGAAACTTTTAGTTAAACTAAAAAAAAATAATTAAGGCCATTGTTTAACTAGAAAAAAAAAGTTTAGTTAAAATCGTAGTTTAATTAATTTTTTTTAGTTACTAACTAAAAAGTTTGATTAAAATTTGTAAAACTTTTCAACATGTGGTCTGGGTTGAAAAGCACATTCCTGTTTTCTGGTCTTGTGATACCCATAACTTTGATTAACAAAAAAATGATGCAGTTAACAACTATTTAGTCAGTCTGCATTTGAAGAGGGTAAAGTAAGCTATTGCCGTCAATATCTGCAATTGAAAGTAGCAGGATTATAAAATGTTAAACATTTTTGCCAAAAGCTTCTATGCAATATTATGAATGGGGTTGTTACGAATTTTTGGTGAGTCACGTGATGGTGTTTAATTTCTGTTTATAGTGGGAATCTGATTAGTGAGTTAGGTCAATATTTAGTGGTTTTAATCAATTCATTTGCGGCAAACAATATTTTTTAACTGCAGGAACATCAAGTACACCCTTTTATAGTCTTAAGACTTATTATTGAGATCTATTAAGTCTAAATCAATAGCTAGGCCTATAGATCTAAAAGCATTAGGATAACCAACTGTAGAAAAAAAATCTTAATCCACACCCTCTCTGACCATAAAGTAAATAGACTGTGTCCAACTGATTTTAGCAACCTGGTCAGCTTGACATACACGTGTAGGCCTAGTGTACTGTATGTGTGTAGTCGATAATACTGCAAGACTACCCTGCATTAATCGTTATACAATAGTGTTTGCTTAATGTGGAGTGGTCAGACAAGAAAATAACACACTGGCGTGGCTAGTCAAGCATGTTCGTAGATATATCTTTACACTAAAATAGTAAATAGACAGTGTGTCCGACTGATTTTAACAACCTGGCCAGATAAACGTACACGTGTAAGCCTATATAGTGTACTGAGCGTGCAGTCCATAATGACTAGATCATCCTGTTTTTTTCCCTTACGCGTTTAACGGTTATGCAATAGTGTTAGTTGTATTTTTAGTGGTCAGACAAGAAAATAGCACATCGGCATGGTTAGTCAAGCATGTATTTTACACTATATAATAGTTCTACAGGTCAAATGTTTTAAAAAAAACTCCAACGGTTTCGTTTCTATTTCTTTGGATATTAAATCTAAATTTGAAATTCTAAATCTATGTTATTTAATATGATTTTAAACTTTACCAGCATAAGTAAGATTTTCCGTTATATAATAAGTTAATATAATTTTTAAAAAAGAGTACCATTATTTTCTAAAGGTTTTAATTCAAGGCAAAAAACACAAGCACACATCTTGATTGAGACATCTTTTCTTATATTGTGTGGCACCAACGTGTATGCAAGAAACATTACATATTTAATATATAACTCCTTATTGACTGATTTACTATGGGGTTAAATATGACCAGAATGTTTAAAAGAAAAAGATCGAACTGTACCGTAGGCATACAATCGGATGATTATATCTATATAGGTGTAGTTCAACCCTGCCCCCCCCCCCCCCAAAAAAAAAAAGTTATGAATAGTTTGTTATTGTTTAATTAACTTTCTTTAGTTTAGTTTAGCTATCTTTTGAAATTCATGATAAATTAATAGTTTAACTACTTTATTTTAGTTGAAAACTAGTTTTAGTTTAACTTTTAAAAGTTAGTTTAGTTCCCATCACTACTCATGGGAAGTTGCTATAATAAGAAACCGGAAGTTTAAAATGTGCGCTTATAAAAAGGAACATGTTTGAGATGAGATTTCACTGCTGAGAGAGTAAAACTGATGTATATTACTGCTCAAAGAGTAAAACTGATGTATATTACTGCTGAGAGAGTAAAACTGATGTATATTACTGCTCAAAGAGTAAAACTGATGTATATTACTGCTCAGAGAGTAAAACTGATGTATATTACTGCTCAAAGAAAAAAACTGATATATATTACTGCTCAAAGAGTAAAACTGATATATATTACTGCTAAGGGAGTAAAACTGATGTATATTACTGCTCAGAGAGTAAAACTGATGCTTATTACTGCTTAGAGGGTAAAACTGATGTATATTACTGCTCAAAGAGTAAAACTGATGTATATTACTGCTAAGGGAGTAAAACTGATGTATATTACTGCTCAGAGAGTAAAACTGATGTATATTACTGCTCAGAGAGTAAAACTGATGTATATTACTGCTCAAAGAGTAAAGCTGATGTACATTACTGCTAAGAGAGTAAAAATGATATATATTACTGCTCAAAGAGTAAAACTGATGTATATTACTGCTAATGGAGTAAAACGGATGTATATTACTGCTCAGAGAGTAAAACTGATGTATATTACTGCTTAGAGAGTAAAACTGATGTATATTACTGCTCAAAGAGTAAAACTGATGTATATTACTGCTCAAAGAGTAAAACTGATGTTTATTACTGCTCAAAGAAAAAAACTGATATATATTACTGCTCAAATAGTAAAACTGATGTATATTACTGCTAAGGGAGTAAAACTGATGTATATTACTGCTCAGAGAGTAAAACTGATGCTTATTACTGCTTAGAGGGTAAAACTGATGTATATTACTGCTCAAAGAGTAAAACTGATGTATATTACTGCTAAGGGAGTAAAACTGATGTTTATTACTGCTCAAAGAAAAAAACTGATATATATTACTGCTCAAAGAGTAAAACTGATGTATATTACTGCTAAGGGAGTAAAACTGATGTATGTTTCTGCTCAGAGAGTAAAACTGATGTATATTACTGCTCAAAGAGTAAAACTGATGTATATTACTGCTCAAAGAGTAAAACTGATGTATATTACTGCTAAGGGAGTAAAACTGATGTTTATTACTGCTCAAAGAAAAAAACTGATATATATTACTGCTCAAAGAGTAAAACTGATGTATATTACTGCTAAGGGAGTAAAACTGATGTATGTTTCTGCTCAGAGAGTAAAACTGATGTATATTACTGCTCAAAGAGTAAAACTGATGTATATTACTGCTAAGGGAGTAAAACTGATGTATATTACTGCTCAGAGAGTAAAACTGATGTATATTACTGCTCAGAGAGTAAAACTGATGTATATTACTGCTCAAAGAGTAAAGCTGATGTACATTACTGCTAAGAGAGTAAAAATGATATATATTACTGCTCAAAGAGTAAAACTGATGTATATTACTGCTAATGGAGTAAAACGGATGTATATTACTGCTCAGAGAGTAAAACTGATGTATATTACTGCTCAAAGAGTAAAACTGATGTATATTACTGCTCAAAGAGTAAAACTGATGTATATTACTGCTCAAAGAGTAAAACTGATGTATATTACTGCTCAAAGAGTAAAACTGATGTTTATTACTGCTCAAAGAAAAAAACTGATATATATTACTGCTCAAATAGTAAAACTGATGTATATTACTGCTAAGGGAGTAAAACTGATGTATATTACTGCTCAGAGAGTAAAACTGATGCTTATTACTGCTTAGAGGGTAAAACTGATGTATATTACTGCTCAAAGAGTAAAACTGATGTATATTACTGCTAAGGGAGTAAAACTGATGTTTATTACTGCTCAAAGAAAAAAACTGATATATATTACTGCTCAAAGAGTAAAACTGATGTATATTACTGCTAAGGGAGTAAAACTGATGTATGTTTCTGCTCAGAGAGTAAAACTGATGTATATTACTGCTCAAAGAGTAAAACTGATGTATATTACTGCTCAAAGAGTAAAACTGATGTATATTACTGCTAAGGGAGTAAAACTGATGTTTATTACTGCTCAAAGAAAAAAACTGATATATATTACTGCTCAAAGAGTAAAACTGATGTATATTACTGCTAAGGGAGTAAAACTGATGTATGTTTCTGCTCAGAGAGTAAAACTGATGTATATTACTGCTCAAAGAGTAAAACTGATGTATATTACTGCTCAAAGAGTAAAACTGATGTATATTACTGCTAAGGGAGTAAAACTGATGTTTATTACTGCTCAAAGAAAAAAACTGATATATATTACTGCTCAAAGAGTAAAACTGATGTATATTACTGCTAAGGGAGTAAAACTGATGTATGTTTCTGCTCAGAGAGTAAAACTGATGTATATTACTGCTCAAAGAGTAAAACTGATGTATATTACTGCTAAGGGAGTAAAACTGATGTATATTACTGCTCAGAGAGTAAAACTGATGTATATTACTGCTCAGAGAGTAAAACTGATGTATATTACTGCTCAAAGAGTAAAGCTGATGTACATTACTGCTAAGAGAGTAAAAATGATATATATTACTGCTCAAAGAGTAAAACTGATGTATATTACTGCTAATGGAGTAAAACGGATGTATATTACTGCTCAGAGAGTAAAACTGATGTATATTACTGCTCAAAGAGTAAAACTGATGTATATTACTGCTCAAAGAGTAAAACTGATGTTTATTACTGCTCAAAGAAAAAAACTGATATATATTACTGCTCAAATAGTAAAACTGATGTATATTACTGCTAAGGGAGTAAAACTGATGTATATTACTGCTCAGAGAGTAAAACTGATGCTTATTACTGCTTAGAGGGTAAAACTGATGTATATTACTGCTCAAAGAGTAAAACTGATGTATATTACTGCTAAGGGAGTAAAACTGATGTTTATTACTGCTCAAAGAAAAAAACTGATATATATTACTGCTCAAAGAGTAAAACTGATGTATATTACTGCTAAGGGAGTAAAACTGATGTATGTTTCTGCTCAGAGAGTAAAACTGATGTATATTACTGCTCAAAGAGTAAAACTGATGTATATTACTGCTCAAAGAGTAAAACTGATGTATATTACTGCTAAGGGAGTAAAACTGATGTTTATTACTGCTCAAAGAAAAAAACTGATATATATTACTGCTCAAAGAGTAAAACTGATGTATATTACTGCTAAGGGAGTAAAACTGATGTATGTTTCTGCTCAGAGAGTAAAACTGATGTATATTACTGCTAAGGGAGTAAAACTGATGTATGTTTCTGCTCAGAGAGTAAAACTGATGTATATTACTGCTCAAAGAGTAAAACTGATGTATATTACTGATGTATATTACTGCTATGGGAGTAAAAATGTATATTCTGACTTACATAAAATAGATAAAGTACATACGTCTAGAAATTCGATGTAGAAAAGATCTACGCAGGGATATACTTCTGCTCCATTGTAGCATATTAAAAGCATATTAACTTGTTTTATGTTAGTTGTTTGTTTGTTTGTTGATAGTTTATAGTCATTGTATACCATATTTATTTGTCTGCTTTTCCTGGACTTGCTTTTGGATTTAAGCCTTAACAATTTTAGGCTGAGGATATTCTGTGTAAAATGAAATACAGTCATAAGGATACTTTTGCTTTTGCACGCCAATTATTTCCAGTGGTAGATTTTTTTTTCCAATGCTGGGTTTCTTTCTGCTAAAATTTGAGATTACGACATTTGGGGGAAACACTCTAAAGCAATATCAAGTGTCTACCTTTTCTTTCTGCTTTTTCCCATAGCCGCCATAAAAAAAAAAATACTTCCAATGTTGTGATCTTTACATAACTAGATACAATGTCTAGACAGTGACTACAATGTCGCACTCCATATAAGCCGTATAGTTGTGTTCTTTATCTTTCAAATAATTTTAATTTAAATTTTACTGAAAGTTACAGAAAGTAGGTATAGGCATTTTGGAATATTATTTAAGTTAAATTAGATCATATTACTCTTTCCTTCCAACGCAATTAGTAATTGGAAAGCACGCATGTATGTCTAAAGACCAATAAATATGCGCAAATTCTCATAAGGATCTTTTTTATAACTTTAAATAACGTATCTATTCTACTTCAGAAAAATTACATTCACATACTATTCTCATTTTCATATTATTCTTACAAAAGAAGCACTTATTTTTTCCCTACCGATTGCAAAAACACAATTCTCTTGCTAATACATTTGAAGAGCATTGATGTGAAAACATGTAAACATAGGCTACATAATTATTTCATGATAAACTAAACACAGACACATTCACATAAAGTCAACAAATCTAATAATGCCTGGATTCCCTGTTGAACCAGCTTGTCCTGCGAAAAAAAAGAATAAACATTTGTATAATGTAATTATTGAGTCTAAATTCTTATTTTCATTACAATGCTAATATCATCTCTGTCTGACTGACTGTTACAATTTTTGTACACGTAATTTCTCACATATCTAATGTCGGATTAAGCTGATACTTTATTTTTTTTATACCTAACTAACCATAGACAATTTTAAATAGTGACCAATTACTTTAATAACTATTGGTATTTAATTATTTTTAGGACCGAATAAAGGAAATATTTTTAGTTATTGAGCCATGTGGCTGTATATATGGAGTTATTACCCTAATAACATATCATGTATGTTTTTTCTCCTGTTTCCAAATCTCAGATCAAATCTAAATTTTCCCCATACTTATTCATAGTTGATGACATTACATTAACCAATAAATAAAATAACTAAATAATTCATCAATTAGTAGTAATTAATACATCTTGTTTTTATGTAAAAGTAACGGAGCTAAACGCTGCCATCTCTCTCTATATGGTAAGCTTTGCTTTTAGGAATTTTTTTTTTCAATTTGCTTGTTTTATTCTTTGGTTACTAAACTGGATTGTAACATATTATTTTTGAGTTATTAGGGTATATATTTATTTCTCTCTCTATTTCTAGATAGATCGATACATGCATACGTAGATAGATAGATGGTATTATATTTGAGGGCTGCCTGGTCGTGTGGTGTTCACAATGGTCTGTAGTTCAAAGCTTTAGCTAGGAATAACGAACTTCAATTTTAAAGGAACAAGCGAAAAAAGTAGCATAAACAAACATAAATAAATATATAAAAAATAAACAGTATTACCCAATAGCTTCGTCCCCCCCCCCTCTCTCTCTCTCTATATATATATATATATATATATTGTTTATATCAGTTGTTATGAACGTATTATCAACGTGAGTTGGTGAAACGGCTTATCTTCTAATAAGATAATCAATAGGGATAATAAACAGGGATAAAATGCGGTCTTATTGTGTCTAGAGCCACATTCGTATCTAATTTGTTTAGAAATAAATTTAATGTCTATGCCCTGTATTGTCGCGTCATTAGTTTCTTAAGTTTTTGTCTTATTAATAACTATTTGGTTTGAAGAGTATCTTTATAATTATAATCCTAATCTTGTACGTTTATATTATATATATATATATATATACATATATACATATATATAATATATATATATATAGATTGATAGATACACACACACACACACACACATATATATATATATATATATACATATATATAATATATATATAGAGATAGATTGATAGATACACACACACACATATATATATATATATATTTATATATCTATATATATATATATATATATATATATATATAGATATAGATAGATAGATAGATATATACATATATAGATAGATAGATTTAGATATATATAGATAGATGGATAGACAGATAGATAGATAGATAGATATAGATAGATAGTTTTATAAATAGATAGATGAATAGACAGATAGATAGATAGAGATAGATAGATAGTTTTATAAATAGATAGATAGATAGATAGATATATAAATAGAAAGATGGTTAGATAGATAGATAGATGGTTAGATAGATAGATGGATGGATGGATGGATAGATAGATAGAGATAGATAGATAGATAGATAGATAGATAGATGGATAGATAGATAGATAGAGATAGATAGATAGATAGATAGATGGATAGATAGACAGATAGATAGATAGATAGATTGATAGAATACTTGTTTGTGATAGAAGAAAGCCAAAAAAAATCTTTTAATGTTAAATCTGAGTCCAATGGCTGTTCAGAGAAGTTTGATACAAGAGCATTTCTTTCTCTCGTTTTCAAATATCAACTAAATAAATATATATATATATAAATATTACTGAGAACTTTATTCAGAAACGACTTATTTTATGTCCTTCTTCCTGTTTCCAACTGACCTTTGTCTCCGGTTTCTCCCTTTGGTCCAGTATTCCCCCGTGGACCTAGAGAAGAAACAAAACAATCTAAACCACGAAGTATGTGCTTCAATGTGTATGCAAAGAGTTAAACAAATGAAATCTTTTAAGAACTATGTATTTATTTATTTTAAATAAGTTGGACATTACCAGTTTCTCCTAAGTTGCCCGTTGGCCCTGTATAATAAAAATAAAAAATAAAATAATGTCAACATTAGCACTTTGAGAGAAACTAATAATATGATATCAACACCTTTGTACTTTCAAGTTTGTTATTAAAAAGAACATTTGAACCAACCCTTATAATACTTATTTAAAAAATTAACTTTGTCTTCAAAATATAGTTTTTCATTAGATAAATAGTACAGTTAAAATGTTTAGTATTTCTTAAGTTCACCTAAATATATTCTTTATATGTAAAAGGGAAAAATCGTCTTTATAAAAATGTGTTGGTTTACCTGGTGAACCTGGTGAGCCAATAGCTCCATTGTTACCTAAAGAGAAAGATATAGTGTCAAATTTGCTTTATAATGGTTCAAATGAATGTTTGATGGCTCTAATTAATAGTTTTGTTCGTTTTGGATGGGAATATATTAAAAAAAAACAACGAACAGTGCAATCAAAATGTCTTCTGTTGATGGAAGAAAACTTTTTGAAAAAAACTGCACAAAATGTTTCGAGTTAAAAAAAAAAAAGCAACAATTTGGCTTTTGTCTATACCGAATGATTTGAAAGAAGTAAAGTTATTCGATACGTTGAGAAATGTAGTTGTCTGAAAATGCAGCTTTGATTGGGTAGTCACGTTTTAATGTTAGTTGTAAAGTTTCTATTAGTGCACATTAAATTCTTTCCACCTATGCAGTCTAAGAAAATATACCAAATGAATAAGTTTGTCCACATACTAGACTATACTATATATAAGCATTAAGCACAATAGACTCAAGAAGAAATAGACGCTGCATCGACCTTTTCAATGCACGTAGATTTCTTCCCACACTTTATATGCTTTATTACAGTCGGAACATCCAGACTTTTTTCTCTTTATAACATGTCACTCAACCGGCCACATTTGAACGATTCCCCTAACATACTTTTTAGCCCAGGAATAAATGTATCTGTTACAAGGAAATGAAACGGCCCCCGCGTTCTTTCTCTTTTCTTTTCTCTTTTTCTCTCTCTGGAACCCCCCTTTTCAGTTTTTTTTTCACCCTGTGCATCATAATGCACTCTGACATAGACTTTTGACTTGATTTGGAACTGCTTCATACCCCCCTCCCCAACTACGACACACACACACGCATACATGCTTTTGGCCCGTGAATTCTAGTATCACTTTCACGTATCCGCTTGCCCCATTCCCGACCTCCCGCCCAGAACAAAAAAGTTAGTCATACGTACAATCTCTGACTTTACCTAGGCTTCTCAATTCACTATTGAATATATTCTCCGTTGCTTTTTAGACCCTAAACACCCCCACAACACACACACCTGGATAACTGCCTGGTCGTGCGGTTTGCTCGCTGGACTGTCGTTCGGATTCATCGATGGTCGAGGGTTCAAATCCTGCCCGCTCCCATCCCCCGTCGTCCTGCGGGAGGTTTGGACTAGGAAGTAAACTATCTTCAACTCTGAAGGAACATCCGAAACATGTTAAACATTTTACAAACACCCACTCACCTACTTTCATACTTTCGGCCCTTTTTCATTACAATGACAACGCTTTCAGCTTTTGACTTCTATATCTAGTATCTTTGGTTAGTTTCCCTTTAATGTACGACATTAGACCCTGCAGTGGTGACCGCAAATATTTCTTTTGACCATCAATTTCAGGCCTAGGAAAATAAAAATACATCTGAAGACACCAAAATGAAATGTCCTAATCTCGTTTCCCTCACTACATTTATTTTGGCATTGTGTCCTTTAAATAAAAGGAAATATCACTTTGGTTTCATTGATTGTCATCGTTTATTTGACCCCATTTGAATGTAAAGGGCAGTGCTTCAAAGTATCACCCCCCCCCCCCTTTCTCTTTCACTCTTTCTCTGTCTAAAAAAGAAACAATAAATAGAATCTACATCTACCTTTTTGATGCTATTATATTTTTAAAAAAATTAGACCGCGTCTAAAAAGAAGCGGAAATGACTGATGATGAGATGTATAAATCAGTCAGTAGGTGAATGGTATTTTACAAATATAGTACATCAGCATTCTTGTAAAGGGTAACATATCTAATATTACCTGGAGTACCCGAGTCACCACGTTTTCCTGTAAAACAAAATATAAATAAATAAAGTATTGTTTGGGTAAAAAAATATTATTTAACCTTTTATTCTAGGCTGGTGTAACTTTCTCTCTCGCAGAAACACTATGTATTTCTGTGTCACGCATGCTCTCTCTCTCTCTCTCTCTGTCAAGCACTCACACTTATCTTATATAATACAGACGTTACTTCAAAAAAGAAGATGATTACGTCCTACGCGTCATGCATTTAGTCATGCATATTAACCAATGACTTAAATTCTGCCAAGTCACTGGTTTTCCTGGCTAGCTCAGGCAACTCATTCTATGCTATAATAGCACTAGGGAAGAAGGAGTATTTGTACAAATTTGTCCTAGCATGTGAGACGAGGAATGTGCCTTTATCTTTGTGTCTTTCAGAGTATTTTATTAGATTTTGTTTTTGTATTTGAAGATTATGGTTCCGTGTTTTATTTATAATTGCTACTTTACTTTTAAGTCTTCTATCCTGAAGGCTTTCTAAATTTAGTGATTTTACTAAAGGTGTTACTCTAGTCAAATGTGAATATTCGTTTGTTATGAATCTCACTGCTCTATTTTGTGTCTGTTCCAGTTTCTTAATGTTTTCTTGAGTTGAGGGGTCCCATATGGAGGATGTATATTCTATTATTGGCCTAACCAAGGTTAAATAACATTTTAGTTTTATGTTCTTATTTGATTTATAGAAATTTCTTTTAATAAATCCTAATGTTTTGTTTGATTTTTTTTAGAGTTTCATCAATATGTGGATTCCATGACAGTTTTTCATTTATTATAACACCTAGGTATTTTGCGTTTTTAGTCTGTGTTACTGGTTTGCCATGAATAAGATAAGTGGAATTAAATTAATTTGTTTTAGTTTTTTTGTTACTGTTAACAACTGACATTTTTCTGGGTGGAAAGACATGCTCCAATTTGGTTCCCATTTCTGTAATTCATCTAATTCTCTTTGTTAAATATATGTCTTGTGTTGTTTTTATTGTTCTATATATTATGCAATTGTCTGCAAATAATCTGACTTTTATTCCTGAAGTAATGCAATTTGGTAAATCATTTATGTAAATTAAAAATAGTAGTGGACCCAAGATTGTTCTTTGAGGTACACCTGAGTTTACTGTTATCGCTCTCATTCTCTCTGTCACATACACATACTCTATCACACACACTCTCTTAGTCACTCTGTCTCACCCTCTTTCTCTCATTCTCTCTCCAACTCATGCTCTCTAAATTTTTTTTCTTTTGTAAAGATAACTCACAGATAACTCACAGATAACTCTCAGATAACTCTCAGATAACTCACAGATAACTCACAGATAACTCACAGATAACTAAAAGATAACTCACAGATTGTTAACTCACAGATAACTCTCAGATAACTCACCTTTTTCACCTGGTTCTCCCTTTAACCCGGTATTTCCTGGTGTCCCTATTAAAAAAGGCACAATAAGTCACACCAAACATACGTGCAATCTCATCATATGTCTAATAAACCTGATGCAAAACTCAGCAGAAGCAGCTCAATAATGCAGCTCACTAATATATCTGGACTAGAATATGATTACATTTGTAGTAAACCGTTTGTCCTGCTATCTATCTATCTATCTCTCTATCTATCTATCTATCTATCTATCTAATCTATCTATCTATCTATCTATCTATCTATCTATCTATCTATCTATCTATCTATCTATCTATATATCTATCTATTTATCTACGTATCTATCCCTGTCTCTCTCTTTCTCACACACACACATATATAAATATATATACATATATACATACATACATATATATATATATATATAGGCCTATATCTATCTATCTATCTCATATCTTAAAATAAAGGACATTACCAGATTGTCCAGGATTGCCGGGTTGTCCTGTTAAAAAAATGTGTATACAATAAACGTAAAACTTAGTCCTAAATGAAATATTTTACGTTTTATTGTGTTATGCCCAACAGTTTTACTCAACGCTTGCACGAAACAAACATTTTTTGTGTATAGAAAAGTAAGTTCCACTTTCAGACATTTACAGAGCAGATAATGTTAGGGTCATCTGTTTCTTTGGCCAACAGTTAACGAACAGCACAACGATCAAACGCCTTTACTTTCCCCATTAGAGCTGTTTGGACTTTAAAGGCGCCCTAAAAATTCCGAATTGCAAAATCTTATTCTTCACCAAAATTCGAAATCAGGACTTAAGGTTCGGTAGCCAAGTGCTTAACCAGTATCCACTGTGTCCCCATTTTTACATATACATTTTAAAAATATTTTAATATATAATCTCCAGAAAAAAAGCTGCAATGCTGTATGGTCGTGTGGCACGCCCATCGTGCTCTATTGTTACGATCGTTTTAGGTTTTAGATTTGACCGCATACATTCCCTGCCTTTTGTACTTAAGGATTATGCTCTAATAGAAGAATTTATGTTTTTTTTTGTGTCTAAGACTATAAAAAAAATAAGCACCATATATTCAATAGAAATTATTCAAGTGTTTATTTTAATAAATAAATCAATATACTACTACTACTAATAATAATAATGATAATATAATTTTTGATAATATAATTATAATAACAAACTTTATTATGCCATTAACGTTGGTATTAATTTATCATAAAACTAAATAAGTTTATAGTCTTACAGATAATACATACTACACACAACAACAACAAACAAACAACAACAAAAAAACAAAAACGTGGTTAAGATATAAAAACAAATGAAGTTTCCACTAACCTGGAGAACCTATTGGACCAATACCTCCAGCAGGACCTAATAAACAAACACCAGATAAAATCTGTTGTTATTTTTATGAACTGTTATTTTCATCGAGTATTTGATTAATGATTCACAGGCATATTAATAGTATATTTTAAATATTTCTGTGACTTCAATAACAAATAAACATGAAAAACAAAGAAACAAAATACTCGAATAACTTCAAATGTGACGTGCACCATTAAAGGGATGTAAGACGGACTATCATTTCATGTACTGAAGGTAATAAAAATAATACTATTTTGTCAGAGAAGGGCTCAAACAGATGGTCTAAGCCTATAAAATAAATCGCTGGTGACATTTCCCATAATCCAGCCTTAATTATCTTCTCTTTTGTTCTGACCTACACAAAATTAATTATGTCATGGCATCTTAACTCTCAATCTCAATAGCAACTGTATATTAACAGAATTATTATTTAATAGACATTGTCATATTTATAACAATTACTTCGCGAGAAAGTAGGATCGAAATCATGCTATATAGAAGGCCTCAACACTGATCTGCAAAGTCACAACCTGTGGGCAATTAATACAAATGACTCAAATCACGTCATATAGACCTGCACAGGTTGTGACGTTGTGTGAGTGTTCAAACCTTAAATAAGGGTTGGACTCTGTAAGATGGAGCATTACATTAAAAAAATTTTATTGTTTAGTTTTATTATCCTAGACTCAAAAACAATTCGATTTGTTGTCATGTAAATATTGATTCCACCAACAGGGCTTCAGGTTTAATTACTTTATTTGTTGTCATGTAAATATTGATTCCACCAAGAAGGCTTCAGGTTTAGTTACTTATTTTGTTGTTATGTAAATATTGATTCCACCAAGAAGGCTTCAGGTTTAATATTTTTATTTGTTGTTATGTAAATATTGATTCCAACAACAGGGCTTCAGGTTTAATTACTTTATTAATGAACCTTTTCGTGCTCTTTCAACAACTATCATAAGATAATCTACTATAGCACTGTGTTGTAGCAACTGCTTTTGTATACTGGTCAATTATTTAGTTACTATTGTCTGCATTTTGTTCCTGGAGAATTCAGCCCCAATCGATTCTGCGTGGCGCCTCCATGGAAACGCCTGGTAGTGGAACTAGATAGACTAACAACGGGAAGTGAACAAGGCCTGTTCTGGACTACCTTGGGTATGCTTTTTTTAAAAAAAAAATCTTACTCGCTGTGGGAATGGAACAAATAGCCCAGTATCACATTTCAAAACGTCTGCCAAACAGTTCCACAAGGAGGTCATCATCAGTGATTTGTTCTAACCTGGGGTCGCGATCCTTACAAGGGATCGTGGCGGTTACTGTTTAGGAACATGAGACATATTCCCCAAGGTTAGCACTGCCCTCGGCTGCTTATAGCAAGCAGAATCATTCCGAGGCACGGTGCATGGTATGATTCCCTCTCGTGGTCTATGGTCGGTAACCCTCAGACAGGACTAGGGCTATAAAGCTCTAAATCTAAGCCTCCTCAAGGGATACAATCTTTTCCAACGATCTATCGAGATAATGGCGCCTTTGTCGCCGATTTCCTACTGGACTCTACCTAAGGTTACCATTTTTAGTGCATAATTCACAAATGTCAAAATCTACTCTAAAAAAAAAAAAATTGGTATAAAACGTAACAAATATAGTCTCACAACTCTAAGCCTGTTACGCCCACCTGCAGATAAACATTTGTACGTTAGCGGCTACGTTCAGTAGTTAAAACATACAAACAGGCGGACTGAAATGCGAGCGTTATTCGAATTACTTAGAGCGCACAGGCTTCTGAAGTGCAACTAATCTTCCTGTCATCAACTTCGTAACAAGCCAGAGTGTCACGCAGTAGAAGAAAAAATCGTTCTGACTTGAGAAAAGATTGGCGTAGACGCATCAAAATGTCGTCTCTAATAAAAAAACGTTTAGAGTAGGTTCTGTTGCAGACGTCTATCGCGAAATTGATAGCAGACGTCTATCGCGAAATTGATAGCAGACGTCTATCGCGAAATTGATAGCAGACGTCTATCGCGAAATTGATAGCAGACGTCTATCGCGAATTTGATATTCTGTTTAAATATTAAACGATGATGAATTAACATTTTTTTAAACGTTGGGGCAAAATTAAGTTTATACTTCTTGGGGATTGAATTATGGATTAATAGCAACAATGAAAGAAATATTATTTCGGTCCTAAAGCCCACTTTTGCTACCGCCTCGTGGTCTCTGACTTGTCATTGACGAAAAGTACAGTTTAAACCATCTTCTTTTTTGAAGTAACGTCTAAGAAGATAAGATAATGAAATTGAACTTGAATTATTTAAATAATGTAAAAGCGTTTATATTATCTTATTCTATTCCATAGAAATGACTACTCAACAGACACATAGTGCGTCATCAATATATAGAAAGACTAAGGATAAGAAATGTGAATAATTCTGCACGTGAATGCACAAGACACACATACAGCATTACCTGCAGGTCCTGGTGAACCATCCTGTCCTGTAAATAACATTGACATTTTAGAATCGTTTGTCTGATAAATGTGTTATGCTAGAAGCTCACTTATGATGGAGAAGAATATTGGTAAATTGTATTTTTAAAGGCAAATTTGTTGCTTTAATTCAGTGATGCCCAGCCTAATTGGACCTGCGGGCCATTTGAATTTCCGACACTCGTGTCGCGGGCCACACGACCGAAATGTACAAAACGAAATGAAATTAACCTGAAGCAAGTTTATTAGAAACTTGTAGATCTAGTACTTACATTAATTCATGGGATATTGGAAGTTTATCTTTTTTTTAGTGTCAGAAACTGACTTTTCTCTACTTAAAATGTTAGCAGCATTGTAGATAGTTTTACCAACGATTCAAATTCTCTTGTTGGTAAATATTCCCATTGATCCTTCAGGCATATTATCTTTAATTCGCTGTCAAATTAAGAATGTTTTATAATCCATTTATATGTTGTTGTGCTTTATAACAGCCACACTTTACAAAACAAATATGTTGGTTCCATAACAAAGAAAGTGAAGCTCCGTGTCACTTTTCCTGGTAGAGTCCCACTTTTAGTTTCTTCCTCTCCCATTTTATAAATATACAAATTTTAAATGTCGTGGTACCAATCCATCTGAGTAAAAGTCAAAGCCTTAACGTAAGTTAAGAAACATTTTTCAAACTTTTTTTATTTTGAAAAATGTACAAACGTTTCGGCAGGCCGGATGAAACCACGTCTCGTTCCGGATCTGGCCCGCGGGTCGCATTTTGGGCATCACTGCTTTAATTGATAACATTTTCAAACTAATTGCCATTACCTAATGCTAAATATGAATGAGTATACACACTTGAAAAGACAAAAGGATAGAATATAAATAAACCATTTAACGTTAAGAAAAGGTCAACTTGAACGCTGACTGCAGAGCTAGAGAGGAGGATCCTAGCAATGGAATTGAGATGCTACTAAAGGATCCTAGGTATCACATTTAGAGACCCCATCCCAAATGAAGAGATTAGAAACAGGGTTAATTCAGTGATTGGATCCTTCGATGACCTGCAAACTATTGTAAAAAAAAAACGCAAACTAAAACTATACGGCCATCTTAAAAGCTCTTAGTGGAATTATATCCAAGGCTAAAGACAAGAATGGAGAAAGACGGTCGACGAATCTTGCATGGTGCCCCAACAGACTAAGGGATAGTTGAAGGTGATTGTATTGAAAAGCTGATGAAAAATATCTACAAACAACAATATTGGATAAGTGCTATGTGAGTCTAGATGTTTGTAGACAGAATTTAAAATATATGGTGAAGGGTTATCAGATCATCTACACTTTTTTCGTATTGGTATGCAAATAGTAACTGTTTTATTATTGTACACAGATAATTAATTGAAAGCATTTTTCAAGGCATTAAGATACAATTAAGATAGGTTAACTGATATAATTGTGTAGTAGTTATTTTCCGTTGGTTTGGCACCTTCCATACAAATGTAGTCTCGTGGTTAATTAACAAATTAAAGAAAATGTCTACAAAAGGTTCTGCAGTCTTAATGTCCCACAGGATCATAATTCTGCAGCTCCTTTCTCTACTTCTCATAATGCTGACTCAAGAGCTCGTCGGATTAGCTCCCTTTAAAGGTGTACTTCCCAGTTTACTCAGCACTAGTCTCGCATTTTCTATTTTCTCTTTTGACTTATTGAAAGGTCAGAGGTAGCGGCTAGCTCTAATCCCCGAAGAAGAACAAAATAATTGCAACTGAAGTCAAAGGCTATATGAGAAAGATATTTGTTTAAAGAAGAAATGTTGAAAAGTAGAGGGGCATATACCCAGTGCAGAAACCCACTATTTTAAAAGATTATTTCATAATCAGTTCCATTCCAAATTTCAGATCATTTAACCAATAAAAGAGGGTGGGGTAATGTTATTGTGATTTCAAAAAGGTGAAGCAACTGAAACAAAAAGCACGTTCTCTAATTTCCTTTTTAGTATGGGCGTGTCACAGCTCGCTCTTCCTTAGAGCCGGCACTGATATGAGCTATCCTATATCTACAGTTCATTACTTTATGTCTCAAATATTTTAACAAATGACCATTTCTGTTTACAGCTACATCGTACTCACCAGGAACACCATTACTACCATCTTCTCCATTTACTCCAGGTACACCTAGATATTAAATGTAATGATCAATGTATATAGGACTTTCCAGCTATGTTATTATAGGTATTGATAAACAAAACAATATAAAGGTTATATTATATATTCTTTCTCTCTCTCTCTCTCTCACTTTCCCTCTCTATATATATTTTGACATTTTGGTCTTTTGGCACAATAAGCACAATTCAGTCCATGTCGTGCCCGCTCTCTCTCTGTACTATATGTGTAAAGTTCCCCTTTCAGACCTTGCGATGATGTTAAGATTATCTGTTTCTGTAGCCTACGTTTAACAAGGGTGTCATGTGTCCAGCACAACGAACAAACGCCTTTAATTTTCCCCAACTAATGTCAGGTACCCATTAGAGTGTGAGGGCGTGTATTGTGTATGCATTGGTATGTCTGTATGTGTGTGTGAATGGCGATGTCCTACTGTAAAGGTGTAGACAGCCATCTTGAGCCAACTATTTCTTGAAGATGTGTGAGAGTAACATGAGACATTTTTTTATTCTTCTATTACTCAGTGTTAGGTCATGTCATTGCTATGCCACAGTTTTGCTAATATTATTTTGAAAAAAAAAAAGGACAATACTAATCTAGACATTTCATTGTTTACCTTTTTGTCCATCTTTCCCTGGATCTCCTGAAGATAAAAATAAAGTTTTATTTTAAATTTTAAATAATAAAAACACATTTGGTATAGAGAAAACAAATTATATATATATATACATATATAAGTTTATAATTTAAGCAAGATGCATACATTTGAACAAAAGGCGATTCAAAGTATATATTTTTGGTGTTTTGGTGTTTTCTCCTATTTGACTAAAAGCTGTCCAACTTGAAATTGGGACTAAATCTTTGATCATCTTGTATAAAAAACAAACTTTCTGACCTGGTGTGCCAGGAAATCCAGTTAATCCTGATAGTCCTGGGCTACCTAGAAATATACAGAAAGATATTTTATTTGCCTTTCACAGCAAACAACAATTCAATTCTGAGTCTAAATAATGTTCGGTATTCTATACATCAGCTTTTTGTATACATTCAAAACAATCCTTCCTATCATTGAACTACTTTAAATGTAATACCCGTTTGTCCTTCATCTCCTTTGGCACCTGCAACAAAATAATACAGGCTGATGTGAAAATGAAAGTTTATATTTTTCAAATCCTTATTTAAAAAAAAAACAAACCTTATCTAAGGGAAAGTACTACACACTTACAAAAATATTTATCAATAATGTAGAAGTTATTTCTTTTATTTGATATCGAACAAAATCATTAACTGACTAATTGTTTAATTCTTAAATGTTTCACGTTTTGTAAGGGACAATTAATAAGTGTTAAAAGTCTGTACTTGATCTGAGTATGGGTGTGGAAGAAATCATTTATATAAGGAAACGAAACCCTACATATTTAACTATATATGTGAATACTTAAGGATTAATTTCCCTTATTGGTGTCTAACATAATAATCAATTACCAGTAATTAATTGGGTAATTTTTAAAATTACTTCATGTTTTGTCTTTGTCCATGAATAATTGAGCAAAATTTCCACTTGATCCGAGAATGAGTGTGGGAGAAATAATGTGTACACATTTTTTTTTACCAAACAGACAGACAGATGGATTGATATGAACATTGTAAAAATATCTTAAAATTATTGAATTTGAACTAATTCGTCTCTCTCTCTTTCTCAAATAATCTGAGAGAAAAAGTTCCTATTTGCTTCTATATTTTCTCTTTCAGAGACATACAATTTTTAATGGAAGCGTTCGTTATATGAGCCTGGACTTTCAGGAAAAATAGAGACTTTAATTTCGTACAAGGTTATTTCGTCGTAGCCCAACTATTGTACATCAAGTGTCTAAGCAAACACACCTTTTTCTCCCTTCAGTGCTGCATCTCCGGCCTTTCCCTTGGTACCTAGACAATAAAAAATAATTACATTCAGCATTTAGCATATTCAATTAGGTATTCATAAGACACGACATAAGAAACCTGCACTTTAGCACACATGTTTACATGAATGTTTATTTTTACTTAAACATAAATTGTTTAAAAAGCAGTTATGCCAAATTCAGACAATAAACAAGCAAAATATAAAAAAAATACTTACAAAAAAATAATAGTAGGAAAAAACAGAGCTTGTCTAGGGGAAAGGACTCAGCAATTAGAAAACAAATGTATCAATAATCTACAATTTATTTCCCTTATTCGATAACAAACTAAATAATTAATTACAAATAATTCGTTAATTTTATTATTGATTCGTGTTTTGTTCGGTACAATAAATAATTGTGGAAAATTTCAGGTTGATCTGAGAATTGGTATGGGACAAATAAGGTGTACAATTATTTAAGAGGACAGAACCTCACATATTTAGCCATATCGCTTAATACAGAAGGATAAATCTCTCTTTTTTGGTATCCAACAAAATAAGTAATTACATGTAATTAATTGACTCACTGGTAAATGCTGTTTTCGGTATTATAAATAATTGTGTAAAGTTTCAACCTGACCGAGAACCGGTCTGGGTTGAAATAACTTGTTCGAAATTTTTACTAGACAGACAGACGGATAGACAAAGTGAGTTGATATAAGATTTGTTTAAATATTCGCGCTAGAAACGAATTCTGAAACATTATCGAAATTGGACCTGTCACCTTTTTGTCCTGAAATTAGTTTTTTGATATATATAATTAGTATAATCTAAATAAAAAATATCAATGTATGCCAAATTTTATGGTTATTACTATAAAAATAATAATTATAATAATTATAATTAATATTAATATTATTATTATTATCATTTTTATTAATATAATTATGATTTACTTCAATGTTTACCGCTAGGTCCTTGTGGTCCAGTAGGGCCTGTTCCAAAAAAATAACAACATAATAGATTTAAATATAAAGAAATAAATTCGCCATCCCCCTTCCATTAAACTACAAAAATGTACCCAACATTATTTGGAGGTGCCACTATTGATGCTTATTTTTCTACTATGTAACATAATCTTGACAAAGTAACATTGGCGTACCAATCTACTGCTCCTTAGCAATTATGAATGTTAGAGAATGCTTATGAAATTTGGAGACCACAAAAGCAAAAATGTGTCTAGCATTACCGATATACTTCACCGACGCAGAATTAAAAACACCAAGGCTCACAGTACTCGACAAGGGGAGGCGACCAATATAGGGGAAGTAATCATTGAGAGATTGTGGGGTGACATGGCTTAAATAGAGCCGGTGTTCCGAAAAATTCCAAAATATCAAAATTCAATGTTGCACATCATGCTAACAGTGGTCCATAACCGGGAATACAAACGGTCGCTCAAAATTTTTAACAATAGCTCATTAATGCCTCTGATCTGAGATTCGGTTTTATAGGACTTGACGACCTATATTTTTGTTTACTTGCTAGCTGTGACATGCATGGTAGAAATTTGTATGGTTATATATTTCCATCTTCCATAGGACAGAGGAAGAAATTGACAGGAAAAAAAGTAATTGCTATCCAAACGTCTTTATAAAAAAACAAGATCTAAGGACAATAGATACCCATAAATTTCAATAACCGAGCAAGAATTTAAAAATAGAAAATGGGATTCCTGAACTCAATTTCTAACGTTGTTTATGTTCTTAAATTAGAAGCAAGCTAACATATAATTTGTCTAAATTTTTTGCCATCTTCAATTTTGATGAAATTTTGTATTTGTTTTGTTTCAGTGTACCTTTAGTTCTTCTTTCCCCCTCTATGCACAGAGCCCCCTTACCGCCTCCTATTGTGCCCAGTGCCCACTCTAACCCATTTTCATGAATAGCCCCCCCCCCCAGGGGTCCCAGTTGAAGACCACTGCTCCAGACTAACAATAATAAATCTGTGCGATTAGAAATATTTTAACGAATAGGTTTGTTTAGCGCAATTTCATGCTTTTAGCTTTCTCAATATGCTGCGATCCTATCACTTGTCCTTTTGTGGCCATTTATCAGTCCAGATATCACACGTTAATGCTAAATATTTCTTGGGGGCCCTACGCTATAGCTTGTGTTGCTTATAGGTAAAACTGGCCCTGTCTAAGCACTGTCATTCTCTTCTAGACCAGAAGAAGGATTAGGCCAGGACACAATCATTTCTTCAGCAATGTCTAAAAGTTGTAAGTTTAGTCATAGTTTAGTGAACACATTTATTTCCTTATAATATGAAGAGTTGTGTTGTTTCATTTGTGTAAGAATATTTCGTATCAATTGTTCGTACATAGTTAAATAGTTACAACGTGACTTAATTAACTCATACTGACCTGGAGGTCCAGAAACATCACAAAACTCTTTGGCTTTTTGCAGTATGATGTTAGTAGCTCAGCCTAAAAAACAAAAAAGTACACACTAAACAATAAGAAAAAAATATTTTTATTTTTTATAACATAAAACAAGTTAATAACGTGGATTACAAAATAATTCATTAAAAACTCTAAATTAAAAGTAATCTGATAGTTAAAAATAGTAATGGCAGACAGTGGCATAACTAGGTGGGTGCGGGGGGTGCGGCCGCACTGGGTGGATGACACCCAAGTCGGAAAAATACACTTTTCAAAGATGCAACTTTTAAAAATAAAAATTACTCACAATTAAGCTTGAACATGTCCCAAACCTTCTTAATTTAATTCTATTCTAATCTTCCTATTAGAAGAAAAATAGCCTAAAACGTTGTAGACGTTAGGAGAAAGAGTTTCTGAAGCTCAGAAATGTAGAAAAACGCTTGTGCTTTTTCAAAAATTATATCTGATCAATTCAGTATCAAATGTAATTTTTTAAAATGTAAAATGTTGACTTAAGCCCATCGAGCGCCATTCGAAGCATCGCGCTGCAATCTCTCTCCGCAGAAATCAGTCTTAGGCGACTTTCAAAGCCACTTTCCTTCTAAAAAGGTGTGACGCCATGATTAAACGTGGACGGTCTTCTTTTTGCGTTCACTTTTTCGGATTTCATGTTAAGTCTGACTTTGGTGAACGTGTTTTGTCTTGACTAATGATGTCTCGCAAATGTCAATCAACGTTCAGTCGCCTCTTCCCTTAGACAGCGAATGCCTGTGCGGGAAGAAATTTCTTTAATGATATCATTATCTCGGCATAATGTTCTTAGGATCCTATCACTGCTCAGCCTCTTTTCAACCATATTTCGAATCGTAGATGGCCGTTGGGACAATGATTGTATTGAGTAGGTGGATATAATCTCCAGGCTAATTGATTTGTTTGTTCAGATAGGCCGTACTTTTTGAAATCCGACATACATCACCATGATATTCAACTTCATTGCTTGTGATAACAAAGCCTAAATAGGTTAGAATTTCTATTTGTTCAAGATCTGTTTCACAAATGTTGAAGGGGTTTTCGAGTAACCTGCATATGATATGCATAAAACTTTGAGGTCGTCTTTATCCGTCATACATTTAATTGTATTTTGAAGCAATGCTTGTCAATGTTGAAGAGTTGTGACACAGCAGCTTGATTTGCTATACACATGTCGCTAAATCTGGACAAATTGTTGCTAGATGCCTTATTATCTTGCTATTTTCCAGAGTGATTCCGTGGACGCTATCAAACTTTTTTTACTCTACAAAACCGATAAACATTCTTTGTTGTTTCAAAGGACGTAAACCTGTATAGTGCTTGATTTGTCTTTTCGGAGGCAGCTGGGAAATACTAATATAAATTAATTCTTTTCCGCTTCGATCTCTTAAATAATCTCTAATAAAATGTTTCTCAAATCAGTAATTGTAAATTTTAAATATATTTAATCACTTTTGATAAAATTAAAAAAAAAACAACAATATTTTAAAATAGAATCGAAAACCATTTTCAGGTGTAACCAATCAAGTAATTAGCTTACAGTTTATTGTTAAATATAAAGAAACAAAAACAAAAGTTGTTTTTTAAGGGGGAGATTATTTTTTTCCCTTGGGAGGGGGGTGGCACCCTGATCTTACCGCACCGGGTGACACCGACCCTAGTGACGCCACTGATGGCAGATACTTTGAATATAAATCATTGAAAACATTTGAATAAATGATATTGTGAAGTGGCAAAGTATGCCCTTTGATGAGTTGAAACAGTCCGTGGAATTATCAAACTATCGGACCCACTTTTGCGTGCCGTATGATAGACATATCTTCTTAATTGTCCTAATTACATGTACAGTTTGATAATCCACATGAAGCTGGAAGCATGCCTGCACGAGTCGCCTTAAGAAATTATATTTCTGCATGTAGGCTCTGGGACACTATAGGGCATAGGTCATCTCAGTGTGGAGAATAAACATTACAGCGAGACCTCTCTATATTTTATTGAAACCTTTGATGTAAGATTTAAAAAAAAATGATATTACTAATAGCAAAAAACAATAATACTTGAAATTGGGACTTATCGTGAAGCTTACTAAATATAGTCTCCATTTATATATAGGTAATGCTCACATTGAAGCCATAAGTAGCTCTATACTCAGCTACTCGCATGTGTCGTCTCTTTGTGAAAAACATTTGTAAACATTAGCGCCAGTATAAATTTGTTTTAGGTGATCCGTAAAAACTTAGATAGACTTGCTGGTTTTGGCTTCTCAAGAAAGTTCATATTTTATGTCTTCGTGCATGTATCTTCAATTGCAACTGGGATCACTAAAGTTCATTATATTTGCAACACATTACTGTTTTGTGTGAAGGCGCGTGGATGAGTGGTAAAGCGTTTGAGGTCCCGGGTTCAAATCCTGGTTAAGACTGGGATTTTTAACTTCGATATTTTAAGGGCACCCAGTGTCACATCATGGTTTGATAGTCCGTGACATTTATTGGTTGAGGACCACGAGATTCACTTGTTTAGGGAGAATATGATCTCGCACGGGGAAATCAAGGGGCTACAGTTGCATTGTGGGAAAAATCTCTTTTTGAGAACTGACCACTTTGTTAAGAAGCCGTCTACGCCATGTAATTTAAAGTAGACAGACATATCTTATATTGTTTTTTTTTTGTATTGAAGCATTGAAGTATTGCTAGCTGAGTGTTTAATGAAATTCTATTTGGATTGTATTTTATAATAATGTGTATTATTTCATGTGATCTCATTGGTGGCTGGAATTGCCAGTGAACTGTTATTTTATCTTATTGCAAATAAATATCGTCTTCTGATCAAGGTCTTGCTTGATTACTATTTATATCTGTTGTGCTGTGCTAATGAAATAGACCTATACGAGTCGAGATAAAAACTTAAGTGAAACAAGACATTTTTAATTACATTTATATACACAAGTAACTGTCACCTACTAGCAGTGACACCCAGCTCTATTGGGTACCTGACATTAGTTGGGGAAAAGTAAAGGCGGTTGTCGTTGCGCTGGTTACATGACACCCTTGTTAACCATGGGCCATAAAAACAGATGACCTTTGCATCATCTGCCCTATAGATGGAAAGGTCTGTAGGGAAATAATTTTACTCTGTACGAATATAATACTTCTTCAGTTGCATTGAAAGCTGAACGAGCACATGTATACTCTGGCCTATAATGTTTCAATCATCATTCTCAGGTCATATTTTGAGAGTTTCTCCGTCGACTATCGTGGTTTAAGATCTTCAGGAACAAAATAACGTTGTGAGTTTCCATCATCAATGTTTTATGAATATTTAACTATCCAAGTTAATAGATGTGATTTGGGAATGACTTTGAGATCAAGAGACAGGTCATACACAAAAAATGTATATTACATATAACTACACCCGCGTTCTATGCAATGAGTCGATTAAGGTAACATCGGAACTACAAACTAGTGTGTCATGATGTTATTTGAGGAGAGACTTGCTTTATATTTTCTCCACAATCATCTGACATGCGGATTCGGAGGTGCGTAATTATAATTCAAAACCACTTTAAGACACAACGAAGTGACACAGTATACTTTTCCTGAGTTAAATAGTGTTGTAAAGCCGCTCCCGCGCCACACTGATGATGCACACCCAGAGCACCATTCAACACAAGTAGTACGAGACATATTGATTCTACATGAAGAAGGACTGTTGTAGATCCGGCTGAAGTTATGGGAGTCTGAACAGTCTGGGGCTAAGTGTTGTCTTGTGTGATACTTAAAACTGTTTGGAAGACCTGGAGCGACACTGGAAAGTGTGTCGGTGGTCTGTTCTGCTGTTCTGATATTAAGTAAGAACTCTTAGAACTTAAGACATTACTCCCTATGACTGTACAGCGGAAGTCCAAGTCTAACTATTTGTTGATAGCTTATAATAAATACATCGTTTAGTATTACCTCCTACCTTTCGTTGAGTGATTGCCTTAGATTTACAACAATACTTTCAAACCCAAACGTGAAACAATATTGATCTAGATCTAGATCTACTTACTGCTTGTGTACAAAGTAAATACAAGATACAATGATATTGATGATATATAAAATAACCAATTTCTTTGTACCAAAAAAATAGCAACATCTAGATCTAGCTCTCTGAGCAAATTACTCTAACTCTAGTTAGGCTTCTCTCGTCTTTAGTATTTCTAGAACTTTTCCACTGAATTCATCACCCCCTGATACATTTTCTTATAAACGTCGCTCGCTAAGATTTTTTTCTTTGTCGTTCTCGTTACCTTGACCCATTTCAAATAATATTTTTCGATCTTCACCTTGAAGTTATTAATGCGGTGTGAATTGTGGCCAAAATTGAGCTGTCCCACATTTGTGACTATAAGAACTAATTAAGGCGCGGCATGGTTTCCGAACCAAGGGGTCCCGGATCCGAATCCCGATGAATGTTGGGATTTTTAAATTTCTATGTGCCGCCTCTAGTCGACCAAGCTCTAACAGGTAACCAGACAATAGTTGGGGAAAGGTATTTCGGTTGGTTGTTGTGCTGGCCACATGACACTCTCGTAACGGCCCACCCGGAACTCGCTTTCATCCCACCTTTCATGACCCTTAGCTAAACTATAACATTTGCGTTAGAAGCAAGCTGCTATCTTGAATACTCACCGTTAAATATGTGTACGTATTATCAGCTACTGAATAATAGGCTCTTTTCTTTCTTGACGAACTGTTAACCTTATCTGATTTATTTTGTGCATCGTGTAAAGTGGATTTGGAAGATTGGATTTGGTCGCCAATTCTGGCCTCGACAAACTCCAGAGTCTCCAAGCGTCCTACTGTGGTGCTGAGCTGAGAGGTCTTCGTATAGCAGAAGAAAAGGGACAATGTGAAGGCTATGGCCAGACAAGCAACCAGCACGTACAAACCTGTGACGTAACGTTTAAGGGAAGAAACTCTGGCTTGTGTGTTGACTTTGGACTCAGAGATGTACAATTTTTGTGCGTCTTCCATTTTGGGCACCATTTAATGGCAGACCTAAATAGTAACAATAAAATAAACAATCAAAACCTTGTCTGGATACGTTTAATTTAGGAGATTCATTAGTCCCAACTTTTGATATAATAGCACGACATTACTATTGTAAATGTGCTCAGTTTATTTACGTTGGGATCTGTTATAGTGGACAGTCTAGAAATCTTTGTTGTATAGTGCTATGGGTTAACTCCTTCTCTCCGTAATTATTTACCACATTCTGGTGGAATCAACGTTGGTATCGTCAGTTAGGAGACTAAGAGTTAAGGAGAATTCGATAAAAAAAAAGAGAAGATGAAACGTTATAGTGATTGAGTGATTGAGTGATTGAGTCTGTTATAGCATGATTACGAATTAGTTATTTGTTTCATAGAAATGGAAAGTTGAGCCAATGATGGGCGACTAGTAAAAACACGACAAGGATTTTAGGAAGGGTAGCGAAATGTAAACTGGATACTTTTGACTGCTTTAGAGAGAGTTTTTATGGACGTAGAGATTTAGCTTGACGCCATTTGACGATTCTCTTCCTTATTAAACTTCTTGTTCGACATTCACTACAGTCAATGAATCAAACTAAATGTATCTTGCATTCACTGAGCCTGACAATGGTTGAACTACAACATTCTTACAATAAATGAATCAAACTAAATGTATCTTGCATTCACTGAGCCTGACAATGGTTGAACTACAACATTCTTACAATAAATGAATCAAACTAAATGTATCTTGCATTCAGTGAGCTTGACAATGGTTGAACTATAACATTTTTACAGTAAATGAATCAAACAAAATGTATCTTGCATTCATTGAGCCTGACAACATTCTTACAATAAATGAATAACTGTGCCTCACAATGATTGTGTCTCACAATGACCTTGTCTTACACTGACTGTATCTCACGATGACTGTGTTTCACAATGACTGTGCCTCACAATAACTGTGCCTCACAATAACTGTGCCTCAAAATAACTGTGCCTCACAATGACTGTGTCTCACAAAGACCTTGTCTCACACTGACTGTATCTCGGAATGACTGTGTCTCACAATGACCATGTCTCACACTGACTGTATCTTGCAATGACTGTGTCTCACATCGTTTCTCATACTTAATGTATTTCTTGCTCGCTGGTTACCACATCAGTAGAGTTTAATTTTGTTTATGTCTTTCACAAGAAGAGTCTCTCATTGGATAAGTCTCAAATTTCATTAACCTCCAACTGGTTGATTATGACATCAGTTGATTCTAGCGCTGGTTACCTCTTACATTAATGTCATCCCTCCTGCCCTTTTCTACACAAGCTATTTCTATATAATCTATTGTTGACTTACGAACCTCATTAATAGTTAATAAACATGCATTAAAAACTTAACAATATACATTAAACAATAATTTAAGCATATACTGATCTTGTATCTCTGTAATACATACTTATGAAAAAGTCCTAGCGCCTAGTACTTAAGACAACTCTCATTAATAATGAAGGCCAACTTCAATGATTCATAAAGTTATAGTAAATATGAAAAACAAAGGACAAGGAACCTCTTTTAGATGTTAGGAATCATAGAAAAGTTTTCATGTTGGATTTATGTTCGTCAGGAAAAAAACAGAAAGTGCATAGCGGATCAGAACGAGGCTAAAAACGGGATTTCTTGTCCTAGATAAAATGATATTAGATAATTGGAGCTCTTCTTTGACATCGCGTGTTATGTCACGCAAGAAATATATTTTTTGATTGTAATTATAGTAGACCATTACAATTGACATAAAAGCAAACAAAAAGCATTAAAGTGATCAAAAAAGGATTAGTAAAAATTCCATGGTTCTCTTTATTCATTCAACCAATGTATATTACCCGCGGATAAAAAAAAAAGGCTTATTTCAAGTCTTAGTTTTCAGTATACAATTTTTCTATTTCACAGAGAAACATTTCAGATATGAATTAAATCTAATTCTTTAATAGAAAACTGTTTCATAGAGTAAAAGTGTGACGCTCGACAAATGAACTTAATGTTCTGAGTTCAAATTCTTTTCCTAAGGGGTCCGTGTTTTTTCCAAAGTCTACAAAGAATAAATAAATATTTGGCGACTAGGAGAATATAATGTGGCTTGGCTTTCTAACACCAAACATATTAGAAAGTTGTATGGCCTGGCAGGACCGGCCTTAGATAACTAGAGGCCCTAGGCGAAGTGAATTGGATGGTCCCAAATAAAATAGCAAAAAAAAAACAAAAACAAAACGCAATTAATTAAAAATCTAAATGTGCTCCAACAATAACATTGAACGTTTCGTTATTTCCTCTCTAAAACATTTACCACGAGTTCTTTGCGAAGCCCCCCCCCCCCCCCGTTAATCAGAGACCCTGGATGGCTGCCTGGTTTGCCTATGGCCAGCCCTGGACAAGGTAAGTTGGTCTTCTCAATTTTTAAAAGATTACCTATCAAAATATTTCTTAAACTAGCAAACGAATTCGCATGAAATTTTGCCTCTTAGATGGTATTTTTTTATTTATTTATTGGAAACCTCAGATTTTGCGCTATTCAAATTTACCTTTATCATCATAGGAATCCTTGGGCCTCTTTTGTGGGCTTTTATTTTTTACTTGTAAGTTCTCATAAAGACTTACCCTTATCAGTGTCTGTACACCGAAATTAATTTGTGCATAATCCACAAGATTTCTATTAAAAATTAGTGTTTTATTTTAGGTATGTCCCCTCCCAAAAAAAAAAAAAAAAAAAAAAAAAAAGTCGCATTCCATAAAGAATAAATAGATATTGTAAAGAACAAAAAATCTTATTTCCAATTTGCCTGACGTCATTTTTAAATTTAATTTCCGCCTCTTTTTAGTAAAGAACAAAATTAGGCTAATAGCACCAAAACGATAGATCTAAAGTCTATTAAGTGATTCAGTTCTATAGACAGACTTGTCCAGTGATTCAGTTCTATAGACAGACTTGTCCAGTGATTCAGTTCTATAGACAGACTTGTCCAGTGATTCAGTCCTATAGACAGACTTGTCCAGTGATTCAGTTCTATAGACAGACTTGTCCAGTGATTCAGTTCTATAGACAGACTTGTCCAGTGATTCAGTTCTATAGACAGACTTGTCCAGTGATTCAGTTCTATAGACAGACTTGTCCAGTGATTCAGTCCTATAGACAGACTTGTCCAGTGATTCAGTTCTATAGACAGACTTGTCCAGTGATTCAGTCCTATAGACAGACTTGTCCAGTGATTCAGTCCTATAGACAGACTTGTCCAGTGATTCAGTCCTATAGACAGACTTGTCCAGTGATTCAGTCCTATAGACAGACTTGTCCAGTGATTCAGTTCTATAGACAGACTTGTCCAGTGATTCAGTCCTATAGACAGACTTGTCCAGTGATTCAGTTCTATAGACAGACTTGTCCAGTGATTCAGTCCTATAGACAGACTTGTCCAGTGATTCAGTCCTATAGACAGACTTGTCCAGTGATTCAGTCCTATAGACAGACTTGTCCAGTGATTCAGTTCTATAGACAGACTTGTGCAGTGATTCAGTGTTATAGACATACTTGTCAAGTGATTCAGTGCTATAGACAGACTTGTCCAGTGATTCAGTGCTATAGACAGACTTGTCCAGTGATTGAGTGCTACAAGCAGAGTTAGCCAGTGATTCAGTGCTACAGACAGATTTGTCCAGTGACTTAGTGCTACAACCAGACTTTGACAATGATTAAGTGCTACAGACAAACTTAGCCAGTGATTCAGTGCTACAGACAACCTTAGCCAGTGATTCAATGCTACAGACAACCTTAGCCAGTGATTCAGTGCTACAGACAGAGTTAGACAGTGATTCAGTGCTACACGACCCCTCCATACTTCTGTCCACAGGGCATAATGAAGAAACAGAGGATCGGCTTGGCACTACGTTAACGGGGATGAGACCAATTGTAGATGTGTTCAAAATGTATTGAACCCCATCCTGTAGAAAGGAGGGAACCGCTGCCCTAGCAAGCTATTTCTAATGAAAGTAAAACTGGTCAAAAAAACAAATCCTTTCTTCTTAGTTTTGTGTTTTTACTATCACGTAAGGGCGCATTAGTCTCTAAAAGAAATGTGCGCTGTACCGTGTAAATAGAGTTTACCTTGTCAAGTGTAAAATCTTGTCCAAGTAGGTTCTTTGCTAATGTTACCAGGTAGATTTTAATCTGCGTGAATATTATGATTTTGAGTTTTGGAAACCACAAGTATAAAAGTAAACAGTTGCATTTATGTTTTCAATATGTTTGAGAATTTAGCCTTAGGGTCAACTCTGTTACAAACTAAAGTAAGAAAAAAGTTCTCTTTTCAGAACTTGTGATCAATAGGGCAGATGATATTAAAATCATCCGTTTCTTTGGCCAGCGGTTAAAACATGTGGCCAAAACAACAACCAACCACCTTTACTTTCCCCAACTAAAGTCCTGTACCCTTTAGAGTTGGGTGGAATCAGGAACACACTAAAAATCACAAAATTCAAAATCCCAGTCTTCACTAAGATTTAAACCCAGAACCCCAGGATCGGAAGACAAGCACTTAACCACTCATCCGCCGCACCTGCTCATTATTAGACTATTTTTCTCAAAAACCAAACTTTCTTTGGTTTCTATTTTAGAAATAGAAATCAGAAATAGTTTTGAGGGTTGGGACAAATCCCCGAAAAGCCCGAGGAGTCTGGGAGCACATGTGGTCTATTTTGTTGTTTAAATATAAAAAATTATGAACAAAAAAGGATATAGTTTATTTTAATATGAGTATTATTAATTAATAACACACCGATGTACCGTATTTGTGTAGGGAATGTATGAAAAATGACTAAGGGATGTTTTAAAGTATACTGAGCCTGGCAACGCCATGTTTTAATAACTGTGGAAGAATGTGGTTCAATACTTGATAAGGACAAAACAACAACTGATGGGAAACAAATCTCCAGTAATATTGATTCATGTCATTTTAATATTGTATTGAAACAATTTTTTTGTTCAATTTAGGGTTAGTTTACAACCCATTTATTTATATAGATCTACACTTTATTAATACACACACACACATTTATTGTCCTCAGCGTTCATTGCGATGTGCATTATTTTAAAATCTATTTTATGACGTCGATAGAACATTTTTCTGAAAAAAAAAAAAATGAAAATAAGTGACAATTAAAAAAAATATTTTGCTAATTCTTACACCCCTTATCTGTTTTTAAGATACACATATATAAAAATGCCTACATATTATATGACACTGTATATTATTACATTTTCAGTAGATGAGATCTTTATCTGTTTTAATACATTTTCTTACATAAAGCTTAAGGAAAATGGAAGTTACCGAGCCATTGTCTACTTCTAGTACACCCTCACATAGTAGATAAGAATATGATTTGGTGATGGTGTGGATATACAGGTAGTCCTCGACTTAAGACGGTGTTCCGCTCCTACGCGGCGTCGTAAACCGAATTTCGACGTAAGTCGGATCACACACTCACACAGAGTACTGTAGCATCAGCACTCGCAGCTTCGCCTTGCACTTTAATGTTATGGAAATGGGCACGATCCTTAAACCTCCTAAACCAAAGCCCTACTCGCCACAAATTCTTCATTTTCACTTCCTTCTCTCTTTTCTCTTTTCAACACCTCAAACAGTCGCCTAGCTTTCTCCTGAATAAACATAAGGCTCACAGGGATACCGCGGTGATTTTGGTCTTCCAACCGGCATCAATAATCTTTCCATCTCAATAATAAGCCCACTACGCTGCATTGTTATCACTGTCGCTTTCATAGGAGCAGATCCTTTCACGTGTTCAAGAATACGATCTTTATCCTTAATAATCGTAGCGACAGTCGAAGGACTACGTTGTAATGACCTGCCAGTTTCTGTCGGTGTTTCCCCCCCCCCTTATCAGATGGCCTTATGATATCCACTTTCACCTGCATGGTGATGGCCTTCCTTTTCTTTGCTGCATCCTTTTCTTTAGGGTCAGATGAGTCTGGCTTACATTTGGGAGCCATAATGAAGGGTCCTATGGTATGCAGGAGACTAGTTGTCCTCTTGTAACAGTACAGTGTACAGTACTGGACTACACTACTGTATAAATGTATTCCTCCGCCATTGCACATAATTCGACATACGTCGCAAAATCGCGTAAGTCGGACTGAGTCGTCGTAAACAGCGTCGTAACCCTGAAACGACGTAAGTGGAGACCGTCGTAACCCGAGGACTACCTGTAATGTATCCAGTTAAAGTTTACTTTTTTTGTGAAATATGAAGCATATTGTGTGAAGATGTAAAGATAATCTCAACAAGATTTTAAGACTGATGTGTAAAAGATGTGAACATGAAGTGGGCATGATGCTAATTTGATGTGTAATAAGGAGTCGTGCTAATTTTTGTATCGAAGTTCGTGGTTCACACTTTCAACACCTCCTGTGAACTATGAAATGCTTAGTATGTTATACTAAATTCTGTTTTTACTTTTAATGAATAAAAATGTTCATATTTTATAATTTATATTTTCGTAAGTATTTGTATTCCTGTAATCATACCTTGGCCACCCAGTAGAACAATTCATAATAAATGTTCATTACAATTTATAATATTTCTACCACAAGTATCATGGTTGAAAGAAAGGATGCACCGGACAAAAGCTCCGGCTTCGGCCGAATATTTGGCCATTTTTCACTACCGACCACATCCAGCTACGGTAGGATATCACTGCAGGATAGTTGGCGTCTACGATGATTGATCTCGTTTGGCAATATAGCTTCAAGAGGTCTGTCAAGTTGGAGATACTTTGTCTTGCTTGCAGCTTTACTTCGTTCTCCAGCATTGTACCTCAGAATCTTGTTCTCAGTGTTCTCCTGTTCTCTGAGGAAGTGAGAGATTAACTTGTAGAAATTAAGGTGATGAACACCAATAGACAGCTGAAATGCATGGTGCCATCCCTCCACTGAATTGTTTCTTCGTGGTAGATTGTCCTGTACGCGATCTCTGACATTCCAAAACGATATCGAAAATCTTGGAGTCACTCTGCGGTGGAGTCTCTGGAGACCAATAGAGTTGTCCACACAATAGTCATACTAATTCCCTACAACATCTGCCCAAGGGTCATCTAGATCTTCGCAGTATTTACATCGGCAGGTGGAAGAAATGAAATTTAAACAAACATTTGCGAGATAAGAAAAGTGATCGCAAGCTTAACTAATATTGACACACCTAAGTTTGCCAATGTTGCGGTAAGAGATGCCCTGGTTAATCAAAGAGAATTGCTGCAGATAATAAAGATTTCTGATTATACTATAACACACATATGTAAAACACATTTTCAAATTCATATTTTTAGCAAGTTATGCAATTTAAATATTGTTAAAAGAGAGATAATGAGATAAAATTTGATAGTACTCTCTTTCTGTGCAAATACGGCATACCATTACATCTATTTATATCGAAGAAGATAGAGACCTCAACAAAAAATGTTTCACAGGACCTTCACTTACTAAAATCATTTATAAGTCCGCGCTATTTTGTCTTGTGCTATTTTGTCGAGAAATTTCGCGCTGCTTTTTCTCGCTATTTGGTCGGCGCTATTTTGTCCGCGCTATTTTGTATGGTCACCCCTACATATATATACACACACGAGATGCTTCAGACATTGCAAGTGCAGCAACAATTATTTTTGGCAGGACCGGCCTTAGGAAATTAGTTGCCCTAGGGTTGCCCCGAAAGAGAAAAACAAACAAAATTAAGGCCGAAAAATACGCATTGGATTATAAATTGTCATGTCTCTATATCGAAATAAACAAATATGTTAAATTCATGTAGCACAGATAGCACTAATGTGTTTCATGGACGATTCATGATCAAAACACTAGAAACAACGTTTCAACATATCGCCAAAAGGAAGAAACAATGGTCTTTTAACATAAAAGCAAACAAGTAGATCTAAACATTCATTAATAAACCTTAGAGTTCTGCAATGTCTGAGATTTGATCCACAGTTCTCATATTTTTCCTCTAAAAAATGAGTTCTGTGAGAGGCCCCCACCAATGGAATGCCCGAGGTGGATGCCTAGTTTGCATATGCCTAAGGTCGACCCTGTTTATATAACAGCTTGCAGCTCAATTCGCCAAAAAGCGCCGGAGGATCTAAGTCGACATATATATATATATATAAAGAGAGAGAGAGAGAGAGAGAGATGGGGCGAATGAGATATAGTTAAAGATGTAACAGATGTGTTTGAATTATTTTACCTGTTTCCTCATTATTTTGACCGTGTGATCCTTAGCACCTGCATATCAAACATAGAATCTCTTATCTCAATGTAAAGTACATCTCTATACAGTTAGATGCACTATTGCTAATAGGATGCCTTTATTTAGAACTATATTTAGCCAAGTCTAAAGCCTACAAAATGCCAACACATTACCTGGATATCGTCGATCACCTAAATAAATAAATAAAAAAATATTGGATGGCTTACATTTAAGTTCAATGTTATAGTGTAATTAGTTTCTATTAAACCTTTTCATTTTTATAAACAAATGTTTAAATTATGACATGATCTCTAAAACGAGGATTTAATCCTTTTGCCTTTTTCTGTCTGACTCAGGCAACCCATTCCATGCTCTAATAGCACTAGGGAAGAAAGAGTATTTGCACAAATTTGTCCTAGCATATGGAACGAGTAATGTGTCTTAGGCCTACAACATATTTGTTGCAATATAAAAATCAAAATGAGCGATTTTAAATAAAATAAAAATGTTTTAAAATTTTTTGTTTAAATAGTCGCTTTGTAACTTTCACGCTCAGTGCGCTCTGATACAATCTGTTTTTTGGAGGACGTGTGTGTGTGGGTGGGGGGTGGGGGGGGGAGTGTGTAGGCTATCTGGAAGAAGTCATTGAGTAGGATATGATTTACAAATGCCAAAAAAACAGAACAGAAAAGGACAAACACAAAAAAAGTAACATTAAGCACAAGATCGTTCATTTATAGATATAATAGGCCAGCTTTAGAAAGACAAACACAAAAACATGACAAATATTGTTATGATAGGAAAGAGAAAAACTATTGGCTTGTTTACAGCACTATAAAGAAATGTTGCTGGAAGCAACCAGAATGGGTCACACATATATTTTTTAAAGTCCTACAACACATCAATAGTCGCTTCATAGCTTCTGTGGACATTCGCTTATTATTTGCACATAAAAGTTACGATCTATAGTTTGATATAAGTAGATGCTGGGCAATAACAATAGACCGAGAACGAAAGATCTTTTTAGTATCGATTCAATGTTGAAAGCCACTTCATTTATATGCATTTTATTGTCCTACGTAACAAACCCACAGACAAAAATATAAACACAAAAAAACAACAACACTTTAAACAAATATTTATGCCACTCAATTATATAATTTTGATGTAATTTTGTGATCAAATGCAACTCAGTGCTGAAATTGGGAAGCGTGGTCAAGAGGCTAAGTACGCTTGAACTTGGCTTGAAGGGGACTTTAAATTTACAACACGATTTTAAAACTAGTGGCGTAGCTACGGTTATCGAATGTCAAAATGCAGGGGCCCTCAAAAGAGGTCAAGCGCGCCGTGCCCCCAAATCCATAGCTACGCTACTACTTCGAACTGAATTTGTAGTGTGACCAGACGATAAAAAGAAATAAAAGAAAGTCGACAAGAAAAAGGTGCCCGATCCGTTGAATAAATGGAGGACGTTTGAGTAGCAAAGTTAGTGACACACAGGCACATTTGGAACAATTAATCAATTTTGGTATTAAAAACTAAACTTTTGTACAAAATACAAATTAAACCAAAGTGGCCCTACCTTTAGGGCCACGGATGCAGACGTCTTGTTTTCTGCAGTCTTAAAAGAAAAAACAAACAAACACAAACTCATAGTTACATAATACAAGTATATCGATAAAGTAGTTTGTTTGTTTTTTTAACTACAATTTACATTAACTCGTACCTATCCCTAGTCTGTTGAACCGTGGGTCACCACATATGATCTGTCAACCCTCTTTCTCCATTTCTCACTGCCTTTGCCTAGGATAGAATCTCTTTCACTGAAACGTCCGTCCATTCTTTATCGATGTCCTACCATCTGTCTGCCTTTTCCTTCGTTTTCTCAGTACTGTTCCCTAAAGGATGGTCTTAACAAGCAATGAAGACCATGGGATTTGACCATAAAGTATTAGATTGCGTTTAGCATCCATGATATTTTGTCGTGCTGCATATTCGGTTGGACGGTCTCAAGGATCCTATTGCAACCCCTAAATTTCTTACATGTGGCTCATAGCACCATGACCAGGAAAAACTTCTTTAGTTAATGAATTAAACTATGAGAGGGGTCGGTATTAACATGGCAGCACTGGACAAAAGGCCTTTTCAACTATGATCAAGGTAATGAGTCCCAAGATGGAATGCAACGGTGACACGCTCAGGTCAAGGCCAACCACCTAATTATGGATACTCGTTATAGAAGTTTCAAGATCCACGAGGCTAGCAAAGACCTTCCATCCAGGAAAAAGAAGAAGAGGCAGACAGAGAAAGCGATGAGAGGACAACATGAAAGAATGGACCATTGATAGAGGTTTTAAACAAGGCAAAAGACAGAGAGGAATGGAGAAAGACGGTTGACAAATCTGGCCTGGTGCCCCAACTGTCCAACAGACTGATAGGTAAAGGTAAAGGTTATACAAGTATCAAGGCGTCTTTCAATCACACGAACAAAATTGACAAAAGACTAATTGTAAAGTCACAATACAGAAGTAAAAAATCCTTAAAAAAAAACAATGGTTATCTAAGGGGTAACAAATTCGCCCTTAAATATATATATATATATATATATATATATATTAATAATGTACAAGTTATTTCCCTTATTCGATACTAAACAAAATTATTAATTACCAATGATTAATTGACTAATTTTTAAAAATTGTTTTGCTAGGTATAATATATATTTGTTTCATGTATCTACTTGATTGGAAAATGCGTGAAGGAGAAATAACGTATCTTATCTTATATAATACAGACGTTACTTCAAAAAAGAAGATGATCACGTCGGACTTATCAATAGTCCCGGGTTCAAGCCCTGCCCGCTACCATCCCCCGTTGTCCTGCCGGGGGTTAGGACTAGGAAGTAAATTATCTTCATCTCTGAATAAACATATGAAACATGGAAAACTTTTTATTAACCAACAATGAACATTCTTGAGAAGTTTCAACTTGAAATGGGTGAGGGAGAAAACATGTGTACACACTTTTTACCGGACAGACAGACAGACAGGGTGTGTTGATATAAGCTTTGTAATTAAACATAAACTATATCTTACATTTAGTATATGATTGTTTAGTAGGAATAAACTCAAAATATTTTTTTCAGCAGTGTCAACTATTAAACTGTACTCCAACGACATTTCTTTTTTGCTTTATAACGAATCAAGGCCAAACGGTAAGTTTGTTTTGATACTTACATTCTGTATCTTGGATAGACCACCTTTTTGTTTGTGTCAAGACATTTTCCCCTTCTGAGTTACTTTCCTCACATCTAGACCCGGATTTCGATGTTGACATTTGATTGCGATCTATAGCGTGGGTGTTCTTAAGAGCCTGTAACTTTCCCACAGTGGTTCTGAGATGTGTCATCTCCAAGTAGCAGACGGAGAAGGACAATGTGAAGGTCAAGGTCAAGCAAGCAAACAATATGTACAAACCCCTGATTGAAGTGTCGTCAGAGTTTGTTTTAATCTCATCCTTGTATGGCTTTGGGGCGTCAAACATTTTACTCTATCCTTAGATAAAATAATATATACATTATTTAAAGCATAGACTTGTAGCCTAGATGCAGATTTTAATGTGAAATTAATCTATAAAGACAATCTCAAGACTTAAAAAAATTGCTTGCTAATTAACCTATTTAATATCAGTGAGATTTCTTTAAAATGTCACCGTTGGCATCCAGCTAAACTAGCAAACTTAATGAGGATTTTATTGAAAATGTTAGGGGTTAAAATGTCGGGATTCCACAGATGTCAAGAAAGTAGAAATGAAGAATTGTCTAAAGACATCTTTCGTAATAGCCCAAAGTCTTACGGACGATTCCGTCTTGAAAGATAGTTACATGAAATAAAAAACATCTGCCACAGCACCCCTAAGACGAAAGGATAGATGATGAGGAGGAGGAGGATGATAATGAAGAAAAGACAACGAAAGTTAAGTAAAGAAACTGCCTGATTTATTTTAATAGAAAATATTTTACAATTATAAAAATATAGATAAGGTAATTTTGTATTGGTCCAATGTAATGGAAATTCAGTTTAGCTACAAATTTGACAATATCAGCGTAACTACTGTAACAATAACAATATAGATGCAAATACGAACAACATTCACTCATGAAAAACAAACACACTCACAACCAGCGCTTTATGAATTTGACTTCTATGTACTTCTCGATGACGACAGATGACCTTGTAACACTCAGACCGAAAGTGGGATAAAGGAGTTTTAAAATCTTTTTGTTTTATTCCTAATGGAAAGGAGACGATCATTTTGTTCAGATCTAATGTGATAGTGATTTGATCTGAAGAATGACAGTTAAGTGAATAATACGTTTCTACATCGTCAGATAAAATCTTTGCCTGATAGTACGAAGCTAAAACATACACTTTGTATGACCATGTGAGCTTACTAATATAAAACTAGCATCTAAAGCATCTAGAACCATTTAACGAATGAAGTTGCGAAATGTTCCACATTATGACAATACTACCAAAAAATATTTCACTAAAATCCAGGGTATGGGCAAGGAGGGAGGGTCTAGACAAAAGAAATCACTTGCTGCAAACTTCAAGAACATCGGTGTAGCGAAGTTCAGCACCAACAAAAACGTCAAGTCTTTGTAGGCCAGTGCAGGTCACAGCTCATTTTTAAGCGTTTCTAAAACTGTGGAACTTGGTCTGTAGAGAGGAACATGAAGGTTTTCTTTAAGGACCCAAATTATGTTGCATTTCTTTTAAAGTTATATATCTGTAGTACAGTATTAGTATAAAGTAACGGAGAAATTATTAGTAATTAAAAATGTAGTAACTTAATTAATAAGACCTTTCTAATTGTTTTTTTTTGCAATAAGATTGTCACAAAATATTTTTTGACATTTCAGTAAGTCTTTGCGAATACGATTCTAGAATATTCTTATGTATTTTACTTCAGAATGGTAACGTGCTTCAAAATTACTCACTATTGTTCTCTTCCTTTGCGCGTGAACAAAACAGGCCCGCTACCAAACGTCGTACTGTAAACGAGTTTGACCTTATGATGATTAACTCCATTACAAATGCATCACTCTATTGCCTGAAATGTCTCTCATTCTTTATTAGTGATACTCTCAATCCTTTCTTTATTTAACTTTACAGAAGACAAGATAATAAAGATGATTGCTCTGCCTAAGCTAAGAAGGGTCTACAGCACTGCCCTGGCTAACGCTGGATCAAACGTGAAGTTTTGTGTCAGCGAGGGGCGGGGGCGACACTGGTAATATCTTGAGAAACCTTGCATTAGAGTATCCGGAAATAGCACATGTCTGCAACGACATATCAAAAATACCGTTCGAAATCTGTGATACAAGAAAAATTCTTAACATTTGCATGTGAAACGCAAAGACGAGATAACTTAAACAAAAAATTAAGCTATACAACTCGGTTCCTACATGGATAACAATTCCTACAAAAAAATCAACCTATTTCACTTACCAAGACACCAGCAATTTTAATTACTTCAAGAAACACTAGATGAGCCCCTTATACCTATACCCATTTTGAGAAAATTAACTTTAATGAAGATATATGTTAGCCACAAATAGGCATGACTCAATATCTTTAAGGTTAACAGTTTACAGATAACTTAACTTCCTAAGTAATGTAACAGGTTGTACGACGCCCAGTAAGAAATGTAGCCCCTAATTGACCTATTTACATGAATGATTAGCGCAAACGAGATTTTTATAATTCAAGGCTTTTAGGTTTATATGACAATTATAGTACGAATAAGATAAGAATGTAAAAGTTAATATAAGTTAGAATAAGTTACACCAATACTAGAATAAACATTCTCAATTTGTGATACAGCTTGTCGTGGATATGAAGAGAGCCAATGATCTATAAAATGACCAAATATTTTATCACACTTCAACAGAAGCTATGTCTAACATGAACAGTATCAATGCCACAGTAAAAATGTCCAAATTTCAATGGGCGGGGCATGTGGTCGCATGACAGACCTCTGTACGGGGAGCCATGTGCAGGAAAGCGCTCTCATGGAATTCAAAACAAGCGCTATAAAGACACCAATAAGAGCTACTTCAAGGAGTGTGATATTGACATTTTCGGCTGGGAAGCCTTAGCTCTCGATCGCTCCTCATGGCGTGAAGTAGTGAGTATCGAAGTCACGGGATACGAAACAAGGAGAGTGGCCAGCGTGAGAGAGCGACGATTCAACAGAACAGAGCAAGTAATGGGTCATGGGTCAAATGGGTTGCAAAATTGGATGGGTCAAATGGGTCATGGGTCAATGCTCCCTGACCCACGACCCATCCTTAGTTTCCGCCTGACTCTGAAAAAAAAACCCGTCGTTGCGCGATTTTTTTTATTTGCGACAAAAACAATACGTGCCCTTCCATACATTTGTATAGAAAATTAAAGTTAAATTTGTTCATAATCTGCTAATATCTCCATTTCTTGACTTAATTTTAAAATTTCGCTATGTTACTATGTAGTATATATATATATTTGAACACATATATGCAATAACAAAACAATTGGACAACTAGATTTCTAGAAAAATAAAAAACAAGATTGTGTGTGTCATGAAAAATTTATTTTGTAAAAATGGGATTTAAAGTTTACAGGGATGTTGATACACACGCTGTGCATTGTGGTCTAAAGTTACCCTCCGGTTTCAAAGATGGCCGCCTTGAGACCAATCAATATTTTATTTCGCCAAAATATGTTTCAATGGGTCATGGGTCATGATGGGTCTGGGTCGAGAACTTGATGGGTCATATGGGTCAAGCTCAGTGACCCATTACTTGCTCTGCAACAGAAGAGAAGAAGAAGTTCTGCAACTGACCAGACCTAGCTATGCCACATATGCCGCCGGCTTTACCATCTCAAAAAAGATACAAGACACCGATGGCAAAGACAAACAGACACAAACACTCTTTTGTTCCCCTGGCAATCAATTCATTAAATAAGAACAATCTGATATAAACTTTGTCACATGTAAATTATGAGTGCGTCTGGTGTGAATGAACACTTTGGTTTTTTATAGTTATAATGTTTTTTGTTTGGTGTAATGCACAAATTGTAAGACAAATTTCCATACGGACAATAAAGATTATTATTATTATTATTATTATTATAAAAGCGAGGATTAAACTTTACTGTCATCTTAGAGTCCATAGGAAATGAGAAAGGTGCTTCCACCACGAAGGAGGAGCTATACAAAAGAAGTCAACAATAATATCACTAAATTTAGAAACATTCTCTTGTGGGTACTACCACCTTCCACAAGCGCGTCCCCAGGTGGTGGATAGGGGAAGGACCCTTAGATATAAGGGTTAGCTGTGAATACCAAATAAACGGCCGCGGACCAACTTGTGGGTACTACCACCTTCCACAAGCGCGTCCCCAGGTGGTGGATAGGGGAAGGACCCTTAGATATAAGGGTTAGCTGTGAATACCAAATAAACAGCCGCGGACCAACTTGTGGGTACTACCACCTTCCACAAGCGCGTCCCCAGGTGGTGGATAGGGGAAGGACCCTTAGATATAAGGGTTAGCTGTGAATACCAAATAAACGGCCGCGGACTAATGGACCTCATTCACCAATCGTAAACAAACAACATTTAGCACGTGGTGCTCTATCTCTTCTATATAATTTACGATCTCATATTTAATTCATGATGGTTGTCACGTGACAGTTTTTTCCCCGTTGTATTCTCAATAAGATCCCGTGACTAAATGTTGTTTGTTTACGATTGGTGAATGAGGTCCCTTGGCTTGCAGTCATGGCGGATGAGGTGGAGTATTCCAGTGGTTAAAATATTTACTAAAAACATCTCAGAGATCCAGGGAAATGTTTCAAAAAGCGAGTATAGGGCGCTCTAACTCTAAACCCTGGTAGATGAAGCTCGTTAACTAAGGATATTAGTTCATCCAGGGAGAAAATTAACCCTTCATCTAGGGAGAAAACACCTGCTGCCTTGAAGGTGATTTTGGATGATCAAAAGCTATGGGAGCACACCCAAAAAGAAAAGCAGGCTGAAGTCGGAGTCAATGGGCCTCCTGGCGCATAACACATTGACACACAACCTCATCTATATTTTGAGAACGAAGTAGAAGAAGAAAAATTCTAGGACCCAGCATGGAATTCCAAAGACACAACAATACACAGTGAATGAGACACAAAAACATAATAACGCTTGTCTTGGAGACAGAACACTAATGCCAAAATTCCCGTGGCTACACAGCCCAAGCCGTGACCTACACATTTTCATTTTTCTTAAATGTGTATACCGCGGCCTTTGTAAGTGACCTCCAGCTGTTTCGTTCTGAAGCCACATGCAAACAGGTGTTCTCGTCTATGTCAATTAAAGCAAGTTACTGTAAACTCTGCATAGCTTACGACTTCTACTTAAGACTGGACAAAATGCTCATGTATATCTATTTCTTTGTTCATCTCTTAATTGAATAAAAAGAAACATTTGAGTTGAGTGCATTGACTTCTAGAGACTGAAAACTAGTGAACAGGACTTTGTAAAAGAGATTTTTTTGATGACCTACCCGGGAAAAATGCTCTTTTGTGTGATAAAAAAACGGATTTTTACATATGTATTTTTATTTGAGTTTTTAGTTATCTTAATGGCCTAAATTTATTGCAAAGAAAAAAATGTGTCTTTTTTTAGAAATCAGATGATTTAAAATAAAATAAAACCGGTTTATCTCTCAGAAAACAAGGAATTAAGTTGGTGCCAACATTTTAAGGAAAAAGGTGAAAGTTTTAAAGATGACGCCAACTGTACAGAATTCATTATAAATTATTTTTTATTTGTTGTATTTTTTAAAGAAAGACTGACATTATCTTCTTCTTCACATTTACTAGATACAATCCATCAAGTAGAGAAAGTACCTCAGATTGTAAATGACTATAAGAATAGGTTAACATATTTACTATTAATTGCAGAGTTTAGATGTAAAAAATGTTTTACATGATTCGGATGTTCCTTCGGAGTTGAAGATATTTATTTCCTAGTCCAAACCTCACGCAGAATGGCGGGGGATGAGACGGATAGATGTTCAGTAAAGTCAAAGGTATTATACCTGCTCAACACAATGGTTGATAAAATATATTTGAATTAGTGACAGATGTTGAAATAATCAGGGGAATAAGTAATGGGGACTATGTAATCAGGGAATTAGGGTCTAGCGATTTATAGAGTAAGGCTTATTTGATAGATAGATATGTCAGGGGGGGGGGTATGGCGAGAATGAAAATATTACTTTGATATTTTGGTATGATAGTTATATCCCCTTGTTTATGTACTCCCGGTTTATGAATCTGAATAGTCTTGCACGCGTTATAAACGGATGGATTTAGTCTACGTTGTATGTGCAAGAGAGTGTGTTAGTTAGTGAGGTCTTGTTCCCGGTCCATGAAGGTTGGACTGTCGCTTCCTGGTGTTTGTGTATATATTCTTCTTGTGTAAATAGTAACATTTCTTGATAGTTGATATAATTGTGTGCTTTATTAAATATTACAGTATTATTGTTATTCCTTGATATCTTTAGTTGGAGTTGAAGTATATTTAGCATTAAGTGTTCTTATTTAAGTAACCACTTACGAGCCAAGCATACAGTAGAACACTGACAAGATAAATAGATAGATAGATAGATAGATAGATAGATAAATAGATACCGAAAGAAGTTAGATGGTTGTCTATAAATGTATAAGTAGATATGATACAATGTAATGACGCTAACATTTTACTAACCGTTTGAGGTCTTAAAAATGTTATTTAGATTTAATTTAAATCCTTCCGCGCCAAGCGGCACATTGCGATGGTAACGTCTGCAGCCTCATCCCAACTGATATCCACTGCTCTGAGGTCCTCCGTGAATGTGCCGCGCAAAGGTTAAACGAAGATCTATTAGCTGTTTCCTAGGATCTTTGTCCATGTCATTGCAGCACTCGGGATGGGCGATTCATCCTGGGGTTAGGTTTAGATAAATGTTTTATATTTTAAATTACATTGTTTAAATCTAGATACAAAAGCACGATAAACCCTCAAAGCAACAAAAAAAAAAGGACAAAGCTAATATATAACACAATCACCAGGAAAAACAACAACTTTGGTTAGGTGGATAGTTTGTCAGTACCATATCTTTCGGCTCAGGGGTCAACTGTCACAGGAATTTCTCAATAAAACATTTATATGTTACGTAAATATTTTTTTTCAAAGCTTACATAAGCTGACTCTTTCTGCCTGTCTGGTACAAATTTTGAACACGTTATTTATCCCACATCCATTCCTTTAATGAAGTTGAAACTTTAAACATTTATTGTACACAAGTTCAAAGAGGGTCTTTGTTTGTCTAATAAAAGCGGAACAATTACTTGTGCCGGGTCTGTAAAGTTTGTTAGTAAAAACAAGAGTGGTACTTATAGTGGACGCTTGTCTGATTGGGTCACGGGGAGAGAGGGATTATAGTTTACGCTCTGGTCAAGACTGTATTTTTTTCGATAATAACATGACGGACAGACAGACTATCAGACAAAACGCCCAAAATTTTCGGCTGTAATCCTATCTTTAAATGAATTCTATTAGAACTCAGTGCATTAGGGACTATGAACCCTCGTTAAATCTCTCGTGTTAATAAAAACAAATTTTGTTACCAGCCCATTGCGACGTAAAGGAATGGAGGGAATATGGCCTGCTTTTACACATCCCTCCATTCAGATCTCACCTGGGCCTTCCGTCTCCACGCCCTAACCCCAAGCTTTTTATTAAATCAAAAGAAGCTGCAGCGTAAGCAAATTCGTTGGCCGCTGGCTAGATATCATGTTCAGTGTGAGCAAGTAAGGAGTAGAGAAGCTATGTTATGACCATTTCCTTTGATTTGGTACGGGACAGTAGACACCAAAGCACGAGCACATGGTAATAATTCACCAGCCAAAAAATATAAATAATAAGGCTTGTCTTCGAGTCCGAAGATTAATGAGGATTGCAGTATTTCCAGTGGCTTCACAGCCCCAGCTGTGGCAAGCATATTTTACCACATCCAGGGCAAGCATAACCATTGTTAACTGGTGGTTGATTAAGATTTTCTTTTCGCGTCTGCCTCTGTTCTTGGCAGCAGATTTTCTTTGGTCTCAAATGTGTATCCGCGGCTTTTGTATAGAGGCAATTCCTTATGTCCGTCAGTTATCCTGTATGGAAGACTAGAGTTTATTTATCAATATCAATTGTTCCGAATTTTTAACTTAAAACACATTTATAACAAATGACTTTATTTTTTTCAAAAATATCGACAATATGTTGTTCAGGATTTTAAAATAAGAAAGTAATTTACTAGAAAGAATTATTGAAAATCACTTTTTGGACTTATTTTACAGTTAATTTTATTTCCGAAACATAACAAAAGTATGGTTTGAGAATCTCTTCATAAGGCTATGATACATCTAATTTTCATAAGAGACCACCCCATAAATTTAATTAACAGTATTTGATTAATCTGAAATTCTTATTTTCTCTCACTATAAATATATAAACATCCTGAACAATCTATTATAGAAATTTAAAACTATTTCGATGTTTCGGAAGGGAAATTCAATTTTAATCAGATTTTCAATAACTTTTAGTCTTTTTTTTTCTCGATATCAACAGAACGGAAAGACAGACTGACAGACAAAACAAAAAAAAATTGCGTTTTAAATCCTTATATACATACATATATACATGCATACATATTTAGTCTAATAAGCATTAAATGAAATGCTAAAAGATCTCACTCGGTGCACCAATGTCTATGAACCCTCGACAAGCTGCTCGTAAAGATGATATATTTTAGTCTAACTAGGCCGGCCGTGTGACGAAGTGGATTTTTTTCCTTTGACGTCATATGAAATAAATTCTTTAAATGCTAAAACAACTCGGTATAGTAACGTTTAATAAACCTCGTAAAGTGAATCGTATTAAAAAAAAAAAAAAGCTAGATTTAGATATAATCTAATTTTTTTACACAAGATCAAGATTTTTTTTTACACGGTCGAGAATTTTTAAAACTAGATTTAGATTTATATTCTAATTAAAATCATTGTAGAATCTAGATCTAGAATGTTGTTTTACTTGTTTCGGATGTTCCTTTAGAGTTGAAGTCCAAACCTCCTGTAGGACGACGGGTATGGGAGCGGGCAGGGTTTGAACCTGGGACCATCGATAAATCCAAACGACAGTCCAGCGCGCAAGCCAAACGACCAGGCAGCAATGATTTAGACTAGATCAAGATCTAAAATGTCAATTTCTAGGCTTAAATTGTAGATTTTTATTTCATAATGTCTAGATCAATATTGCAATGTTATAAAATACTAAAACTAATCTACTGTTTCTAAATTTAATATTGCATTGTTAATTAATCTATTATTATATTATCTAGTTGTTGTTTTTTTTTACAGAAATCTTATCTAAATTACATCTACATTATCCCAAATATATATTTTATTTGTAGATTAAGTAGATCTAGATATTGAGAGTGCTAAATCAAGATTTTAATTTAGCTAGATCTACATCCTCATGCTAGTTCCATTCAAATGAAAATGCTCAATATCAAAAGATTATTTAAAATCGCTTTTCTGACATATTTTACATATCCGGTAGTTGTCATGCCGTAATGTGTAATATATCTCTTTATCAATAATATGCTATTAGTTTGTAACCAGTTTGTTATTAGGTTATAAGCAATGCTTGGTCGTGCGATTAGCGCGTAGGGCTGATTATCTCAACGGTCCCGGTTTCATACCCTGCTCGATGCCATCCTCCGTCGTCCAGCGGGAGATTTTACATTAAAATTTTTTTCTTTTTACAAAGTCAAACGAATCTTTAAAACGTTATTACTTTTGACAATCAAAACAAAATCATGTCTTAAATATTCCTTACTAATATGCTGAATCGACAGGGATCCGCCTCCGTCGGGGTCGCCTCTGAGTTTGTGTGACAACACAAACTCTCTTTGTAATCTTGTTTATTACTATTGCTGCTTTCAATTAGAGAAAAAAGCTAAACTAAAACATATGTAGCATATTAATATATTAAAAAAGCATCTTACTAAAAGTTGACTAAGTCCAATCGGTTTAGCTTGAGGGATAAATTGCCTCATTTGGTCCAATGCCATGTTACTTTCGTACGCAAAATATTTCTGAGACATTTCTCTTTCTTTGTTTGTTTTCTCCTTTGCCCTAACCCTAAAATCATAAGTAGCCTTTATATACTCTTAGTGCTTCTAATTCTGGACATTAAATAATATTTTTGAAAAAGTCATCAATTATAGTTATAGCAATTAAACAACATGAACATAAAGATTACTAAACCATGAAGTTGTAATATTACTGGCGCTTTTTGTATTTTACAGTTGAACACTTTCTTATATGTGTATATTTTGTAATGTATATATTTATATATAGTATATATCTTAGAAGTGTTTATCCTATTCTAAATTTTCATGGTAGTCTATATTAGGCCTATGCAACAGTTTTTTTTATTGAAAAAATCTTTTGTGGGTTCAAAAATGCTTAAGAATAGTTTTTATTCATGGTTTAACAGATGAGTTATCTATGTAAATTAAAAGATTATTTTTATATCTCGAGTAGGTGAAGAAAAAAAATTTCTGTTAATATTATTGAAGCCTTGCCATCTATAGGATAGATTGATGTCGAGGTCATCTGTTTCTGTGCTCATGGTTAACGAGAATGTCACGTGATCAGCACAATGACTGTCTCTACTTTTCCCCCAATTCATGTCGGGTACCCTTTAGACCTGGCTTTATGACTCAGCCACCTCAACTTCTATTGAAACAATGTGGCTTTGTTAATAAAGTGTATGTATTTTTATTATTTTTTTTTTGTATTTATGGTTTGTCTATTTCTTTGAAAAGGGCGTGATGGCTGAGTAATTCAGTGATTGTCCTCCAAACCTAGGGTCCTGGGCTCGAATCTCGGTGAAGACTTGGATCTTGAATTTCGGGATTTTTAGGGCGCCCAACGCTAGTTGGGGAAAGTAAAACTGTTTGTGCGTTGTGCTGGCCTTCTCGTTAAGCGTTGTCCAAAGAAACAGATAACCGTAACATCATCATCGTAACATCTGAAAGGGGAACTTTACTTTTTTTACTTGACTATTTCTTTAAAGCTTCAGGTGTTAAAAGTTTCAGGTGTTAAAAGTTTCAGGTGTTAAAAGTTTCAGGTGTTAAAAGTTTCTTGTGTTAAAAACGTCTTCCTTTGCTCCCTCTCCGTTGGAGATGTAAGTGTTTGGGAATAAACCTTTTTAATTTTTTTTTAAATTTTAAGTAACATTTATTTCTACCTAAGTTTCACTAAATAAAAAATTATTGAAATGTTAACAGAATAAAAAAAACAAGGTTACAAAGACAGTTTGTGTCGACACACAAACTTGAAATCTGCCCCCGAAGTGTTCCACCTAGAGACACATGGACAGATCTAGACATTGGTAGAGGATAGAACATATTACGCTGTAAAAAATATACTTAAAAAATAATCAAAGAATGCATATTTTTTCATTTTTTAAAAATGTGTACGTATGTTACATTTTCTAGCGGCCCCCGAAAGGGGGAAAAGACGCTATTAGTTTTGTGTGAAATGTCTGTCCGTCTGTCCGTCCGTTGTCCCGCTTAAATCTCGTAAACTAGAAAAGATAGTACATATCCGACGTCATAGTATTTTAGTCCATTCAAAGTTCTAATGCAAAGGCTACTTTTTTCTTTTCTAAAATCGAAAAATCTAATTTTTAAAATCAATTATGCAAGCAGATTTTCATAAAAATACACCACTTTTACAAGTATTCACTATTAATAGTAACAAATCAAGGAACTTCTTAAGTAGGGAAGTGATCTAATTGCAATACTTTAAACACATTTATGCAAATAGTTTTACAATTTTTGCTTAAACATTTTTTTTTTGACATTAGTATTATCACGCTGTGTAGGTCCTGTCCTATAATAATATTTTTTTAAGAGAAAAAAATCTATTTAGAATACATATTAGTTGGACATAATTTAAAACAACTATTAACATATAAGCGCGTGTTACACTGCAGCCATAGAACACTAAATCACAATCTTTTTTTTTTTTTTTACGGAATTTTTTTTTTTTTTAGGATTTAAATAAAAGATTGACTTTTTACAAAACAATTAGATCAATTAGATATTTATTATAAGACTTCAGTTAGGCCAGGTTCACATCTAACTTCACATTCACTTTCACTTATCCTTTGGTCTGCTCGACCGTTAGGCACCACACAAGATCTGTCAACCTTCTTTCTTTGCTGTCATTTGTCTTTGATATTGTTACGAATCTCACTATCCAGGCTCTCTGCAAACTGCACCATACACCACCAACTTAAAGAACCTGACAACTCAGGGCTCCAAAGTAACGTAACACTTTAATAGTTGAATAAATAACAGCCAATACTGTACAATTGGCAACACGTACACTGTACAAATATCTCTCCGATAACACCGTACCGCCGTATCAAATCTTGCACTGGCCTCTCCATTTCGTTCCGGGCTGACTTCACACACTAGGTTCGTTGTGTCGGACTCGATCGCAGACCAAAATCAAGACGCCGTTCGTCTCAACTGTACTTGATAGTACTCCGCAATGAACCGTCGTAATGCTCCGTACAGAACCACACCGCTGAACCGTGCTGTAGTCGACCGGACTGTAGTGGACCTTCTGTCGTGAACCTCCTTTCTGAACCTCGCTGTATTGAGCCCCTTTTCTCCACCGTCTTGACTGCGACACCTCCGCTCTTATATAGGGTCCCTACTGGCCTTCTCGAACCGGACAGAACGCCGCTCGACGTTTCTAGGTGGTCAGATGACTATAACTCTCGTGACGCTCCTGAGCTCTGTTCACGACGGCGATCCTTCCCGAACCGTCCTGTTGACACTCGACTCGGCTGACAATCGTAACTCGTCACGGTTGACCGCTCGTCTAGCGCTGGCCTGGGGCGATTTGCGTCGGCTGACTACACACACACCACTACCCCCATTTGTGCCACCACCAGGTTTATATCAATATAATTTAATTTTTATGTTCTTTCTGAAAATATTGATACCTGCCTTTTTACCTGCCTGGGTGAACCACTTCTGATAGAATTTAAATACTGATATTCTTCTGAAAATATTGAAACCTCCAGTGTGGACCACTTTGGGGGCGATTTTGAGTTTATGTTTCCACACAAACTGTCTTTGTAAATTAGTTGGTTTTTTTTTGTTGTTTTTTTTGGGGGGGAACGTTAAATATGTTCTTTAGTTCACGAAAGGCTCGAAATTGAAAAAAATATCATATTAAATTTAGAAAAATTATATTCTTTCCGTTCTGCCTTTAAGACACACACACAAAGTTCCCTGTGTACACGGAAGGCACGCCACTGTCTAAACTACTTTACAATACAATTTTTTTAAAATATTTTTTTCCGTGCTGCATGAACAAAAAAAAAAATCCACTATTAAACTTTCCACGGCTTTACTCTTGTGATCTAGATCTTCTAGATGTATTTTAGATTATATTTACGTAGACACGTAACAATATAAGCAAAGATTAGGTAATCTCTAAATAAAATGTTTAGGTCTGGAACACAAATTAAACAATTAAAAATCTGCCTTAACGCATAGTCTCAAAACATGTGCTTAAGCATGCACGAGCTGTGGCAAACTTGAGGCTCGATAATCGACTTGTTTAGTCACTTTAAATTTAGACCGGACTCAATTTTAATAAATCGAAACTAGTGATTTAATTTGGCGGTATCCTTGCCTTTAGAGACAGCCATTGATATTCGTACATACTGTTATACCTTTGGTGGTGGTGCGGATTGGAGTAGTAGTGTCAGACGGTGCAAATCGCCCAACGCCAGCGCTAGATGATCAGTCAACCGAGACGAATGGCAACAGTCAACCGCGATGACAGGCGAAGTTTCAAGAAAGATTTCAAGTTAACACTACTAAGGCCAGTCATGTCCAGATACGGTCACGTGACCAACCAGAAGGGTCGAGCGACATTCCTTCTGTTTCTAAAGGTCTTCAGGGGACCTATACGAGCGAAGGTGTCGAGGACGCTCATTACAGGCTTGACTTGGTTCAGTTTAGGTTCAGTGCAGTTCAGTTGTGTGGTTCTGTACTGAGGATAACGACGGTTCGATGCGAAGTTAAGACACCTTGCGAGTAGGTGACGACGCCTTCATCTTAATATATATGAAGTCAGTACTGAACAGTTGAAACTAGTGCACACGTACGGGACGAGGCAGAGAAGCGAGTGGAGTTTAATACAGCGGTACAAACGTTGATTCGGCGCTATGTTTCTTAACGTTGTCAATGGTAGAGTGCTCGATACAAATGTTGGATATTAGGGCCTTCAATTGTTACGTTACTTAGGAGCCTTTTTTTCAAGAGCGGGGATGTGTAGGATGTCAGATTGTGTGTGTGTGTTTGTTTATTTTAATAATTGGTTTGTGAATTGTTTTTATCACGGGATTTTCAAGGGGGGACAATAAGGTTTTCTATCGGTCAGTCTAGCAGTTGGAGAGCTGACCTGGTCTGAGTAGGGTGCTTGTGTTGTTTACCAGTTTTTATGCCTAGCGTAAGGAAATGTTATAACTTATATTATTATTCTTGCTATGTGCGTGAACGGACTATTTGGGGGTAATATTATGTGTGGCATTGATGGCCTTTGTTAAATGAATCAAGTCTAAGCGCCCTGTAGTATGTAATTCGGGCACATTTAGTATTCCTGTTATTGATGATTATGCATTCAATATTATATGTGTAACTTGCAGTTGGCTGTAAATAAATAATAATTCTATACTCCTTCCTTGAGTGGTACTTTGTAATATTTATACTTGTAAAGGTCTGCATGTGAGAATCATACCCTAGACTATCGAGCTGTATGTCTGTAGTAATGTACTAATCCCCAGTCCTTTACATTTGGGGACTGTGAATAATCCTGGTGTTCCTTACACCTTGAGCTTTTTGATGTCTTAAATCAGCAGTGTAAATATTATCTTAAAACTTAAAAAAAATGTTTATAAATAAAATTTAACAAACACAGTTTCTCGTTTTTTTTTATTAAAGCCATTTATTCTAAATTGTACAGGGCTCTAAGACAGAAACTATAATCGATTCGTTTGATTTTTACCCATTTGTTTTCTCTTGCTAATTATATAGATGTTTCAGTATACAGAAGAAGATATTAATAGACATAAATAGATTTGTAGTTTTCATTTCATCTAGGATATCAAACTGAAATAGAAGTTAACAAATCAAAAAGAACATTTAACAATTGGAATGAAAAGTCGTACGTTATAAGAGCTACATTATTTAAACTGCATTGTGCTTATTTATAGTATTTATATTCTTTAGCTCTCTATATATCTTTAAAAAATGTGTAGTTAAATTCACATATCATGTCTTTAATGTTTTCAATAAATAATCCAAAATAAAATTTAAGATTAATATAGTTACCTTTACAGTCTTTACCTACAACAAAGAAGAACAATACAACCATTTAATAGCGGTTTCGAAATTAGTACTATCACATAGAGAGATATTTGCCAAAGTTTTAAGACTTGTACTAAAGAAGCTCTTGCTTCACCTTCTTCACTATATCTCAATTGCTATATCTCTATGAACCTCAGGAACTGCCCATGTATCTGCAAGAAACTTTGTACACATGCTTGATTTAATGTTCTAAAAAAAAAAACGGTTTTAATAGATTCACTATCATTGGTACAAATTCTCGAACAATCGTAAGCTTTATATTGAATATTTGTATTTAAATTTTCCTATTTCTCCAAAATGACTATTCTATATATATATATATATATATATAAACGTAAATATAAATGTTTTATGGCATAAAATATACGACTTTAAAAAACAACTAACTAAAAAACTCTCAATTGTTATAACTTTATAAAAGTAATAGAACGTTTCTTTTTTTCCCCCACAAAATAGACACTTGCTGATTTAATATGTAGGTGTGTGTGTGTACATAGTGATTTAAGAAAATTTAATAAAATTAGTTGGTTTTTTTTTTGTAAATAAAAGATACTATAATTTACGCTGTAGGTACAGCTATAATGCGGGACATTTCATTTCATGTGCCAAAACAGTAAGGAATTTGACCAACATAGCCAATATAGCATATAAACGAGTCGATACTGTGACTTTATTCGATATGTTTCTATAAGATTGGGTCGGGTCAGAAGACCAGAGCAAACACGTTCAATATAATCATCCAATCAGGGAAAGAGGTCAGCAAAAAAAAAAAAAATAGAATACGTCAGTTTCTAGAAGGTCACAGTTCATAAAATATTTAGGAGAGAAGTTTCTATGATTCTGGAAAGTACGGTTTAGAAAAGTATAAATTAGAGGAAAGCTATTTAGTCGCGGTCCTCGCATCTTTGCTTAGTAACGTTCTTGGGTTAAAGTAAGTTTGAAACATTTGCAGGTCCATTAGTTGAAGTTATATTAGTTGAAGTTGTACTAGTAAAATGTTTAATATTATCAAGAAAATAAGTCAATTAGTATTGAATTGAAAGTCTACGTATATGTTTAGTTTGATAAAGAAGTTAGAAAAGAACACAGATGTTTCTTCAGTTTGTTATCAAGTCATTTATATAATCAAGATGATTATGTTTGAACCGTTATTAACATAAGAAGAAATATCCAGCAATATAGGAACTGAAATCACCACACGTATAGCGAGTATAGCGAATACTTGAATATACACGAGCCAAGAATATTGTAATAACTTAAGTGAGGCAACTCAACGAGGCAACGATGTTTATTTACAGGACATTACAAATACATTACAACAATATCTGCCTTGAGCACAGTCTCTTCATAGCTGCTCTAGACTTGGGCGGAAATCGTTCTCTCTTCTAATATCAACATCCTTCCTAGTCTAGTGTCTAATAGTGCGCACCTTCTACACTGTCTTGGATGGCGGTGCGCATGGCAAGGTTATAGCACTGCTCCCTTCTTAGCACTTTTCGTCCCGAAAAGAAAATCTGCAGTGCAAGTTTGACAGTTAAGGTTGAAATCAGGCTGTTGTTGAGACGATGACGTGGCAATTTGACACTGTGACAAACTGTTTTAGCTCACTCAAGATATCACTCAGGTCTGAGCATTTAATTAATTTATCTACACGCTATTAATCATCAATTGTACTAATTTAGCGATCAAGCGCTAAAAACACAGCCACCACCCCTCCAATCCAACCACACCCCCTTTGGCATCGATGTCTCATTCTACCATCCCCACCTTGACACGTGTCACACTAGACTCTTGACAAGAGTACGCTCCCCTTTTCCTTTCTTGGCAAACATCCGTTGAACCCCCCCCCCCCCCCTCTATTTGTGGAGCGGCTGGTCACTTTTTTTTTTGTAGGCAACATCCGCCTGAAATCTTAGCAACCTAAAGCTGATACCTAATTTGTTGGCACCAGATCTACAGACATTAGTCCCACTCATCCTTCAAGAGTCCAAGTAACAACGCTAGCCACAGACTCGTCACTGGCTTAACGGAATGGTAGACGCAGCTTAGCTCTGCAACCATACAACCAGCAGACAGCATCATTACCAGCCACACCGGTCTCATCAGTGCAGCACAGGACCAAAAGCTAAGCAACCAGCCTAATGACCCTCAGACCACTTGGTTCTCACATCTGATGATGATAGACTCCTACATGTAGACACGCTAGATCCCATCCTAGCAACTGTTCAGCATTTCGACTTTTAATTATCTTATTTTGTATAATAAACTGTACATAAGTTTACATCACAGTATTTGTTGCCTGCATTATAACGCTGTGCCTGTAGCTTGTATGTGCAAGTGTGGGTTCTCAAACTATAAAATCCCCTAGACATCCAAACGGCCAAATTTCAATCCAACTTGTCACAGACACACCACGAGATAGTATCTTGCACTGTTTTTTTCAGCACAGCCGTTGATCGGACACGCTTTTTCAGCATATCCTCCCGACAGACGCCTCTCAGGGGAGCTGCAGTTTCACATGCAGCCACGTTACAAACAAAGTCCAATGCGCCGCAGTCACCCTCAGCTAGCAGTCTCACGTCCAGGAGATAGGTCTCTTCAGATTATTTCGGATGTCTTCCTCTTGCCAGCTCAGATTTAACCTTGGGGTTGATTGACATTCGTCTATGCCAATGTCGAGGATGATGGCAGAAGAAACACATATTTAGTTAGTGGTTTTCTTGGCATATAAATTCTCTGTGTGATTTGCCTCACGTACAGTTCATGTTTAACATCTGGGTGCAATTGTCGAGCCTCGAATTTCCCTCGTAAGCATCCGCAGATAGGCAGGGGTCTTTAAGGTCCACAGCAACAGACTTGGACGCAGACTCAACGTTGTCTTGATCTGTCCTGCTCATTGGGGTACTCGTTGCAGGTATATCAGGAACAAACGCTTCAGGCACGTGACAGATCTCAGTCTCTTCATTGGTCTCTTTCCTTTCGATTCGGTACATCCCTAAGAGATTGTGGCAGCAATAGTTGTTACGTTTCTCGTCTTGAAAGTCACACCCACAAGACTTGCCCACAACACAGACACAGACGGCGCTCCAATTCACAGCGTCTCGTCACCACTGTTTGTGCAGCAATCGTCTTGACCATGCAACTTTTCCTTCACCAACGAGTCTACAGCCAACTGCTCCTTCACCAACATGTCTATTACTTCTTTAGCATGCGTCATCTTTTAATCAAATTTGACTATTTGGCCTTCCACTTGTGATACATGTTCATCTATCTTGTTCCGCATCCTGTTAATTTGTTCTCGCATTGCATCACTATCTTCCTGTATCTTGCCAATGAGCTCAACAATCTCCGGCTCAATCTCCGGCGTTTTCCAATTAAGTTGCATATGTGTTTTTACTATCAATCAATCTAATGCTTAGATATTTTCAGTAATAACCTAGTAATTTGGCAAATATATGTCTAATTAAATTTACCTCTTTCACCAGGAGGTCCATATCCATAAATGCCGTACTCACCTGAAACGTAATAAAACTATTAATAGTTTTTTTCCGTGGATGTAAATTGTTAGTAATGAAACGCTAGGCCACATATAAACTTGATTTTTTTCATGATCGTTGCTCTAGATCAGTAGTCTTCAGCGGGACGCTACCACCCACTTGGGGGCGATTTCGTGAAATTGGGGGGCGCTGGGAGCCAATCGGGCGGTAGGGGGATGCTGGACACAAAGGAGGGCGCTAGTGGGGCGCTAGGCATAAAAGAGGGACTTAGAGATAGAAAAAAAACTAGAGGAGTACTGAAACAAAACAAATCCAAAAAAAAATGTCTTTAAATTCACGTTAGCAGACTAAACCTATCTATGTTTAAATTCTTTGTTGCTATTATCGAAGGCATTCATAGTTCTTGCTCACATAAATGTTTATGATTTGATAAACAAACTAGATAATAAGCTTTTAAGATTATAGTTTATTTTATCTACATGTTAATATATTAATTTGTAAATGTTAATAAAAAAAACCCCGCTAAAGCTAACATTCAAATAGAATGATTTAACCTTTTTTAAACAATGAAAACATTGACAATAACTCGCTAAAATGCTTATTAAAAGCTTAGCATAGGCCAATATCGAATAGCCACCAGATAAAAAGCATTTTCCAATGTTCTACTTTGACAACATTTTAAAATGAGTTGATGAAACCAAATAGGCTTCACGAACATAAAGCAATATCCAAAAAGTAGTTTAAGAATACTCATTAAAAAAAAAACTGCTACTATTCAAACAATACTTTAATTTTTAAAAAATACAAAGCAGAATTAGGTCCAATCAGTGATTGGACGCTACCAAGACATCATAAGTAATATAAAATAAAGAAAATCCATATCTATACCCTATTCACATTGTGAGTTGTGAGACACAGGCAACATCATGTTAAAATTTACTCTACAATTTCATTCCTATGTGAATCGAATTATAAGATAGCGAAAACTACAAATTGATGCCCAAACTAAGCTCCACTTTCAACAGTTTTGCTAAACAAATAATGAACTGCATGTTAAACTCATATTGTAAACTTACGTTCGCTAGATTTCGAATGGGAGTTGTATTGCTCGTTTTTTAAGCTCTTAATACGATGTAAGAATTTGTTGAGAAACAGGAAGAGTCATAGATTGAGGATGACTTAAAGAAAGCGAAAAAAATATTTGTATTAGAAGGTAGGTATCTAATGCAAATGAATGAAACCAACCTCTGACTGCATAGTAAAAAAATTGACTTTCATTGATTAAATCATTTTCTCTTCTACTGAGATATCAAATCAAATCAAATCAAATCATATCTAAGGACATCAATGTCTATGCAATGCAATGCTTCTAAGGTGTAATACATTTTAAAATGTTGATATAAATGACAATTTTTTAAATATCAGATTATGATGCTCAAATTGAGTTGAAGAAAAAAAAATAGATTTACGTTCGCAATGAATATCCAAGACGTGATTTTGTTTTGATTGTTAAAAGTAATAATGTTTCAAAGATTCATTTGACGTTGTAAAAAATTTTTTTTAGTCTAAATCATGGCTGTCGGGTAGTGCGGTTTGCGCGCTGGACTGTCGTTTGGATTCATCAATGGTCCCAGGTTCAAACCCTACCCGCTCCCATTCCCCGTCGACCTGAGGGAGGTTTGGACTACAACTCTGAAGGAACATCCGAAACATGTAAAACAACAAACATTCTAAACTAGACCAAGAAATTCTAGATCTAGATTCTACAATGATTTTAATTAGAACTTAAATCTAAATCTAGTTTTAAAAAATCTAGATCTAGTCCAAAAAATCTAGATTAGATCTAAATCTATCTATTGTATTTTTAAAATGCGAGTCACATTACGAGGCTTAATAAGCATTACTATACCGAGTTGTTTTAGCATTTCATTTAAAGAATTTATTCCATATGACGTCAGAGGAAAAAAATCCACTACGTCACATGGCCTAGTTAGACTAAAAAATATCATCTATACGACCAGCTTGTCGATTAACTCCATATGACGTCAAAGGAAAAAAATTCCATTACGTCACATGGCCTAGTTAGACTTAAAAAATGTCATCTATACGAGCAGCTTGTCGAGTGTTCATAGACATCGGTGCACCGAGTGAGATCTTCTAGCATTTCATTTAAAGAATTAACTCCATGTGACGTCAAAGGAAAAAAATTCCATTACGTCACACGTCCTAGTTGGACTAAAAAATGTATTCTATACGAGCAGCTTCTCGAGGGTTCATAGAGTTTGGTGCACCGAGTGAGTTCTTTAAGCATTTCATTTTATGGTTAGTTAGACTAAATATGTATATAACATATATATAAAGGGATTAAAGACGCTTTTTTTGTTTTGTCTGTCAGTCTGTCTGTCTGTCATGTTAATAGCGAGAAAAAAAAAGACTAAAAGTTATTGAAAATGTGATTAAAATTTAATTTCCCTGCCGAAACATTGCATTAGTTTTAAGTTTCTATAAAGATTGTTCCGAATGCTTATATATTTATTGTGAGATACCGTTAATTAAATTTGTGGAATGGTCTGATATGAAAATTAGATGTACCATAGCCTTATGGAGAGATTTTCAAATCATACTTTGGTGTTAGGAAGTTGTTTTCCTTAAAAATCGGAACATAATATTAACGATAATAAGATTTTCTAACGTTTTAGCTAAAAAATTAAATGAAGTGTAAGAGAGAAGTGCGATTTTACATAAATAGAGTTAAAATATTTTTCATAAAAAATCCGGAACAGCCAATTTTCGTAAAAGATAAATTTATTTCTTTATTTATTAGAAGAGGGATTTCAAACATTTCGAAACAAAAGTCCGGAAAATTCTTTTATTATGTTTCGGCAAGAAAATTAACTGTAAAAAATAATTAAAAGTGATTTTCAATAATCGTTTCTAGTAAATTACTTTCTTATTTTAAAATCCTGAACAACCTATTGTCGATATTTTTGAAAAAAAATAAAGTCATTTGACATAAATTTGTTTTAAGTTAAAAATTCGGAACAATTGATATGGATAAATAAACTACAGTGACATAGTGTCAAAGAATATAAGTGTAATATTATTCAATTATGCGATTTCAAACAATCATTTGACATAATTTATTTTTTATAAAAGAATATCCGGAACACTTTATAGTTATTGAAATATAAATCGGTATAGATATTTTTATTTAGCATTTATATGCTATTTACATTAAAAAACCGGAACAATGTATTAAAGATAATGTGTTTATTGCAACGTTTAGGCATGGAAATAAAATCTAATATAAGTTAGAAGAGCAAAAAAATATTCGCTAGCATTGATTTGTTTTTCACAAAACATCCGGAACAATCTATTATAGATACTTAAAACTATTGCAATATTCCTGAATGAAAAATTAATGGTTAAATCATATTTACAATAGCCTTCCTTTAGTGTAATTTGTTAATCTAATCGTGAGGGAGAGACCCACCAACAGACAAAACGCACAAAAATAAGCTTCTTTTGTTCGGATGAGGGGCACTAAACAAAAAATAAATAAAATCTGATTTTTTAAAAAAGTTTAAGGAATTCGTTCAGCGCCATAGCATGTTGCGACGTTATGCTACTGCACGAAAGTCGCTGCATAAAAAGTCCATTTTAAAAAATGTGCGTGACATTTACATACAAAGTGCATTATTAGCCTTTATAAACAAACAGAAATGTTTTCTATTAATTTTAGCAGCTAGTTGACCAGAAAAAACACCTTTAACTATTATTTATATTTGTTGTAAACATTTCTTGTACATTATATAAACATATTTGATTTAATGATACTGAAAATTCACAAAATCGTGCATCTTTGTTAGCATATTGTAACATTGCCTCCCTTACATTTACGTAATTGTTTTAGAATTGGTGTATTTTTATGAAAAAATCGCTTGCATAATTAATTTTATAAATTAAACGGTTTGCTTTTAGAAAACCAAAAGCAGCCGTTGCACCTAAACTTTTCAAGCCGCATTTAATGATGAAATAATATTTTTCATATCTCTTCTAGTTTTCCAGATCTGAGTGTGAGAGACGGACAGACGGACAGACAGACAGACGGACAGATGGACATTTTGCAAAAAACTTATAACGGCTTTTTCCCCTTACGGAGGCAGCTAAAAAAATATGAAAACTGGAGGCACAAATGTAGAGAGAGATATGACTGCACTTAATTGTTCTTGTAAAATTTAAAAAAAAAAAAAAAAAAAAGTGGTTGAAAATGGAATTATTTTTTTAGCTTTTCCCTCAACTTACATGATTATACAGGATTTACGGCTGCTAAAAAACTTAATGAGTAAAGAAATAGACTGAATGTAGCCACTAAAACACCTTCACCTTTCTTTGGATAACTTAAAGCTTGACATTTCTAATATTGTTAGACCTCAGGAGGCACAAGGTTCCCATTAACGTTATCTTCTTATATATATATATTTTCATGGCCCAACCATGCCTGACACTACCAACAAGTCATAGAAATATAACTCTTTTATTTCTGCAAGTCGAACTAGAGTTACCCCACGTAACTTTAGCAGCGAAAAAAAGAGGAAGGGCGGAGAACAAGTATTCCTATCTGTATTCACCCGATACTAAATAGCAAGGAGAGACTTAACCATTGCAGGCCCTATGCGAAACGAATTGTGAAGGGCCAGGTTTGGGTAGGGATACGGATAATAAATGAAAATTAAGAATTTGTATTAGAAAATAAATTCGTCTTTTCATTTTATTCATTCTTGACTAGGTACATAATTACTTGACAAGCCTTGAGTGTAGCGAAGTCATACAGCAAGCTTATATCATCAAAGTTCTGTTTCATAAATAGATCATTCTCAGTAGCATGAATTACCAAAATGTTTCAATCTATCTTTGTGAACTGTTGACCTCAAATAATTCTTCATTAGTTTGAGGCGCGAGAAGCTTCTTTCACTAGATTCCGCAATTACAAGTATTGTTTAATGCGTTTTTTTTTATCGCGCGTAGATTAGCGTTTTTCATGAATGCCAAGGAGATTTTCGCTGACTCCATTGTTAAATATGGTCGGATCTGGTCTTATCTGCGCAGCTGCAGGTAAAGAGCTTTGCAGGGCTGACATATATGTGGGTCGAAAGATTGTGCTGAGTCACAGAAAACTCCAAGACAGCGATATACGTGGTCAAAAGGAACCTGAAGAGGGAATCCGTGTTCTCTACTTTTGTGATGTTGTTTCGAGTGATCATCTTATTTCTGTCTTGTTTTCGTTCATCTTGATCTTTTTCTCCACCATCTAATTGCTTACCTTTGCAACAATAAGTTGTTTTTTTTTTGTATCGGGTCAAAACAAAACGTTGTAAATTCCTTTATACGATATCTTTTTAAATAAATATGCAAGCCAGAAATACAGAGAAAGTTCTAACTAAATATTACGAATGAGTTATTTATATAGAAAAGTTTATTACGAAAGAAGCGTAATATGAAGGTAATTAATCATTTGTATTTATCTTATTTTTTTCTCGGAGTTTCTTTTTTTTTCTTTTTGTCTTTTCTTTTTGAAATATTATTTCTTTAAAACTTGTCTTTAAAATCCATAGGTGTAATTTATTTGATATAACCCTGTGTCAGGTCTTAAAATATTATTCTATACTATTTTACTGTCATTGCAAGTGTTACATTGACTTCCATTCTGCTGCAATTCAACAGTAACGTTCCCCTTTGAAATCTTGTGGGCAGACGATGTCAAGGTCATCTGTTTCTGTGGCTTACGGTGAACGAGGGTGCCATGTGGCCAGCACAAAGAAAAATCGCCTTTACTTTCCCCAACTAATGTCAGGTTTCACACTAGAGTTGGGTGACTCAGAAGCGCCCAAAGATCCCAAAATTAAAAATCCTGGTAAATAAAATTTTTAAAAGGTTAATATTTTAAACGTTGATTTTCATTTCAGAAATATATAACATTTAGTTCTAGCCTATTCGTTCTTGTTGTAGTATGATTTGAAAGCCCTAAACCCAAATCTACAGATGTAATTGGTATAGACTACTGATACGTCTAAAACTGGAGATATAATTTTGATGTTGATTGTAATTCTATATCTTCTATCTTAAATATGGATCTAGATCTAATAACTGCATATCGATCTGCTAATATGACTCATCTTTAGAAAAATGCTTTTTTTGGGGGGTATTCTTTTAGACCCAGAGGTCAAGCTAAAAAATCTACTATATATTTCTAAGTTTCCACTTACATTGATCAAGAAAGTTCATACACATATTTTCCTTTTACCGCCTAAGCACTTACTAAGAACCTGATTTGACATATTCGCAACTTGACCACCGCTGATTGCGCAAAAACAGCAAGCTTCCTATTAAACCATTGTGGATTTTTTTCGGTATTTTCCCAAAAGGCCAAAGTTTATATATAAAAAATTCAAAAGATATCACAAAAGCATGTCTCGCTGTATATTATTTCATTTACCATAACTGATTTTTTTAATAACTTGCCTGTCACTTCCGCCTTCCTTTAGAAGCTGACTAACAAAAAAAACGAACCCAAATAGCATCAAAAAGATCGATTGATTTCTTTTGTTGTTTCGCTACAATCAAAGGAGGTCAAATAAACGATTACAACTAATAAAACCGAATTGATAGTTAAAGAACACAATACCAACATAAATGTAGAGAGGTGAACGCAAAAATTACATTTAGTTTGAACCTTCGGAAAATGTATTGATTTTTCTAGGCCAAAACTAATGGTATAAAAATGGTTGCGATGTCCCAACTTGTTTTAGGATTAAAAGGATGAGAAAAAGTAAAACTAACCAAAGGTGCAAAATATAGAGTTGAAAAACTGAAAGAGCTGAAATGATGCTTAAAAATTGGAAGTTGTGATTGTAATTTAGAAAGTAAAATAGATGACCTCTTCACCATCTGACCAATGAATTCAAGGTCGGAAAAGGGATCTTTAAAAATATGTGCTTGTGTTGTGAACTACAATTCACGGACCAAAAATATGTGTTCGCGTATGTGTCGCAGAAATTACGATGTGCAGGTTAAAATAAAAACAAAATGGGGTTTCCTGAAACAGTGGCCCCTTTAAATGACCCGTTAATATATATATATATATATATATATATATATATATATATATATAGAGAGAGAGAGAGGTCCTACATCTTTAAATCAAATATTATAAGAACTCAGTTTCTCCCATATTAATGAACCCTCGACAGCTGTTTCGTGTATATAAAGACTTTTTTAGTCTAATTAGGCCGTGTGACGTCGTGGAATTTTGTTTCTTTGACGTCATATAAATAAATATATATATATGTTTAAATGAAAAAGGAGTGATGTTGCGGCAAAAAAACAAAACAATATAAAGCCTGGAAACAAGGCAACAGTTGTACTGCTAGTTGAAATATAAAACAATAAATTGATACGTAATAGTGCTATATAAAGCTTCAAAAAAGAAAACACACAACTTACCGGTATGCCCTTTTTGTCCTTTCTCACCTAGGGATAATGAGAAAACATTTACACATTTATGCCTAGTCATGTTGTCAATTTCTACTTAACATTTCGGTCTTGAAATTTAAAGTGTTAATAAAATGATAACTATTTCTATTTCAATGTATCCACTTAGAAAAATAGAGGTAGCAGTAAATTAGTTAGAATAGATAGAATAGATTAGATAGAAAGATAGATAGATAGTTAGATAGATAAATAGATAGAGTGATAGAGTGATAGATAGATAGATAAATAGTGATTGATAGAGTTATAGGTAGATAGAAATAAATTCATGATGTTTGCAGCACGCTTAGAAAAAAAAAACAATAAAGCTATCATTTAGATTCAAGTTATTTGCTTATTTATATAATTCTTATCGTGCTTTTAACGGCACCCAAAAGGGAAATAGCCGCTATTAGCTTTGTGCGGTCTGTCTGTCCGTCCGTCCGTCCCGTTTAGATCTCAGAATCTGGAAAGGAAAATGAAAATCATGATATTTTATATTATTCAAAGTTCTTATTGAACGTTTTTTTTTCCGAAACTGAATTAGTTACATTTTTAAATTGTCTTTGCAAGTTCATAAAAAAACAACAACAACAAAAAACACCACTTTTAAAACTTCTTCATTAATAATTCAAACTTTATTCATGAATTCGCGCATTGATACTAAAATTTGCATCTAAAGTCACAATGAAAAATATATCAATGGCATCATCATAAAATATATTTTCTATTTGTTAACTTATTCTCTGAATTAAATATTGATTCAAATGTTGTTTTAAGAAAGAATTTTAATAGAACTTCCATTTAGTTGTAAGTTAACAAAAACGGAATACTTTTAAAACGCGCAGTTTTGACATATCCTCATTATGTACTTGATAGTCTAAATAAGACTAGATAGAGCCCATATAAAGAAGAGTGTCCAGGGCGAAAGAGCGCGGAACCAACAAAAAGCTGAGAGAAGAAGCAGGCTGTTGTGCGCTTCTGCGGTGATGAGCACTTGAACTATAAACAAACTCAAATGAGGTTATACCGAACTCAACATCGACACCGACGAAATGCCAACAATCGATAAATGGTAGTCGACGCTAGTGTCAAAAAAAACAAACACTTTTAGTACTCAAGAAGGGACCCGTCGAATGTCCTCTGTAGCTAGCCGTCTGTATACTACTTCTTATTTCCACTGTCCTAATGAAAAGCGTCTTGTTGATAGAGTATCTTAGAGTGTTCTTACTTTTTAAAGATCTATCACGTCAGTCGTCACTAAGTAAAACTTTTACCCTATTCCCGAAACAAATAACAAAATACTTATCATGTCATAACAATGTCTGTCTGCAATTGACTCAACCTACCCATGCCACGTATGCGGCCGGCATTTTAATGTGAGGATTGGATTTAATAGTTATCTTTGAGTCCACGAAGGAGGATATCTCTCTCTCTCTCTCTCTCTCTCTCAATATATATATATATATATATATATATATATATATGTCAGGGGCGTAGCCAGGATTTTTTTCGGGGGGGGGGTGGAAGGGTGGGGGTGGAAGATTTTTTCTGACCTTTCATTTTTTCCGGAAGACGTTTATTGTGCCTTAGAAAAAGATCTTCCTGAAGTTAGTGGAAAAATTCTAGACTCCTCGCCCTTGACAGCAAGGGTGTCTGGGAAAGCGGTGAAAGCTCCCCCAGCGCTTGTCGAAGCGCCACCGCCAAGCACTATTTCTGGTATTGAAAGCCTACAAAATGCTTATTCTGAGGTATCTACAGTGCATTATCCTGCTATTCAAAAGTTTTATTTCAAAAACTTATGTGATGTTCTTACTTACTTAGATCCTCCCGCGCCGTTTGGCGCATTTGCCAGCAAGCTGTTTCCACAAAAATCTGTCACTGCTAAAGTATGAAGCCTCTTCCCACCTGCTCTAAGTACATCCATGAAAGTGTGGCGCAAAGTTGTACTAGGATGTCATCGCAACTCTTATTATGCGTAATTCATTTTGTCGAAGAACATGTCCCTCAAAACTCTCTGACGCTCTGTCACAACCTTATTAAAGGTTTGACTCCCAGTTAGGAATAGGATTTCCTTGTTCGAGATCCGATCTCTATTACTTAGTTCTAAAATTTGTCTTAGCCATTTTTGTTAAGCAACATTTAGTGTTTTTCAATTTCGGCAGATGACTGTTCGCTGCACTTTATTAATTGAGCCCTGCCACTGTTACAAATGTGTAACCTCTTTTGAATACGCTCTTGGACTTAGGTGACTGTAGTTTGCTTTAGATTGTATATCGAAAAGTAAATTTTATCGTTAAAATAATATGTTGGGAATTTTAAACTAAAAAATCTATGGAGTTTGTTTTTTTTTAATTCAAAACCCCATTTAGCTTCGGTCATAGAATTTGGTGACTGTAGATTGCTTTAGAATAATATTGACGAGAAAGTTTGTTTTTTTTACCTTAAAACACTCTGTATGGGGGACTTTAAACTCAAAACCATCAGGAGGGCTTTTAAACTTTAAATAAAAGCCATCTGGAGGTAGGGAGGTTAAAATTCAACCATCCCCCCCCAATAGGCTTGGCTACGCTCCAATAATTTTAGTGTGTAATTTTCTTTTTTTATATTGAAGAGGTATTTTTTAGCATCGAACGCCTCTGAAGGGGGTTTTAAATTCAAAACCCCGTTTGGCAACGCTCATAGCATTTTTAATTGCATAATTTGATTTCTTAGCGGCCCCGAATGGGGAAAAGACGCTATTAGTTTTGTGTGTCCTGTCTGTCCGTCCTTCTTTCCGTCCGTCCGTCTGTCCGCCCGTCCCGTTTAGATCTTATAAACTAGAAAAGATAGTGAAAATCCGACATCAAAATATTTTAGACCATTCAAAGTTCTGATGCAACGGCTACTTTTTTCTTTTCTGAAAGCGAAAAATCTAATTTTTAAAATCACTTTTGCAAGCAGTTTTTCATAAAAACACGCCACTTTTACAACTATTTACTATAATAGTAGCAAACACTTGAGGCTCTTTGTTAGGGGAAACGACTATGTACCATATTTTTAACACATTTATGCAAACGGTACACCATCAAAAACTACTATTGCCCACCATCATCAACAGCAGAAATAGACATACAACTACCACACTACACAAGGACAATAATAGCTGGCGACTTCAATGCACACACACCTTCCCTAGGCTACCCACACTACAACAAGCGTGGCAAAGAAATAGAGGATCTAACAAATACCTCTAGCCTACAACTTCTGCAAAACAAAACTTCACCTCCAACATAGAGCACACAACACAACTAACAGACCTGACCTAACTCTTTAATCTCTACAGACATTACCGATTCTTCTAAAATAACAGTTCTTGAAGACATAGTTAGTGACTTCAGGCCTATACTCCTCAATATTGGAACGCTAGGTAGATACCAATCCAGCAAAACAACTAGATGGAACTATAAAAAGCTAACTTGGCAGCTTTTTCACAAGAAACAGACACAAGACTATCAAGCATAATTGAGACAGACGTCAACTCAACCTACACAACAATAGTCTTCAACATCTTACAAGCAGCAAGAAACACATCCCTTGAGGCCAAGTTAAGAAATACAAACCTTTTTGGACACCTGAATTTGATAAATTAGTCAAAGAAAGAAACATGGCCAGGAAGAATATAGAACAAAAAACCTACTAGAGACAACAAGACAACGTACAACAAATCGACAGGGCTTATAAGATACAAAATTAAAACAGAAAAAAAGAAAAAGTGGACCACAACATGCGAACAACTAGATCTAAACAAGGATGGTCGAAAGGCCTGGACCCTTCTGCACCGGCTAGCAGGAAAGAAACAAATAACAAACCCCCAACCTATAAAAGGCACTCACGACACAATAACAGAAAACCTTAAAAAGGCTGAAACCTTCAATAAATATTTTGCCAGCATTAACAAGTCAAAGCCAAGAAAACAACTGGACCAGGCCTTTAGTAATATCTTAAAGAAAGAAGAAAAAGCTCCAACAGTCAACTATCAGATCTTTGACACTCCCTTCACTCTACATGAGCTCAATACTGTCCTAAAAAGCCTCAAGTCAAGAAAATCCTCTGGACCCGATAAAATAACAAATGAAATGATCCGGGGACTAGGACCACAGGCCCAAAACTGTATATTTAACTTTATCAACCATACATGGAAAACTGGAGACATACCACAGGAATGGAGAACCGCAAACATAATAACCATTTTAAAGAAAAATAAACCACCAGGAGACCCAAAAAGTTATAGACCAATATCTCTAACATCCAACATTGGTAAAATGGCAGAAAAAATGATCAATAACCGACTTTATTGGTGGCTAGAAAGTACTTGCCCACTCCACAATGCACAAGCTGGCTTCAGGAAAGCAAGTAGAACAGAAACCACCTCTTTCGTTTTATCCAGGACACAGTAGAAGGGTTTCATGAAAACAAGCACACTACAGCAGTATTTGAACTACAGAGAAATATCCAGTGCTGACTAGATCCAAACTAAATAGAGCCCTCATCTCCACGTATTCAAAATTATGGAAAATGGAAATAAACAAAGAAAAGTCAGTTTATTCAATCTTTAGCCACAGCAACAAAACAGCAAAAAGAAACTACATCCTAAAAATAGACTCCCAGCCAATAAATAAAGAAGAAAATCCAACATATCTTGGTGTAAAACTAGAGCAAAGACTGTCTCTAAAACACTTTATGGCAGATTTAAAAGAAAAGGCATCACAAAGATTAAACATTATAAAACACCTAGCAGGAACATCCTGGGGAGCTGAAAAGAAAACCTTAAGACAATTATACACTGGATACGTCAGATCTGTCATGGTTAACTGTCTCTCCATACAAGTAGCTGCCAACAAAACCTATCAATCATCATTTGACACAATCCAAAACCAAACCTTGCGGCTAATTAGTGGAGGTATGAGAACTACTCCCACAGCAGCCTGTGAAATAGACTCCAATATTGAAACTCTTAGGTTAAGGCGCAACAGAGCAGCATTAGAAGCTATTGAGAGATACAGAAGGTTGGAGGACGATCATCCAAATAAATTACTAACACAGAGAAATAGGAAAAACAACCAAAAAAAGCAATGGACTCTGATCCAACTTACTGACGAACTAGCTCTAAAACACCACCTACCCAATAACAGAGAAAAAATTACCAGATTTTCAAACATTACACCCGGACTAAACTACAAACAACCAACCATCAAAAAACATTAACTTAATAACACCTTAACAAAAGAATCAAATCCGCAGGAGCTCAAAGTAGGCACGCTTGAAACAATTGAAAGCTATCAAAAACAGCTATCCATATTTATACAGACGGATCGGCTTTCAAAGCCACCATCAATGCTGGCCTTCCTGGTCTTCCCTAAAAATAAACACTGTGAGATAAGCGACCCTGTGACGATTACTGCTCAAACTTCCAAGCCGAAATTGAGGCAATTACCATAGCACTACATACAGTGAAAAAACAAATTATATGAAGGAGTGCAACCACCATCAGATATTGTTGTCTCCCAATCTACTCTGCAAGCACTTAACAGCAGCACCTCAAACAGCCCAAGAGAGTTGACAACACTCATTGTGATAATCCATCAGATGATATCAAAATTAAATATCAATGTCACACTACAGTGGATCCCTGGACACATTGGCATGGGAAATGAAAAGGCAGATAAGCTATCAAAGGCAGGTTCATCTATGGAACAACCAGATAGACCTGTTAACTACCTCACCCTAAGGTCAATGTTAGTCAACAATCACAAAGAGGAGTGGCTCAACCAATGGGAAACACAGGCAGAGCCATGTACAAAGAAATGACTACGCCTAACAAACTGGACAGTATTAACTTCCTCCCCCGCTAAGAATAATCTACAATTTTCCAACTAAGAACAGGACACACACCACTATTAAATTACCACCTGAACAAAATAAACTCCAGACAACTCCCCCTTTGCAGACACTGCGCCCACCCTTTGAAACCGTAAACCATATCGTCTTTGAATGCCCCTTCCTAATCCACCTTAGGCAGACCCTCCTTTCACTACAGCCCAACATAACCAACACCCTGTACGTCAGTGCTGAACAACTGAAGAAAACAGCACACTTTTTTTCCTTGGCACAGTCAGCAAAAGAGCTCACAGCTCAGCAGCAATAAAGCTGGCTAGAAGAAGAAGAAGAATGCAAACGGTTGTTGATTTTTTGTCAAAATTTTTAAAAGTATATTTGTATTTTTAAGTTTTGTAAGTTCTGTTATAATAAGTACTATATTTCTACAAAAAAAAATGTTCACTAATTTTTAAAAGAGAAGCTAGAAAAAATTAACTCTTTAATATAAAAAAATCGAATTTATAAGAGCGTAGCCAATCCAAGGGTGATTTTGAGTTTACCCCCCCCCCCCCCCCTGAGTTTTTTGACAATGGCGTGGTGTCTACAAATTTTCAACTACTCCAGGAAGAACCTATTGTAGAGTACAATAAACGTCTTCAGAATAAATGAAGGGTCAGAATGTAATTAAGATCAATTATGTACACACTCCCGCACGCACTCACGCACACACACTCACACACATATATATATATATATATTGTTTGGGGGGGGGGAGAAAAAAATCCCCTCAACACCGAAAAAAAATTCTTGGTTACGCCCATGAATCAAAGAACATTATATTAACGCAAATATATGAAACAACGTCTTTTCCTGTTAGTTTCCATTATGATAACATAAAAAGATAAGAATATGTATAAAAAATCCTAGATCGAAATAATTCATGTTTATTGATTTTAATATATTATTTACATTTAAATAGATTGATTACCTAGATCTTTCTAGATTACCTATTTAAAAAATTACAAAATAATAATTATGAGACGAGAGTACTTTTTTTTTTTTTTGTTTAAATACTAGATCTAGATTTGAAAATTAAATTATAAGTTACATAGGTTAGGATTTTTTAAAAAAAGTACATGATAAGGCTATATTATAAAACAGCGCCTTGTTTTAACTTTAAAAAACATTTTCACGACATTTTTGTAGTGCTAATTGATCTCCAGGTCCAGTCCAGATGTAATATATTTACGTCTATGATTTTTTTACTTTTAATTGTTAGCTTAAAGTTTAAAAAAAAACAAAAAAACAAAAATTTACCTTTTTTAACTTTTGCACAAAATTCATCATATTCTTTTTTGCAAGCTGTAGTTAAAATTGTTAAAAAAATATTTTTTTTAATAGCATCTGTTTATCATAAGTATATAAATATAACAAAAACAATAAAAGCATTAAAAAATATATATTTTATTTAAAAGATATCACCTCCATTATTAAACTTCAAATATAATAAGAGAAAGATGGTTCAACTAGGGTATCGAACCCGCGAACCAGTCATCTACTACAACTTACCCATTTTCTGCTTTGGCTAACGAGGTACGCATATCTGTGCGATTTTTTATTGCTATGTTAATTATGAGGACATCTAGATCTAACACTAGACCAAAAGTTATAGTTTAGAACTCATAAGATCTAATCTATTTCTAATTTTAGATCTAGAATCTAGATGTAATCGATAGCATATTAAACTAACGTAAAAATGCTTAAACTTACTGTATCGCTTAGTTACGTAACAAGGCTGATTGCGCCATGTTGGTTTTAGACCTAGATATAGTCTACATCCAAATTTACATTTATGTATTTTTAGTTTGAAAAAAAAAATATAACGGTCAAACTGGAGCTTTCCCCATGTGGCCAACGAGCTAGCTATTCTTTCTCATCAACTGTTTAAATTCTAAGAAAATCGTTAGACCTGTTTTTGAGATCAGCTGTACGCTCACCAAATCAGGTTTCAGTATCCATGTAAGAGTGAGTTGAATCATAATAGTTGTAATTAAAAAAAAATCAAACCAAATATTTACATTTTTCATTCTATCATTTTTATTAATTTCAAATCTTTATATTTTTTTAAACTTTTTATTTAGATGCGCCAGTTCAAATTTTACAAGTTTTAGCCCTTGAAACTGCAAACATTATCTTAACTAGTTTCTACTGTGCAATAATACTAAATCTGCATTGGTATATATCCTTTTCAAAGACAAGTTTGCGTTCATTTATGCTGACTGATCTCCATGCCTTGCAACTTAAGAATCCGACACTAACGGCATCACACTATGAGGATTAATCGAAAGCTAGTGCTCCCCTAGCTGTGAATGAAAACATCCCACTCCTTAAGGGAGCTCTCATTTCTGATCTTCTTTGATCTCACAAAATAACTAACAACGATAAATTTATTGACCAACTTTTTTATTTGTACTATATAGGTGAATTGTCTAAGTCAGTGAATAATTGGGCAAAGTTTCAAATTGATCCGAAAATGGGTGTTGGAGAAATAATTTGTTCAAACGTTTGATCAGAGTGGGCAGATATAAGCTTTGTAAAAGAATAGTTGTTATCACAACGATATAAAAAAAGCATTTATAAAGAGTCTTAATTTTAGTCTTACTTTTGCTTGACTGCCTTTTCGTCCTTGTCAATATGTCGTCTACTTCTGTTTTAGTTTGTTCATGACTTAAACCGGATACCAGTTCCTGCATTTGACCCACAGTGGTACTAAGCTGTGCAATCTCCATGTAGCAGACGAAGAAGGACAAAGTGAAGGTCAAGGTCAAACAAGCGATCAATAGGTAGAAACCCTTGATATGGCATTTCGTTGACAGCTCGTTTGTTTTCAAGTCAGCCATGTACGTTTTGTGTATGCCATCCATTCTAGACGTCATTTCTTCTGTCTACGACCAAATGTTATTTTTTTTTTTAGAAAAGCTTTTTTTTTTATTAAAGGTATGCTTTGTTAAGATTATTTTCGTTCAATAGATTTTTGGTAATAACGGTAACTCCTTTTGTTTGACAGCATTATAACGCGCCCCCCTTTCACACACCATTTTTAAATAAAAAGCTCTTCCCTAAACAATATTATTATTATTATTATAGCTTTTATATAGCACTACTTTCATGCTCAGAGCGCTTTTGGTCCAATCTCATTTGTGGACCGGTGGGGGGGGGGGGGAGGGGGTATCTAGGAGTTGGTTTTCCGTGCTGCCTTTGGGCGCTCAGTAAACACAACTGTGCCCGAGTCGGGTGTCGAACCTCGAGCCCCCTTTTAGGTAGCCAAGCCAAGTTCAAGCGCACTTGGCCTCTCGACCACGATTCCCTTTGGCCTATGTATATTCAGCGAAACTGTCAGCATTACAATAACATCGCAATTTTTTTTTTTTGGCCTCCTTCAATAAAAAGCCGTCATTCCAAACCACGATTCGCCTGGCAATTATATATATATATATTTTGCATTCCTCACATAAAAGGCAAGTAAAGCACGGTTTTAAACAAAGCGAGAACCATTCTTTAAATCACTCGTTGAATCCTGGTACCCAATTTTGTTTTCCCGTTAACAGCATAATTACTGATAAATAAACCATTGTATATTTGCTCTTACCGTGGAACTGTTTGAATGATGAAACATGACTATTCTCAACTTAATTCACTCTTTGCTAAATTGTGTGTGTGTTATTTTCAATCATATCTAGAGACGCACTTTATTTAGAATAACTCATCTCCACAAACCGTATTATAATTTCCTACCCAAAACACACTCACAAATTTAGTGGACCATTATTTGGGAGCGTATTTTTTTTATTAAATGTAATATTCTTCAGCTACTAAGAGGGAAATGACCCGAACTGTAAAATGTATCAAGAAGGTATTTTCAATTTTTAAAGAAAAAACATTTTAAAAATACTTTTATTTAATGACAATATCCCTTTAAGAGCGATTAAATTTAAACTTAGCTAGAAAACTAGGTTTGATCTATATTCAACTTCAGTGTTGAAAGGACTATCGCGTTAGGGAATGTCCGAATGGAAGACAGTATTGATTCAAGAGTATATTAATAACAATGTTACAAAGACAATTTGTGTGAAAACACGAACTCAAAATCGGCCCCCAAAGTGGTCCACCCAGGCAGGTAAAAATGAAGGTTTCAATATTTTCAGAAAGAATATCACAAATAAATTCTATCAAAGGCAAATGACAGAGAAGAATGGAGAAAGAAAGAACTTGTGTGGTGTGTTCAGCAGACCAAGGGATAGGTGAAAGTAAAGTTGAAGTTAGATGTGAACCTGGTCTAACTGATGTGATATAATGGTTATTTCATTTACACTCATGCTCTGTAAAGCGGCAATCTCTTATTCAAAGCCCAAGAAAATAAGAAATATTTCCGTACAACAGTATACTGTATTAGTTTGACCATAATGATTTGCTCTGCAGTTTACGTGTTAATATGTAAAATGTTGGTTTAAATTAGTTTCCGTTAATATGCATATACTTTTTTTTCTATTTAAAAAGTGTTTTTTTTTTTTTTTGGTAAATGTATCTAAAACCGTTTGCATGAATGGATTAAAAATGTGGTATATAGTCGTCTCCCTTACTATACAGCCTTTCGTGTTTGTTACAATTAATAGTGGATAGTCGTAAAAATGGTGTATTTTTATGAAAAAAAGTTTCCTAGTGACATACTATGTATAGCTTTGTCCCCTTGACAAGTGAGCCGTACCAAAGGTTGAAGTTTCCAGCTTTTCCCCTATTAAGTAAAGTAATCGCTTTTAACGAAAATGACCATCATCATCATAGTGAACGATATATATATATATATATATTTAATGTAAGTTTTTTTTTTTTAAATAATAGAACATGCAATGCACATTCTACAAATAAACATGAAGTAATTTTGGTAAAAAAAAAAAAAGCCATAGGCTTACTCTAGTGTGTTACCTTAGGTTTACGTTATTGAGTTCCTGCAGGTCTACTATATTGAGTTCCCGTAGGTTTATTCTATTGAATTCCCGTAGGTTCACATAATTGCATACCCGTAGGTTTTCTTTTTTGAATTCCCGTAGGTTCACTTTATTGATTTCCCGTATGTTTACTCTACTTATAGAACCAAGTGACTGGTAGGAAAATCGTTCCATATGCAAAGTAGGTTTTTAGTGTTGTTGTTGAGTAATTTATAAAACTGTTAGTAGCACTTAAAAAAATTTAAACGATTCAATTTCTCTACAAAAATGTTATTAGGGTATATTAAGAAATGGGGAGGGGGGGCTGATTTTCCCAACCGGTTTTAAGAACTGCTCGAAACTTTCTTTTTATCTTGAGACAGAAAGGATTGGCTTTGATGAGTTGCTTTATTTGGTACCTTTGGTATTTACTAATGATATAAATTTACATTACACAGCAGGCACTCAAAAATATAGGAATTTTAATAATTTCAATAATCAATATGAACTTAATAATAAGTCAAATATTCCAACAGCTCAGGTATTACGTAACATTTAAATTGTTCTACTGATACAGTAAACATAAATCTTATAGACAACTAAATCATAATAATTATCATTATTTGTTCGGTTACTAAGTATCGAATAGGAGGTCGTTGTGCTGACATTTGGCTCCACAAATCTGCTAATTATCAATGGAGATTTAGTTCAAATCTCTATGTAACCTAGCACTTTTAATTGGAATTTCACTCAAGCTGACCCCTGCTTGGCGAGCACTCTAGGTCAGCATGGAAATATTTTGCCAATACAGACTCACACAGACTCCCACACGCATCCACAAAATAGATGACATTCAAGTAGGTCAATTAGTAAGAGACAGTTAGACAAAACAGATGATTAAAAAAGCCCCGCCCCAGTTCCCTAAAATAATAGGACTACATACCTTGGCTCCTCAATTTTATTTTCTAGTTTTATATCTAGACCTCTGACTTTTTCTTTTACACTTAGATAACTCACTCAACACAAGCAGGCCATCATACAACTCTTTCGTAGTTTGAACAAATATATATATATAAATATAAATTTGTTTGTATTGTTTTACCTCTCAAAAGAATAATATTTTCTATCCCTTATTGACATTCGTTGTTACAATTTTATACAAATAAGAAATTGTCTACAGAAGTTTGCACAACTATCAGAGCAATACAGTGTATCAAAGCCAAAAAGAAGCATAAGTATAATGTTGAAGTATTACTTTGTGCAGTTAAACATTTCTATTTTGTTCAACCTATTGAAACACATCAATAGAATTTTTTTTTTTTAAATCTGAAAAAAAATGTGTGTACATCTCTGTATTAATGAATAGAATTTTTAACACCTCTATAGTTAAATTTGGCTTACATATGTCTAAATATTTACATACTCTAAATAGACAGACAGACAGATAGATAGATAGATAGATAGATAGATAGATAGACAGACAGACAGACAGACAGACAGACAGACAGACAGATAGATAGATAGATAGATAGATAGATAGATAGATAGACAGACAGACAGACAGACAGACAGACAGACAGACAGACAGACAGACAGACAGACAGATAGATAGATAGATAGATAGATAGATAGATAGATAGATAGATAGATAGATAGAGATAGATAGATAGATAGATAGAGATAGATAGATAGATAGATAAGTAGATAGATAGATAGATAGATAGATAGATAGATAGATAGATAGATAGATAGATAAATAGATAGATAGATAGATAGATAGATAGAAAGATAGAAAGATAAATAGATAGATAGATAGATAGATAGATAGATAGATAGAGATAGATAGATAGATAGATAGATAGATAGATTGATAGAGATAGATAGATAGATAGATAGATAGATAGATGGATAGATAGAGAGATAGATAGATAGATAGATAGATAGATAGATAGATAGATAGATAGATAGATAGATAGATAGATTTCACTTACCAACAGATGATAGAGAACACGACACAAGCTTGCCGTCATTGATTTCGAAGCTACTTATTTTAAGGTGCGATGGATGGTGGTCTATTAATAGATTTAATATATATTATACAATGCGATGACGCTAACATATTACTGATTGGCTAAACGTCTTTATGTATAACATGTTGTAACAGGTTGTTTAATTTCCTTGGAGAAACATGCCCCTTATAGATATGTTGATTGATTGATCAATTAAATGTGCAAATGTAGAGAAGATTTTGTTAAATATCTTTTAAAGAGTAGTACAAACTAAATATATGCAAATAATGGACAACCTCGGACAGAACAAAAATCACAGATCTTTCGAATTGATAACTCCACCTTACAACACAAGACCAGATTAACTGACCATAAAGTCCATTAAAATTACAAAACAAGTTTTTTCATTGGTGGAGCTAGCCCAATCCTAAACATTCCTATTAACAGATCAAAGGTTAGAAGACGTCGTTAGGATTTTTTTTTATGTTAATGCATTCATATTGTTTTTGTTTAGGGATTTACAAATAACAAAAGGAGTTTTTTGTCTCATTGTCTGCTATTATACATGTAACATGTGTACACCATAAGTAACACGCATTAGATGGGCAGAGTTACCTGTATATGTGTGTTTATTGTATTTTCTGTAACTCTTCAGATGTTGGATGTAATTGAATTTGCGACATAACTATTAGTGTTAAATTAAGGGACTATTCGCGACTACACTGGGTAACATACTGTATAAATCAAATACAAAACATCAATTTACGAATAAAAGCTTTTGTAATAAGTTAAATTGATGTTTGCACACAAAAGTAAACCAATACATTTTTGTTTCAAAGCAAATAAGATGTAGTGTACATAACAAAAGCCCCTGGATAAAAGATCTTTTTACATCGACTCAATGCTGAAAGCCAAAAAGTGTGCGCTTGTATATTTTACTGAACAATTTAGAAAAAAAAATCTAATTATCTTTTTATTCTGAAATGAAAATATGATGTTTTTGTGTTGTTGCAATGAGGTTAGAAGTAATTTGTGGGTGATTTCAAATACTTTCAAAATACTGTTTTCACAAAGTTAATAAGCTAATTACAGCTGCTATAGCAATAGTGTTCATTAGAATAGCTTCGATGCTGACTCCTTTGCCTGTACCTTCTATTTCAACAGTTAGGACATAAATGATTAAAGGAAAGATCACTCTTTTTTATCCCACGAAAAAAAGGGGGGAGAGAATAAGTAGTATTCAAAGTCACTAAATAGTATGGACGGACTTAACCATTGTGACCAAGAAGTCAAGAAAAGATCACTCTTTTATTTCATTCTACCCCACGTAACTTTATAAGCGAAAAAAAAGAGGAGGAGAGGGAAAGAACAAGTAATATACTCTGTATTCACCCGTCACAAAATAGCAGGCCGGACTCAACCGTTGTGGGGCCCTATGCGAAACGGATAATAAGTGAAAATTAAGAGCTTGCCTTATAAAGTATACCCGACCTTGCATTTTATTCATTCTTTAATAAGTACAGAATTACTTTACGAGCCTTTCGTGTAGCAAAGTCATTCAGTTTATCATACTAATTCTATTTCCTACATAGATCACGTTCAATAGCAAGAATTATCAAATGTTTTAATCTATCTACGTCAATTGTCGACCTCAAGTGATACTTCATTAGTTTGAGGCGCGAGAAGCTTTTTACACCAGATTTTACAATTATGGGTATTGCACATTGCTGATTTTTTTTTTTCGCGCGTAAGATTGGCATTTTCCATATTGAATGATACTCCAAAATTATAATTTTCTCTCTATATATTTCATGAGATTTGTATGAGTTTTCAAAAGATTGTAATAATTTGCGGAGATTTCTAGGACTCTTTCAGGTTTTCCAGAAGCTCCTGGTAAATCAGGCGGCCGAGGGAAATCTGTTAAAAGTTATAAAATGGTTTAATTTAATAATTTACATCTAGAATTAGCGCTGGTCCTATGAAGTGCGGGCCCACTGCTATCGCATAGGTTACAGTGGCCTAAAGCCGGCCCTGCAAAATAGCAGCGCATGCTTCGCCATGAGTCGACTAGTTATTCAATAAAAGTAAATGTTTATTAAATTACCACACTATTCTCCATAAGTTAACTGATACATTATCTAAGTTTTACAAATATTTTATGTAAATGTAATATAGATTTCGTCTCGAATATTGTTGATTATGATCTAGGTTCTCAGTCATAAATAAGCAAACAACTACCATTATTGTCATGGCGGAAAGCCTACTTTCTTATCTTGAACAATGCACCTTTGCGCACCATACCAACTGTTACGATGGATACTCAAATATAAATACACTTGACATAAGAACAATCTCAGGTAAACACGAACAAGTTTAATCAGCCATCTTGATTATTAGAGTAGTTTCCCCTGTGCATGGGCAGAACTCTTCTTGACATACAATAGTCCATCAACATTCCTCCTCCCCCAAAAAATACAAATATTACAATCCAATCGACAACACTATTTATAACAGTAAATATGTTTCAAATTAAAAAAAAATATTCTTAAATAAACAAAACTATTTACAACAGTAAATATGTACAGTTCTTAAACATAGTCTCCATATCTCGACGGTTTCTGGAGAGTAGCCCTAGGACGCAGAGAGTACTGGTGAGTGTTTTGGGCGTTGGGTGGACTGTTACTACACTCATTCTCTGCGTCTGGGAAAATGTCAATACAATTACTTTCTCTGTCTGGAGAAAAATCTAAGTTGTTAGAGGTGTCTGGTCTTAGGTGTCTTCTGTTTCGTTGGTAATTAAAACCATTGTCACCTTCTATAATGTAAACACGTTCATTCACTTTCCGACATACTTTTCCTTGTCTCCAGGTCGGATCATTGGGTGATTGGTAGAAGACCTTCTTTCCGACGTTTATAAGCTTCATGTCACGTGATGTTTTGTCAAAGTGTCTTCTGACGCTTTGTTGTCGCTTCTCTTTTTTGGCTGTGACTTCTTGTTGTGACACTCTTGCCGGATGCTCTCCTCTAGGCAATAGCGTTCTTGTTGCCCTTCCAAAGAGCATCTGATCCAGACTTAGGTTGGTATCTTGCCTGGGTGTATTTCTAAACTCTAATAGGGCTTCATAGGCATCTGATTTCCTTTCTTTGGATTTTTTCATCAGATTCTTTAATATTTTCACTGCTGCCTCTGCCTTGCTGTTTGACTGATGATGTCCTGGTGAGGATTTTAAATGATGGACACCCCATGCTTTCATAAATGCGGTGAAATCGGCAGATGAAAACTGAGGTCCAAAATCACTGATACAAACTTTGGGGACACCGTATCTGGCAAACAAATTTGTTAGTTTTCTTATAACAACTTGACTTGTTGTCGTGTGCAGATGTTCTACTTCGATAAAATTTGAATAGTAGTCAACTATAGCATGGTATTGTTGGTCAAAGATTTGAAACAAATCTATTCCAACTTTATCCCAGGGATTTGAACCCTCACAATGCTGTATGAGGCTTTCTTTCTGGTTTGCAGGTTTACTTTGCTGACAAGGTTGGCATGCATTAGCTATTTCTTTTATTCTTGCCGCTATTCTCGCCAGAAAACTGCGTCCCTTGCTCTTCTCATCATGGCATCATACCCTAAATGTGCTGCATGTAGTTTGGTTTCAACTTCTTTTCTTAATGCTCTTGGGATAATTATTCTGTCTCCTTTCATTAGAAGGCCATCCTCATAGGTCAGTACATCTGCAAGTGACCAATATTGTTTAAGTTCTGGTACAATATGATGCTTGTCTGGCCAACCGTTCAGTATGTACTGTTTCAACATCTGCATCTCATTGTCTATTTTGACTGCATCTTTCACTTTATCTAACATTATATCTGGGAGGGCCAGTCCTACAGTGTTGATAGAGGTGTCAGGAAAATCTTCCTGCTCTGGCAAAGAGTCTCTGCATAGCGTGTCGGCAATCTGTAATCTGTTTCCTTTAGTATACTGGTACTGAATATCGTATCGGTACAAACGCATCATTAAACTTTGAAGCCTTTTAGGTGCACAACTGAGGGGTTTATTGAGTATATTTTCCAATGGCTTATGATCATTCTGTATTATTATTGTTCTGCCGTACGTGTACTGGTCAAAATTTTCTAAACCTACTACTACAGCCAAGAGTTCCTTTTCAATTTGAGCCCACTTTTTCTGAGGCTCTGTGAGTGATCTTGATGTGTATGCTATGGGTTTGTCATCTTGTAGTAGTACAGCTCCTAGGCCATATTGACTGCTGTCCGCCTGAATCGTTACTTTTTTCTCCGGGTCGAAATAACTTTGGCTTCCATGATGAGATATCTTCTGTTTGACACTATTAAATGCTTTCTCACAGTCATTAGACCACACCAATAGCTTGTGTTTCTTAGTCAGTTCTGTTATTGGTTGTAGGTCTGCTGAAAGATATGGGATGAATCTTCATAGATATTGTATCATTCCACTAAATCTCCGAACCGATGTTTTCAGGGTTTTTAGATTTGTTATGGCTCTCACTTTGTTTGGGTCTGGTTTTATTCCTGACTGGGAAATAATGTGTCCCAAAAACACAATTTCTGACTTTCGGAATGTTGATTTCTTTTCATTTAGTCTGATGTTCTTTTCCTTTAGCCTATAGAGTAATTTTGATAGGTTTTCCTCGTGATTTTTGCGAGCCTCTTTAACTGTATCCCCTTTGCCTATTACCATGATATCATCCACCACGTTAAAACATCCTGTTAGTCCCTCCAACGCATCATTCAAATGTCTTTGAAAAACTTCCGAGCTTACTTTGAGACCAAAAAAATGTATATTCCATTTGTATCTACCGAATGGGGTCGCCATTGCAGTGTGACCTGATGAGTCTGGGTCTAGTTTGATATGCCAAAAAGCTTCTTGAATGTCGACTTTGCTAAATATTTTGGCGTTACCAATTTCAGCCAAAATATCTTCTAGTGTTGTTAGGTAGTGGCTTGTTCAAGGGTTAAGGATCAATGCAGATTCTAATACTGCCATCTAATTTCTCTACCAATGCCATTTGACTAACCCACTCTGTGGGCTCAGTTATTCTTTCCAGAATTCCTCGTTGAACTAATGAGTTTAATTCGGCTCTGACTTTCTCTTTTACTGCTATCGGAATTCTTCTACATGGTAGGACTTTGGGCTTCACCGTTTTGTCTATTTTCAATGTGGCCACGCCCAAGTCACCAAATGCGTCAATGTTTTGATGTTTCTTTTATGTGGCTTCGACTTTGGCAATAAGTCGGTCTTCATTTATGTGAATGAGTTCCAACTTCCTCAGTGTTGAAAATCCTAGCAGGCATGTTAGCTCATTTGGTACTACCACATACTCTACATTGAATTTCTCATTGGTCTTTAGATTGGTGGTTACTAACGTAGCTTTTCCTTTTGGTTCCATTACCGTCTTGTTCCACATTGTTAACCTCTGGGACGTCCGTACTATCTGGTCTGGGCACACATATTTTTCGTTTATGGTAATGACGTCGGCGGCACTGTCCACTTGGAATCTGACTCTTTGGTTGTTGATCATCATGGCAGTCATCCTATGCTTTTTGGGGCCATTCATTGCCATTACCCATTCAGTTTGGAGTTTAACGTCATCTTCTTCTGTGAGTCTATGTTGCTCTGGGTCTTTGCTTGAGTAATGCTGTATATTTTCTTTTTGCAGACTGAGGCGAAATGATTCCTGCCTCCACAAATGTGACATGATTTTCCCCAGGCCGGACATTTTTCCTTTATTTATTCGTGGTCGCCCTTACAAAATTTACATGTCTTTCTTTGGTCTTGGCCTCGTGTCACTCTGTTGATATGCCTTTCCTTATTTTGAGCCTGACTTAGATGTTGAGATTCTTTCAATCGTTGGTGGGTCCAAAAGTTCGTTTCGTCCTTCTCTGATATCCTTCATTTGACCTTGTGATCTTTTATATCTCCTACACACATCTATGTATTTCTGTAGGGTTAGTTTATCGTCTTGCAACAGTTTCATCTTTAAGTGTTCACTTCTAACCTCTAAGATAATTCGGTCCCTAATCAGACTCTCTTCTAATTTATCAAAATTGCAGCTGCTTGCCAGTTTCTTTAGAGCAGTTATGTACGAGTCAATGTTCTCGTCCTCTTCTTGTCCTCTCATATTGAAGACATATCTCTCACAGGTTTCGTTGGTTCTCCCAACATAAAACTCTTCAAAACTCTTTAAAATTTCATTTATTTTAGTCTCCTGCCCAATGACTCAAACACGTTCTGCTGCTGCCTGACTTCCAAGTATGGTCATTAGTGTTGCTACACGTATATCTTCTGTCTCTGTTGTGAGTTTCATGGCTTTTTCATAGTTACCCCAGTCTCTTTTGAATCTTTTCCAATTGGCCGCCTGTTCGCAATAGCGGTTGCGGTACTGGGAAATATCTGTTAGCAGTTGCCATTATAGCTACTGATTTCTTATATTTTCCTCAGGTAATTCTAGATTATCGTTTACCTTTACTAGATGTGTAAATCGCTACCACCATGTTACGATGGACACTCAAATATAAGTACACTTGACATAAGAACAATCTCAGGTAAACACAAACAAGTTTAATCAGCCATCTTTATTATTAGAGTAGTTTCCCCTGTGCATAGGCAGAACTCTTCTTGACATACAATATTCCATCAACACCAACAAGTCTAGAACTACATCTAAACTAGATCTTAGAAGTAGATCTAGATAAGATCTTAAGTGGTAGATCTTTAAGAGTAGATCTAGATAAGATCTTAAGTAGATCTTTAGAAGTAGATCTAGACTAGATCTTGAGAGTAATTAGTGTTACAATGATTGCTATACATGTGTTCTAATACAATGCCCGCTGGCCTTATTAATAAAATCGTTCTAAAAAGAAATAGTCAGTGTCAACTTCACGAGTTCGAGACCTAAATTTGCGCTAATTTTTTTAAAATATATTTTCTTAGATTTTTTCAATTTCAATTTTTCTTTTTTAAATATGTATTTATGAGGGAATAAATGGCCATAACCTAATATCAACACATTTGATCACACCTTCATCTTCTTCTATCCTTTAGTCTGTTTGATAGTTGGGGCACCACACAAGATTTGTTAAAAGTCTTTCTCCAGTCCTTTTTGTGTTTTACCATGGATAAAGCCTCTTTTAATGGCTGGCTCGTCCATCGCGTTCTATGTCAGCCACTTCTTATTTTTCCTGAAACTGTTCCCTTGAGGAAAAGTCTTTGCGAGCCCCGAAGTAATACTGCCATAGAATACAGTTTGCGTTTTTGTACAATAGTTATCAGGTTATCGAGGCGTCTAATCGCTGTTGTAACTCAGCCTCTAAATCTATTCGTTCGTTATGTGGTCTTTTCATTGTGATACCTAGGATCCTTCAGTAGCATCTTTATTCCATTCCCTTTCCTTCCCTCTTTCTCTCCAGTCAGCGTCCAAAAATCGCAAGCAAATAAAAATGTGGCCATGACCAGGAAGCCCATCAGTCTGATTTTAGTGCCAAAGGCTATACCTTTGTCTTTCCATATTGTTTTGGGTTTCGAAAGTGCCGCTGTGGACTGTGCAATTCAGGCCAGTAGTTGAGGTTTAGTTCCTGTTACATTTATATGTGTATTTATGTTTATGTATGTTGTGTGTGTGTTTGTTTGTTTTCATGTAGTCTCCCTTGTTCTACTGTTAAGTATGTTCACGTGTTCACGGTTTACTCTTAAGTGTGTCAGTAGTGTGTATTCTCTGTGTATTAGTCTCTGCTGGTTAATCTCTCCTTGTTTTCACGTTATTAAAAATGGAGTGTAACTTTTAAACATCAGTATTGTTAGTGTATTGTGATAATATAACAGTTCCCTCATCTGAGACGATGTTTTTTCCGCATTTTATTTGCACACCATTTGCTGCGGAAGTCTTGTCTTTGCGCATCATCTAGTCAGCTTATTTCTTCTTCTGTCGCTGCTAGGCCATCTATGTCATCCGCGCACTAGTGGATCGATAACTTTGGAGTTGATGGGGGGGGGGGCGATTTTTTTCCAAACCCTAGTTCTAACGCCCAGCAAACCCTAACCTTAAGCAAAAACGAACGCACAGAATATATATATATATATTAGAAAAAAAAAAGAAGCAGTGTTTCTCAATCTTTGGCAAACAAACAAAAAAATACCCAGTCATATTGAGGCTTTTCGCTTGACAGTTTGGGGGTCTGGGGAGCGCTGTAAGCTCTCCGAGTGGAGTCCGGGGCGAAGTCCCGACGGAAAAAGCGTTTTCTTGCATTTTTCACTGCAGTAATGCATTCTCCTGACATCTACAGCACATCATACATCCTATTTAAAAGGAGCCGTTTGAAATTGTTTTACTTGAAAAATATTCTTATATTAATTTACAGGCCTTTACTACATTGCATATACTACATTGCAAATACAACCGATTTGTTCCTTGAAAAGATAAGATTCCCCACATATTTAGATTAAGGCTTTAAGGATCGCCGCCGAAAAAAATATTCAAAAAATAATATTTAAAAAACAAAATCTCATTTGTAAAAGATACATTTTGTTCAATAGGCATTTTGTAACCTTGTTTTGTTACAGAACTATAATTCAAAGCTCTAAAAAAATTTCGCAAGTGGGAGGAGAAATTAAGTGGGCCAATTAGATTCTATTATAGTACTTTGATATTTTGAGTTAAAGTCTCAAAATTTTTTATGCAATAAAAAAATATTGGTATTAGTAAAGGTTGGAAAAAGGTGACTAGGAAAATAATATTTGGGTTCAGAACTCATCTCAGTTGTTACTCTTATAATGAAAACTTTCGTATGAATTCTAAATTTTCTAAAACAAAGTCTTTCTTAAAATAACTACTATAAATTCGTGTGCAATTACATAAACTCTTTCGCCATATTTGACTATTCAGTTTTAAAACATCATGTTTTTGTCTAGAATAGGGAGAGGGCGGTAGAGTGAAAACGTTAATCCTTGCCCTTTTATAATTTCTGCTATAACAATTGGCATTAAAGAATATGGGCCGGGACGTCGATGTAAGAGTTTACTTCTATAGTAGATATAAAGTACACAACGACCAAAGTGTTGGGGCGTGTATCTACCCGTCCACCTGGTACAACTCTTTTTCATTTTATATATATACTAGTGATCAAATTTGAGATCAGAATCCATATACAACATAATATAAAAATGGGTTAAAACACCAATATATACCTTATATTATATAGATATTCCAATAATTTTGTTCACAAACTATGATTTATCCATAAAAATAGGACCTCGCCCAATCACTTAGAGGGCTCGAGTGGGAAGGGCAGTAGAAGGAATCGCCCCCCCCCCCCCCCACCGCACCTCGTTGAATCGGCTAAGATACAAGAAGTGTAGCGATAAAATATAAACATTTTTAAGTAATTCAACAAATTTTGTTTAGGTGGGAAGGGCAGTAGATGTATTCGCCCCCCCCCCCCCCCATCAGCTAACAGGGAAACAACATAATGTAAAGATCTGTTAAAATATTAATAACAAGTTTTAATTATATAGATATTTAATTGATTCTGTCAACAAGCTCCAACATAGTTACAATTTATAAAAATAAAGACGACCGCTCTGATTGTAACAATTATTGACACATCTCACTGCTTAGCAGAGTTGGAAAGGCTTTTGCTAGAGTATTACTAAAGCGATTACAGATCTTGGCAGAAAGTCGCAGTGTGGCTTTAGGGCAGGTAAATCTACAACAGATATGATTTTCTCTTTGCGGCAGCTACAGGAGAAGAGCAGAAAACAAAAGCAGCCACTCTTCATAGCATTTATTGATTTGACCAAGGCCTTTGACCTTGTTAGCAGAAGCGGTCTGTTTGCTGTACTAGAGAGAATCGGCTGCCCAAATAAGTTAAGGAAACTAGTGTTAGCTTTCAAGAAAATATGCAGGGCACTGTACAGTTTGAAAGTTCTTCCTCCAGGAGATTCTCCATTAAGAGCGGTGTGAAACAAGGATGTGTACTGGCCCCTACACTATTTGGCATCTTCTTCTCTGTCGTACTAACCAGCGCTTTTAAATCCCTGGAAGACGGAATAAATATCCATAGCAGATCCGATGGAAGGCTCTTTAACCTGGCACGTCTTAAAGCCAAAACGAAAAGGCGTCGTATCTTGATAAGGGAGCTGCTGTTTGTCGATGACGCGGCACTCGTATCTCACTCACAAGGAGGTCTACAGAAGTTAGGGAAGCATAATGCGCATCTCTTGGAGGGACCATGTCTCCAATTAGGAAGTTTTGAGATTGGCCAATTCTGTCCTGACACAATGAAGACTACGCTGGCTCGGACATGTCACCCGCATGCCCAATGGTAGAATTCCGTAAGATATCTTATATGCTGAGCTTGTGGAAGGAGTCAGACCCAAGAGCCGCTCAAGACTAACATATAGAGATGTCTGCAAGCGAGACATGAGAGCCACAGACATCCACGAAAGTATGTGGGAATAAATAGCCAAAGACCGAAGTGCATGGAGACAGACTGTGACGTGCTGGGACGATCCTCGCTGAGAGCAAAAGAAACGAAGTGGCCTTAATCAAGAGGGAAAAAAAGAAAGCTGCTCTGTCCGATAGCCCTGAATCAGAAGCATACACATGCATGAATTGTGGCAAAGTCTGCCGCTCTAGAAGTGGCTTGATAAGCCACATCAAGTTCTGCACCGTCTCAAGCCTAAGCCAAAACCTTTGAGCCATATATATGTCTAGCCTCTTTATCGCCTTCCTTTGAAAACTAGTCCAGAAAACGTCGAGATGGAAGGGTTAGTTCGTCTTTGCTGGCTATCCACCAAGGATTGGAAAAACTCAGCTATCGTTAATATTTACTATAAAATGGCCAACATAGATTGTTTTCGAGTGTTCTACATTTAGTGACGCTGAATTTTCTAGTGCCTAAGGTTTATTACTAGACAAAATAAAGACAGAATACTATCTCACATTGTTTCTTTTAATAATCTACCAGTTTATGTTTTATTTTTAATGTAACTATATTAATTATATATATATATATATATATATATATATATATATATATATATATATATATATATGTGTAGACAGTAGAGAGACACATATAACTGCAGACAAATATTTTTTCTTCCTTAGCCAGACTTTATTTCTGAAAAGTATGAAAAAAAATATTTTTTTTGGCATTATTGCTTATAAGAAGTTGCATTTAAACAGTTATTACATTTTTGTTTTATGCACATTAATGAATTAATTAAAAAACTCTTATAAAGTCCATTAATGTATATCTTTATTTATATTGTTTAAATATTTATATTATTTATATATATTTCTTGATATGTGTATATATATTCACATTAATATATATACATATATTTAAATATATATTTATATATTTCGTCCATCTCGGTTCGATGATGACCACTTTGTAATCCAAGGGGCTGAGGGCTTTGCACTGTGATTTTATCCCTCCTTATGTGGCTGGTGAGACCTATGTGAGCCCGGAATGTTCGGCCGCACACTGGGCAGGTTATTCCAGCTGGAGCTAGTGTCGTGGGCATTGCTTTTATTTTCTGGCGTTTTTATTCTGCCTGCGTTGTTCTCTTTTCCTCAGCAACCTGTGCGCCAGTTTTCACAGCGCGACGCCATGATGCTCTGTCATGTGCCTCTGTCTCCCCGAAACTAGGTCTATGCTGAACGCCAAAGAGAAGCTTTGAGGGTGTCCATGAAGTGCTTTCTTTAACCACCTTGCGAACGCTTTCCTTCGCTTAGTTGGCCATACAAGAGTCGTTTAGAGATACGGTGGTCTTTCATTCTGCAGACTTGTCCTGCCCATCTCAGCTCGGACTGCATCAGGATTGTATGGATGCTTTGCAGACCCGCTCTTCGAAGGACTTCAGTATATGGTATTTTGTCTTGCCATTTGACATTCAGTATTTTGTCTTGCCATTTGACATTCAGTATTTTTCTTAGACATGTCATGTGGAAGTGATTACGTTTCTTTGCATGTTTTCTGTACACTGTCCACGTTTCTGAGTCACAGAGCAAGGTAGGGAGGATGACAGCTTGATAGATCCCTAGCTTTGTATTTGTGGTGATATTTGTATGTTCAAGACATTTTTAGACAGTCTGTCATAGGATGCACTGACCTTGGCGATACGCAAGTCGATTTCATTATCAATCTTTCCGTTTCTGGAGATTGTGCTGCCAAGATATGTTAATCTGTCCATTGTGCTTATATCATGCCTATTTATCTTGATGCTTGGATCCGAGTAGGCTTTCCCAGAAGCAGGTAAATATATATGACTTCAGTCTTATTCGTGTTAATTTTAAGGCCAAAGTCTGAGCATGCTCTTGAGAAGTCGCTGACAATGCTCTGCAGATCCTTTTTAAAAATAGCATTTAGGGCACAGTCGTCAGCAAATAGCAAGTCCCTGATTACTGCTTAATTTGTTTTTGATGTTGCTTTGAGTCGCCTCGGGTTGAATAGGCCACTATCAAATCTGTCTGTTATATTTATTCTGATGTTTTCTCTATCTGTGAATGCATCTGTCAGCATAGCAGAGTACATGATACTGAACAGTGTAGGTGCTAGGATACAGCCTTGTTTTACCCCGTTTGATACTTCGAAGGGCTCTGATGGTTCTCCACTTTCTTGGACACGAGCCATCATGCCATCATGAAATAGTCTCACCATGGTTATGGATTTTCGTGGACAGCCATACTTTGACATAATCATCCAGAGTTCTTCTCTGCTAACAGTGTCGAATGCCTTTGCTAGGTCGACCTATTTTGAGAAGAGGTAAGCTTTTTGTTCTTGGCATTTTTCCTGGAGCTGCTTTGCGCAAAGTTCATGTCAATGGTACCACGCTCTTTTCGGAAGCCACACTGGCTTTCTGGAAGTAGACCATGTGTTATGTGTTGCATGAGCCGATTTATTAGGATTAGGGTTAGGGTTAGCAATAGGGAGAAAAGATATTCCTCTGTGGTTGTGAGCTGTTGAATGGCAAGATCGGTTTCCTTTAGCGTAGGGGGTCATCCATTTTTTCATTTATTGGTACTGGCTGTAGCCTATGTCCGCTTCATTTATAATAGAAGGTGTAATGAGAACCTTTTCGAAGTGCTGTGCCCAACGTTTTAGTATTTCTTCCTAATCTGTCAATAAGATTGTCTCATCAGCTTTTAGTAGAGGGCATGATCCTGACTTTGTGGGTCCCTAGACTTCTTTTGTGGCATGGAAGAAGTTCTTCATGTCGTGCTTGTCAGCAATTTCCTGTATTGTTTCCACTTTCTTGTCTAACCAGGTATCTTGCATTTGGCGTAACTGTTTTGCACATTTTTGCAGATGTTTGTGAATACATCTTATTGGACTGGGAGTTTGGGTTGTTCAGATACAATTTATGGAGCTTGTGCTCTTCATCTAATAGTTTTGTTTTATCTCAGTACTGTTTTCATCAAACCAGTCCTGATGCTTTCTCTCCATAGGTCTGAATATGCTTAATGCTGTGCTATGGATAGCTTCTTTGAAGCATTCACAGCTTTTATCTACATTTTATTCAGCTAGAGGGGCGGATTTGAGGCAGTTCTCTATCGCATGTACAATCGACTTTTCAGTTTTGACATCTGCTAGTCTGGCCGTGTTTAGCCTTTTTAGGGGGTTAGATTTTTGCGGACGTTTCTTTGGTTGAATACGAATGTTTAGTTTTGTGATGATGAGGCGGTGGTCTGTTCCACATTCTGCATCACAGCAAGATACCTTATACACTCCGTATATATATATATATATAGTATAGATATATATATTTATAGTATAGATAGATAGATATATTTATGTATATATGTCATCATTTTTAAAAGAAACTTCCTTACATTAATTCCCCACACAATCTCCACTGTCACCTGTTAGAAAGATATAATAGTTATCTATTGCATTAAAAATATTTAAATTATTATTAGAAAAGTTTTTATCTAAATATCGAGGAATCTCAAAATGTTTAGAACTTGTGCACGCAGAGCCACACTTTTCGTAGACTTGCTCTTTATTTTCTTGAGTTCTTATACAATTAAGAAATTTTAAAAAAATCATCAGTTGTAAATGACTCAAATTTCCTGACATTTCTAATAGCGTCAAACTGCTTGAGACACAAGTTTCACATTAGCTAAAGACCAAACTAATTATTTCATTTGAAAATTTAAAGTGATTAATAAAAAAAAAAATTCGACAATGAGATAATTTTTGGTGTGCAATCCCAGTAAGTGAATTACATATTGTTTTTGTTGTTGTTGTTTTTAGAATAGTTTTAAATTTAACAATCTGCATGCACCTCCTCTGCGCTCTCATCCTCCTGGTTCCCTACCAACCTAATAATGGTAAACTAATACATTAAAGAAAATATACCTATGTACCTATGTTGCTTTGTTTATCGAATTGATGCCGAGGAGTGTTGCATTTAAGGAAGATGGGGATATTGTTTTCAAGCGACTATCCATGATTTTCTTGCTTTCTTAAACAAATATCTCTTTTCTGTAAGCTTGCGTTTGAAAAATGTTTAATCTTGTACAGCACAAGTTGACCAATAAAATTTCAACCCGGAGTAAACATTGCCAGCAAAAGCCGCATCCAAGAAGTCAAAGAGTCGCATGCGGTCGAGAAGCGCAATTTGCGGTCACTGATAAAGCGTATCAAAGGCAGCACAAAAAGTCCATCATGGAATGTATTCATATATGGTCTATGTCGGAATTATGAATCAAGTAATTTAGTACCCTGACCAATGCTAACTCTGTGCTACGACACTTTCTATATGCAGATTGAAATTCTTCCAAGAGACAGTACCTTCAGGGAAGTCCAGTAGGGCGTCGGTGCCGTAGGCGCCATTATCCCGTTGGTCGTTAGAAAGCCTTTTATCCAACAACCAGGCCTGGACATGGAGCTCTTCACCGCTGTCCTGTCTGAGGGCTCCCAACGGTAGAATGCCATATTGATTGAATGGGCAAAATCGGACCTTGCCGTGTACACAGCGCACCGTCCCCGTTCCTGGGCCTCACTCGCTATAAATGGCCGAGAACAGTGCTAACTGTGGGGAGCTTGTGTAATATTCCTATAATGTCACTGTTCCGTGCAGGGACCGCCACTCCAGCTAACGAGATACTGATGACGGCCCCCTTTGTGGAACGGTGTGGCGGACTTTTTGGACTTGGTTCCGGGCGTTCTTTCCATTCAATCTCCCAAGAGAGAGAAAAAAAAAAAAAGCTCACCCAGGAAAGCCCGGCCGGGCCTGGTTCGCTACTCGTACTTAGCCTATCTAGTTCAACTACTAGACGTTTCCACCGGAGGCGCCACGCTGAGGCGACGGGTAGCTGGAATCCTCAGGAAGAGACGTTACCATTCAAGTTGAGAGGAAATGTGCACTAACACGATACTCTCCATAATTTTTGACATTAAGGGATGATATGATACCAGCCGAAATTTTATTTTGTTTAGACATTTCGGGTCAAGATTGAATTTTTCAATAAGGGCTTTAAAAGTGCAAGATTAATTTATTGTGGTACAATGTCTGAAGTCAGGGAAGAGTTCGCAATGTTAGTATGTAATTGTTAGTATGTTAGTATGTCAATGTCATTTTTTAACTGCTCAATCTTGCCACTGAAGAATCTATTGCAAGAATCAGGAGGTGGTGATACTGGAAAAGATAAAGTCAAACGCTCGATATTTGCCCAACCCAACATTTCAGCGGTGATCCTTAATAAATCCTAGAAGAATCAAAGGTTTCGTTGTTTTTTTTGGTCGAAAATGATGAGCTTTTGTATCTCTAATCATGCAGTTCACTTTTATTTTGTATATACATTGTCGATGTATCGTCAGATATTTTTTTTATTTTAAACTCATCACGTCGGCGAAGAAGTTTAGCTGTCTTCATGTCTTCCGACATCCAGAGTGCAAAAGGTGCATGGTCATTTATTATGTTCTCCAAGTGAGAATTTTAATTGCTCTGAACGTCAATCTTGCTCTGTTTAAAGGCCACGTCCATTATGAAGAAGGCAATGTCTTTGGCTTTAAGTTTACTGGAGGTCCCATTTTTCTTGGGCCTTTTGTTTCACATCTCAAAGAAAAGATAATCTCACATGCCCAGTTCTAAGACGATGAGTTTGGTTAAAAGTTTACTTGCTTATGTGACAATTCAGTGAATAGTATGTACATCGACGTGTGCTCGGACGTTTATCAATTGGTCTAAGTTGCGATCCTTGTACTTTATCTTCTTTTTCCTCTATGTTTATTTCTTCTATAAATGTTATCATTACTTTTAATAATGAATTTTTAGATCAGAATATTTATCACTAATGTAAGCCCAATCTGTATGGAAATTTTTGCTTGTTTTAAGACTTTACAAATGTAGAAGTCTAACTTATACATTTTTACCTTTTTCACCTTTCTTTGATTCAGCACCCTTTGGTCCCATACTCCCTGCAAACATTAATGTACAGTTATTTCTCTTTTAGTGCCAAATAAAACTTTATTATAATAATATTTTATTGAAGTCGAAGTGATTATTTTTTTGTCGAAGTAAGATAGAAAAGAAAGTCGAAATTAGGAAGTAGAATAAATATGCATTTGGAATGTTGATATTTCAGTCTCCCGACAGAAACATCTGGAAAACCATTCTCTCAGCTTGGCTTTCCTTTCTCCCGAGTGCTGTGGTACACTTCAAATACGCATCTCGGGTACCACGTTATGTAACAAGTCTGGTTGTTTCTTCCTAAGCCTCGTTTCGCACTGTTTTATTGTTTGTTTTACATGTTTCGGATGTTCCTTCAGAGTTGAAGATAGTTTACTTCCTAGTCCAAACCTCCCGCAGGACGACGGGGGATGGGAGCGGGCAGGATTTGAACCCTCGACCATCGATAAATCTGAACGACAGTCCAGAGCGCAAACCGCACGATCAGGCAACCATCTTACTGGCCGTTGTCATGACACGACTTATACAACTCTGTTCTTTGCGATCAGGTTACAGTAGTGGAAGCTGCGCTAATGTTGACTTAAGGGGGTATAACTGTAACTTGATCGTGGAGAACAGAGTTGTGTTGTGACATAAATAATACCAAGCACAAAAGTACCAATTTTATTTTTTGTTTTTTTACGATCCTACACATATGGCCTTATAGAACTAGTTTATTTTTGTTTCGAAAGGGGGTTTAATTATATATCACTCCTGTTTCTCATTATTGATTATGATAACTGTAGTGTACCTTTATTTTACTATTGTTGTTTTTTTTTTGGTTGCGCTAGAAGCAAGGGGGAGTAACACTTATACTCGGTATAGAAAATAATAAAAAAGAACGCAATACACTAGTGAGTGTATATTTCTGGGAAATGTAACCACAAACCGCAGCCCCAGTATAGGCATTCACATTTCAGAATGCTTTAAAAGACAAAATTTAAAAAAATTACCTGCATAGCCTTCATCACCTACTTCACCTAAATTTAAAGAGTAAATATTATCATTTACATAGATAGATACATAGATGAATATATGGCCATAAACAGTAATGAATAGACAGATAGATAGATAGACATATAAATAGATGGATATTTCTATTTCAATTCATTTCTATTTATAAACACACCCTTTTATTTATAATAAAATATCTTTGGTGCATATTCGAAATAGGCCTTTCTTTAAGCACATTATTATGTTTTAAATATAAACGACAATAGATTCTATAACAAACATTGCTGTTGCATGGTCCAACGTTATACATATTAAATAGGTACAAGGTCAAAATTTTTACTATAATAATAATTATATTTATAAAGCGCTGTTAACACACAAAATGTAGGCTCAAGGCGCTGTAATAGCATTACCAAAACAAACACGACAGTTTAAATGACAAATTAATCTAAAAAAGTTTAAAACAGGTCTCAATGTTCTTCTTGCATGTCTGTCTAAGATCAATGAGGAGTGAGTCCCAACCCTTGGTCCGTGCACTGAAAAATCCCGCAGATCGTAGCTTTTGAAGGAGAAACGTGGCACCACTAAAAGCGTTGAGTCCATTGAGCGCAGGGCTCTCTGAGGGGCATTTGGAGTGATAAAATCTCTAATGTACAAGGGCATTTCATTGTCGTAGATACACTGATGACAAATTGTGGCTACCTTGTACTCGATTCTCACTTTAACAGGAAACCAATGGAGCGTGCGCAAGAGCATTGTAGTAGAATCTCGTCTTGTTTTTCTGAGGACTAAACGATCGGCGTTGTTCTGAATACGTTGCAGCTTGGCTATTTTGTCATCGGATATACCTGCTGACACGGCGTTGCAGTAGTCAAGGCGGGAAAGTATAAATGCCACAGATAGCTTTTTTGACTCCGTTGTTAAATATGGTCAGTTCTGGCCTATTCTGCGCAGCTGCAGATAAAGAACCTTGCTGAGCTGACTTATGTGTGGTCAAAAGATAGTGTTGTGTCGAAGAAGACTCCAAGATTCCGCACTACATGGACATAAGGAACCTAACAGTTCGTGATAAAAAGAGAATCTGTGCTCTTGACTTTTGAGACGTTGTTCCGAGTGCCAATCTTAATTATTTTTGTCTTGCTTTTGTTCATCTTGAGCTTATTTTCAACCATTTCATTGCTCACCTTTGCAACGGTACCACTGATTTTCTCTGCCAGATGCCATACCTCTGAGGGTAATGAGGAATCGTTTAACTGTGAGTCATCGGCAAAGAAGTGGTATAAGATGTCGGTTGGCTGTATGACACCGATGAGTGGGTGTGTTTACATAGTGTACAGTACTGGGCCTAGAACTCATCCTTGGGTACTTCGTACTTTAAGAGTAAGCTTAATGATTCTGTCCCGTCCATTTTGAAAGAGGCAATGTCTATGGCTTTAAGTCACGTTTTTCTTTGGCCTTTTTGTTTTTGATAGACGCATTTAAAAATATACAAGAAAATGATCTGATAAGCCAAGGTCTAAGACATTGAGTTTGGTTATAAGTTCACTTGCATTTGTAACAATCCAGTCAAGAGTATGGCCTTTGACGTTTGTCGGAACTTTTATCAGTTGGTCTAAGTTGCAATCCTTTAGCACATTTTTCAGCGAAACCGCTGTCGAAATGCAAGTTCACATCGCCTATGACACTTAGATCTTTTTTTGTTATATGACTGTCAAGAAGGTCTTACAATTCTTCGTCTTCGATGAAAGCTTTTGTTGTCAATCTATTTCTCTTGCTTGATAATGGGCGGTACAAGAAAATAATGGTCATTGTTTTACTGTGGTGGGGTACGTTGAGCTGTCAGGTCTTAGTGTTACATACTTGGCTAGACTATCTTTGTATGGTATTGTTAAACACCCTCCGCTGCCTGTTTTTTCGAGGTATACTCTTTAAATAAAGCCTGGTGGCGTTGGCTCAATAGTTTTTGGGTCACCAGCAGCGTCTTTAAACCAGGTCTAAGGAAAGCAATGTCATAGCTATTAGCAATGATGGTGTCTGCAAGCTTCAGAACTCTCTAACTGCATACGTTTTGTAAGCAGACTGGAGGATGTAGTCACCTGAGGGTAAGAGTAATATCTATGTCTGTCCTATCACACATTAAATGTTTTTGATAAGGACATCCTCTGGGATGTGAGGAGTAATTGGGGTGGGGTGTTTAACAACAGGGTTTTGTAAGGAACTGCTGAACTCTGTCATAGAAGAAATGATAGTGGTGGGGGAGTGGTGGTTGACAACACAGTTAAGAGTCCTGGGAACTGTGTGACATGTATCCGTTGAGTTGGATTGCAGTAGATTTGAGCTTAATATAGGGACAAATGTTCGATATGCGACCGGAGCAAAAGCTACTATACAGTGCACCCCTAATACATATATACATACATACATACATACATACATACATACATACATACATACATACACGAATTTCTCAATAAGTAGGTAAAATTAGAAAAAGTGGGAAACTCTCATGAGGGATAAAAAAATGTAATTCTAGAGGAGAATTTTGTTAACAAATGTGATTGCCAACTTCAAATTTTTTATCAGGGAAAGAAATTCTAAAACTATATCTGAAATCACTCAGATAATAAGAATCTATAAAAGTACATACCAATCTTATCCATTCTTTCATAAAAAATTAGAATAAGATATATTGAGTCGGATACACTAATGAGAAAAATGTCAGAAGCAAAAATTAAGATAGATTTGAAAATAGGCTTAAAGATAGATATGGAATATCTAAATCTAGATATACCCATTTTGAGGAAATAACTTGTTTTAATTGCCAAAGGAAAGGACATATTGCTTCTATTAGTGAAAATTAACACCAGATACTACAGATCAAATGATAAGGACTTAAATAATAGAGGTGAAAATAAAAGAAGCAATAATAAGCACAGGGATAGAATCAAACAAGCAGAGTATACTTCACTAATGAAAGTCAAGATAGGGATCATAGTGATGTGAACAGTGAAGTAGAACAGTTAAATTAGGGTCATGTTATAAAAGAGATGAACATGGTAGAGGAAAGAAGAAATAATTTTAAATTATTCCTAGGTTTGGTAAATAGCAAAGTTGTAAATGTTACTAGAGACACAACTTGTACAACAGTGTCCGCGGGCTGCATAAAACACTCCGGCGGTCCGCATGTGGCCAGTGGCACGTAATTTGCACAACCATGCATTAGTCCCATGTATAATGCATTCAGAAGCAACATAACTTGCCATAACTGTAATAAGCAAGGACTATTCGCTAGAGATTGTTGGTAGATGACAATCAGAATATTGCGAGTTCTCATTGTTGTCATAGAAGTGAAAGAATAAATCAAAACAGAAGTAAATATAGTGATGACTATAAAGGAAAAAATACAGTAATCAAAATTATTATATGACAAGATATATTGTTTCAAATTAAAATGTGATGTTTCTAATTAAATTATGAATTATGTAGTTTGAAGATGGAACTATTTACAGTTAGACTAGAAGTGGATGACAGTATAATGATTATATGAAATTGTATAATTTGTATTTAATGTGTTATTATATCTGCATGATCACACAAGTTGAGAAATAATATGGATCAAATGAATTTTAAGTTGAAATATGATATTGGTTAAAGATTATATGACCATTGAGTACATTTTTTAAGGTTACATTTCATAGAAAAGTGATGTGTAAACTTGTGAAGTTCAAAAATTTAATAACAAACAAATACTACACATGCAGTTACACACATATATTAAACATAAATGAACAGCAGCACCAGGACGAAGTTTTAAATGAGAGAAAGTTGTGAATTAATTGCTGCGAAAATAAGGGACTGCGCCGACCAAGGCTCGAACCAGTTACCCTGGAAACGACAACACCGCCTAGCGATAACGCACTAAGCAAACCTAACCTTTAGACCATCGGAATTTCCAAAAAAACATTCTTCTGGTTCAGAGTCATTTCGCCCGTATGCAAATTACCACCCCAGTGGTCAATGGTCACATGCCCCAATTAGCCCCTGCCCCCACCTCGACACATCCGTTCACCAACAACTTCAATAGAGCCGACACAGACAGCGTTAGGCATGCATTAGAAAAAAAAAATGACTATCTAATTGTGTATCGCTCATAAAAAATAAATACAGTTATAAAGTTGATATGTTGTATACAATGAAACTTGTCAATATGATGTATATAGAAATAAATTACTGTTTTGTGTTTCATAATTATTAACATGGCACAAATTAAGCATATAGAAGTAAGTATATATATTTTATTGTGTATCATTATTTATCATTGACAAAGTTAAGACAAAGGACAATGGTGAGTAAAAGAGAAATGAACTAGGAGGTGTATAGGGTGTCAAAATATATTGTCTTTTAAAGTGTTGACAGTTGTTATAATGACAATGTAAAGTTTATTTTATCAGGAATACTTGTCTTGGAGATGCTGTCATGTTATGAACTCTATGATGTCATATTATGAACTCTATGTCATGTTATGAACTCTATTATGTAATGTTATAAACTTTATGAACTGGAGATGAAAATGTGCCTTGATGGAGATATGAACTTTATATATAACTGCGTTACCATGAACTATGAAGTAATGAAAGAACTATGAACAATAACCAATGAAGTGTGAACTCTGAAAAAACCAGTGGCATCTTTATGTTTGTTTGGTTTTCCCCATTTGATGCCTATTGTCCATTGTAAGGACTTAGACAGATTTAGAAAAAAAAATATGAAAAAGGGGGAGGAATTGTTAGACACTTAGTTTAGTTAGTTTAGTTACTTATTATAATAGACCAACAATGAACACACTTTTTATAGTGACGACTTAGACAATGGGGCTAGACATTAGTGTAGACTTTTAGATCAGTGATTGCTAGGGTATCAAAGGGATAACATTGTTGTAGTGACTGTCTCGACTGTGGCCCATTCTGTATTAAAGATTGCTATATTTTCATCTGGAGTGAACGAAGTCATTGAGCCTGTTTGTTAACGTTCATTCTTTGTAACGTCACGTTCATGTTCGAACTCGCATCTGTAATACACCTTACATAGTACGCACGCATCTGTAATACACCTTACATAGTACGCACGCATCTGTAATACACCTTACATAGTACGCACGCATCTGTAATACACCTTACATAGTACGCACGCATCTGTAATACACCTTACATAGTACGCACGCATCTGTAATACACCTTACATAGTACGCACGCATCTGTAATACACCTTACATAGTACGCACGCATCTGTAATACACCTTACATAGTACGCACGCATCTGTAATACACCTTACATAGTACGCACGCATCTGTAATACACCTTACATAGTACGCACGCATCTGTAATACACCTTACATAGTACGCACGCATCTGTAATACACCTTACATAGTACGCACGCATCTGTAATACACCTTACATAGTACGCACGCATCTGTAATACACCTTACATAGTACGCACGCATCTGTAATACACCTTACATAGTACGCACGCATCTGTAATACACCTTACATAGTACGCACGCATCTGTAATACACCTTACATAGTACGCACGCATCTGTAATACACCTTACATAGTACGCACGCATCTGTAATACACCTTACATAGTACGCACGCATCTGTAATACACCTTACACAGTACGCACGCATCTGAAATACACCTTACATAGTACGCACGCATCTGTAATACACCTTACATAGTACGCACGCATCTGTAATACACCTTACATAGTACGCACGCATCTGTAATACACCTTACATAGTACGCACGCATCTTATCAAGGTATTTAGAAATACTTCAAATACAGATTATCACACATGCATCCGTTACAATACATACATACATACATACCTACACACACACACATACATACATAAATACATACATACATGAACACATACATACATATACACATACATACATACATACACACATATACACATACACATACATACATACATAGTAGGGTGGTCCACTAGTATATGGAAAAAACATTAGTATTTCAGTTTTAATGTCTTACCCCTTTAGATGGACCCTATAGATGAGAAATTCAGTCTGTGTAATTTTCATGTTGATTGAAAGCCGTTTAGAACTTGCGCACATCCATTAAAATACAGATTTTTTTCATTCAGAGCTACTTATAATTTGTTGCTTTAACTTGCTTTAAAAGAAGATTTTGGTTAATTTGATGCTATTGTAATTTAATAATATAGCATAATAGATTGATTCTCTCTATATAAATTATATATAATTTCAATCTTGCACGGTTGAAATGCCCGTCGTTTGTTCACAGTATTTGAAATGATAGAGAAGCGGTGTACCTACTGGCCTCAGCAGCTCATGCTCTTGGACACGATGTGCAACAGCTACCTTTGAGCCGAAGTTCCTTACGTCGTGCAAGAATTGAACACCGTGAATCTGAAATGAACTCTATTCAGAATGCATTTTCTCCAAATGGCAAATTAGTAATTCATTGGGACGGCAAACTGTTACCACGTGTCACTGATCAAGGTAAAGTGGATCGCCTGGCCGTAATTGTCACAGGACACAACGTGGAGCAGTTGCTTGGAGTGCCCGAATTGGTTTCTGGTACTGGTGAACGCCAGGCATCAGCCGTCATTACATGCATCGATAACTGGAAACTTCGAGACAATGTTGTTGGAATGTGTTTCGATACAACTGTCAGCAACACTGGTCGACAGACAGGCGCTTGCCACCTGATCGAAGAGCGCCTTTCGAAAGATCTTCTCCATCTGCCATGACGCCATCACATTTTGGAAATTGTTGTGGAAAAATGCATTTACAGCAATGAAAATTGAAGCATCATCTGGGCCGGACATCGCCATATTCAAACGTTTTCGGGACTTCTGGCAGAACATCGACCAAACCAACTTTGATACTGCCAGTGACGAAGTAGCAATTACGTCATTCAAAGAACGTGTGATTAGGTTTGCGGAGACCACATTGGCAATTTCACAGCCAAGAGATGATTACAAGGAACTTTTGGAGCTCACAATCCTCTTCCTCGGCGGATCACCGCCAAAAGGAATTCGGTTCAAAGCTCCAGGAGCTCTGCACCGTGCAAGGTGGATGGCGAAAATCATCTACGGTCTGAAGATATGGATATTCAAATCGCAATTCAAGTTGAAAGCTTCTGAAGAGAAAGCCCTCATGACGTTCAATTTGTTCGTCGTTGAAGTGTACGTAGAAGCATGGTTTCAGGCACCATTTTCAGTTTACGCTCCAGCTAATAATCTCCTTGGTCAATGGACGTCGTACAAGAATCCGACACTTTGTCAGGCCATTTCTGTCGCATTCCGACGACATCTTTGATATCTCAGTGAGCTGCTGGTCTGCTTTGCCTTGTTTGATGAGCGAGTTGGACTGGAAGAGAGGGGAGAGAGATGGTGCGGAACATGGACACAATTCCTGGAGCTACGCCACCCCCAACACAAGCGTTACGTGATTGTGACAAAAAGAGACCCCTGAGTTCCTTCGTCACCACATCTACCAGAAAATTTTTTTCCAAATTCTTTAACTGCCTGATTCCTATCTGACACAGAATGTGGAGACGTGGAAAGAGAATGACCACTACCAAGAAGCCCTCCGAATCGTTCTAGGCCTCAAGGAGGTGAATGATTGTGTCGAACATGGAGTGAAACTGATCCAAGAGTATAACTCCATTTTGACCAATGATGACCAACAGAAACACAGTCAGTACCTTCTTCAACTAGTTCAGCAACATCGTCATGTATTGTCTGACTCTAAGAAGACAACAGTTGTGAGTGGCCTCACTGGACAGCCAAAATTAATGTAAAAATAAAACATTATTGATTTATTATCATGTGCTTATTTCCTGTCTCATTGCTATTATTCGGGATAATTTTAGACTGTCTGCGCAACCTCTAAACCCGCTCAGAATTTCTTAAAAATTTTATCTGGCACTTTTAACATGAAATGGACCTAGAATACGACTTAAGCGTTTGTAATTTCAAAAAAAATTTTTTTTTGGACGACCCTAATACATACATATATATATACATACACACACCTAGATACTTGCATGCACACCTTCATACACCTATCCTTCCTTTAAATGGATTAGAAAAAGACTGCTGAATGAAAGCAAAGAAACTTCAAAGATGTGAACGTCGAGAAAAAACAATATTTTTTTTAGCACTGACCTAGATTTATTCTGGAATCTAGTCTATAAGTTACAACACGATACAGAAAAAAAGGAAGGAATTTATAAAAATAGCTAGGCTCCAGTATAAGATAAAAGAAATAAATAAATATAAAAAACCTTTTGACAAAGAGCGTACATTGAAAACACAAAGAAACATCTCAAGCGACCCTTATATGACTTTTTTAAGCACTTGTAGTTACAAACTAGTCTAATCAAACTGTTGGACAAAACCCAACAACAAAAAAAAAATCAAACAAAAAACCTATACATACCTTTTTTAATACTACGCTTGCAAGTGTGAATAATATTATTACAAGCTAAAAAAGAAAGAGAAATACATTAAAAAAAATGAAAGTATCTCTGTGGGTCACACGCATATAAATTAATTAATAAGTTAAGAAGACCGTTGTATGGATGTTTTATTGAATGAAAATTTAAATAATAAAATTTATAGTCGCATGATGAAAAATAAAAAAATAAAAAAATAAATAAAAAATATAAAAAAAGGAAATATTCTTAATAATCATATAAATTCTTTCTCTCTCTCTCTCTCTCTCTCTCTCTCTCTCTCTATCTAAAAGCTAATAAGATAGCCTCTATTCGTTCACTGTTATCTGAAATACATATATATATATATATATATATATGGCTCCTTCTGTCTCGGAAAAATCAAGGGTGCGCCTAGATTAATCACTGGTGTCTCTTTTTATCTTGAGTCAGGGCAGTATCTTGTGTGGCCAATCTATAGTGGTAAAATTTGCCTGATTTCGAGCATGCACATGAATACATCAGTTTTTAGAGTTATCTGATAAGACTGCTTTCTTTGTCTAAAAGTCTCTTTTTCATTTAGCTCTCAGCAATGTTTGTACCAGTCCGAAGAGTCTGCCTCCTGTTTGGCCCTATCTTGCGTGATTTCTTCCCTTATTCTTTCTTTGATGCCTTTGGTCCTCTGGTTTGCAGATATCTCTTAAAGTTAGTCTTAGGTGGGGCTTGGGTTGGATTTCTTTGTCAAAGAGTATAAGAATTCTTCTATTTCGCATTCAGTAACATTTCCAAGCAAGCGTAGTTATATCCGTGACAAAAGTGCCCAGATACCGAGAGTGTATTGGTACATTTCAAAACTTCCTGTTTGGAAACACGATCCCTTCAGGAAATACGCCATATTTGATTGAAATGAAAATGATTGAGTCTTTGCTCTTGAATCATGTATGTTGCTCCTCTCTCACTACCATAAGGAAGAGGGTCTAAATAAAACATGCAAGCGTTTTACTGTAAAGAATTACATTCTTGAGGGTCAATGCTATATAGAAAAATGCTGGATATTAATTTCCAAGAAAAGAAAATCAATGAGTCTGTTCTTTAATACTTTAACACATTGGTTGTAAATAGGGTCAAACTCAATAGGGAAAAGCTGATCTGGTTCAGTCCAATAGTAAGACATGATAGTACTCTTTCATCCTTTCAAGTACATTAGAGGGAGCACGAAAAAAATGTCGTCAAAATGCATAGACAACGTTAAAGAATGAACTGAACAATTTCTTAATATTTGTCTACGAAATCCTGCTGCGGAAAGAGTGGAGTGATTTAGTTATACGAAATTTCATAGCAAACGTCAATTTGAATACTTACTTAATGATTCTCTCTTTGTCCTGGACAAATTACTCTCTCCTTTCGATTTTGTTTCCTCAAGACTTAATCCGGGTTGTGCTGGTTTCAGTGGATCCTGATTTCTAGCGGCAATGTACCCCAGAGTCTGCATTTGTCCCAGGGTAGTTCTGAGGTGTATCATTTTCACATAGCAGACTAAGAAAGTCAGTGAGAAGGCGATGGTCAAACAGGCCAGCAATACGTATAAACCTCTGATATAAACTTTCATTGAATTGTCCCTGATCTTTTTAGTGGTGGTTGTGGGCTCATAATTATACTCTTTTTGTAAATCATCCATTTTTTGACACAATTTTTTAACCTTAAAAAAATGCAACAAATTATTATGAAATAAATGCCCTTAACAAGTTTCCTTTATTACCCCACCTTAAAGATATTAGCGCATAGCATTTAATTGATCTGAGCAGATTTAAAATCTATTAATTTCCGATTTCTTAATATTTGGTAATTTCTAAATTTCTAAATTGATACTTTAGTTTTATGAAAGTCAAAATGTTTAAATTTAAAACTAAATCTAAATGACTTTTTTTCATAACATGTACTATTTTAAAAATCATATCAATGATAGCTTATATTACTGACCACTATTTTTTTTTACTTCGACAAAATGAAATCACAATTTATTTAGTATCTAGCATTATTTATCTGCTTCGCCCGTTTATTCGTTCCCTTGGACCCACTTTTTCTTTATTTTTAAATATAACAATATAATGGAACTTCTACCTTTTTTAAATTCTAAAAACTTATGATATAAAGTTAAACGCTCTGATACAATCACCGCCGGGATATACCGGCTTTATTGTCTTTTACAAGGAATAGAATAATTGATCCTGGACCCCTTTTTAGTATCTGGCGACAGAGCCTCACTCGGTCAAATAATTTTATTTTGAAAATTATTATTTACCAGAACTCAATTAGGAAAATCCGAAAATTTGCCTATATGATGTGTTAGCTGAAAATGTCATTGTAAAAGCTAAGTAGAGTAGAAAATCTAATAAGTCCCTCTTCAATCCAAAAAAAAAAATTGCTTTCTTTTGCGTAAAGCAATAATCGGTCTATTATTTGCTTGGAAGAAAGTTTTTGCAGTGTAACTTCTCAAATGGTTACGTTCAGACATTTCATAAAGCTGTACTGCATGAAATCTAAAGACATTTGTCAAAGCTATTGTAACGCACCTTAGTCATTATGCCTTTTTTTTGCGAAACTTCTCAGCTTCATCTAACATCAAATGATGCTAGATCAAAGATCTCTGGTTACAGCGTAAAGCATGCATTTTGTACTCCGCACCTATTCAGGATGGACGTTATTGCCTTAATGTTCTAAAGAAAGTTTCATTAAATCCATTTTCGGACATAAAAGTCGGAGCATTTAAGTCTAAATATAAACGTACAATTTATTTTAAGATTTGGATTTATATTTATTTATATTGTGATAATTTAATATCAAAATAAAATATTACACTGCTTAATTTTGGTGTACACCTGAACAAAATTTATGTCCACACCTGAACCTCAATCGGCCTGGATTGATCCAACATGTTATAACTATAGACCTGGTACATCAAACCAGCGATGCAGTCAGTCACAGCAACCGGCTGTCTCAGTCGCCATCTAGCATTAATCGGCTCAAGTTAAACTCTGGGCCTAAATGACACTAATCGGCTCAAGTTAAGCTCTGGGCCTAAATAACATTTATCGGCTCAAGTTAAGCTCAGGGCCTAAATGACACTCCGTTAGCTGCTCAACTGATCTAGTGATGACTAAAGTTTCCCATTTATGACCTTGCGATCTATAGGGCAGTTGATGTTACCAGCTTTCATCTGTTTTTTTGACCAACGGTTTATGAGCAGTGTGTTATGTAGCCAGCACAACGACCAACAGCCTTTACTTTCCCTAGCTTAAGTCAGATACTAATTAGAGATGGGCAGACACATGGAAGCCCTAAAAATCCCGAAATTCAAAATCACAGTCTTCACCAGGTTCGGAAGACAAGCGCTTAACCACTCGGCCACAGCTCTGACTAAAGCCTAGATGCATGCTCTAACAGCGCCAGGGAAGAAAGAGCATTTGTACAGATTTGTCCTAGCACATGGAACGAGGTATGTGCCTTTATCTTTGTGTCTTTGTAAGAATTTTATTAAATTTTGTTTTTGTATTTGAAGATTATGGTTTCTAAAGCAAACTATAGTCACCTAATTTTAAGAGCTTAGCAAAGAGAGGTTACTCATTTCTACCAAAGCCTGGCCTCCATTAAAAAAGTGTAATGAAGAGACATCTGAAAATGGCTAAATGTGTCTCAACAAAGTTAGCTAAGACTTATTTTAGGCGTCAGTTGTAGAGAATGGGTCTCAATCAAGGAAATCCTATGCTGAACTTTAGGCAACCCCTTAGTAAGATTGTGAAAGAGCGTCGCGTGAGATTTGCGGTACATATTCTCCGACAAAATGAATTACGCATAATACGAGTTACGATGACATGGAGGCCATTACGAGGAAAGCGCAAACAGGGACATCTTAGTACAACTTGGCGCCATACGTTCATGGAGGTCCTCAGAGCATGTGAGGCTTCAGACATTGCCAGTGACAGATTTTTGTGTGGAAGCAGCTTGCCGCCCAATGCACCGAACGAGGATCTAAGTTAGTAAGAATAGGAAATTTGTTTTTTGCAATACAAAATAGCATGATAATGCACTGTAGATACCTCAGAATATGCATTTTGTTGGCTTTTAATACCGGAAATAGTGCTTGGCGACGTGGCAGAACCCGCTGGAAGAGTTCGCAGCGCTCCCCCAGACCCCCTTGCTAGCAAGGGTGAGGAGTCTACATTTTTTTCACTAACTCCAGGAAGAACCTATTCTAGGTAGCAATAAACGTCTTCCGAAAGAATAAATGGTCTGAATGTAATAAAGTTTAATTATGTACACACATATATATTTTATTTCTCCTGGGGGGACCCCCCCCCCCCCAAAAAAAAATCCTATCCTTGCTACGCCCATGCCTAGATTTACCACGCATCTTTAATTGCAAATCTATCATATCCACCTTCTTTTTTAATACCAGCAGTACCTTTTTTTTTCTTTCTTTTTTTCATTTGTAATTGCTTTAATAGACTGTATTTGTATTCCAATACATAGCATTAGAATTCCATTAGTTCTTTCGACAAAAGGATAAGAAACCTTTTAACTTGTAAATACGTAGGGCTGACCTCACAATAAAGTAACGCTACTAAAATTTAAAAAAAAAGGCCAGCACCACTACATGCGAATCTTCATTAGAAAAGACACATTCTGATGGTAACAGGTTTAGTGAATCTTTGTTTCTTATCAATACAATAAACACATTACTACGTTAGCCCAAATGGCATTATGATTTCGTAGCTCTGTTTGCCAGTCCGTTTCTTATTACAGATGAAGGGTTTCAAGATAAATGCTGTACAAGATACACCAGATGTTACCATTTCGTTGTTCATTGCTCGCGGTACTTGTAAATATACAACTTTTTAGCTTGCATTGTTAAGACAGTACAAAAGTAAAAACTCTAGTTTGACTCATCGCTGGCAAACTTGTTTTAAGTCATAATGAATATTTTGTAACGAAGTAGGATACGATTGTGGTTGTATATACCTATATATATATATATATATATTTTGAAGAGTTTTTTTAACGTCAAGAAAATCTTTGAAAGGGGGGTCGGTTAAACTCAAAACCCCCTTTGACTACTCTTATGGAATTTGGTGACTGTCCTTCTCTTTATTCTTTTTTTTAGGATGAGGGTTTCAAACTCAAACCCTCACCCCCTTGGCTACGCTGTGGCAATTGATGAGTTAACATTACTATGTCACATACTATAAACAAAATTAAAGCGAAAAACCAGTCACATTTTTAGACTCCCCCCAGTTATTAGTAATATATTTTAAGGAGCTTAAAAATTGTGTGTTGATGGTGGGACGATGAAGACGCGATGCAGCACCCCTTTTATTGAACGAAATGTTCATGGCAACATAGACATGAACCAACCCCTTCAACCGAACATCTGCCAAGTATAGGCTAAGATATATATATATATTAACTCTCTAAGCGTGTGTGGGAAAATACCAAACTGACCACGGCAACAAAAATCCTTGTCTACAAAGCCTGCATTCTGAGCACACTTCTCTATGTCAGTGAGAGCTGGACAACTTACATGCGTCAAGAGCACAGATTAAATAGCTTCCACCTACGCTGCCTGCGACGCATACTGTGCATCTCCTGGAGGGATAGTGTCACCAACCAGGAAGTTTTGACACGGGCCAACATACTTAGCATCTATGCTGTCCTTCAACAGAGAAGAGTACGCTGGCTCGGTCATGTCACTCGCATGCCAGATGGAAGAATCCCTAAAGAAATCCTGTACGCTGAGCTAGCAGAGGGAGCCAGACCCAAGGACCGCCCAAGACTAACTTACAGAGATGTCTGCAAGCGAGACATGAGAGCCATGGGCATCGACCAAAGTATGTGGGAGGAGATAGCCCAAAACCGGACAGCATGGAGACAGAGTGTACGTTGTACGTGCTGATACGAACTTTGCTGAATGCAAAAGAAATGAAGCTGCATAGGTCAAGAGAAAGAAAAAGAAAGCTGCCCTGTCAGTGAGCCCTAGGACAGATGAATATAAATGCTCGAACTGTGGCAAACTCTGCCTCTAGAATTGGCTTGATTAGCCAGTCCAGATTCTGCCCCGTCTCAAGACGTAACCAAAGCCAGTGACTCATCTGGGCGCATCCATTGTCTTACGAGACAGAAGGAGCCATATATATATATTGTTACGTGCGCATCATGGACTAAATGTGGAATGGTGCGAAAGCATGTTGAAAGGAGAGAAGAACTAAAATGGAGGAATAGAAATATAATAGTCTTTACAGTGTTAATTAAGATTAAATTATTTATAAACTATGATTTTGTCTTTGTGTGTTGGTGTATCGCTAAAAGAGTCTCATCACATAATAAGACGTAACAAGTGGCGCCCAACGTAAAGGTAAAACCCACGTAGTTCTCTATACAAAGTTCATCTCCTTTCAACAGACAGTAGAGATGTTAAAGTCTAGATCTAGCAACTTTTTGGTAATAGACATTGGCGGGCTAAGCTGAGGTGGCAGGCAGATGGTAGGTTGTTGGATCTTGAAGGATCGGAACTAAGAAAAATACGTTCAAGAAAGTTTGGTGGAAATGGAGAGATTAGCCAGGGAGGAAAAAAGAGAAAACGAAAAGACTGCCATTGAAAGAGATTGGCCTTGGAAAAGAGACGGTGGAGAAAAAGTTAAAAAAAAACAGACTAAGGAAACTAGACCGATTAAAAAAGGGGAAACTACAAGGAATAAACTAGCAAAGTATAAAGATGCGATATTCAGAGGCTAAAATTAACATAAACATTTTTTTGAAGAAATTCGAAATTGAAATGAGGGAACTGTAATACCCCGAAGAAAAATGGTCTTTCTTTTTATCGAGGTCATTTGTAGCAGAGGTTCTTTCAAAGATATGCCTGAATCAAGCATAAAGTTATGAAAGAATAACCACTTAGAACGTATGGAAAAACAGAGCCGTTTTATTGTGAACAATTTAGTAACCGTACGGTAGAAACAAATGATGACCCACAGACTTTCTTGGACAGAAAAAGTTAGGGCACATAGAAACAATTGCAACAGATGCCAGTCAAACATGGAAAGATGTGAAAATGACTGGAATCTCTCCAGACAGAGTTAAGGAAGTTACAACATTATTGGAGCATTTTTACAGATCTACCAGGAAGAAAGAATATCATAGAAAATGATATCAAATTAACAGGTAGAGACCCAAATAATTTACCACAATATGCTGTACCATTACAGAAAGAAATAGATGAACTACTTAAGTTGGGAGTGATAGAACTATCACCATGGGCTGCACCAGTTGGTGGGTTAGTTTTAAACATGTGGCAACATTAGACTGTGTGTGGATGTAACGATCCATTCTAGCTCACTCAAGGTATCACTCCGGTCCAAGCATTAAATTAATTTATTTAAACACTTTAATCATAAATTTTACTCATTCAGCCTATCAAGCGCTTTAAACACAACAACCATCCCTCCAATCCAACCCCACCCCTTTGGCACCGATGTCACATTTTGCCTTCCTTATCTTGACACGTGCCACATTAGACTCTTGACAAGGGTACACTTTATTACATTATGGTTTCTATGTTACAGAGAATATAGAACTTTTAAAAAAAATAGAACAGTCTGATCCTATATTCAGTGATTTGTATTTTGGACGTTCGATGTACATGTTGAACAAGGGGGGGGGGGGGGGACGTCACGTGCGCATCAAAGAGTAAATGTGGAATGGTATAAGTGCGTGTTGAAAGGAGGGGAGAACTAAAATGTGGGAAGAGTTTACAGTGTGAAGTCACAGATTCAATGATTTATAAACTAAGATTTTGACGTTGTGTGTTGGTGTATCGCTAAAGAGTCTCATCACATAATAAAACGTAACATATATATATATAAAGAGAGAAAGAGAGAAAGAGAGAGTGAGAGAGAGACAGAGAGAGAGAGCGTTGTAGGGAGGGAGAGACACCATGAGAGATAGTTAGAAGGGGGGAGGCAGAGAAAGCGATATAAAGATAAGATAGATAGATGGATCGATGGATAGATTGATAGCAAGTCGTAAACAGACACACACACACATATATTATGATATATATATGATATATATACATATATAAATATTCAAAAGGTTACATAGGCTACATTTTTGGCAAAATAACATTATTGACTCACCAAACAACTGTAGCTTGTTTGAGATAACACTTTGGAGACGCTCTAGATCTAATTGGGTTTGAAGCCTTTTCTTCCTGGGCTTATTTTAAGTAGATAATGGTTGTTGCCGTAAAAAGATGCGACTGAATGTATTGATGCTAGCAATTAACTTACAGATTGGTTCGGGTCTTAAGGATGTAACATATGGTTTCTTTTTGTTTGTTTGTTTGTTTTGGTGCTCTGTTTGAAAGATAGACAGAAACGTTAAATCTGTCTTCGTGAATTGATTAATTCAAAGTTTATACAGTGCGGTAGGGCTAGTTTAACATTTTAGACTATTTTAAAAAAGTAAAGCTCCCCTTTTAGACCTTGTAGCCTGTAAGACAGATGATGTAAAGGTCATCTAGTTATGTGGACTACGGTTAACGAGGGTATCAATTGGCCAGCACAAGGACCAAACGCCTTTACTTTTACCGAACTAAAGTCAGGTACCCATTAGAGCTGGGTGGGCTCAGAGTCACCCAAATATCCCGAAAGAAAATGTCCCATTCTTTACCAGCATTTTGAACCCCGGACCATGGTTCTCAATCCAAGCGCTGTACCGCTCAGCCATCACGTCTCCAATTACAAATAAAATAAACTTATATCAAAAATAAATATAGCATAATAAAAACATATCTTTTTGGGTTTGAGATGCTTTGAAGTAGAGAAAAAATATATTTTTATAACTTAAGGGAGGCAAATCAACGAGGCAACGATGTTCATTTACCTGAGGACATCCCACATACATAAGACAACGTCTGTCTTAAACAGAGCCTCTTCATGTTGGTTCTAGACTTGGGTGGAAATCGTTTTCTCCTTCTCATTTCAACATCCTTCTTAGTCTAGTCTCCAATAGTGCGCAACTTCTGCACTATCTTGGATGGCGTTGTGCATGACAAAGTTAAAACCATCTATGCTAATCATAGACATAAATAAATATAGACTGGCCGAAGGAAGTAACTTCATTTACTTTATCTACTGTATTCGGATTTCCGAATTATGAAAAATTGCAAGATCTTCATTCTTAGAGATTAAACAAAACTACACTGCCTCCTTATGTACAATATATATAAGTGTGTGGCTGAAATGGATATGAATATTTAACTTTTATACTGCTCATAAATGCTGTATAATAAAGTACACAAAATTGCAAGTCACAAATTTTCGTTTCATAAAACTCTTTACTCGGCCAGTCTATATTTATTTATGTCTATGGCTAATATATTATATCTAGACTGGAAACCGGAAATAAATTCTTATCCGCGACTGATCGATTCACAGACCTATACATATATAGAGTTTTATGTACGTAAACTCTTTTTTTAGGCTCTAATGGGAGTCGCCCCAATCAATCTTTTCTGTCTTAGAAAAGTAATGATCTTTAGTTTTCAAAGTTTAGAAATAATGCAAAATCATTTCTCGGATATTCACGCAAATATATGAAACAAAGCCATTTTCTATTTGTTTCCATTGAGATAATGTTTTTAAAAATCCTAGATGGAAATAATTCATCTAATTTACATCATCTTTAAATAGATTGATAACCTAGATCTTTCTAGATTATGTATCTAAAATATGCAAAATAATAATTATGAGACGAGAGTACTTTTGTTTTTGATGTTTAATTACTAGATCTAGATCTAAAAATTAAATTATATGTTACATAGGTTAGGGTTGAAAACAAAACTTTTCCTCTTTAAACTACTTTACAAAACAACGCCTTGATCCAACTTTCTAAAATATTTTCACGACATTTTTTGCAGTGTTAAAAATGTCTATTTCCAGTCTAGATATAGTATATATAACTCTATATTTAAAACAATATAAAAGGTTGCTCTTCTAATAAAAGAGATGCTTTTTTATCCCCAATGATGCTCATATCCTCTATAACACCGTGACACGGACTGGAGATAATCCGACATTAATCCACATAGTAGGCCTGAACACTGACCTGCAACGTCGTAACCTGTGGGCATAAGGAGACCAACAGCTCGTTGCCACGTCACAAGTCTGTACTGGTCTGTAGGAACGTCCCAAAGGTTACGACGCCGCATGTACCTGCCTTCTACATCGAATAGTATCGGATAACAGCATACAAAATAAATAACAGGATTTGCTATTTCTTTCAACTTTATTTTTTTTACAAAAGGTATATGTAGGACACGAGCATAAAAAACAACCGTAGCCAATCAAATAGTAACAAATCATTTGTACCATGGGAGTAGCCAAGATTTTTTTTTCGGGTGTGGGGGGGGGGGGGGAAGGTTTGGGAAGAGGAAATTATCCCCCCTTCCAAATATGCTTGTGGGTATGTGTATAATTAATCTTGATTACATTCTGACCCTTCATTCTTTTATCTGTTGTTGGGTTTTGAATTTAAAAAATCTCTGAAGTTTTCTTTTTACAAATTCACCCCCCCCCCCTTTATGAGCTACGCTCATCGAATTCGGTGAATGTAGTTTGCTTTAAAATAATATTGAGGAGAGATAATTTTCAACCTCAAAACTCTCTTTAGGTTTGTTTTTTTTAACTCAAAACCGTCTAGAGGGGTTTTAAACTTCAGGAATAGTTTTCTACAAGATGGGGGTTTAAGCTCAAAACCCCCTTGGCTTGGCTACGCTCATAGAATTTTGAGTGTATAATTTGCTTTTTTTTTGTATATTGAAGAGGTATTTTTTAGCATCAAACTCCGCTGCAAAGGGGGGGGGGGGTTAAACTCAAATTTCCTTCAGCTACGCTCATTGCATTTTGAGTTTTTGAGTATATAATTGAGGTATTATTGAGCTTCAAACCACGCTGAATGGGGTTTTAAATTCTGTGTATGCACATCTCTTTTGTCATTTTTTGTATCACAGCCTTTCTCGTCATCAGTATCTTAATATGTCCTTTCACTTTCATCCATGGGATGAAATGACCTTTTGCGTAACTGGACTATATTATTTCGGCTAGTGTGCAGCTGTTCTTAGTAAGATTCATGGCTTTATATTTAAGTTTGGTTGAGCTTTTGGTGAATATTAACTTTCGCTATTGTTTTAACTGAATCCTACGAGTATAGAGACTAAATGTTGTTGTTGTTTGTTTCTTTCAATGATTCCTATATATCACGACACGCTAAATGTTTTATTAGCGCCATCGAAAGGGGAAAAGATGCTATTAGTTTTGTGTGGAATGTCTGTCCGTCCGACCAGCCGTCAGTCTTGTTTAGATCTCATAAACTAAAAAAGATAGGGAAAATCCGACATTATCTTTTAGACCATAAAGAGTTCTGATGCAACGGCTACTGAAAGCGAAAAAAACTAATTTTTTAAATTACTTATGCAACCAGTTTTTTTTTCATAAAAATACAACACTTGTACAACTATGCGCTGTTATTAGTAACAATCACGTAGTGATGGGTGTCATGCGCATCTTCTTTTGGTGTTTTCCTTTGGGTACCATAAGAGATTGTGAGTTTTGGTTTCTAGGAACGCGCTTTTATTGATGTCATTTTTGCTTCCTTGTTTTGCTTCTGTTGTGTGATGAGGCTAGATCTCCTGTGAGTTTCTCTTATGGGTTTTCTTCCCTAGTATTGGGTACGTTATTTATTTACTGTATTAGTCTTCGTGGTGTAGCTCGAAATTCGTTGTTCCTATGATCGTGTGGATGGCGATCTCAGAGAATATGTATTTTCTGTAATAGGGACGCAGGCTTGGGACTCTGTTGGAGTAAAGCTTGATTCACAGTGTGGTTTGATATGGCCCGTGTATCTAAGGCCTTGAGTGTATGATGCGTCGTGATTGAATTATGGCCTCGAGTTGAAGGTGTGATATATTTCGTTGCACAATATGTATACTTTGTGTTTCCTTTGAACATACTATTGACTTGTATTTATCACTCATGTCATCATATTTCATACATTCATTAAATTGTTAAAAGTAAAACCTTGTTGTTAATTAATGGCCATTAACTTACGTTAGCATTACTATCATACACGTTGAACAACTGTTGGTATTGATTAAATGTTCAATTGAATAACTTTTATTCAATGTGCGTATTTTACATGCTGTTACCTTTATGTTCTTGCGTTACTCTGTTCAGGTTGGGGATACGGGACTTTAATATCATACCCTAGCTAATCTGAAATCCCGACCTGACAGAATGGGAGCTCGTCCAAACAATATGTAAATGTCAACTTTGTGACCTCTGTGTCCTTGATTTGACCGTTAGGGCGAACATAAGATATATAACATATATGTGATGTTTATGTATTAAATAAAATTAAATACATTTAAGCCGTTTGAGCGGTCTGATGCTTTATGTACAGCACACGATAGATTAGTTGGGCATGCCTTGTATTTTGCCTAATGTGATTGGTTCCCATTTGTTTCGGTAAACTTAGAGTGTGTAATTACTTTTTGAAACTATTGTAATCTGTTTTTTATTTTATTGCCACCAACGACTGAATCCTCTGAGTCTGAGCGGCAACGTGTGAGTGGATCGAGTGTTGTTGACGGGATCGGCCTGAATTTGTGCGTTTTGCTGGCTGTGTACCGGAACCGTCCTGAAGTTAGAACTGTTGGTCTGTTCCAGTGGCTGTGGCTGCCTGTGGCTTTTCTCTCATCTGCGGAGCCTGGAGAGAGGCAATTATCTTCCGACGTGGGATATTGAGCAAATTAGTCCTTGGCCCTGTTTTTGTCGATGCGCCCATGGTTTCAGTTCGCCCATTGTAATTAAGTAATGATATATATTTTGTTTCTCTCTATGATCTAACCTTGGTTTTTGTTAGTGATAGTTAGACTGTAATTATTATTTAGGGCCTAATAGTCTGTGTAATGGAGACGAGGTTGACTCTAACCGCCCAGTTCATCAATGACGGCCGTGCAGAGCAGAAGGCTGACTACGAGAGAGCCAAGAAGGAGGAGTTTGAACGTAAGAAGGAGGAGTTTGAACGAGAGACGGCTAGGTTTGAGCGAGAGGAGAGATTGAAGAAAGAGGCGAAGGCTGAGGAGGAAGCTAGGCTTGAGCTAGAGGAGAGATTGAAGAAAAAAGCGAAGGCTGAGGAGAGAGCCAGACTTGAGCGTGAAGAGAGGTTGAGAAAAGAGGTGAAGGCGGATGAGGGCGCTATACATGAACGGGAGGAGAAGGCTAGGCGTGAGGAACACGAGAGGTGGAAGGAGAGAGATGCTAGAGAGGAGCTCAAGAGAAAAGATGAACTAGAGTTGGCAAGGCTTAAAGAGAAGTCGGCGCCAGAGGTAGGTGCAGTGGCAGGTCAGGCAGTTGAGGTGCGACAAAAGAGTGTCTTGGACAGGCTAGACAAGAACTTCCAGGGCATAAAAGACGACGATGACCTTCTAGCATAACTGACGCACTTTGAGGCCGTGGCAGCAAGGTGTAAGATTGGGAGTAAGGAGTGGTCCCTGTTGTTGTCTTACAAGTTGACGACATCGCTCAAAAACTTTATGTTGAGGGACAGTCTGTTCCTTAGCGACAAGTATGAGGATGTCAAAACGGTACATCTCCGCTACGCGGACATCAATGCGGAGACATGCCGCAAAAGGTTTCACCGGGTCTAACCTCGGCAGAATGACTTCCGTGGGTATGTGACTGAGCGGAGGACCGCATGGACAACTGGTGTAAAATGGCTGAGGTCGGTAAGACAGTAGATGAGATCAAAGATCTCTTGATGAAAGACACGGGATACTTGAAAGTGTATCAAGTGAGGTGTACAGGCAGCTTGTCTTAAACAAACAGAGTACGGTAGAGAACGTGCTTGAGGTCATCGAAGGGTTTAAGGTAGCTGATTCGAATGTATCAATTAGTAAAGAAGAAACTGTGTATGTGGCTGCAGCATGTTGTGAGCCAGTGATAAAGCAGAGTCCAGTGGTTAAAAGGAAGGTAATTGTGTGTTTCAGTTGTGGTGAGCAAGGTCATAAGTCAGTTGAGTGCCCAAATGAATTTAGTGCCCAGAATAATGAGACTGATGTTGAGGATGGACATCCCAGTGATATTGTCAATGACCAAGACCAGCGATCTAGACATAGATGACTAGAGGGTCGTCGCGATTCGGAAGGTCGCCGTAGGAATAAGTTAATGCCGGATCGCTATACAGTTACTATTAGGAATTTGCCATTCAATGTTAACTGGCAAAGGCTTAAAGATATTTTTAGGGAGTTTGGTTTTGTGGAGGTTTTAGAGGCGAATGGGAAGTCCATGGGTATTGGACATGTGAGGGTTAAGAACTTAGCAGACGTTGCTAAGGCGGTTAGATATTTGGAAACTTTTAGTTTAACTTTATTTTAGTTGAAACTTAGTTTTAGTTTAACTTTTAAAATTTAGTTTAGTTCCCATCACACAATCACGGGAGGCTCTTTAATAGGGAATAGGAAAGATGACTATCTACCATATTGTAATAACTTAAGTGAGGCAACTCAACGATACATAGACCTTTTTTTTTTACACGGAGACATGACAATCACAAAGGACATCTGCCCTGAGTACAGCATCTTCATCTCGGCTGTAGACTTGGGCAGATAATCGTTCTTCTTTCTAATGTAAACATCCTTTCTAGTCTGGTTTCTGGAAATGCGCACCTTCTGCACTATCTTAAACAGCGGCGGTGGGCATGGCAGAGTTATAATACTGCCCCTTTCTTAGAGCTTTTCGTCCAGAAAAGAAACAGTGCAGTGGAGGTTTCACAGTTCAGGTAGAGGTCGATCGGTGGGAGCCACAGACGGCAGGGAGCCAGTTGCCCACGAAACCATCTGCACAATTTTCCGCGGCCGTTGCTTTCTCTTGTTCCAGTTGGCCAGTCTACGATATCGTTGTCGCTGCTTCGACCTCATGAAGATAGTCGCTGATGCCAGCCAGCTGACACAAGGAGAGTTAGTGGAGGTCAGGGTTGCCAGCCACTTAACACAAATGGAGGTTGTTGCGACCGCTGTTTTTCCTAGGGCCGTTATTCTAAGACGCCAAGTCAGCGGGCCTTTTCGCGAACGTCTCGTGACACAGTTGTAGGCCCATAGGTAGCCATGTTTTCAGATACATAGTCATTTTTAGCTTCACCTGTAAGGTATTTCCATGAAACATTCTTGTAATGTTCCATAAGCTAATGCTCATCCACCACTGCATCAGGTTCTGCTGGAATTGATTCACCATCATTGAAGTCACTCTCATTGATGTAGGCAGAAGTACAAATGTCTGTTAAGTTTAGACATTGTTACTTGGTTTCTTGGCATGGGCACGGTCCCGCATATACAGTTCATGTCAAACGCCTGGTTGCAGTTGCCAAGCATTGAGTTCTCTCTTATGCGCAGGCAAAGTCAAATTCGTTGTTTCTGTCTCGGCCATTGTTGGGGCCGGTATTCGCTATTTCACCCGACGACATCCAAGGAAAGGAATCAGAAACGGTCTTGAGGCTTTCATGGTTTGAGTTCTCATCAAAGGTACTGAAAGATAAGCAGAGGTCTTTTACATCCACAGCAGAAAGCGTGGACGCACACCCAACGTTGTCTGGATCTGTCCGGCTCATTAAGGTACTTGTTTCTAGTACACCAGGAACAAAAACTTCCGGCACATAGCAGACTTCTTTTGTTTCTTCATTTGTTTCTTTCCTTTCGGTTCGGCACATTCCGCAGCAATCGGTGTCATTATAAGACATCAGTAAGACATCAGTAAGACATCAGTAAGACATCAGTAAGGTCAGGTTCACATCTAACTTCACATTCACTTTCACCTATCGTTTGGTCTGCTGGACCGCTGGGGCACGACACAAGATCTGTTAAACTTATTCCTCCATTCTTCTCTGACAATTGATAGAATTTCAATCTGATGTTCTTTCTGAAAATATTGAAAACTGCCTTTTTACCTGCCTGGGTGGACCACTACGGGGGCCTATTTTGAGTTTTGTTTCCACACAAACTGTGTTTGTAACCTTGTTTATTAAACACCCTACGGAAGCAAGGATTCATTTGAGTCGACTTCAGCAATTCCCATAGCCGTCGTGTTTAAAAAAAGACAACAACTTTAGCCCTATTTAATTTTAAAATATTTACATTTTGAAACAACAACAACAAAAAGTAATGTTTTAAAGACATGGCTCATATTAAGCGTAGTTGTATCAATTAGATTGTGATTACTTTGTAACAGTCATACTAACACATTTGTAATAGATCTAGAAAAATAATCATAAGTCTGTACGATTAGAAATATTTTTACTGATTGTTGTTTAGCGCTATTTCATCCTTTTCATCATCATCATCAAACTTGATTTGAGTGAGGGCTTGAGAGGCTCAAATCCTCTCTTGCAAAAGCCCTGGACAGAAACCTTGCTTTCTGGCGTAGTGCATAAATGTCACCATACAGGTCATGCTTTGAGCTTTCTCTGTGCGCTCTGAGCCTATCTGGCTAGACTAGGTGGGAAAAGGGAGGTGGAGGAGTCATGTTTTTTTCCGTGATCGCTTTTTTAATGCATGTATAAAAAAAAAAAGGATTAACCACCTGAATCTGAAACGGAGGTCTCAAGGCTCCAAAAGCTCAAACAGTTACCACTGTACCAGAAGGTCTTATCTATTGTTAGTTTCAAACTTTATATTTCTACAAAGTTTGAAGTGGACTACTTTAGCTTATACCACAACATGTAGTTATTCGTATACGCTATGGCTATTCTTCGGCTTGTCAATTCAATCTATATTATATTTCAACTTTATTTTTTGGTCTATTTGGTGGGGGGAGTAACTTTTTTTGGGATGCAATCTTTAATCTTTATGAAAGCAATGTACGGAATCAGACACCGCATACATTTCTTCATACCATCAGTTTCAGGCTTAGAGAAGAATAAATGATTTTTCCGGAAGCTCTAACTGAATACCCACAATCCCGCTCCCCTTTCAACGTTTATCTTGATACTTTGTTCTCTAAAAAAAAAAAGAAATATCAGTAATCGTTTATTCGACCACTTTTGAATGTAGCTAAATGTCAATGTATTAAGATTTATCTTGTTATTAGGATAATTATTTTGAATTGTGTGTAGCATGAGAAAAATAATGCAAAAAAGTTTCTTAATTTGTTAAACAAAGTACTATCTTAAGCTACTGCCTCAAACTCAAATAGTATCACAGTGTGCAAAAAAAACATAGTCAGTATCACAGTATAATGAACGCACACAGTAAGATCATAGTAAACTAAAGGAAAATAGTTTGTATAGTAAACCATGGGCTTAAAGTGCCTTAAAACGTATAAATTGACTCTGTCTGTTTTGTGTAATCGTATACTCTTAAGCGAGCAATTGTTGTATGTATGTATGTATATATATTTATCTATAAATTTTATTTCGAAAACGGCTCTAACGATTTTCTTTAAAATTTCAATGCATATGCATAATAGTGAGAAAAAAATTCTCAACTCATTGGCCACATCGGAAAAACTCGAAGTCGACCGTTATATCGGTTTGAAATTGGCTCATTATCGAAAAATTAATTTTGGCTAGAATGTTTTATGAATGAAATTTTCTATATGACGTCAATGGGAAAAAAAAACTTGACACCGCTTACGTCACTAGGCTCACAGCAGTACACTAAGACATTTCTTCGCAAACAAGAAAAAGTTTTAATGATTCAATTGGCGTAATTAAACATTTGCGCACCATCTTACTGTACATTGATCCATTATGGAAGAAAAATACTGAAATTAAATATCTTTATGTATGATTGTTTATTGTGTTTTAAAGGCTTTATAAATTGTTTACACTTTAATTGCGTACACCCATAGGTAGCTTTTACTTTGCTATTACTTTGCTGGTGAATTATTGCAATGTGTTTAAGCTTCGGAGTCTACTGTCCCATACCAAAACATAGGAAATGGTCATAACAAAGCTTATCTATGCCTTACTTGCACAACCAGGGCCGGCCCTAACATTTGCGGGCCCTATGTCAAATGGATTGCGCGCGGACCAGTAAGGGTAGGGATAAGGATAATAAGTGAAAATAAAGATTTTGTATTAGAAAATAAATTCGTATTTGCATTACATTTTTATTAAATGAAAGCTGAAGATGCCGTTTTTTTATATCACGGGTAGGACTGGCGTTTACCATATTGATTGACACCCCAAAATGACAATTTAGTCTTTTAAATAAACTTTTTATGAGTTTCAGGAGATTTCCAGGAGCTCCTTTAAAACAAGGTGACCACGGGAACCCTATTATAAATTATAATGGTTTAATTTAATAATTTACACCTAGAATTAGCGCCGTGCTTTTGAACCTTCGGGGTCCACTGCGGCAGTATATGCCCAAGGCTGGCCCTGATGATATTGTTATGACTCCGCCATGCGCACCGCCATCCAGGCTAGTGCAGAGGTGCGCACTTCTAGTAACGAGACTAGAAAAGGAAGGAAAGAAAACTTCACATATCTGGGAAGCCTAGTATCAAATGACACATTGCTTTAAAGAGAGGTTGATATGTGATCAGGGATAGTCGTGCTTTTGGACACCTCCAAGCGAGAGTGCGGCGAAATAAATCGCTCTGCCTGTCTACAAAAATCAGTGTCAATAATTGATTCTCTCAACCCCTCTATGTGGATCTGAGACATGAGTACTTTATAGAAAGCAACTAAGACTTCTTGAACGACTTCACCAAAGACCGCAATACAAACAGCGATATTCTTGCAAAATGGTATGAACTTCTTATAATCCGACAGTCCCGCTTTGCAGGGCACTTATTCCGTATGGGGGACGAACATGGCAATCTTTTTTTTTAGTAAGCTGAAAGGTTGTCGGAGTAACATAGATGCGTCGCAATAACGCTTCTTTAGAATACTAACGAGATGTTTTTAAGTCTCTTAGAAAAAAAAGCGCGTTTTTACTTTGCTACTAGGTGCACGTTTTACACTATAACTTAGAGATTTCGCATCACTGATGAATGTTACTAAAGCCATAATAATAAGGCTTGTCTTAGAGTCCGAAGATTAGTGAGGAATGCAGTATTTCCCGTGGCTGCTCAACCCCTGATGTGACCTACATATTTTGCCACATCCAGGGCAAGCATAACCATTGTCCGCAAGTGGTCGATTTAGATTTTCTTTTCGCCGTCTGCGTTTGTCCTAGACAGCAGATTTTCTTTTGGTCTCAAATGTGTATCCCGCGGCCTTCGTGAGTGACCTCCAGCTGTCTTGTTCGGAGACCGCATACAACCAGTTGCTCTCTTCTATGTCATCCAAGGAAAATTGATGCCTAAGCTGGTCTTTGAAAAAAAATTTTTTTTAATATTCTTCTGTTTTAACTGCAATAGGTATTTTCTCTTGCCTTTAGTATATGACCATTATCGTAAAAAGCTATATCTAGAAGTGCAAAATATCATTCTAAAATGTTTTATATGTCTCGTATGTTCCTTCAGAGTTGAAGATAGTTTACTTCCTAGTTTAAAACTCCCTCAGGACGACGGGGGATGGGAGCGGGCAGGATTTGAGCCCAGGACCACGGATAAATCCAAACGACAGTCCAGCGCGAAAACCGCACGACCAGGCAGCCATCCATTGATTGACTGATTTATGTATCAAGATATCTATACAACTGCTAAAATGATTAGCATTTCGTACACAGATTTCTTTTACAGTATACATTCCTCACTTCGAGAAAAGCTGGAACTTTAAATTAATTATATATGTTTTCTTTTCAATATTACCTCACAAGGCTGAATTCTGTTTAAGGCTATGTGGGACACTTGACACCTTTTTTATTTTTTAATCAAATTGCTCCAAACTTTATATGTATACTCCCTATAAATAGCCATAAAAAATGTGGTTAAAAATGTTTTCTCATAATGGTTGTCATGGCAACGGCCGCCATATTGGATTATTGTTTATCGTTTTTAAATCGCTAAGGCTTTGAAACTATTTAAGCTATTTCAAACAAAAATATACAATGTGTAGACCAATCATTCCAGAATATTATCTATAATTTAGTTTTTAAATATAGTAAAAACTTTTTAAAATATATTTTTTTTCTAACCTTGCTGAAGAAAAACAGTATTTTTTTTTCATTTTTCTAATAATATTAATTGATACTTAGAAAATGTAATATAGAAGTTCTTGTACATGGTATAAATAAAAAGCTGGATAAGTTTGATTGATTTTTATTCAGAATTAGTGAAGGAGTAGTAAAAAAAAAGTGAATAAAAATAGTGTTTAGAGAAAATCGAAAAAAACGAAGAAAAATTGGCAAAAAGACAGATGCAGAGACCTTACAAATATAATAATAAAAAAATAAGTAATTATTGCCAATCATGAAAATGATATTTTTATGTCCAGAAATGGTTGGGCTATTTCAATTACAATTAGGCTAAAACGGGAAATCGAAATTTTTTACCTTTTTACCTAAATTTCATGTCCCACATAACATGAATAAGAATGTTTAATAACACTTTATAGATTTTTGTTTTTATTTTAAAGCATATTTACTTTCTTTTTCCTTAAAACAGGAAACAGCTGCGTGAATGCGTGTGTTAAAATTTTATTAAAGCAAAATGAAATCATTAATTCTTTGATGCCAATCTTGATTAATTTTGCATAAACTTCTCTCAGACACTAACGGTAAACCTAAGATATGTAAAATAGCCCTAACCAAAAGCAGGAGAACCAAAACATTGCCTAACTCTATGAACGCAATCTTCACATTGAGTCTAGAATTACGCGCTCTTGACAAGATGGCTGCTCCCTGTTTACAGTTATCATAGATGAGTAAAATTTTCGTTTTGTCGTATTAAAACCAAACAAAATTCCTTAAAAAAGCTATTCAACTAATATCTTTAAATTATAGATTTAACTTAATTCAGCATTATTTCCACTAATTAATTCAAATTAACAACTCTTAGTTTAGGACTATTTTGTCTCACTAATCCTTATAATTATTATTATATCTAATATTATTTAGTCTATATTTATTATTATATCCTTAGATTTTAGATCTAGTCAGACTTAGACTTTAATTAAGGCTTTAGATCTACTAATCATCTACTAATAATAACTAATAGTAATATTCTATGTAGTTAGTTAAACACATAAATATATTGATCTAGAATTAGATCTGGATCTAGTCTGGGTCTATATTTTGAATAAACCATTTGATTGTCTTTGTAAATTAGCTTTCACTTTAGACTTAGACTTAACTTAGGCCGTCTTAGGAATTTTTAACCATAAACTAGATTTAGACTAGACCTTTAAAAACTAAAATCAACAACAGTCATCATGAAATTGCTTTGGCTATTTATCCTAATAATTACTAAATACACACTAGCTGAACACAGAACTAGATCTACCTCAGTCAACACTAAACTTAAAAAGGAAAAAACAGTCATAATCAATCATCACACTTTAGATTCACAAATGGAAGTTCTCAATCAGACACAGTAGAAATAAATACCTATCACTGTTAATATTAATAGCAGGAGATGTAGAGTCAAATCCAGGGCCTAGATCTAAAGATAGATGCAACATCTGCAAAAAAGTATGCACCATGAAACAGAAAGCCATTCAATGTGACACCTGCGATGAATGGTACCATGCATTAGGTCTCCATATGAATACACCTGTGTATTATGCCTTAGGCAACAAAGATGCATCATGGCACTGTGTACCGTGTGGGTTACCTCAGTTTACATCAGGACTGTTTGATTCCTTTGATGCGGACACTTCTAACCCATACAACATCCTAAACACCATCCCAAAACAAACTCACCAACTACTAGCCAGATCCACTCCTGTTAAACCTAAATCTACTAAAATGAATACAACAGCCTCACTAAACAAACCTACAAAAGAAGTAATACCAAAATACCTTAAAACCTTAGTAATAAATTTTCAAAGCATTAGGAACAAAACAGCAGATTTAGAAATTTTATTAGAATGTGAGAAACCAGACATAATTGCAGGAACAGAAACTTGGCTACATCCTGAAATTTATAATGCAGAAATTTTCAATAGAAATTATGAAATTTTTAGAAAAGATAGGACTGATAATCATGGAGGAGTTCTTTTAGCAATAAAAAACACTCTTATAGCAGAAGTTACCGTACCTAACTCAAAAAATATAGAATCTACATTTTGTAAAATTAATACCACCTCAACATCCCTAATAATAGGCAGCATTTACAGACCACCAAATTCTAGTTTAGAATACATGCAGGAACTATGTAATCAGATTACTACACTTAAAGAGACAAATAAAAATGCAGTTTTTTGGATTATGGGTGATTTCAACCTACCTGATATAAATTGGAAAACACTAACCATAGATAAACAACACATTAGATCTCTTCTTAACCAACAGACCTGGATTAGTAGTTGATTATGATATTATCCCTGGTCTATCAGACCATGAGATCATAAAATTACACAGTCAGATAAAAGCAGTAGCCAATACAAAACCCAAAAGAAAAATCTTACTCTGGAGTAAATGTAACCTAACACATTTACACCAAGCTGCATTAAACTTTCAACAAACATTCTTATTATAAAAAGACATTAACCAACCAGTCGATGACCTCTGGAATTTCATTAAAAACCATCTTAAAAGCATTATAGAAAATCATATACCAACTAAATGCACATCAAACAAAATAAATAAATGCTGGTTTAATAATAGACTAAAGAAGCTTTGTAAACAGAAGGAAAACCTATATAGAAAATTTAAGGAAACCAAGGCAGAAAGAGTTTACAAAAAGTATATAAAAATTAAACACCTAACCCAAAAGTAAGCAGACAGCTGCAGAGTGAATACATAAACAATGTAATATCTAAAGATAACAACAAAAACCTATGGTCATACATTAAGTCTAAGAAAATGGAAACAACAGGCATAGCGCCATTAAAAGATGAACATAACATAATACATAATGATAATGAAACTAAAACAAACATCCTAAACAAATACTTTGCATCAGCATTCTCAGCCCCAGGAGACAAAGACATATTTCTTAATTTGAACCAAGTAGATAACATAGAAGATTTAGTAGTACAAGAAAATGGAATTCAAAAGCTATTATCCAACACCAAACCAAATAAAGCGTCTGGACCTGATGGTATTCCAGCTAGATTACTCAAAGAACTAAGCAATGAGCTTGCCCCAGTGTTCAAAATACTCTTTCAGGCATCGCTTAACCAGGGCAGAGTACCAAAGGACTGGAAAGAAGCTAATATCACCCCCCTATTTAAAAAAGGAGAAAAATCTGATCCAGGAAACTACAGACCAGTATCACTTACCAGCATCACATGTAAAATCCTAGAACACATAATATGTAGCAACATCATAAACCACTTAGACAAACATAATGTTATTACACCATACCAACATAGCTTTAGGAAATATAGATCATGTGAAACACAACTAATAGGATGATTTTTCAAAAGGTTTAGATAATAGTGAACAAATAGATGCTATCTTACTAGATTTTTCCAAGGCTTTTGACAAAGTTCACCACCATAGTTTGCTTAAAAAATTAAAATATTTTGGCATTAATGGTCCACTGCATCAGTGGATTAAAATTTTCTGATAGGGAGAGAACAAACTGTAATAATAAATGGCTCTAAATCAACACCAATAACAGTAAACTCAGGTGTACCTCAAGGAACAGTCTTGGGTCCACTATTATTTTTAATTTCCATAAATGATTTACCAAATTGCATTAGTTCAGGAATAAAAGTCAAATTATTTGCAGATGATTGCATAATATATAGAACAATAAAAACAACACAAGACACAGATATTTTACAAAGAGAATTAGATGAATTACAGAAATGAGAATCAAATTGGAGCATGTCTTTCCACCCAGAAAAATGCCAGTTGTTAAGAGTAACAAAAAAACTAAAACAAATTAATTCCACTTATCTTATTCATGGCAAACTAGTAACACAGACCAAAAACGCAAAATACCTAGGTGTTATAATAAATGAAAAACTGTCATGGAATCCACATATTGATGAAACTATAAAAAAAATCCAACAAAGCATTAGGGTTTATTAAAAGAAATTTCTATAAATCAAATAAGAACATAAAACTAAAATGTTATTTAACCTTGGTTAGGCCAATAATAGAATATGCATCCACTGTTTGGGACCCATCAACTCAAGAAAACATTAAGAAACTGGAACAAACACAAAATAGAGCAGTGAGATTCATAACAAACGAATATTCACATTTGACTAGAGTAACACCATTAGTAAAATCACTAAATTTAGAAAGCCTTCAGGACAGAAGACTCAAAAGTAAAGTAGCTATTATACATAAAACACTGAACCATAATCTTCAAATACAAAAACAAAATTTAATAAAATACTCTGAAAGACACAAAGATAAAGGCACATTCCTCGCCCCATATGCTATGACAAATTTGTACAAATACTCCTTCTTCCCTAGTGCTATTAGAGCATGGAATGGGTTGCCTGAGCTAGCCAGAAAAACCAGTGACTTGGCAGAATTTAAGTCATTGTTTAATATGCATGACGCGTAGGACGTAATTATCTTCTTTTTTGAAGTAACGTCTGTATTATATAAGATAAGATAAGATAGACCAAAAGCCAGATTAACATTGCGATTCCGATTGGACACGACCAAAAGGTCACATTCATATGCACGCAAGTGTAGTTTAGTCATACAATTCAAAGCATATCTCGTAATCTTTCGATACGCAAAGATTAGACCTAATTTTAAGATCTAATCTTCGTAAAGATATTTTTTTTTACTTTTACACAGCAACATACAGATATAGTCTATTCATGTGCTTTCTAAGGCTTAATTGTAAACTAGCCCTACCACAAGCTGAAGTTGCCGAAGTATATAAACACAGTAGACTTTACTAGATTTAGGTCAATTAGGCATTTTAATACCTCCTTAATAATATGTTTGCATACACACATTCAATTTACTTATAATATTATTTTGTTCTATTGTTTCAAATTCACAGATTACTGACTGTACTAGTTGATTAAGACTTGTGGATAATATCCGTTAAATGTAAAAAAAAAAAAAAAAGTCAAACATTTTATAATTGAAAATAGTATGTTACAGATTTTAAAAATTGAAGACCATATGATTGCTATCTTGACTATATTTAATTTTATTGTCAATACTTAGAGAAATATTATTATCAGTAATTGGTTTAAAAAAAAACAACTCATTAAAGCTGTATGAATATTAAAAACAGCTCTTCTATGTAACATACAATTTTCTTGTCCAGAAATCTAGTTTGCCAAATTTTTTTTTTTATAAAAAGCAGATTAACGCAAAAAAAATTGTTAGAATTAGCTTTTCTAATTTATATTTCATTTGATTTTCTTTAAAAGGTCTTAGAAATCTCATTAGTGTTAATAGGTTGTTCCGGATTTTTTAAAATAAAAAGCAAATTAAAGTTAAGGAACTTTTTGAAATGGCTGTTCTAACTAATTATGCATTCAATTTTCTTGCTTAAACGTAGCGAAAATCTCATTAGTGATAATAGATTGTTCCAGATATGTTTTTTAGACACATTAACGCCAAATAATTGTTTGAAATTTTATGTGATGAAACAAAGTTGATTTTCTTAGCTTTGTTAATAGTAAAAATAATTTGAAAATAGCTTACTAGCAAAAAGAAAACAAGATATATCTTTATTGATTGTATCTTATTTTTATTTTACTGTATCATTGTATATTTGATAAGCCAGTCATTGTAACTGAAAAGAAACAAAGATTGTTCAACATTATTCATAGTATATGTTCACCTATTTAGAACAGCTAATACATAAATCTCTGTTTAAATACTTACTATCTTTACCAAGACATAACATTACAATTAAATAATAAGTAATTAAGATTATTATATTTTTCTTAAGTATTTAATAAATGTCCTTACATAAAACTGAGCACAGTGAACTAGCATCTACAATATCCTTTTTCACCTAAAGATTAGAAACAAATTACTTATTAAAACATCAATTATTAGTATCATCTATTTTTGAGTCTTGATACAATTTAAAATAAACAAGGTTCTCAAATTATTATTTTTTCAAAATAAGATTTTCCCTACACGTCCTGCCTATTTCCTTTCCTCCTGTCTAATTACTTTCCATTTACTCATGTAATACACTTTTTATTTACGTGGATCTTAATCAGACATAGGATAGCACCGCTGATATAAGTTGTGATATTTTGCTTGTTTACTTAGTCAAACTAAAATTGCTAGAAGAGATGTGACTCAATCATCTAGCTAATGGTGGACCATTGAGCAGAGTGTTTGGTTTAGAGAATATCTCTCATTCTTAACTTTTGTAGAAAATCATTTCCATTGATTAAAAGTCTTGTAGACCTTTGTCTTAACTCCTTTGGATAACAATAGAAAGCTACAGCTTGTTTCTTTTTTGTATATATATATATATATATATTATAAATTTTAAAAAACTGTCTTTTTTGAGAGACATATTCTGTCTTCACACTTTGAAAATGTGTAACTGGCTGTGACATTTATAGTTTTACCTTTAGGTCCTTGCTTCGAGTTACCAATGGGCCCCATGTCCCCTGAAAGGTAAATGTAAAAAAATTTTATAGTTGCAAAACCTGTTTATTTAAACATTCTAAGATGTGATTTTTGAAACCAAAGCAGAGAGTAAAAGTAAGGTGGGATACAAAATACATGTTGGTAAAAAAAACTTGTTCCTAAATAATGAACAAGAAAATTTTAGTTTTCAATTCTTAAGAAAAAGATAAAAATATCTCGTTTAAAAGACTTTAAGTCTTAATGTCTTATGATTAGTTGTTGTTTTTTAAATCCTTCCCTGTTCCACACCCCCCTCGCGGTTAGGCGAATTTAAATGTACTACTTTTTAAAATATTCTAAACATTATTTTTGAGATCTAGACTTAGTAAATGGTGCGCGAAATGTTACAGAACGATCATTGATTACAATCATTAAATGGCCAGGGGCTACACGCGGAAATGTCTGAAAGCGTATACTCGGTTCAAAATAAATATTGTCTACTCCTCTCGTCAAATTTAATTATTTTTTTTTTACTTTGAGAAATTCTAACGGTCAAATTAGAGTTTGTGGCCAACGAGCTAGTAATGTTATACATCACTGTCGAATTTCACAGAAAATTGTTTTAGCCGTTTGAGAACCGTGTCCTTCGATGCAGGTTTTGAACATAGGAATGTGCGTCCTGAGTAAAGGTATTTAAGAAAAAAGAAACTACTTTTTCCCACTTAAATCTAACGCTCGACTACACATTTTTCAAGTTAATACGTTGAACCAGATCAACAAAAGTAAAGTTCCCCCTTTCAGACCTTGTGGTCTATAGGGCAGATGATGTTAAGGTCATATGTTTCTGTGGCCTACGGTTAACGAGGGTGTCATGTGGCCAGCACAACGACAAACCGCATTTACTTTTCCCAACTAACGTTAGGCACCCATTAGAGCTGGGTGGACTCAGAGGCGCCCGAAGATACTGAAGTTTAAAATCCAAGTCTTCACCAGGATTCAAACCCGGACCACGGTTCGGTAGCCAAGCGCTTTACCGCTCAGCCATATATTAAATTGTAAATCTTTTGGTAACTCAAACTATCTTGGTACATTTATAGTTAACTAGATGCTTCCCGTGCTACGCTCCGGTTGAAAGAGTTGTTATATATGTTAGTTTGTTTTCCTGGAACACAAATAAACTTATCATTATAACGGCCCTCATTACAACGCTCCCACAACCCCACAATGTTACTCCTGGCTGACACAATGTTGTAGCCCTTAATTTCCATAAGTCCCCTTTAGTTTTGACTCTTTCTTCCTTCAGTTGAATGACCCGAAGAACCCTATTATCGAATATGCACCAACACTTTTTAGGCCCATCAGTTATACCCTTACATCTGCCTGCACTATAGTTGCCGCAAATATACACACAATATTTACAAATGAAAGCCTGTTCCGGTGGAACACTTTAAAGGAAAAAACATTGCTATTAGTAACTTAGTTAACTCTTTACATTTTTATTTTTATGCTTTTTACGCATGGATATAGATCTACAAAAGAACCTTATTTAGAAAAACCCATTTTCATAAACAGTAATTATAATCACGATGATCTAAGGAAAGTTCCTCACATTCACTTTGACAATCAACTAACTGAGTGGATAGTTGCATTTAAGATCCAAAATTGTGAAGAAATATACATAAATAACAAAATGGAACTTAAGAAACAACAAAACAAGTTTTAATAAATACTTAATCATAAGGATTTATTGTTCTATATTATAGACATTAAAATGTCGGCTTAGTAGACATTCTTAGTAAAAAAGTTAAGTTAGATAATATGTTTTCGTATTTTTTTTGTCCATGACAAGTAGAAGCATTAGAGATCATTATCATGCGTGAATAAATGAATGAGTGGTCAGGACCATGAGTTTTATATTGTAGAATATGACTAATTTATATTTGGTAAGTCATTTCCTTTGAGCTTGAAGACATTATGCTCTAATCAAATAAATATCAGTGTTCTAAATTGCATCCTTAAACCTAGATATGTTTGGTCGCTTGGAGAGATTAAATCCAATAAAAATTGCGAACAGCACAACCTCTCAAAATCGTCACAATAATAAAAAAAAAACTCAAATTTTTAATTTCATTATAATTATTTCATTACCTCTGTCCCCTTCGTCACCTAGGTTAACAAGAAAATAGAAAGAAGTATACATTTATAATTAATTTTTTTTTTTGGTCTAAAAATGTTTGAATATTAAAGCATTTAATACTAATAAAAAATAATAACTTAATTCACAGATCTAAGAATTTCTCATCCTTAAATGAAGATTTAGAGGGAAGTGAAACGGCTAAATATGAGAACAAGCAAAAAAGGCAAATCAAATATAAAAGTTAAGCCCCCTCTTTATTGAAGATTTTCACTCTAAATATATTATACAGTAAGAACATATTTTAAAAAAATACTTTAAAAAAAACTTATAATAGGCGCAATTAAATTTCTAATAGATATAGAATTATAGACAAACAATAAAAAAAAAGCATAATAATTAAATAAGAGTTCAACGACCTGAATTCGCATCATGGCTCAAACCTTTTCAGGCTTCTCAAGCCAATACGGTAACCACTCTGCTAGTGGAGAGCTTATGAATATGGAGCATTGTATAATTATCTTTTTTTTTTCTATAGCCTCGTCCTATTTTTCATGTTTGTGTTCACTAAGACTCGTACAACGACCCATAAAGGGGACTAATTCAGCCACAACCACTTCAGTCGATTACAATTTCTTTCCGTTGTTCGAGATACCAAAACCGAATAAATTATTACCAATAGTTAATTAACTAATTGGTTATTTTTAAAAATTGATCCTTGTGTTGTCAGGTAAAAAGAAATGATTGTGCAAAAGTTCAGCTTGATACGAATTGGATGTGGAAGAAATAACGGGTGCAAATATGTTACCGGACAGACAGAAAGAGCTGATATAAACTTTGTAAATAATCTACACCTCATTTACATTTCGCTTTTGTTAATTCCCTTTACAGTAACAGAAAAATGATAGGAAGCGATATGTAGAACTGTGTAGGCGAAGTCGATATCTAGTCACCTAAATGCAAAAAAACAAACAAACGCTAAATATAAAAAAATCCTTTTTAAAAAAAACAAACACTTATCTACAGGGAAAGAACTCCGTCCTTACAACTATATCTAACTATTATGTACAAGTTATATTAAGTTAAGTTATATTAAGCAAATTAATTGATTGACTAATTGCGCAATACTTATTATTGATATTTTTTTTATTAGGTGCAATAAAAATTGTTTAAAGAATCAAGTTCTAGGAGAATGTGTGAGGGAGAAATAGCTTTAAGAATTATTAAGAGACTAGACTCAACAAATTTAGCCATATCTGTGAATACTAAATTATTAAATTCCCTTGTTGCTATTAAACAAAATAGTAAACTAGTGATTAATTGTCTACTTAATTTTTTTTATTGATTCATGACTATTCTATGTAAATGAATTGATTCAGCTTGATTCGAAAATGCGTTTGGGAGAAATAACATGTACACAATTTTTACCGGACAGACAGACAGACAAAGTGAATTGATATAAGCTTTGTAAAAAGAAAAATATTGGTAGAGTAATTGACTTAGATAAACTATGTTACTGTTGCCAACTAAAAATACTAGTTATCTGGTGCCTCAAGAAAAAGAATTTAAAAAGTATGATTTTTTAGTGCTACAATGTGCATCCATGTATTATCAAGTACATCAACACTTTCCATACTCTCTACACAAATACACAGAAAGACCTAATTGTCGCCTCTCACGATCGTTTCCGCCCGGGCGCCACTTAGCGGTGGTGTCATTTGGCTATTACAAGGACCGATTTTAAGATCTGTCAGATCATTGTTTGTGACATGAACAAGTTGAGAAGCATGGAGCTCACTCTTTTTATTGTGTTTATAATGTTTCACGTGAAAGGGAAACCTAGTAGGGAATTATGGCTAAAAAGTCTCGTTCTGGGAGTTGACCACATGGTCAGAAATTAGTAGTCACCATGAACATAGAAAGGTATGGACGTATCATTATTTGCTTGATAAATTCTGTTGGATATTGTCATTAATTTTTGTGAAGTATTACTTGTGATTTCTTGATGGCTGGAAGTGCCAATATATTATATATTTCAATGTGTATTAAGTAAATGTATGATCAGCTAGAAAGATTTTGATCAGTGAATTTTAATGTATATGTTGTGTTGTACTAAATTAGAATAGACATACGTGACAACAAGTAGGACAACTGTTCAAGTGAAGGAAAGCATCTTTAATTGATATATAGTAGACACTTAAACATTCATAATCAAATTTCACATTATAAATAGTGACACGATCCTAAATGAATGTCATAAAGTATATAGTTGGACTCATTAAAATTATATTGTAGTCTAAGAACCTTAGGTTCAGAAACAATGAGTTTTACCATTAAGTCAACAACCGACGTCCCCGTTTTCCTTTAACTAACAGTGATTAGGAAAAAAAACTATTTTTGAATGCGCAACATTATAAACCTAGGTCAATCTAGGATGCTGGTTGCCAATAGCATATTGCAAAGCAAAACATAAATTATAAATATTACAAAAGAGTTTCTAAAAGCTTATATTAAAACACATTTTAGATAGGAGAAAAATTTTAAAAAGTTGGTTGTTGTTGTTTTTTTCTTTAATTATGAGTTGAAGTGAAATTGTTCATAATCTTTCATTATTCGGCATGCATTATGTATATGCCATTGTATTTTTGTAGAAAAAAAAGTTGTTGAAATGATATTAAGATAATGTTAATAAACTAATCAGTTACACAGTTTTTGTTAAATAAATGATTAACAGACATACGGTCTTTGATATAATTTTTCTATTAACATACAGTCTTGGATAAAATATTCTCTATAGATTCTCTTTGAAAACGAAATTAATAAGTTGCGACTGATTGATTTACTGATTGGTTGATATTTTTAAATTCATGTGTTGTCATCTATTCTAAGCGTGTATGTAAAATTCCATGATGTATAAATACGTAGAAGTGGTATAAATATTGATTGCAAAAATGTAAACTCAAACATCCAAAAAGAAACAGAGCGAGTTAATAAAAAAAAAGAACAAATGTTAAAAACACATTTTGTTGATAGTAGAAACACTGGCATTGATCTCTCGCACCCTTACAAACGTAACCAGTAGGCGATGAGTATTGTTGTAAATATGGCGATAATGCGTTGGCTACTTAAGGAAAGCCCACAGACAAAAGATCTGATTGCATCAATTCAATGTTGAAAACCACAAGATACACGTTTATTGATTCTACCGTACAAATGATTTTGGTGTTGCTTTAAAAAAATAATCAAGTAATGCTCTGTGGCTTAATGACTTTGTAATGAGTTTGCAGGTTACTGCAGGGGGGGGGGGGAGATACAAAAGAAAATGTAAAGAAAAGACGAGACTGCATCCAGAAGATAGGACTATCTCTTATCTGAGGAAATAAATACGTTACATCAATATATAAAATTATTGTCTTGAGATTAAATAACGCAATGCCACTAGTTTTTATTAATCTTAATGAAATTAATCATGTCAATGTTTAGACACACACTAATTAGACTCGCAGTATTAGATTGATTTCATACGTGTTATTTTTATTCATATATTTTTGGCGATAATTTCTATTTTAATTATTTTGTGGCGTTTCCACTTATTTTACAAATATTAGTTCAAAATATACGCTGACCAGGCAATTTATTTGGAGCATTGTTCATTAGTTTGCATTTTGTTTGAATTACGGTACTTTAAACCATAGACAGGACATTTTATCCTAAAGTACTTAGCTTCTATAAGAAATCGTTAGTATATCTCATTGTTGCTTTTTTTTTTCTAAATCTCTGCTTTTGTCCCCCATAAGTAGAACAGATTGCACTATAACAGGCCTCTTCCCAATGTATATTTCTGTTATGTTATAATGTGAACCAGCCTATCATTTGCCTTGTGAGTAGTAAGTAACCTTTGCTCCTCCCACTTATAGATTTAGCCCTTCCACTTACAAAAACACTTCATTGGCTTGTCAATTAAAACCTACAAAAAACTTTGTTTCCTCCCATCTAACATAGGAAAATATTTCCACAATAGTCTTTCCAACTTTTATACAAAAAGATATTTAGCTATTTACACCACACCGTGCTTCCGAGCACATGGCAATATAAAGACGACAAAATAACTTCTTGTATGAGACTGGGCCTCAGATGGATAAAAAAAAAAAGAAATTAAATTATCAAATACACAGAAAACAAGCCTCTACTTTTACCAAACTAAAGAACTTATTATAGACTTCAGAAAGAAATAACAAACTATACGTGAACTGCAAATAAACACTACATCTATAGAACAAGTAAAGGCATATAAATATCTAGGCGTTATCATCAACAACAAGCTTTCATGGAAAGAAAACCTTGGAACTCTGAAAAAGAAAACAGCCCAGCGACTCTTTTTTCTAAACAAACTCAATAGCTTGAAAATAAACAACAAGATTCTAGATACTTTTTACGGCGCGACTATACAAAATCTGCTAACATACGGAATAATTTGTTGGCAATGAAACGCCTCATCTAAACTGTTGCGACGTCTAGAAAACATAAAAAGGGCATAAAAAATTACCACATTTAAAGGAACTTTTTGAACAAAAATGTCCAAGAAAAATCGAGAAAATCTTGGAAGACAACGGCCACCCGCTCTATCAGAACTACGTCAGGTCTTCGCGAAGTGGACGACTGCTGTCAATCAAAACAAGCGGTACAAAAACTCGTTCGTACCTCAGACTATATCATATCAACTCGTTGATCAGGGAACATGAAAAGCACCAAGAGGCTTGTATGTAGTAGCTGAATGAACTCTTGTGTCTGCGATGTGTATGTTTCTGTTGTGTTGTCTTTATATGAGAAAAGAGTCCTTGTAAGTCCCGTAAGGATCAATAAAGCAGTCTTAGTCTTAGTCTTAATGAAAATAATGGGTGTGTACATTAAAATAATCAATATGGGGAGTTGAAGTTTTACCCAATCACACGTCATGACATATAAACACCAGAAAAAGGAAATAAGTTTAAAAAATGTAAAAAAAACAACATGATAAGTAATATTATAACTCAGCTTGTTTAAGCAATAAACCAGTGTTTCCCAAATAGTGTTCCGTGGAATCATAGTGTTCCGTGAATCCTGAATGGGTGTTTCCAAGAACTATTGGATTAATAAATATTAGGCTACCACGTGAATTAGTCTTTCTAAAAAAAGCAAAGTGTTCCGCTAAATACTTAGAATGTGCGAAGTCCTTCGTTAAGGAAAACGTTTTGGGAAACGCTGCATTAAACTATACATTTGAGATTTTTAAAAAATGAGTTCAAACTACCTTTTATCCCGCCTTTTTGGTTGCAATATTCTCTTACTTCTATACACCCTGCAGAAAATTCAAGTATTCTAACAATAGTATATTTCAAACACACGAATATAGAGATAACATAGAACAAAAAGGTGTTATTGACATGCTTTAGTTTTTTTAATCGAGGTTAGAATTAAAACTGTTATTACAAAATTCTAAGTGTAAAGACACTATTTGCAATTAATAAAATAATAATATTAATAGTTGTATAAATAATTGCAAGCGCTGTTTCAAATGGATTCACAGAAATAACTTCTGCTACTTCTTCGAGATGGTAACTCATGTGTGATGTTACATCCGTACCGCATAAACGTTTTACTGAAAGAGTTGAGCCGAAGGCTCTTCCAACTGTAGGCTTGCAAGCCTGATTGAGCAAACCTCTCTTTCTGCAATAGGTCCAAGTCTATGTCCGTATTTGACAATGCTATTTCCAATGTGAAAACAAAGAACAAAGCAGCAGCCCATTGAAATATTTATCCTTCAGAAACGCTGGAGATGGATAGGTCACACTCTTTGCAAGCCTGCATCCAACATAACAAGGCAAGCCCTAACCTGGAAACTTCAAGAAGAAGAGAGAACGGCCAAGGAATACATGGGGCCGCGACTCGGAAGCAGATGCCAAGCAGATGGGCAAGACATGGGGACAGTAGGTGAGACTCTCCCAAAACCGAGATTCCTGGAGAAAGCTCGTTGGTGACCTATACCCCAGAAGGGACCACAGGCAGAGGTAAGAATTGCAATGTGACAGCTACTCATATATACTTACGATCAACTTCCCTTTTATTTCTTGTCCTAATGTTATCTACTTCTGATTTTATTAGCTCCTGCACTTGTTCAGCAGTGCTCCTCAGATGTGTCATCTCCATATAGCTGACGAAGATGGCCAATGTGAAGGTAAGAGTCCAACATGCCACAAATACATACAAACCCCTGAAATAAAACTTGTCTGAAGCGTTGCGAATTTTGGTGTTTGTTTTGATTTCATCATTAAACGTTTGTTGCACATCAAAAGCTTTGGAAGCCATTTTGCTTTATCCTAAGATAAAACAATGAAACAAGTAAGAGAATTTTGTTTAATAGCATTCCTCCTTTAAACTTATAATCAACCATTGTAAGAGCGTTTTTTTTTGTTGCTCTCAACTAAAGAATTGTAATAGAACAGATAATAGACCCACTAAAACAACAAGAGTCTCAGTTTATACATTAATTGTATTAGTCTTCTTCACTCCAGCCACTTGTTCTGAATCTGACCTTCTGTTCTGTTTACACACCGTCCTCACTTACACACATTCTTTGCTGTTCACTCAACCGTATACAATGAAGGTCAACTGGCCATTTCATACACAGGCACAAACACTGCACTACCAGACAGTTGAAGGTAAGGTCTGATTAACATTTTAATAATCTTATATTTTTATGTATGTAATAATCATGGGCGTAGCCAGGATTTTTTTCGGGGGGCGAGGGATGGGAGGCATTTTTTCTCTCCCCCCCCCCCCCCAACGGCCATATATATATATGTGTGTGTGTTTGTGTGTGTGCGTGTCTGTGTAAATATTTAATCTTTATTACATTCTGACCCTTCATTCTTTCAGAAGATGTTTATTGTACCATAGATTAGGTTCTTCCTGCAGTTAGTAAAAGGTATGAGGTAGGAGGAAAGCGATTTAAACCCACATACAGACGTACAAGTCCATACATCTTATGCTTAAATTGTGGGAGAAGGGGGCATATTTGAAGACAGTGTCAACAGTGAAGCAGAGTTAAGGAATTAAGGTACAATAGTGGAGAGGCGTATATGAGAAAAGAGAGGGATAAAAGCAGGTTAGAAAACAGTACAGCTAGTCATTCTGAAGTGGGATCACAATGGGATATCATTGTAATAGAGGGAAACAGAAAGGATGGCATGCAAATAATGTTAGAATTATAAAGATAGGATTAGGAAAGGTGATGATGATGGATACTAATTAGTGTTCTAATCTGCACTGACCAAGTATATCTGTAATGGTGATTGGATATCATTGTTGCATATACGTGTATGTTAAGGATGCTACATTATAAAAGTTTTGTAAAGGCTACATAGGTAATGTAAAAGAGCATAAGTAGTAGAAAGTAGATATGTAGATTTTGTACAATGTATTTTATTTTGTTTTGATTTTGTTTGATTATAATTATTTTATTAAAATTACATTTCGAAGAAAATTATTGAAATAGTGTGGTAGAAATACCTAAAAGAAATGTCAAGACTGGAAACATTATATATAAGTAAAAGCCTGATGATACTAAGAAGTAAATAGGCATCGTGTTAAATATATGGTATAATGAGTGTGGCGAATTAATTATATGCAGGGTCATGTTGTTGGGTTAAGATATGTATAGAGCAAGATAGATTTGGTTTGTTAACTATTTGATTGCGGCTGGAATGTGGCTATTTTGTACGGGCATACGAGCAGAATGAAGATGTTGTTGGTATAATTAATATGTAATTTGTTAGGATTATTGTGTTTCTAGTACATGTTATTGAGAAGATTGAATTTAAAATTGTTAACTATTATGGTTGGAAAATGGGTGGATGGGTGTTACGTGCGTTAATTTGGAACGGTGCGAATGTGTGTTGAAAGGGTTAGAGACGATGTGGGCTTAGGATTGCAAGACTTCAATTTAATGAAGTTATGTTTATAAACCTGGTTTTAGTAACATCCCCAGTAGCCACCGCAGAGGGACAATCCTATTTCAAGGTGAATGCTTTGATTAACAAAAAACAACAAGAACACAATAAAAAACTATTTTCAGATTTGAATTTACAGAAAAAGGATATTTTTTAGGACCTCTACTTAAGGCCACAGATAGACGACAGATAGACAGACTAGATAGAAAGAAAGATAGGGAGATAGAAAGATAGAAAGACAGACAGAGACAGACAGACAGACAGGTATATAGATAGATAGATACATAGATACATAGATACATATATAAATAGATAGATAGATAGAACTTTTAATCAAACAATTGTTTACACTTACCGAGACACCTCAAGTTCGTCTGAGAAAACACTAAACTAAACTTGCAGACTAAATTGATTTCAAAGTCTGCTCAAGCTTACTTCAAAGTACATAAAGTCCATATCATTAAATGGTGGAGCAATTGTTATCACGTTAGCAGTTTACCTATTGTATCAAGTCTTAAAAATGCAACAGGTTGTGTATTGCACAAAAAGAATTTTACCCCTATTGAGTTATTTCAATTGCCAACTAATGCCCAATTACTTGTTGATGAATTTGTTAATATTTTACAGCTATAATCCTAATTCATTAGGTAATTTATCTATTTGTTATGTTTCAACTTAACCTTAAGGTAAATACAGTAGATGAGCTACAAAAATTAAAAAGATTTAGCTTATTAAGAAAAACTAAAGAAAAAATATTATAGATATATATTAACGTCTCTTACTATCTAGCTTCTCTTCCATCTGTACCACACGACACTGTTAACTCCATGAAGGTGACAATGCAGGGCTCCGAAATAACGTAACACTCAAATGTCCAATCAATCACAGTCAACATTGTAAAATTGGACACAGATAACACTGATTTCACAAATGCTTAACCGTTGATAATCTTACCGCCTATACCGAAAAATACCAATGATTGACACAATTATTGATCATGAAATCTCTTAAACTATTGATCTATCCGCAAAAAAATTTGTACACAGGTTCCTTTCAGGTATTAGATGGGTACCTGACATTATTTCGGAGGGGGGGGGGGAAGGCGTTTGGTCGTTGTACTGGCCACAAGATACCCTTGTTAACCGTGGGCCACTGAAACAAATGACCATCAAAAGCTCCATAGATCACATGGTCTGAAAGGGGGACCTTACTTTTTTATAAGTAAGAGATGAAAGAATTTGGTAACAAATTTAAAATAGGATGGTTGATTAGTCAACAGTTGTATCTTTTCTTTGAAGAAGCACTAGAGCTAAAAGAAATTTTATTGCACCTGTTTGACCTGCACATTAGAACTGATCGACAATAGGACATTTACGTCATATGTTTTCAACAGCCCCAGGCCAAGTAACTTCTGGAAGAACGAAGTCTAGACTAATTTTCCTATTGCTCTTAGCCACATTAACACTTGTGTGTGCGTGACCTTTTACACCACGTATGGTTAAACCCAAGCATGATTGGTTGCATAGCTCGGCAGATATAGAGATAAGGTCCACGTAATTTGGTATACTCATACTCTGAATGTATATGCTACAATGTGTGAAGGATCTATTAATTTTAATTATTACTTATCAAAAGGACAAAATGCTAACTTTATCAGCCCCACCTTCCCTCTTCCAACGAAACGAAAATCAGATGCACCCTTTATTTTTATCTCTGCTTCTGAAGCAGAGGGAACAGAAGCAGAGGGCAGGGCAGATAACGGAAAGAACGGAACCTGATTTTGAGATTTCCCCTTAAGTGATTATCATCACAATCAAGAATCATACTAATAAATGATTTTCGTTAAAAATATCTTTAAAATTTATTTAACAAATATCTACTTGCTTGTTTTACTAGAAACTAAACTACATATGCTGCTATTGTTGTTTTTTTTAAGAAAGAGCTGGTTATCAATTAAATTATCAATTAAATGTAACAACGACAGGATATGAGAGAGGTGCCAGGACATAAGAGATATGACAGGGCATTAAAGATCAGGCAGGACATGATGCAGGGCATACAAGATGAGGCAGGTATGAAAGAGTCGGAGAGAGTCATGAGAGAAATGAAAGGGCATGATAAAGGTGAGACAGGGCATGAGAGATATGATTTGAAATATTAGAAGAATCATGAGGCATCTTGGACTTCTCGAGGAGGCGTGGTGGCCGAGCGGTAAAGAGCTTGGTTTCCGAACCTGGGATCCAGGGTTAGAATCCTGGTGAAGACTGGGATTTTTATTTTTGGGATCGTTGGGCGCCTCTGAATCCACCCAGCTCAAATGGGTACCTAAAATTAGTTGGGAAAAGTAAAAGGCGGTTTGTTGTTGTGCTGGTCACATGACACCCTCGTTAACCGTAGGCCACAGAAACTTATGACCTGTACTTTATCTACCCTATAGATCTGAAGGTCTGAAAGGGAACATTGGCCTAAATTTACTTTACTTGGACTACTCAAAAATAATTTAAGAATATATAGTAACTCATACGAGGTCAGTTAAGCTGGCGAGTGAAGCTAATTTACCACAAAAAGCAAGGAACAAAACAAAGTTTTATCTTTTTTTTTTAATTTGTTTTCTTATTGCTTTTAGTTTTGGTGTCTTCTTTTTTTTTGTTTTTGTTTCGTAGCTTACTAAGTTGTATTGTCAGTTTTTTGTAAATATCAGGTTTCAATAGTACTTCGTTGCGACTTTGACAGGGCACTTTTCTGAAAATAAAAAAAATGTTTGGTTATTGAAAAGTTTCATTATTTAAAGGTGAACTAAGAAGACAATGTAAAAAAAAAAATACTTAAAACTGTTCCTCTTTCTATTTACATCTCAGGTAAGATGTTTTTACCATTGTACTATTCAAGTAGTGTACTGAAGATAATTACCTGCACATTCTCCTTTCGGTCCTTGAATTCCCTCGTAACCTGCTTCACCTACAAGTTGGATCATTGAAAATCATTGAATGTTACAATATATACATGCAATACTCATTTTAAAAAATCATTATCATTTACTTTATTAAATATTGCAATAAATGTAGATATTGTTTAGACTTATTCAATATTTAATTTTAATCTACGTTTCTACTTTTGTAAATATTTTAATATTATTGTATCTAAGCTTCATTATTTCCCACGTCCGGAAATTCAATGAAATCTTGTATTTTCTCAGGTGTTGTTTGATAATACACAATTGACTTAAAATACATTTCAGTTACATACCTTTGTCACCTTTAGGTCCTTGAACTCCTGATAAACCAGGGGAACCTGTTAATTATAGCATGTGTTTGTATTTGTTTGACATACTGTTACAATGGAGGCTGATTAAATGAATTATCTTCTAGATTAATATTATTTTGTCTTTTGTTACTTTGCAAAATTATGTAAAACTGCCAAATTATTCCTCCGATGAAATAATGATATTACCTTGAGCTCCAGTTTCTCCTTTATCTCCTAAAAACAAAAAAACAAAATAAATTATTTTATGCTGATTGAATGTTTCTAAACAAAATATTCACATTTTTTAGATTTTTAAAAATTGTTTTAAAATGATATTTGTTCTCAAGTACCAGTAAAACAGGCTGATTAATTTAATAATGTTTACCTTTAACACCTGCATACCCATCTTCACCACGAGGTCCTGCTTCACCTGAAGAATTAATAAAGGATATTTTCTAAATTATCTTTTCTCCCTTTTTTAATAACCTAAGTGTGGTGGTTTTTTTTAAAATTAGTCTACATTTAATTTTTAAGTTCTATCTTATTATTAAATCCCTAAAGCCACTAAAAAAAGCTCTTTACTAACTCGACAGTAAACAGTAACTTATTGATTTTTGTGTAATGAAAAATGAGCTGTACATAGATCTTGTTCCTAATAAAACAAGGTTACAAAGACAGTTGTGTGAAAAAGCAAATTCAAAATAGGCCCCCAAAAAGTTCTCAATATTTTCAGAAGGAATATCAGAAACTTGTAACTACAAACTCTCAACAACAACAACAACAACAACAACAACAACAACAACAACCCTACTTCCGTGGATAAAAAAAGATGAAACGTGCTGGTGTCGAAAGTGTTGCCGATATTGTTGTATTGTTAGTTCGAGTACCGACTTCATATCACAGGATACGGAAATTTGTTGATGTTATTATTATTGCATTTTTAATATTCATATGTATTCAATAAACTGATAGTTATGAATATACAGTTAAATGTGAACCTGGCCAAACTGATGTTATTGAATGATTATTTAATTGATTTAATTGTTATGTATAGGACCAATCTCTCATTTAAAGCCTCAGCCTCTATAGGTCCCTGTAATTGAAGTTCATATTATGATACAGTACTTAATATTTTTTTTGTTTTTAATTATATTCGACTGATATGTATACTAAAAAGATTTTTTTCTCTTTAGAAAAAAGTTAAACTTTTTATTTAAATGTAAAAAGCGAAATATAATAGAGAAAGTACTTCATTTCGTACTTTAGTGTTTTGTTAATAATCTTTTTAGCAAAAAAATAACTTTTTGCATAAATGTGTTAAAAATATGCCAGGAGAATACCTCCCTTACTAAATAGTCTCCGGTATTTTAATAGTGATAGTGAATAGTTCTAAAAATGGTGCATTTTTATGAAAAAAAACTGATGCATAAATAATTTCAATAATTATTTTTTTCTCTTCCAGAAAAGGAAAAAAGTAATCCTTGCATCAAATCTTGGATCACACCAATCTAACAGTGGGCTATCGCCCTTTCGGAACCGCTGAAAACACTGAAAGAAAATATCACCACGTACACAGCTACATGGGTCATGTTATTCTTTAAATACAATATGATGTGTGCATTTCCATTTGCGATCGTATGTGTTGCACTGTATGCACAATTTTTCTAATGAGAATTTTATGAGAACTTAATTTGCAGCAGTAGTAGTTAATAAAAGTGTTTTTTAAATGTTTTTTTTTTCATATTAAATTACCTTTAAGGCCTTGGTCACCTCTGTCACCTAATGTGAGAAACAAAAAAATTTTCATTCAATGTATATTTTTGAACTACAGTTGTTCACTTAGTTTAAGAAAACTTAGGCTATTGTTGGACTTATAGTTCAAATCTGAACAAAGTTGTCTCCTCCTCGTTAAGGCTATAACAGAAAGATTTTAAAAATCCTATATCCCACTTCAAGTCATGGTGTTTCAAGCTCACTTTCATAGACAAGTACATAAAAGTATAATTAATGAAGTGCTAATCGTGTATTGTTTGTGTGTTGCAACTATCTTGATATAGTTCTAATAATAAAGCATAGGTAGAAAATTGTAGTTAAACTGAAGGTTTATTCATTTGGACCAATACAATTATTTAATCTTATCTTACAAAGAGAACACTACATTTAACATGTAAGTTGCAGGCTATGATATAACTCACCTTTGTCACCTCTATCTCCTTTTTCACCAGGCTGTCCTGGGGTGCCTTTAAGAGGAAACGACAATTTTATGTTCTTACTACATTTTATAAAAATATTATATTAAATCTTTTAGGGGAATAATAATTTTATGCGTTTTTATATTTAAATTAATTATCTAAATAAAAAAGAAATGGATTTACCAGCTTGTCCATATTCACCAGGTGGACCTATGCAATAGAAGGGGGAAACATAAGAGTTGAATACAATTGTAAAAAATAATAATATAAAAATTCACATGCAATATTTATCACTTTATAATATAATATCAATGCTGCATATAAGGACATTATAAAACTTTATTTTTTTAACTAGACCTATATTACATTACGTTTCTATGTAGCCTAAACTGACAATGATTGATTTTCGAATTCATTTAATTAGAAAGATATGACTTAATTTTAAAACAAACTACTATCAGATTAAAAAAAACTGACCTGGTGTACCTGGCTGACCCGGAGCTCCGTTAGCACCTAGAACCAAAAAATTGTAAATAAATACAAAATTCAAAGCAAAATAGAATTAGATGTAGATCAACGCTACACTTTAATGTATTGTTTTGTTTTATGCATGACTAGATTGACACATAAAATGTGTATGATGTAATTATCTTCTTTTTTGAAGTAACGTCTGTTAATGTAAGAAGACATTAAGAGTTAAACTTCAATAATCTGTCATAATTGAGAATTTGTTAATTCAAATTGTGATTATGATATATACAAAAATCAGACATCATTTGAAAGAAACGGGAATCGGGACGATGTAGTGTATAGTAGAATATTTGATTCTAATGGTGTTTTTTTAAATTATATGAACAAAGTTTGTAAGGGACAACACGTCTCTACTTTTTCCTAACATGTATGTTTCAAATAAGGGGTTAGAATATTATCTAGCAGACAAAACATTGTGTTTAGGTAATCGCACCAGCCGGTTTAAATAACAAAGTTTGTTTCTGTGAGTATTTGGTTCCATATATAATTTTGAAGAAGAGAAGTATTCATGTCAGAACGATGCGTTGTCAAGAAAAATGGCCAGTTGTGTGACATTGTGTAAATTGTGGAACATGTGGCTCTATTTGAGTTCTTGTATCTCAGAAGAAATATGCACATAGTAATACAACCTTGTATTTTGTTGCCAATTCTTATATTTACCTGGAAGTCCTGGTTCACCCTTTTCTCCTGCAAAGAAAAAAAAATGAAAACTATAATGTAGTGTTTTGCAACATTCCACACATATTTATATTTGATATTTTTTAAGATGTGTATTCTTTCAGGATATTTGTAATATTTAATGTAATTAATTCCCTAGGCCCGAAAAAACATTCGATGTTCATGGGAAAGATTGATAGACTAACGATGTGGAATATTCTAGACATACTCAGTACAACCTACATACATGTATTTAATCCAATGAACTAACATTATAAGTGTAGTTTTATGAACATGCACTAAACACAGTAAGAGAGCCGTAAGAATTAAGTGCTGAGAGATTTAAAGGGGTGGGGAAGTAGGAGGTGGTTGCCATAGTTCTCATTATTAGACACTACGAGATTAAATACTAATAGAAACGTTCATTCTATATTTAAATTATATCAATCTACATTTTTGATATATGACTAACGGTTCTTTGTAACAGAACAAAGCGTTGAGTCTTAGACCGTAGGAACTCTAGAACCATGGAACTTCCTTTCATCGGCCTATCAGAACTATTGCTCTGTCTGGGAGGGATCCAAGCAGATGTAATTGTTACATAACTTTTACCCGATGGTTTATATTTCAAAAGCTCGGGTTAAAGGCTGAGGCCGAAGACCGAGCACATCTGGTAAACTCTCATTCTTTCTATGTACTCATCCAGCTAGGCCCGATGAGTGCTCTCTTCCATTCCAGCCATTCTATTTCAACCGATTGCTTCGTTCAGGCTGAGAACCTACTAATCACATCACAATCACACATCTGCTTACGTATTACTCACCATGGTAACCGTCTTTGCCATTCTCTCCGGGCTGTCCTGGCGCACCTAGATTGAAATGATTAAATTGTTTACAAAGACGAAATCATTTCCTTTGATTCTGTACAATATGTACTTTGCTGTTTAAAAATGTATAGAGCACTTTAAATGTTTTTACCTGTGTCTCCTTTATCTCCGCGTTCTCCTAAAAAAAAAAAAGTAAATATTTGAAATACTTTAAATATTGTTTGAGAACCAATTCAAACTGATTTTAATTTTGGATGGCTACCAAGTCGTGGATATGCTCGATGGACTGTCGTTCGGTCGACTGAATGGTCATACCCTGACTACTGTCATCCCTGATTGTCCTTCGGGAGGTTTGGGCTAGGATGTAAATCATTTTACAAACATTTTAATATCTTAACGAAAAGTTTCACACAAATTCATATGTTTGACATCTATTAAACATTCTAATAACTGTCTATACAATCCATTTTTTTTATTGTATGGCCTCTTCGTCCTTCAACCAACCAAAGCATGAAAATTCTAGGACATAAGAACCGATGTGCTAAAATGACCATGCAGTTTGTTGACAGTGTTATTGTAAAAGTCTATACGTTATTCTTGAAGAATTTTTGTTGTTTCTGAGAAAAAAATATATATTATACTAATAAATATATGGCTTCTTAATCTACAACTTAGTCTCATTCATTTGTTTACTTTTGCGAATTGTATGTATTTTGCTATTTGAGAACAGAATTACAGATGTGATCTACTGGCTCTATGTAACAAATTAACTCCTTTTTATGATCGGAGAGATGTTTCCACTAGTAAGTTGTGAACACTAATCCCATTACTTAAATTAATATTTCTGTTTAGAGATTTTATAAAAACTGAAGGACATATTAAAAATTCCTTACACACAAAATTGATAACTATAAATAACAATCACGATGTATAGCTCGTTCGGTACTACATTTGCTCTCTAATGAGCTAAACCTCTTCTTTTTGTCAGGTGAGTAGTTTTAAGAAGGTCAACAATCAGCTGAGCCGGCCGTTTTCAAACAGTGAGTTCAATGACAAATATTACTGGCATGTTTAGAATTGAACTAAGATTTCTTCGATTTTGATAAGGTGACGACATCTGTTCAGCAAAAGGCTTATGTTTTAACTAACGGGGAGCAATAAATTAATTCGAATTTGTATCTTATCTTGTTTTATACACTTTGCTTGTCTATAGAAGACTAAAGTTCAAAAGGACATTTCTTTTAAAAGTTTCTGTTTTTGTTTAGAGGATCGGGAAAAGCACTAAAATGTTCTGACCTTTCATTCCAGGAGCTCCATCTTTACCCGGTGTTCCTGCGTAACCTTGAAAGACATCAAGAATATCATAAAAAATATTGTTTTTTAAACAAAGCTCATATCAAGTGTAATAGTATCATTTACTTTAGATCATTCATGTAATTAAATTTGTAACAGATCTAGACTAACAAACTAAATCTTGCGATTAGAAATATTTTTACTAATTGCTTTTGTTTAGCGCTATTTCATGCTTTTAGATACCTCACTATTCTAAGAGCCTATCACTTGTCTAGACCAGTAGGAAAGAAGAAGGAGAAAGAAAGTTATCAAAATAAAAAAATCTATTTTATAAAAGAAAAAGCTATACCACTTGAATTCGAACTCGACGGCTCAAGCCTCCTCAAGCCAATACACTAACCTCTGTGCCAGCGAAGTGCTTATAATGACATAAGTTTAATTTCCTACCTATTGTTAGTTTCAAAGTTTTAAGTGGTGACCTAATTCTCTAAAGAAAGTAAAAAGTGGAATAATTCAACACATCTTTGAAGTACAATTTCTTTCCCTTGTTCGATAACAAACATAATTATTAATTATCAATAATGAATTAACTAACTAATATTTTTTCATTGATTCTTGTGTTGTTAGGTACAAGAAAAAATTGCACAAAATTTCAACTTGATCCGAGATCAGACAGACAGATGGAGTTGATAAAAGTTTTGTAAAAATATGATAATATATAGAAAGTTGCCAGCTTCATTGAATACTAAAATCATATTATACATTTGTGTACATTATTATTTTACTGACGACTTTCTAAAATATAATAACATAATATATGCTACTGTACCATCTTCTCCTCTGGCACCTGGTTCACCTGAAACAAAATGTAATTTATGCTTGTGTCAAATTATTTCAAAACAACTAATTTAAATACATTTGAGTACAATATTTAAAAAAAAAAAACATTTTTTAGCCTTTATATTAACATTACCAAAATTCATGATGATTTTTTTTCCTAAAAGCTTTTAGAGATGTTCTTCTATGGCAAAGGAATCGTAAGTAGCTAGCTTTTTGGTGTATCCGGTGTACAAAGTAAAGAAAGTGTTGATACTTTTAGTACTGCAGTAATTGTAACCAAATGTTTGGTGGTGACGGTAAAGATCAGTTTAGTGTCCTTGACATTGCAATGAATGTTTCAGCAAAAGCATAAAGACAAACTAAAAAAAAAAACAGTGTCAATGCAATAATATAGAATTGTAGTACACGTAATTCTGAGATTCTAAACAGACTTACCCTTGTCACCCTTTTGTCCTGGGGCTCCGTCTTTTCCGTTAGATCCTTAAACAATAAATAGGCCAATTTAATAATTTAATAACATTTATTAATCGGAGAGAGAGAGAGAGAAAGAAAGCAGAAAGAAAGAAAGTAGAAAGAAAAAAAGAAAGAGAGAAAAAAGGAAGAAAGAAAGACACATAACAACACACACATTAATGTCTTACCGACATATCCAGGTTCACCAGTGTCTCCTATAAATAGAAATAAACGAATAAAGGCAAGGTTGTAGACTCTATTCTCACTAACATTTACACTAAAGCCAAACAAAAAGAAAGAACAAAAGATAGAACAGTACAAAGGATGCGACAATACGATTTCTTTTGATCTTAGTTAACTATTACTATGATGTGGATAAACAAATTATATTTTTGCTTTGATTTTATGCCTTTTGAGAGATTAGAATTCATATGTTTTTATTTCATGTTTTAATGCTTTCAATTGGAAATCATTATTATTAGAACTAGAAAATCTACATGGCAATCCTATTATAACTTATGCCCTTAAAGCATTTATGTATAATAATTACCTTTTTGCCCAACTAAACCTGTATCGCCTTTGTCTCCTGAAAATACAAAAGTGAATTATATATAAACAATACGAACCACTGAAATATTCACTGAAATATTTACGCTTCCCTATAGGTAAGTTATAACCAAACGTTTTGTACCATAAAATAGTATAGGTTTCATGATGCTGTAAGTCTTTGCAACAGATGCACATTGTGTTTGCACTTACAATTTATATTTATATTTTTTTATCTAACGTTTTGAAAATTATTAATAATATTTTTTTTAACAGTTGTAGCCATTTTATAAGTCACCTTTAGGTCCTTGTGGTCCGGCAGGGCCTGTAACAAAAAAAAAGAAGAAAAGAAACGTTAAACTATTTTTATTATAACACACAGAGACTAAAAGTGACGAAGAGAGGGTTGAGGTAACAAAATATCTTTCCCACCAACTGTATCCCAGGCTTGTACATTTGTAAACTTGCTAAGGGATATTTTAGATCAATAATGTGAGCTTTTATATAATTAAACTTTTAGAGCCGAAAGTGGTAATGGTGTTACACTTCACCAGATACACCCTAAAAAATAATAAAATTCAAAATCCCATTCTTCACCTAGAATTGAAACTAGGACCGTAGGTTCGGAAACCAAGCGCTTCACCACCACGTCCCCCATGCGTCTCACATAGCCTCTAACAATCAGTCCAACTCAGTGTGGCTTACATAGCGAGAAGTAATCGTTGCTTAAACTCGAAAACTTCGGGCATGTTGGTCTCTTTGGCCTTGGTTGTCTATTCAACTAAGAAAAGGAAGACTCTGAAGCAAATTTCGGACACAGAAAATACTTCGGCATGAAATCCTAATTAAAAGAAAAATAGGCCCTGATGACCCTAAGATGACCCTAAGGTGGTTTACTCTCTTGCAGATCATGTGACCTTGCTGATCCCAAACGGAATTCAGCGATCTGCTATTTTTTTTTTTTTTTTTTTGGACTGCCAGGAGAGGATGAAGCTGTTAACTATAGCCTAGGAGAAGATTCGCAATAGCTGTATAAGTCGGCAAACTAACTTTAATAGAATAAATCACAGACAAAAATAAGGAGCTGTTTAAGGATTAACAAAATAAGTAGATGTTTTGGTTTAACAAAATAAAGAGTTGTCTATGGTTTAACAAAATAAGGAGTTGTCTATGGTTTAACAAAAGAATAAATAAGACAACTTAGTATTCAACATCTTTCAGGACAAACTCTCTAACATACAGTGCCTTTTTTTTTTGTAACGTACACACCAGTACGGCGTACCGGCACCTTTTTCAATGTAGGGAACATTAGTACTTGTCTTGTATTTTAACGTTTATATTCATTTATTAGTAGTTAAATATTAAACAATCCACCTCGAAAAAAAGCACTGCTAACATACATAGATATTTTATACAAAATATTAAAATAATTAAACAAAATAGCTCAGGGTGTAATCATCTTTTTTAAAGTAACGTCTGTACTTTATAAAGATAAGAAAAAGAAGTTACCTGCAGGGCCGTAAGCTTCACAATAGTTTTGAGTTTTTTTGCAATACGCATCTAGTACTTCAGCCTAAAAGAAGAAACAAATCACGTGATAGATTCTTAACATCAGCAACAACAGAGATGGACAAAAAAGTATCATTTTGTATTCTTAATATCCTATATATATTTCTGACACACTCTTGACTCAAAGTATCGAATACAGCTCAATGTGTTCGTTAAAAAATATTCACTATAATATTTTTTATATTAGGTAATCCTGGTTTTGAAATTAACTAGACCTTAAATGTTACTTCTAAACCAGCCATCCTGAATACTCACTGTAAGGTATCCATCCGTAATTGCTGTTTGTGAATAGCTTTGTCTTTTGCTCCTCGTCAAAAGTTTATCCGCCTCTGATTTATTTTCTGCGCCACTTATGCTTGATTTAGATGACGTCATTTGATCGCCGACTCTGGCCTCGATGTACTCCATTGTCTGCAGATGTTCTACCGTAGTCCTGAGCTGTGTGATCTCCATATAACAGAAGAAGATGGCCAGAGTGAAGGCCAAAGTCAGACAAGCCACGAGGACGTAAATAGCCCTGACGTAAGATTTCATTGATGAGTTGGTCTCAGTGTTAGCTTTGGGCTCACCGATGTACAGTTTCTGAACGTCGTCCATTTTGGGCACCATTTAAATTGAAGACCTAAAATAAAAGAAAACCTGCAAAATAATTTTTAAAAAAATGATCTCGATATTTAAGATATTGATTTTGGTGCGCTGGGTCAGACATGCGCACGCTTGTTGTAGTCCTATGATCATTAATTAGGAGGACAGGTCGTATATTAGACTTAAGTGAACTACTAATTAAAATATAAGTAGCTCCTCTAAGGTTAAACAAACTCCAAGACTAATGACGTTGTATATATCCTTCAATGAATACTATATAATTTTGTAATAACAGAGAAATCGCTTAGTTTTATTAAAAAGCCTACTTATTTTTTTAAAATGGTCTTAATATTGACACTTACACTTAATATAACTATAGAATTTTCTAGAATAAATAATAAACAATCCAATGGATATACACATTCGACACAGCTTCACATCGCCAATGTCAATCAACTTTCTACTTACAGCCAATATTAATATATACTAGAAGAAAAGTTCACAATAGAAATACTATTGTACTTTTTTATTACTTATGTAGGTCTATGTGACTTACCAAGAGACCTTATGTGACAGTGCAAACTGAAGGTGACCCTTTTTATAGATTGGAATAACTTTGCTGAGCCCATTTTTGTTTGTTTGTTAGAGATATTAGATGATAGCTACACATTTAAACGTCAGTTAACGATGACGCAGTGTACTGACAGATTAGGGCCTTAAGATACGACACGTCGGATTTATCATCCTTGATCAGGAAATGTTAGAAAATGGAGGGGCTCCTCAGCATTTCATCAGTGCATCTAGTGTCAAACAGAGTTGTTAAAAATCTATGGAGCACAACGTTAAATAAAAAACTAAATTGAAACGTCATTTAAGAACTATCAGCCTCTGAACTTATTATTACTTTTGTTTTTTATGGAAGGGGGGGGGGCAAAGTGGTGTAGCGATTGGCTTCCGAGCCGAGGGTTTCTGGGTTCAAATTCTGGTGAATACTGTGATTTTTTTTTTATTTCGAGATCTTTAGGAAATCTTAAGTTCACTAATCTCTAATGGGTACCTGACGTTATTTGGGAAAATTAAAGGCGGCTGTGCTGGCCACACGACACACTCGTTAACCATGGGCCACAGAAACGGATGACCTTTAAATCTTGGTAAGGTCTGAAAGAGGAACTTTAGTTTACTTCATCATTATTATTATTATTAAAATGAACTAATGCTCATTTTCTGGTTCTACCGAAAACAAAAGTCGTTCTGGTCTCTTTACCAAATTCCAATGAGGACGTCTTTATCACATTCATAGTTTCAACATTTATTACAATGATTGTCTATAAAAAAAAAAAAAGAAAACAAGCATGCAATGGGTTTGTTTTGTGAGCTAAATTTTTAAAATTCCATTCATATAAAATAATCATTAAAAGTTAAATTGGTTGAATTTTAAAATATAACATATTTTAAAGTTTTGAAATTTATTGAAATAGATAATGAAGTGATATTTTTACACGTAAAATTTGTAAAATATAGAAAGTTGAAATTTATAAAAAAAATACTTTTGTTTGTTTAATTTTTTGACTTGACTATTCACTTTACAAAAAAAAAAAATTCTGAATAAAAACTTAATTTGTTATAGAGTGAAATATAACTCTAGGGCCAGTGTTAGGGTAAGGAATTCCCATGACTGTGTCATCAATGTGTTGAATGGATAGACTATACATAAGTACATTTACTAGAAAAACAGATTTTCGAAAAAGAGGATCTTTTTATTCTAAATTAAACATTTATCTCTTGTCTACGCCACTGTCGCAAACAAAATATTTGTAAAAGTTTTAAACTTATGATTAATAAATACATGCTTTTAAATAAAAAAACATCACATATTTAAGGGCTATAATGCTATTCAACAGATGGCAAGGAGTACAACCACAAGGAAATGATTTTACAATTGATTAGCGAACAATATTACCCAGAGTTCACTAGGTGCTAACTACATTTTATGCGATTTTTCATCAATCTAGATCCAGTATTATAGTCTAGACTACTATATTGTAGTGTTGCCAAGGCTAAATCTATATCACTAACTACAATTTTATATACTCTGAGTAGATTTATACTTGCGCGTAAACATTGCATAGAGGCATAAATATGTCTAGGTTTTCTTTTCCTGTTTTTCTTAATGATTAATTAACAAATTACAAATGAAGCATTTAAATCATCGAACGTCAACAAGACCAAGAAAGACCAGGAGGACAATAGAGACTGGTTGAGTTGATATAAAAAAAAAGAGTAAAGTTCCCCTTTCAGACCTTGTGGTCTATAAGGCAGATGATGTAAAGGTCATCTGTTTCTGTGGCCTGCGGTTAACGAGGGTGTTATTTGGCCAGCACAAAGACCAACCGCCTTTACTTTTCCCAACTAAAGTCAGGTACCCATTAGAGCTGATATAAGCTTTGTGAAAATTGTCATATCGCTTTGTACAGAAATATATTCTAGTTATAAAAAAAAAAACGACATAAAGCTGTCCTCAGAAATATATTCTAGATATCCAAATAAACAGCATAGAGCTATCTACAGAATAATGGTGACCATCAATGAGTAAGTCCATCTCTAATGAATCATTCCATATACAGTTAGATATTAATGTGTGTATCTGCGTGTGTCTATCTTTAAAGCCACTGGCTATCTGGTGTTGGTTGTTGTCACCTAAGATTGGTTGAAGGTAAATCATGACCTGCCCCTCCCCCCCAACCTGGCGAGGATGGAAAAAATGTGTAATAGCGGAAATGTAAAAAAAATAAAAAAATAAAGATGAATTTTCAGAGCACTTCGATTAGAAATGTTATAATTAATAAACCCCTTTATTGTACACATGTATATATCATTAGACAGCATCGTTAATATTAAATGAATAGTCTCCCTAAGTGGTGGTATTATTTAAATGCACATCTTATATCAGGGTTAAAACAGTATGAAATAACTACTACATAAGATACTTGAACCGGAAACATCAAAAACATTATATACATTTTTTTAACAAATATAACTTTAAAATTTAATTTACATCTGATTTGAATGTCTATAGATCTCCATCCTATAAAACGTGACATCAGTGAGAGATAACCGGTATGTAAGGCAAACTGTCCTACTATTAGCCACAGGAACTTTCAAATGTTGAGATTGTCATTAGATAAATCGCGTCACGAGTAGCGTTAAGCAGATACTATAGTGATAGACTTTTAATGTTATATTCTTTAAGAGAGCTATTATTTCTAAATAAAAAAAATGTTTTTTTTAAAAGGTACCAATCCATAAAAAGTGAAATCCCTAACGTAAGGAAATATTTTTTCCAACTTCTCCTTTCTGTGGAGAGGGTTTTCTACCCTTTGTGCCGACGTTTCTCTGGTCCAGATGTGGCCCGCAGGTCGTATTTTGTGCATATCTGGACTAGCTTATTTTGATAGAATACACTTACTTAACAATAGATAAATCAGTATACGAGAATGGGAGTTGAAAAAAAAACAAAAACAGAAAATCCAGGTTTTCACTTTCAAAAGAATACAGTATAAAATAAACTGCCCAAATACCAATACAAAAATGGGAAGTACATACCTTTTGAAAGTGATGCCCGACCTAAATCTACCTGCGGGATATTTTAACTTTCGACACTCGTTACACGGGCCATATGAACGAAAAGTTACAGAAACGAAATGGAATTGACCTAAAACAATTGGATTAGAAGCCGGTAGATCTAGTACTTGCATTAATTTATAGGTTATTTCATGTTTCATCTTTTTATACGCGCCTGAAAAAGGCTTCATTTATCTACTTAAAAAATTAACAACATTGTAGCTAGCTATAACAACGACCCATATGAAAAGATAAAGGCTGCGAGACCAAAATGTCAACATGGAAGAAAGCAACATAAAAGAAAAGAAGACAAGGTGGACATGGACCCGAGAAACATTACAAGTGAACAGTGTACGATGATAAAGTACTGATGCGGCCCAATGCTTCACTTAGACTCTAAACAGCTAAATGCATCAAATAATATAAAAAAAAAAGAAACAATAAAAGGATATTATCAGTTGGTTTCGTTTAAGGAATAATTTCTTTATAAATGTATAACTTTACTATACCATGTAAAATTGGTTTTTATTAAAAAAAACACAAGTTTAAACAATTTATAAATATATATATGGCTCCTTTTGTCTCGAAAGGCAATGGATGCGCCAAAACGAGTCACTGGTTTTGGCTTAATCTTGAGACGGGGCAGAATCTGGTGTGGCTAATCAAGCCAATTCTAGAACGGCAGACTTTGCCACAATTCATACATGTGTATGCCTCTGATTCAGGGCTAGCGGACAGGGCAGATTTCTTTTTTTCCCTCTTGATTAAAGCCGCTTCAATTCTTTTGTTCTCAGCAAGGGTTGTCCCAGCACGCACAGTCTTTCTCCATGCACTCCAGTCTTTGGCCCTGTTTTCCCACATACTTTCGCTGATGCCTGTGGCTCTCATGTCTCGCTTGCAGACATCTCTATATGTTAGTCTTGGGCGGCCCTTGGGTCTGACTCCTTCCAAAAGCTCAGCATATAAGATATCTTTCGGGATTCTACCATCGGGCATGCGGGTGACATGTCCGAGCCAGCGTAATCTTCTTTGTGTTAGGAGCGCATACATGCTGTTCATATTGGCCAATCTCAGAACTTGCTGATTGGAGACATGGTCCCTCCAAGAGATGCCCATTATGCGTCTCAGGCAGCGCAAGTGGAAACTATTCAATCTGTGCTCCTGGTACATGTATGTTCACTAGCTTTCACTGCCATAAAGTAGAGTGCTCACAACACAGGCGTTGTAGACTAGGATTTTGGTCGCTGTGGTCAATTTACCATTTTCCCAGACGCGCTTGGAGAGTTTTGCCAATGCTGTGGTAGCTTGTCCTATCCTTTTTGTCAGCTCGATGTCTAAGTCTAGGTTACTGACAATTGTTGAACCCAAGTAGGTAAATTACTGCACCACTGAAAGGGTGTGGTTCCCAATATGTATTATAGATATTTCTATGACGTCTTGTGAAAGGATTTCGGTCTTGGAGAAACTTATAGTAAGGCTAAACTCTTGACAAGCAGCTGCTAAGGCGTTCACTAGCTTCTGTAGACCTCCTTGTGAGTGAGATACAAGTGCCGCATCATCGGCAAACAGCAGCTCCCTTATCAAGATACGACGACTTTTCCTTTTGGCTTTAAGACATGCCAGGTTAAAGAGCCTTCCATCGGATCTGCTATGGATATATATTTCGTCTTCCAGGGATTTAAAAGCACTGGTTAGTACGACTGAGAAGAAGATGACAAATAGTGTAGGGGCCAGTACACATCCTTGTTTTACACCGCTCTTAATGGAGAATGGCCTGGAGGAAGAACTTTCAAACAGTGCCCTGCATATTTTCGTGAAAAGCCAACACTAGTTTCCTTAACTTATTCGGGCAGCCGATTCTCTCTAGTACAGTAAACAGACCGCTTCTGCTAACAAGGTCAAAGGCCTTGTTCAAATCAATAAATGCTATGTGTTTAAAATAATAAAATATACATAATTTGTTTATTAAAATTTTTATAAAATGTATTGCTAAAATAGAATTGATATATGTTATGATAATTTTGCTACTTACTTAAATTAACATTTTTTTCGACAAAAATTGCAAAAATTTGCTAATAAAAAGTCCGTAGAGTTCTCTATATCATTGTACTACGAAAATAATCTACCGAAAGGTCATCGTCAAAGGCTGATAACTGTTGGAAAAAAATGTTATTTATTTTTAATTTATATAAAAATTACTAGTTTTTCAATTTTAAATGTCCACTTTAAAAAAACATTTTTATTGTACTAAACTGTTCCAACGTAATGTTTTAAGTTTTATAAATTGTAACGTTTCGTAGAAATAATATAGATAATTTGTGGATATCTCCATCCTAGACAAAATACAATTCAAGGTATGTTTATAAAACTTATAATCTGTAATATCTTTATAGCTTCTGTGGTGTAGACATTGAATGTTAGATTTAGAAGCCAAGGGTACCTGGTTCAAAGTCTAATGCAAACATTTTTTAAAAACTATTTGTTTTTGTTTATTGTTTTTTTTTTATTTATATTAATATATATTTTTTTTTTAAACTGAACATCTGTACTAGGATAACATAAAAATTGATTATTTTTTTTATAAATAAATATATATTGATGGCTTAAAATGAAGAAAAAAAAAGACTTAATGCTTCAAGATGTTTATCTAGCTTTTTTTGTGTAATTTTGTTACTTATGTAACTTAATGGATACTTTTTGCAGATAGTTTTGTCTCACCATATGATCATACCAGATCTTTAAAAAAAAAGATCAATATTGTAACGGCATTATACAAAAAATATTACGCATTCCTGATTTGAAAAGTGAAAAAAAAAGTTCCACTACTCATAGAGATTTGAGGATCGATGTAAATATTTACCAAACAGAAAGAAAAAAAATGATTCGGTGGTATAGCTAGAGAAATAAAACCTTTTTCTGGCAAGTATAAAAAAAAGTTAAACGTATAATATACCATTATTTAATGTAAGTACTAGATCAACGGGCCTGTAATCAAATAGATTTAGGTCAATTTCATTTCGTTTCTGTAACTTTTCGTTTATAAGGCCCGTGACACAAGTTCTGAAAATTCAAATGCTCTCTAGTAAATTCAGGTCGGCATCACTGTTCAAGAACATTGACTTAATTAGTCTTGTACAAACTTGCACATATTGACATGCGAGAACATCCTATATCATAGATGGGATCAATTTTTAATTGAAATTAGTGTAAAATCGAATAGCAATCAACGAGTATTGATGTATGTGCCGAATGATTTTTTAAAAAAAGAAAAAACTATTTCTTGCATTTATTTGATTTAGCCCTATAGTGAACAAATGAAGCATAGGGCCGCATCAGTACTTAATCATCGTACACTGTTCACTGGCAATGTCTCTCGGGTCCATGTCCACCTTGCCATCTTTTCTTTTAATAATTTTACTCTCTTCAAATCTATACTTTGGTCTTACACTCATCTTCACATGTGGGTTCCAGTTTAGAGCCTGCTTTGCAACAATTTACCGTATCTCCAACATTGTCAGCCAAATCCATTTTCATTTGCATTTTTTGATTTCCTGATCTATTTGTGTTTGCTGGGTTGTTTCCAACAAATTTTAGTTTGACAATATTTTGGCCAATTAGCACCCATTATATGTCGTAAGCATTTGTTGGTGAATTTCTGAAGCTTGTCTGTATTGCTATTTGGTACTCTCCATGTCTCTGCGCGAGGTTCTACAAACCGCCCGGACGTGTTTGCTGGGTTGCTGGGTTTGTGTTTGCTGGGTTGTTTCCAAATGGACTTTTTATGCAGCGACTTTTGTGCAGTAGCGTAACGCCGTGACATGATATGGTGCTAAACTAATTCCTTTAAAATGTTTAAATAATCAGATTTTATTTATTTTTTGTTTAGTGCCCCATAAGGAAAAGAGCTGCTTTTTGTTTGCGTTTTGTCTGTTAGTCGGTCTGTCCGTCACGTCTAGATTTTAAAAAACAACAACTCTAAAAGCAATTGAAAATCTGATTTAAACTTTAATGTTCCTTCCGAAACATCTCTATAGTTGTAAGTATCTATAATAGATTGTTCCGGATGGTTTTGTGAAAACAAATCAATGTCAACGAGTGTCAGTTCGCTCTTCTAATTTATATTATATTAAATTTCATTGCTTAAACGCTGAAAAACTTTGATCAATCAAGTGATCATGGGCTAGCATTTCCGCATGCCTTGAGCAGCGTATAAGAGTTTTTTTGTAACTCTTGTGCTGACTCTTCTTAGAGCGCTTTCGAACGAAAAGAAAAATCGATTAGCAAGTCGATTATTAGAGATGTGGACTACAAGACCAGTTCATCGTAGTAAGGACTTACTATGGCTTAAGTACTCTAAATAGGTGGTCGACGTTACTGAGGTGCCCCACGCAAAAACGCTTTAAAGACCAGATTAGGTGCCAAATTACCTTATCTGACATAAAAAAGAGCACCTGGCTGCATGCGGTATTAGAACGAGACAGCTGGAGGTCACTCGCATAGACCGCGGGATACACTTTTCCGACAAAAGAAAATCCGCTGCCGAGGACGAACGCAGACGGCGAAAAGAAAATCTTAATCGGACAATGCCCTGGATGTGTCAAAATATGTAGGTTACCACTGGCGCTGCGTAGCCACCGTAAATACTGCACTCCTCAATAATCTGGTGATTCGGCAAAATAGCGCGGACAAAATACCGTCCACAAAATAGCACAGAAAAAATATATATTTCAGTCATTTTGAAAGAATATCAATAGAGCCAATATTTTTTTGTTTTAATGCAAATATATTAATGTTTGTTTGAAACTCCTTTTTCCTATCACAAATGATGAAGAGACTAAAGAAACATTGTCTCTATTTGTCATTCTAAAATGTATTTTGCAAACGAAGATTATTCTTATTGGCAATATGTTGAATTATTCAGTCAAGGACACAAATTTAGGCCAGTATTCATTCAATGCTATGAGGAACTGTGTTGAAAGTATTGTGTTGGCTTGGAACAAAATGGTAAGGGTAGCTGTCACGGAGCGGAAGCGTGCAAATCCATTTTGAATAACAAATTATTAATTTTTCCATTGGTTAAATAATTGCCACACAAGGTCATAGCGGCATGTTAATTACTGAGACATTCCACTTGAATTTTGGCTGATTCCGAAAGGCGGGAGCACAGAGATGGTAAAAAGTAAAGGGAAGCATTAATAGTTTGGGGACTTCAACGACGACAATAAATGTGTCTTATTTAATTGTATTGTACATTTATAAAGTGTGTATGTTATTAAAGTGATTCCTAGTTCCAGAATACAAGTTTTGTATTTATCATTGAGGGATCTCAGTTTTAAACTTATAGTTTACTTTGTATCTCTGGCATCACGATATAGTTTAAGTGTTCAGTCATTTGTTTAAAGGAGAGAGCAATACGAAATTCAACATTGAAAAGAATTGTCTGATCAACACAATCTCATTGTAACATCAAGTAAACATAATGTTACATCAGTCAAAACTTATCTTCTCAAGTGGCACTCTAAACTAATAGTGTCAGTAACAACAAATGGAGCCCATGCTTTGACTGAGAAAACTTTTTTTTGTTAACATTTTAAAGAACAATATCTCCACCATAACCTCAATACCTGAAAGTTTGTACCAAACTGCATTGAATATCAAACATTTCTCAGTGATCAAACGTATCAGAAGTATTCAGTTCAGAAGCACTTGAGATTTGGAAACAAAACATTCCGATGCTCAGTACGACAGTGGTATCCGCTGGCTTAGCATAGGAAATGTATCTAGGAGAATATGGAATCTCAAAGAAAAAATTGTTTGTGTTGGACGTGGACTGTGACTTTGTTACTAATATATATTATGAAGAGTGGAAGACAGACTTTGTGCTTTTCATCAGAGGTGAAAGGTGTAACTATTCTAGTGAACTGATTGAAAAGTACAAGACTTATTTGGATTCCTTGATTGTGGAATTTGAAAGCGAATTTTAAGACATCGAGAGCTTGAAACCAGTTTTCCATATCCTCAGTTGACCATTAGTGGAATAGCTGAATCAGCTAAGAAAAATACCTCCAAGCTAATTATGAACTGACGTTTTTCTACAAAAAGTGCCAGAAGCTGTAATTCACACTTTAGAAACCTTTGCTTCTTAACTTTCACATTATTTAGGTTCAAATACATCTGTGTACAGAAACGTTTTTTAGTTTGCAAATAAACAAGAGCGTGATAACAGATCGATGCTGACTGAATGTAATTCAACAGTAGTCTCAAGGATACAAATTATTTAGCTATTTCCACAGTTCCGGAACGTTATCCACGAGTAATATACTTCGCATTAAGTAAACCTGTAGATTTGTGGTGAAATGTTGGGATGTAAAAAGACAATTACACAATTTTAAAAAATCATCGTAAAACTAGTTTAAGAAACCGTTAACTCTTTTTGTAATTCTTTAACTGATATCCTACCCAAAATGTTTTTAATGCGCCCTCGATTGTGAAAAGTTGCCTATCCCTGATTAAGTCATTTATCGGCAAAAAGAAAACAACTTCAATGAAATACATGTTAACGCCTCACGATGAACAATCTGTCCAATTGTTCCTCTTTAATACTGACTTTGGCTATGATATCTTGTCACTGAACAGTAAAACGGAACAGAGGCTGATATCTATCTATGAGTATGATAGCATGATAAAATGTGTGTAAGGGTAGACAAATAAAAAGGGCCCTGTTATTCTCTTCATCACATTTCTTTAAGAAAGGCGTGTTGGTTCACACACACACAAAAATATGAATTTTTTATTTTGAATTATTTGTAAGAATGCAAGGGAGGATATTAAATATATTATTTAGATAAGATATAAATACTTTGTTGTGTCCCTTAATTAAACGTCGCTTTTGTTTTGTGTTTTTTGAAAAAAAAAAGTATTCTTATCGTTCTATACTCATCAATATTCTTTTCCCATTTAAGTTTTAAAATATTACGATTTCATTTCTATTGAGAAAGATAGGCTGTTATAGAAACCTTCTGCATCATAGAATTACCATACAGTGTCATCTGTTTCTATGGCCATCGATTGACGAGCGGGTTGTTATGTGGCCAGCACAACGACTAACCGCCTTTAATTTCACCAACTAAAGCCAGGTACCCATTAAAGCTGGGTGGACTCAGGGGCATCCTAAAATGGTTTCCTCATTTAAGTTTGGGAAAGCAAATGTGGTTGGTCGTTGTGCTTGTCACATGACACCCTGCTTTTTAACCATTGGCCAAAGAAACAGATGACCTTAACATCATCTGCACTAAAGATCGCAAAGCCTGAAAGGGAAACTTAATTTTTTTTTTTTACTTTTAATTATCCTACTACTATATAACAGAATTTCTCATTTTTGTTATATATGAGATTACGCTCCCAGACTCTACTCGGCAAACTTGCAACAATATCCAGCAAGCAAAGAGGGTCGCAAAAGAATTATTATTTTTTGCCTGGGGGTGTCAAAGTAAAAGATTTGAGGAACACTACCATAAACCTTGCCGTTTCTTACTCATCTTTTAAAATGTGTAAATTTATTTACAGGTTGGAAAATCTTTCATAAAAACCAGCACATAGCAACACACAGGGCAGTTGCTCCCTATCATCACACAGATTTATAATTAATGATTATAGAATTTGGTGGTTTAAGATTAAACACATTAAGAGCTTGAAAGTGTTGTTTCCATTAGGTCTATTCTGGCTATGCCAAGAGATAATAAATCTCAGCAACCAGTTGACATAGAAAGATCCTGGAGGTCTGATATCACCACGCATACAGACTGAAAAGAAAATAGTATATGCCAGTCTAATTAACATCTTGGAACATTCCTACATCTATGTGCTGATCTCGCCATATTTATTGTTAAATTATCATTATTGATTTTGCCTTAATGCCGACCCTACTATCGTGCACATGTGGAGTTGCTTCCTTGCTTGGTGTGTTTCTTTCTTGTTTCATAATAGTTTGTACGCGCTATTTTGGCGTCATTGCTTCTGTTTTGCTTGGGTAGCAGATCTTTGGCTGGAGCTCTCTGTTTGTTGTGTTCTTTCCCATTATTGAGTAAGTTAGGTTTTTTTAGGTTATTTAATTCCTCCTATTTTCTTTATTTGGTATTATAAGCTTGTGAATGGAGGCCACAAGGAATGTATACTTTTTTTTTGTTTATGGATGCAGGTTTGGGACTCTACTAGAGTTAAGCCTCTGATCAGTAGACTGTTATTGCGTGGACCCTACTTGGCTGTTATCCATGGCATTGCGTTGTGGGCATCGAGAGCTCAGGTTGGACTGTGACACTGTGATGAAGGTGTGATTGCCTGTTAACTAGATTTATGTTGAATACTTACTTATTATTATGTTCCTAATCATCATCCATGTCATATTATATCATCTATTAATTAAACTGTTCTTACTTAAACTCTCGTTGTTAACTGATAAATGTTAACTCATTAACATTACTTGTTCTGTACAATTACATAATACATTACTAATAGACTGTCAGGTTTGCCCCGGCAGACGAGCTACATCCAAATTACAACACCAGCAGGAGTTTAATAACTGAACAGTGAGGTGGGGAACCCGGTTGAGTATGTCATCCCCTAGGTAAACCCTTGAATCCACCTTGACATCTACTTAATTCTATTACCCAAAATCATCCTTTTATGTTTGTTGTTTCAAATTGTTTCTTTTTTAGTGACGAGATTTCTTTTAATTTATTATCTATTAGGTTTTTATTCTCTAGAAGACATCTTGAGATTGATCTGTAAAAAAACTGCTTGAATGTACTGAAGTATTTAGGTGTGCTACTCTACATAGGGAGTAGACGATTTAATCTTATACTATGATGGTAGATTCTTAAAGCATAGATTAATGGAGATACATATCCAGTATGTCTTACTTTATAGTAGTTTGGGATTACTGTGCGAACTAATGTTCATTGTATTATATTTATATCCTACAGATGTACTAATTTTACGCTCCAATACTTCTGAGAATTAAAAAGAAACTAAGGTTTCTTACTACCTATTTGGGTAATTTTATGATTTTAAACAGATTATGGATTCTTGTCTGGGTGTGTTAGACGGGCTCCCCATTCTGCCTATGTAAAATTCAGCACTGCAAGTAATATGTCTAACAATTTTGTTTCCTGAAGACCTTCTCGAATAAAATAAAATGTTAGATGTAAGTAATCTAGCTCCAGGATATTATAATGCGAGCAGTACGCTTACAATACTCTAGCTGGACTGGTTGTAACATTAGTTTTATCTGATGAATGAGACAATGTCTAATTAGACCTTTTTTTTTACGTTACTGAAGTCGAGAATAAAAATGGAGCTTCAAGATAACGCTCCCAAAACTCGAATATCAAATTATAAAAAAGAACAATGAAAACACGTGATATAATTTTTATGAGATTATTTAATTAATTTATACTTTATTTTAAAATCATTTTTTTAACATACGACAAAGAAAAATTACTGATAATCATTAATGATAAAAATACAATGTAATTGTTATTTCCCTTGAGCCATTGGAGTGTCTGAAAAAAAAAAGAAACCTAGATGGGCTAAATCCAGCTCGATAGGATAAAGAAAATACAGTATTCATTTTTTATAACACTGAATTAATAGTTAGAATGACAATAAAATTGATTGCAAAATACATTCCATACTTTAATGGTGAGCAACCATAGCTGCCATAGAGGTATGCTTTCAAGATGAAAACAATATTACATTTTCATTCATTTAAATCTAATGGTTTAAATATCTCTTATTAACATTCACCCTATACCTACATATTTCTTGACTTTCACCGTAGGGGTGCTGTGTTAGTTTGCGTGGCCAAATCCTTCCATTTTCCATGGTCAGCAGCTGTTTTTAGCTAAATATCGAGAGCGGCGGTTTCATTCTTTTACAATGATTTCCAGGCAGCTTTTTTTTTAGACGACTTTCACTGTGCATTGAAGGATGACTTCTGACAGTGTGTCATGTCTTACAATATGACGTAACCAGCTCTGCTTTCGTCTCTACACAGTATGGAGGAGTTCCTCCTTTTAGCTACCCAGTGTTGACTAGTAAAAGTACAAATTCTTTCTCTTTTTTTCCTGGTATCATTTACTCTCAAAGGCTTGAATTCTTCCTTCAGCCTCAGCGTTCAGTGTCCAACTGTTTTAACCTTATAGAAGTAAAGAGACCTGTAGCAAAGAATACAGCTTTAATTTTACTGATGCTACTCTTCCATAGTGTCAACTGTTTGCTCATAGCAACGGATGCCAAGCTTAAACGGACTGTCACCTCTGTATTTTTGACATCATAAATGTCACTGTGGTTATGTTTTGATGCTGTGATATTATTGTCGGTTTATCTATGTAGGAGTGGTGGTGACATTGGGTTCATATTATAATGCACAGAATAAGGAAGTGACACTTGATGTAGCAGACACAAATAAGTTTAATTTAAGTAATAACACCACATATTGAATATGATACACAATTCAATTCAGGAATGGTCAGCATTAATCCTCTATAGAAATATGGCGATATAATGACAACTTAGTAACTAATCTATAACCAACTTCTTTAAACAACTAACTCAACTAACTATATTAAGTGACTCTATCAAGCGCTTGCTACCAACTCCCTATATTGACTTAATGCCCTTAACCCTGGTTCACTTAAGGTCAAAAGTGTTCACCTTAGGGCAACATGAGTTTTGAATAACATTCACAATATAGAAATAACATTCACAATATTGAAATAGGGTTTCTACACTATGGCACCAATTTTGAGATGGTGACACGGACTTTTATCTCATTTATTGATCCTCCAATTCTTGTTATGCTTGACCTTAAGTATTTAAAAGTCAACTTCTTCTAATGTTTGGCCATTTAACTGTATGTAACACCTCATACTATCTGCTTCACAAACTAGTATTTTGTTTTCTTCAGCCCTTATTCCCAACCCAACTGCTCTAGCTGCAGCATCCAGTGTTGAAATAATATGAAAGCCTCGTCTGCATTTTATCAGATGAGGTCTATATTAATAACATGCCAGAGATTTGAAATAGGCCGTTCATTTGTGATCAAACTAGAGTAAATTCTTTTAGCGTTTAAATTATAATATGCTCAAGAAATATGTAAAAATAAATAGTTAAAAATAATAAGTATAAACAATTAAGAGCTGGAGAGAGAGTTTCCAAATGTTACAGAAATCTGTTCAAAAGACGTGTTTAGAGAATGCATTCTTGCCAGACTCTTATGCATGTCCCAATAAACTTTATCCAATTTGGTTGTTCTGAGCTATTTTCATTTTGATATAAGGCTTTGAGAACATTGACATTTCTCTCTAGCTATGTTGAGCTCTCTCATTACTTGTCACATGCCATCATGTCAAACCCGGTCCAAAAATGTTTTTGAAGTCTATGAACTTTTGTTTTGCTAATTTTTTTTAGTGTTGAAGACATTTTTTTATTGAACAGTCTGATGTTAAATATGTTAAATATTTGTATTTTGTTCAATGGTTCAATTACTAGCTGCCTTGAAGCTTGCAATTCTTCGGAAAGGACCTCCTCAGTTTTTCTCTTGAATATTGAACATTATTCTTAGCATTATCTTGCTGGGATGACTGATCAGACGTATCGTTCATTAGACTTGGCATTGTCTCAGGTTTTCTTTATTGGGCAGTGGAATAATTAATGATTGTGTCCATTTTTTTTCGTCTTAAATTTTCTGACAGATTGTTCTAAAACAGATTGCACTTGGTGAGTCACTGTGTTTTCAAAGTTCTGATGATATTTATCAATTCCCAAAGACTCGAAATCTTTAAGAGATATTATTATTTTTCTATCACCATCTGTATTAATGCTTGACAAAGTAACCCATGCCAAAGTAACCTATTCAATCAGCATCTTATAAACAGATGTCTCCCAAAAACCTTTTATGCATACCAACTAATCCAGCTAGCTCATAGATTTCATAGCTACTAGTTTTATCTCGTGCAGTGTCAGATGTCATGTTCTACAATTGGTATAGTCTGTAAGTAAATTAACCATAAATAGTCATTTAGACTCTTTTAATGAATACTACCGTTTTTTATTGGCGAGATAATGCACAAGTAACAAATCTCAAATTCATATCGCCTCACGTCGTGCTCTCTGTGCAGCAAAGGTCAAAGGTCATCTATAACATCATCTAGCTAGATCAATGCTGACTAGTATTTTTTGACTCCAGGTGAAAAGCAAGATTACATCGCCGTGGCGTAATATTTAATATTTGATGAGAAAAAAAATTAGGACAGTCATTTGGGACTTAACATTCGTAAATTCTAGAACGCGCTAGTCCTTTCAAAATCGATGTAGAATATAGACCATAGATTTAGTCTCTAGCCAAAGTAACATCTATTTATTTTTACTTTGAAAAATTATAACGGTTCTCGTGTGGCTAACGAGCTAGTAATTCTTTTCTCAGCAATATGCATCAACTGTTAAATTTCTAGGAAAATCGTTAGAGCAATTTTTAAGATAAGCGTCCGCCCACCCTCAATGAAATAGTACTTGAATTGCACAAATGTGAACTAAATTACATTTAATATTTATTAGTAGAAAAAAAGTAAAGCTACCCTTTCAGACCTTGCGCTCTATAGGGCAGATGATGTTACGGTCATCTGTTACTATATATATAAATATAACTATATACATATATATATATATATATATATATATATATATATATAATATATACTAATTAATTTTATTATTATTTATGATTTTTCCTTTTAATTTAGCAGCAAGTTTGAGGTCATATATTAATTATTTTAAAGACCAAACACTTAGAACCTTTTTATCTTTCATTTTCAGCCTAAGTATAAAAGAAAAAAAGTACTAGTATGTCTTTTTCATTGATAAATATTATTCTTTATTTCATCGAATTCAAACAAGTTAAAAATTCTTCAACAGGTGTTTTTGGACTTCTATACGCTCCATCTAATAGTATGGTTTCTTGCAATTTTCTGTAAATAAAAGTAAGGGAATAAAATTAAGAAAATATAGTAATAAGTAATTATAAACTCATTTTGGGGGGGTAAAATACATGATTAAGATATAAGACACAATATATTTTTGTTTGTTAGAGTTTCGGCATCTAAATACGTTAACATTTTCTAGTATGTTTAACAGAGCATTGCTCTAGTCATAAAGTTCAAAAGTAAACATTGTTTCAGTGGTTTGTTTGGTCCAGAACATAGCTTTCTGCATTGAAGGCAAGTCACAGGACTGAAAATTATTCTTAAAACTATAAATTTTTTAATGAGCTTCTTACGAGCACAGTCTCCTTTAGGTCCAGCTGGTCCTTGGTCCCCGGTTTCACCTGAAATAGTTCATGAGAAATAAAACATCGAAGTCAAATTACGTTGTTTTTTTTTATTTCATAGTCTATTGGTTTTGTTAAGCATTTAGCTATGTGAACACTTCTACAAGATTTTTTTTTGTTGAGAGAAAAATTGTACTCAATTTTACTGCTGAGAAATTTAATTTGAAATATTTACTTTTTAAAATCTGTTTACTTTATTACCTGGATGATATTTATCTATTATCAACATCTACCAATGACTCCTGCGTATTCCCCACATTCCTAACTTTCTATTGTTTGTTTCAAACGTTGAAGGGACTAATACAACTTATACCACCCAATTAGTCAATTACAATTCATTTCCCTTTATCGATTCCAAACAAAATAATTAATTATCAATAATTAATAACAAATTGTTTATTTCGTTAAATTGATTCTTCTTTCAAGTACAAGAAATAATTATGCAAAGTCTCAACGCTTTTATTTATGTACTTATTTATTTTCTATTAGTTAAATGTAGATTTATTCAATAGATATTAGTATCTATTAGTTTTCTTACCTTTAGGTCCTTGTGGTCCTGGTACGCCTTGAGCTCCTTGGTTGCCTGGAATAGTCAGAGTACTTGAGACCAATGGTCAATACTACCTATAACTATTCTACTGTGTTATATGCCTAGGGTTAGGTCTAGTTTCTTTACATAGCGTAAATAGTAACAAGTAATTACCTTTAGGTCCTAGGTCTCCTTTATCACCTGAAATATGAAAAAAAATTAAACAAACAGCTTTATTTAGCTTAATTAATTAAGCGGTAAATAAATATTTTTGTCAATAAGCGAACAAACTTTATTTATTAATGGTATGTCAGGAAAGCGAACAATTATGTTTGGGAGCAATTACTCTCCGTGTGGAGAACTCACCTTTATCTCCAGGTTGTCCTTTGTATCCTGGGGCTCCTGGGTAACCTATAGAAATAGGAAAAAAGGTCTTTAAGGATTGTAGAGAGATAATTTCCAACAATTGATATTTAGAAAAGATTAGAAAAAATATTACAACAGGTGAGCACAGTAAAAATTGACGCTAAGAAGATGGTGTGTGACAACGGCAGTGAAACAAAACCAAACTAAAAACAATCTAGATTTGAAATAAAATTAAGCGATGAAGCGTCATATTCTAGAACGTTTCTTCAGCTTACCAAATTCTGAAAGATTTCAGCCCAAAGACTAGATCTAAAACTAGATCCAGACGCTGAAACGTCTTGTTTCTACATACTAGTTACCTTTTTCTCCTCTTTCACCTCTTGGACCTACAGAGAAAAAAAAATGTATATGTTAATAATGTTAAAGGTTCTAATTTAATAATATATATATATACTTGAGGAGTAAGTGTGATGTAGGAATAGATGGGCGAAGAATCTATTTTGTTTAAAATTGTAGTTCTCGTTCTTCCTTTTCTTAAATATGAAATTGTAATATTTTTGCAGATTGAACATTTGTTTTTTCTATATTAATCTGCTTGCTTAAAAATGAGACTTCTATAAAATTTGAAAGCATTTTTGTGTTTTATATTAATTTCATATGTATATGTTTCTCTAAACATACCTTGATCACCTTTCTCTCCCTTGACTCCTTGTTCTCCCTTTTCACCTGCACAGAAAATATTTAGTCACAAGTTAGAATTTTGTTGTAGTGAAGACTATAAATAAGATTATAGAACAAAAGTAGAGCAAGCAAACATGTCTAAAAGGTGTATAAGGTATGCATACCTTGTGGTCCATCGGCGCCAGTATCACCTGAAACAAAAATCAATATATTGTTTTTAAAATAACATATACATTCGTTTTATTATATCGCTTTATTGCTATTCTGGTCGACCACCATCAAGGCTTAAATATAAGTGAAACATAACATAGCATGTTGAGCTTTACCGTAGCATGACACCTTCTGAGACTATTTTGTAGACTATATTGTATTTATTCATTCTAGGGTTTACGGTACATGAAATACCATGCAAGGCAGAGGTTCTCAACCTTTTAAGCTCGGTGACCCCTTTATACAATCCCCCACTCTGCCGCGACCCCCCCCCCCCAACCACACATACAGCAATAGAAGAGTAGACAATAACAATCCATATTTTTCGATGGTCTTAGGCGACCCCTGGCAAATCGTCAATCGACCCCCAAGGGGGTCGCGATCCACAGGTTGAGAACCCTTGATGCAAAGTCTTCAACATGGTAAATGCAAGGTACTTATTTAAAATTCCGAGCCAACGAATCTTCTTTATACTTTAAATACACAATTTCTTGTCGCCTAACAAAGGGAAAAGTTAAGAATGTTCAGATCAGTAGATAGCATCTTTTTTACGGCGTTTTTGTCCCAAGTAATTTAGAGTTACCTGCCTTGAAGCCAAAGACTCAAAACACAATTTAGTAAACACTATTGTCATCATTGTCACAGCTAATTAATGACCTATTACAAAACGTACCCTTTTCACCGTCTGGTCCTGTTTCACCTTTTTCACCTGGAGAAAAAAGTGGAGGTGTATTAAAATGTATGTCATGAAATATCAGCTCTAACTCCGTAACATCCCATTGAATGCTAGATACAACACGTGTATACAATGACTAGTGAGCTCAAGAATCTTATCTCACCTTGAGGTCCCTTCTCTCCTTGTTCACCTGAATAATAAATGTAATTTCATCATTAGTGTTTAATTCCGACACTCTTTGTATCTGCAGTCATTTTAATTGCTATTGTAGTAATTAATTATTATATATAATTTTATATTTATTTTCTAATTGAGTAATTAGAGGCATTCTTTAATATTTCTACATTGAGTATGTCATGTGAAGTCACATTACGATCTATATTTTAAAAAGGCATGCGAAGTTTCTGTCTTTACCTTGTGGGCCAGCCTCTCCCTGTTCTCCTTGAGGACCTGTCTCACCTGTAAGAAAAATAAATCTCCAATTAAAATATTTACAAAAAAAAATACAAAGAGTAATTTACTCTAAATAGACTACAGACTGCTAAAACGTTGTATTCTAAAAAAAAAAAAAAAAAAAAGATCTCACCTTGAGCACCAGTTTCACCCTTAGCACCTGGAAAAAAAGTTAAACAATAAGGTTTTATGTTTCTTATGAGTTAAGACTGAGGAGGCAGACAGAGGATAGGCAGGAAGGCAGAGGAGACAGACAGAAGATAGGTAGGAAGAGAGAGAAGGCAGACAAAACATAGACAGGAAGACAGAGGAGGCATACAGAAGATAGGCAGGGAGACAGCGGATGATAGCATGATAAAGTTGTTTGTTTTAAGCCTGTATTTAATTTAACAATGACCAATGGTCAGAGTCTGCAACCACTTTCAATGAAATATGTGTTTACGTCAGGGTCATAGATTTTTCACATTTATAATTTTTATTTCTTATTTTTTATTTCACCTTTCTCTCCTTGTGGTCCTTGATTTCCCTGAGCTCCAGTAGGTCCTGAGATACATAAACAGCGATATTATTTAGTGGGCTATAAGAACAAAGACCTTGGGTTACACATTAATAATCCATTATTATCTAAACGACTCTGCTAATCTATCTATCTATCTATCTATCTATCTATCCATCTATCTGTTATTTATAATTAAATTTATAATCTATAATTATAATGTAAGATTACCTCGGTAATAATTATTTTCACCCTTGTCACCTGTTGAAAGACAATTTTTGCATTAGACATAGTGCTTCCAGACCAATTGAATGACTTTAACTGAATTGTTAAACTTTGTTATAATCAATCGTCACGTTTGTGTAAAGTAAAAAAACAAAACGTAACTTTTTAGCTACTCTTTACGTACCCTTTGGACCTTGGTTTCCTGCTGGTCCCTGATTTCCTGGATAACCTAGAGGTTTAAAAAAGGCACAAATTGTATTTTGTAGTTATGTTGTTATGTTGTTGTTAAATCATATTCAAGAGAACCTTTCAAATCATATAATGACATGAATGTAATACTTTAAAATGTTTCACTTCTATTTCTAGCATTACCTTGTGGGCCTTGCTCTCCTCTATCCCCTGGAAATAGACACCAAAGAATTTGTTTAGTTCACTTTACACCATGAATGTTCATTTTCAACATTGCTACATGGCTAGATATGATTCAAAGAAACATTTGTATTTTTGTTTTTATTTGCATCACTAGAGACTAAACATTGGATGAAAAAACAAAAGGTGCCCCAAGACAACGCTTTAATAAACAGATAACGCGCCAGCTTGCTTCAACTGGCATAGATGAGAGCATCTGGCTGCATCCCACATCGAAACGAGACAGCTGGAGATCACTTACCAAGTCCGCTGGGAAACGCACTTGAGACCAAAAGAAAGTCCACTGCCGAGGACAGACGTAAACTTCGAAAAGAGAATCTAAATCGACCACCAGCGGACATTTGTATTGAGGCAACATATGTAGGTCGCAGATGGGGCTGTGTAGCCATGCGAAATACTGCACTTCTCATTAATCTTCGGACCCGAAGAGAAGCCTTATATAGTTGACACAATCACATAGAAGACATGACGCAGATCACAAAAACGAAGATACAAGAACTTTTTGTCCCTGACAATCAAAGCATGAAATAATTCCAACTTTGTGAGGTAAGGTCCAATTGAAACTGGTATGAACGTATTTTGTGTTTGCTGTGTATTTCATTTCTTATCGTTGTAATGAACACATTTCCTTGAAATGAATGAACTTTTATTCTCTAGCACTGTCAAGGTCGATTTTTATTATTGCAATTATTATTATTATTTGTTCTTTCCTTTTTGTAAAAGTCAAGCCTAAGTTTGTCAAGTAATGTTGCATAATGTACTAATTTCGAAACCATCGCATAGAGACCAACAGATGAAGTAACAAATGTGATCCATGTATTTATCATTTTAACACGTGAATGTATAAATGTTAAATCATAATGATACAATTTTAGTTTAAACATGTATGCTTACCTTTAGGTCCTTGTGCACCAGTGTCACCTTTGTCTCCTGTAATAATAGATAAGAAGTAGAAAAAAAATCGGATTAACTCAGTAATTGTTAGTTTTTTATATTTATCCCTTGTCAACAATCCTATTCAGGATAATTCTAGTTATAATGAACAAGTTTCAAACTTATAATAGACACTTACAGTATACACGAGTACGACGTTTGAGGCCTGTATAATGTCACAAACATTTAAAAAAGTAAAATTCCCCTTTTAGACTTTGCGATCTACAGATCAGATGATGTTAAATTCATCTGTTTCTATGGCTTTCGGTTAACGATGGCCTTTATGGCCAGCAAACGCCTTTACTTTACCCATTATAGTTGGGTGCATTCAGGGATGTCCTAATCCTCCCAAAGCTCAAAATCCCAATTTTCACAGAATTTTGAACCAGACTATTCTGTTCAGAAACAAAGTGCTTTACCTGTCACAACTCACCACAAGCATTAGAAAATATATAAATAAAAACCTTGGTTTTGGTCATGTGTTTGCTTCAAACTAGTTGTATACAATATTGGTAGTATTTTAATCTAGAAACTTATACAATTATGTAATTAGCATTATTCAGCATAATCAGTAAAATCTCTCTACCTTGAGGTCCTTGTGGTCCGTCAGCTCCTTGTGGTCCTATATGAGTTAAAAAGTAAAGCTTTAATCATGCAATATTCTAGATAGATTTTGTACATCAATATTCTGTATTTAATGAACTTTAAAATAAATGTTTCTAAAAATCTATAAAATAGTTTTCAGTAGTTAAATTTTTAACATTTAAAACAAAACAACGATTAACTTACCAACTGGGCCATTGGCTAAACAGTAGGATTTGGCATCTTTACAATAATCATTGAGATATGTGTTCTGGAAGAAAAAAAATCTTCATGAATTATAATTTTAGTTCAAAGACGCCCAGAAAAGAGGACGATGAAAAGGAAGAGCTTGTAAAATTGTATACAAAGTAAAATACATTCAAATGTACAGTGCGGATCAAAGAATCGACTTAGAAAATATAATCAAATATTTGTTTATATACTCAAAAAAATTTATGGCTAAAGTTTAATAAATTCCCCCGCAATAGACCATCGTTAGTCTTAAACCTAAACTCCTACAGATTGTGAAGTTAGCAGGACTCGAACTCTGGACAGTCTGAACTTCGATGTGCACACTTCTCGACCTGGAAGTTATTTTTTCACATTTTTATGGTCTAAATATCCAACAAAAAGGGCTTAGCAAAAATTACTATCTTTTTTTTACGAATTAACTCTATAAATGTCCTAAATATCCTAACTTGCTATTTCTGGGTCAGTGGTAAAGTAAATAAAGTAGTGCTACCATTTGAAACCTTAAAGGCAGATGATGTAAAGGTCATTGCTTTCTTTGGTTTACGTTTTCAAATGGTGTCATGTGGCCAGCAAAATGACCAACCGCATTTTACTTTTCCAACCTGTGTCAGGAACCCACTCTAGTTTGATGGCCTCAGGGTCGTCCTAAACATCTTGAACTTATTAATCTCAGTCTTGTCTGGAATTCAAACTCAAGATATTAGTTTCGGAACACACGCTCTATCACTCGGCCACTACGTTAAAATAAATGTAACAAACTTCTATGTTACAGTGACTAAACTAGTCAGATAGTGTCTCTCACCGAGAAGTAGGCAACAGCGCCTCTCTTGTTTCTGTCCAAGGCATCGTCTGATTTTTTCTGGTCAACTTGGGCACGGCCAAATGAGCTTTGTTCTATCATCTCCAGGGTCTGGAGATGGTCAAGGTTTGATCTGAGCTCGGTCAGTTGAGTGAACACCAAGATAAATGTCACAGCGAAGGCTGCTGTCAGACACACGGTGACGACGTACAAACCTTTCAGTTGACATTTGTTTGATGACGCACGAGATGGATCTTCCATTTTTAGGTGTCAAATGATGAACCTGAGAAATGCATGTAAAGAGAAAGTTTTACAAAGTAAAACAATATAAGAACAATGTAAACATTTGATACATTTAGGTTTAACAATGTAAAACACTATGCATAAAATGTAGACATGTGATACATTCCTTTAAAAGAGGTAATAACAAAAGGAAATAGTATAGTGTTCGGGTAGACCTATAGAAAACAGTTTTTAAAGTGTTGAGCTTACGAACACGATGTAAAGGGGAGGGAACTCTTAGTATTCGCCTTTCAGTCCATTCTTAACTAAAGATACTTATTTTAATAATGACTGTCCATATATTGAAACAATATTACCAGACTCCACTTTTATATGGTATGTATATATTGATAATAAAAACTATTTCACTTAGTATCCCGACGTATAGTCCGATCAGTCACATAGGCAACATAACGGTTAATTTGGATCAATTGAATATTTACAATTAAAAGCATTTATTCACTATAAGAAAGAAAGTTGTAAATCTATATCTCATGAAAGTAAATTAATTTTGAAGCAAATAAATAATGAGTTTAAAGGATCAATGTTGAGTTACATGAAAAGGACCTATTACTTATTGTAAATATTTGCTGTTTACAAATACAAAGTTAGTCATTAAATCTGGTCGGTAGTGTGAACAGTAGTATCACATTGTAGTCGGAGCCCCCCAAAAAGTTCTAGATGTGTAGCTATATTTACCTATAAGCAGAATATTTTTTTCTTAAATCCTATAGCACTTGGTTTTGTTACAAGAATAAAATAAGCACAAAATTGTTTGGATCAACAAATCAACAGAAAGAAACTGAAAACTCAAGGAGCCGAGCGCAATACTTACCAACAAGGACGAAACATACAAGGCGTAACTTCACTTCCCCCAAAATTATCTTGCATTTATACATTTCCATTAGCTAATTTAAACTATTTAATGTTATTGTAATCTAAGACCCTGTTTTCATATGTAAAATAATGCAATCAATGCAGAGATTGCCACTATCTCGTTTATCTTTCATTAGCACATATTGTGGCCTATAGCAACATGCGATTTGCATATCACTCGATCACAATTCGGATGGGTATAATACATGGATTTATGTGATAAACAAAGGTATTCTTCTCGCGGCGATGGTGGAAAAATCCATTAGTTATGAAAATCTCTTTTGGCATACGTCCACACATCCTTAAAGATGTTTAGATTAGTCTATGTGGTACATCAGTCGTATATTTGCAACACGGCTAGATCATTTCGTTTTTTCTGTACTTGATCAGATAGAGCCAAGTGTACTCCGTCTCATTTTATGAAATTGAACACTATAAAATGAGAGACCCTTACCCACCCAACCTCTTCTTTATTCTCTTTACGCGAAAAGATATTTCAAATTGATGACAGTTTAACAATTGACAACAGTTGGCTTGTGGGATTGTTGACCTAATTCTAAGGCTGTCACTTTTTGTTACATACGTGATTCTAGATTTTAAAGGATTTTATTTCCTTAACTGAACCTGCGAGGGATCAGATTTTAAAAACGAATATTTTATTTGGATATGTTGAATTTTCTTTTTTAGATTTTGCTTTTCCAATCGACAAGAAGAAGACACTATTTTCTATGAAAAGGACCCTACACCAAAACCTGCACTAAGTCTCATACAAAATTCTACCAAATCGTTTCTCAAACTGTGGGAAGGAGGATGAGGGTGTCCCCTACATAATGTGCCATTTTCTATGTGTGTTTATGAAAACAAAATTTGTTGTATTTGCATTATAGCTAGAAATCTAGATTTGAATACTAATTCTATTAGAACATAATGAAAGATTTTAAAAAAAAAATGAAGTCATTCCATCTTTTATTAAAACCTTTCATACAGCTTTCACGAGAGAGATTTGCATCAAGATCGATTCAAAAAGTTTTTTTTCAAGAAGAAATTTTAATACGTCTGTACAAAATCCCTTCTCGAGTCTACCCGTAATTCCTTTCTTAGATTTGCCAAATTTCTTCATAGTGAGGTACCTTCATATGTTGATGTTCTTTGTGTAAACACAACAGGGCCGCTACAAAATGCATTTCTATACAAAGGATGAACTGAAAACGACCCAAGCACATCGCACACGCAAATGATTTACCGCCTCCAAAGTATCTTACACTTTAGTATTAGTACTTTTTGTTTTTAAACTAGGATAAATAGTGCGTTGTAGACCGTAGGAGAATTAATTTCTGAAGCCCAAAATGTAGGAAAACGTATTACGCCTGGGGCTCCGCCGCTTTATTCTAGATATTATTTTAGCGATCCTAAAAGGGGAATACCCGCATTTACTTTTGTGTGGCCTATGCGTCTGTCCGTCCGTCCGTTTAAATCCCATAAACAAAAAAAGATATTTTAAATTCGACATCATAGTATTTCTGATGCAAAGTTTACTTTTTTTCTATTCTGACAGCGAAAAATGTAGTTTTAAATTAACTTTGCATAACTTTTCATAAAAAAAACATTTCTACAACAATCGACTATTAATAGGAAAAATCACGGAAGACTATTAGTAAGGTTTTTTTTTTGTCCACATGGGAGGTTTTCTTTCCTTAAATTGGCCATACAGGAGTCGTTTAAGGATGCGGCAGATGTCTCTTGCCCAATGCAACTGAGATTGCATCAGGTTTGTGTGGATTCTTTACAGGCTCTCTCCTCGATGGATCAGTATCAGATATTTTTTCTTGCCATTTAACATTCTGTATTTTTTCTAAAACATCATGTAGAAGTGGTTCAATATTTCAATGCTTATATCAACTTATTCTGTCTGTATGTCTGTCTGTCAGGAATGCGATATCGACATTCACGGCTGTGAAGCATTAGCTCTCGATCGCTCCTCATGGCGTGAAGCTGTGAGTCTCGGAGTCTCGAGAAGAGTGGCCAGGGTTAAGAACGCCGAACCAACAAAAAACTGAGAAAAGAAGCAGGCCTTTCTGCAACTGACCAAACCTACCCACGCCACGTATGCGGCCCATCTTCATAACTATCAGTTCATTGAATACACACGAATATTAACGATGTAATAATAATAACATTAATAAATCTCCGTATCCAGTGGTATCAAGTCGTTAGTCGAACAGTACTGACTCCTAAAATCTGTCTTACAAATCTTTGTTGAGCCACATTTAGTGTTTTTCAATTTCGGCAGATGGCAATTCAATACACTTTATTAATGGAGCCCCGCCACAAGTAGAAATGTGTAACTTCTCTTGAATACGCTCTTGGAATTAGGTGACTGTAGTTTGCTTTAGATTTTATATTGAAAAGGGAAGTTTTATCGTTAAAATCATATGATGTGGATTTTAAATTAAAAAATCTCTGGAGTTGTTTTTTTTTTAATTCAAAACCCCATTCAGCTACGGTCATAGAATTTGGTAACTAGTAACTGGATGTTTTCCCACCTCAAATCTCTCTGTAAGGGGATTTTAAACTCAAAACCATCTGAATGGGTTTTAAACTTTTAAGAAAAGACATCTGTAGGAGAGGGGTTTAAACTCAAAAACTCCAATTGGCTTAACTACACTCAAAGAATTTTGAGCGTATAATTTGCTTTGTTTTTTAATATTAAAGAGGTACTTTTTACCTTCAAACCCCGCTGAAAGGGGTTTAAACTCAAAACTGAGTCAAAACCCATGTAGCTACGCTCATAACGTTTTAAGTGCACAATTTACTTTTTTTTCATATTGAAGAGGTATTTTTTTAGCTTCAAACCCTAATGACGAGGGGGGTGGGGGGGTTAAACTCAAAACGCTCATAGAATTTTGAGTGTGTAATTTGCTCTTTTTATATTAAATTAAAATCTTCCTTAACTGTACTCTTGGAATTTGAGATTGTGGGGGTTTTTTTTGTTTTTAGCGGCCCCCGAAAGGGGAAAAGACGCTATTAGTTTTGTGCGAAATGTCTGTCCGTCTGTCCGTCCGTCCCGTTTAGATCTCGTAAACTAGAAAAGATATTGAAAATCCAACATCACAGTATTTTAGACCATTCAAAGTTCTGATGCAACGGCTACTTTTTTTTTCTGAAAGCGAAAAAATCTAATTTTTAAAATCAGTTATGCAAGCAGTTTTTTAAAGAGAAAAAGCTAATTAGTATGCATTATAAGTTAGACCTAAATTAAAACGAATAGTAATCTTGTCAATGTCATATTTGTGAACTAATTTTTATTGCGGGAATTTTTTAAATTTTTTTTGACCATTCGAAAAAAAGATTGATCCTTTTCAAAACAATTACATCTATTTAAAGACTTCAGTTAGGCCACGAGAGGCGCGGTAGCTGAGCGGTAAAGCGCTTGGCTTCCGAACCGGGAGCACCGGGTTCGAATCCTGGCGAAGACTGGGATTTTCAACTTCGGAATCCTTAGGCGCCTCTGAGTCCACCCAGCTCCAATGGGTACCTGATATTAGTTGAGGAAAAGTAAAGGCGGTTGGTCTATGAGCTGGCTACATGACACTCTCGTTAACCGTAGGCAACAAAAACAGATGAACTTTACATCATCTGCCCTATAGACCACAAGGTCTGAAAGGGGAACTAGTTAGGCCAGGTTCACATCTAGCTTTGCATTCACTTGCACCTATCCTTGATCTGCTGTACCGTTGGGACACTACACAAGATCTATCAACCTTCTTTCTCCATTCTTATCTCTCATTTGTCTTTGATATAATTTCATTTGGATGTTCTTTCTGAAAATATTGAAGCCTACCAGGGTGGACCACTTCGGGAGCCGATTTTGAGTTTGTGTTTCCACACAAACTGTCTTTGTAATCTTGTTTTGGTTTTGTTTTAGAAGAGAGGGATTTAACTGCAAAAACCCCTGGTAGGGGGTTTTAAACTCAGAGCCCGCTGGTAGGGTATTTTAAACTCAAAATCCCCTGATAAGGGTTTTGAACTCAAACCCCCCTGGTAGGGGATTTTAAGCTCAAAACCTCATGGTAGGGGTTTTTAAACTTAACTCCCCTGGTAGGGGGTTTTAAACTCAAAAGCCCCTGATAGGGGGTTTTAAACTCAAAACCCCTTGGCTGCGCTGGGGCAAGTGATGGTATAGTATTAAAATGTTACCCAAAATGAACAAAATCATAGGAAAAAAAACAATTAAAGAATTCCGATTCCCCCACCCCCCTTTATTTATTTATTTTTATATAGTTATATATTTTTTGCGCGGGGGGAGGGGCAAAAAATTTATTATTAATTTATTAGTAGTTAAAAGTTAGGCAGTCCATCATTAGTACTGGCATTTAATCACTTTGTACCGGTACCTAATTTTTACAAGAAAAAGCACTGTATATAGATATGTATTATTTACTAGGAAAGATAAGAACTACTATACAGGCATCATTTGAAACTAAAATAATTTTAAAAATCTATTTAAAAAAGACGTCTGAAAAGGTTTCATGCCCTCAATGTGGTGCCCAGCTGATCATGTTCGTTTTAGAATACCAATAGGTGGATAGAAAAGCAAAAGTCGAGTACCTTTGTGTACCATATTGAATCTGAGTTCATTGTAAGTTATGTTTCGTACAGAGAAGAAAATGGAACATTCTTTTGCCTTATTCAAAGTCAAAGATTATTGAGCGCTTTCGTTGAGAAAGAGAAACTATTATATTATTTCTCAAATTTAATAATATCTTCATAATCATCGAAATATCCCAAAGTGCTAAACACACTTCTAATATTTGGTCCCATAGAATAGGTCTGGCTTCGACCAACGTAATAAGTAGTTCAGAATCATATCTTTCAGAACTCTTAAAATATAATTAAAAGCGAAATGGGTATATCTAGGTAAAGTTAACTCAAACTACAACTATCCTTTAGCAAAATATTTTAGACTGAGAACACGCATTTAAGATAAGATAAGATAGGATCATTTTATTGGTCCAAACCAATGCTAATTCAGTTTGACCACATTTGGTCACATGAGCCAAGCTTCCACTGTGACGTTCACTTACACAACACAGGTACTTCAGAGCGCCGTACGGCTATGTTACCGTCACGACATAATATGAAAGCACACCCATCACACTTCTTCCAAACACTTTCAGGCCTATAGGTTTTTTTCCCGCTACGTTGACAAACTACAAGTAGATCTACACGTGCTTTGACACGTGGTTAGGGTATGGACACATTGTTTTATTGCTAAGCGTTTCTTTGGAGTGGACAAAAATAGCATACAAGTCACGAGGTTTCCTTTTTTTTTTTTCAGTGTTGGACCCATTATAGTTTGTGAAACATAGTAGGATGTCAGGTTAACACAATATTTTATCAAATATAAATTTAAAATGAACCTTCACAGGTGCAAACTTACTATGACCGTCTACAGTCGTGAAGCAACTATTTATAGAAACGAGATGAACACCTGGGCAATAGCTAAGGCCTGAACGATGGCGCCCACACAGAAGCTGATGTGTCCAAAGGAACGGCTAGTGCCGATACAGATTGGGGTCAGCGGCGTGGCAGGTTCTGCCAGGGTGTAGCACTGAGTGCTGCAAATTGCCTTCTCCTAGGTGAGTAGCCAGCCAAGGCTAACGAACACCGCCCCCGCCCGAGGCTTACTATTTTAGGCACCAGTTACTCGCCCCTTCTCCTGTTAGTGAAAACAGTTCCAACGATCCCAATATCTGAGCAAAACATGATGGCTGCGAGTTGTAATGGTTGTCAGAAGTGATGTGAGACTCATACCATTGGAAGCATTTTGTAGGTAATGGGATGCTTATATCCATTACCACTTCGGACTTTAACCATCTTATGGAACAACAATATTCATATTTTAACTATATTATGTTTCAATTTTTTGTATTTTTTATTGGGGTGGGGGGAGAGGGGGGAGACAGCCTGACCGTGATGGAGGATTAAAATAAGTGGCTGCTTGATTATTATTTTTTTACTTTATTGATTTTTAACTGATGTCATACGGGAGTTCTAAATAGTGTTATCAAAGTATAATGACTTCATTAGTGCGGGACGGCGCACGAGAAATAATAAATGCGCTAAAATTAATGACTTTATTCAAAGTTAATGAACATTGTACTTATAAAATTGCTACGATTCTGTATCTGGCTCTCTGCTAACTCTGGGCAACATTACAAACATGTCTCAAGAGCTTAACAACTCGGGTTCCAAAATAGCGTGAAAGTTCATGAAGTCTTAACAAATTAACAGCCAAATTCTGTAAAATTGGCTACACGAAAGTCTGTTCATAACTTAACCACTATAGATAATCGTACTTCTGTACTGAACTAGCTCTGGACTCTCCGTCTCGACTTGAACTTACACTGTACCGGACCGAGTTCACTCTGCCAAGTCAAATTATGAACAATTTCTTAATAATCTTGACAAAACAAGAATAAATAAAATAACCAATTTTCTCAGAGTGAAATGACGTTCATGATTTAAAATAGTGTATTCTTGTCATACTGTGGTATGAAGCATTTAATTTCAAGATATAAATACAATTGATTAGAATATTAGCACTCACTTCAGTTGATTCTGGCCAATAAAAGAGACAATTACTTGCTTTTATTATTGTATGGTGGTAAGGTATGAATAACTAGATTTGGATTAGGCCTATATAGGGTAGTGGGCTGGTCTGTTACTGGATGCTGCTAACTCATGACTGATTCAGAGGTCCGTGGTTTGAGTCCTTGTAACTTATATTTAATCATATTTCTTTAAACTTCTCTCAACAAATGCTGTACCCTAGTCTGATATGAATATTATCCAATGAATGCATTGATTGTCAGTGTCTCCGTCAGCAGAAGCTGGAGATTTCTTCCACTTTAATAAACGAGCCTCAATTCTGTCGGGGTGGGTTTTACAGGTCTAGGGTATGACTTATTATGCCGGGTTCCCCACCCCAATAATGATTATTAGCTTGCTGCCGGGGTTGTAATTTGGTTGGGCTCGTCTGCCCTGACACCCAGGACAGTTTATTAGTTAATACGTAGATAATTATGCAACACAAATACTGACTATACTTGAACTTATATCAATTTAATAACAAGAGTGTAAATGTAACAATTTAATGAATAAATAATGTAACATGACATGACAGATGAATACGGGTTTGGCAACTAGTATTATACAAGGTCAAATACAAACAAGCAGCTTCTTCGAACCAACATAGCACACCTTAATCTCAGAGTCACAATTGATCAGGGCTCGCGAAGCCCTCACACAAACATTCTCAATGCCATTGATGCACGGACCACACCAAAACCAATCAGGCTGACTATCTCTGAGTCCCAAGCCTGCGTCCCTAAACTCATTCCTTGAGTGTATTAAACATCGTAATTTGACTAGTATTTTAAAAAGACATAATAGCTAGATTTAGATATAATCTAGATTTTTACACAAGATCTAGATTTTGTTTTTCACAATAGAGCTAGATTTTTTAAATTATATTTAAATTTATATTCTAATTAAAATCATTGTAGATTCTAGATCTAGAATTTCTAGGTCTAGTTTAGAATGTTTGTTGTTTTACTGTTTCGGATGTTCCTTCAGAGTTGAAGATGTTTGCTTCCTAATCCAATCCTCGGCAGGACGACGGGGAATGGGAGCGGGCAGGGTTTGAACCTAGGGGCCCATCGATAAATCCAAACGACAGTCCAGCGCGCAAACCTCACGACCAGGCGGCCATGACTAGATCAAGATCTATAATTTCAATTTCTAGACTTAAATTGTAGATTTTTATTTTTAAATGTCTAGATCAATATAGCAATGTTATAAAATACAAAAACTAATCTACTATTTTTAAATTTAATATTGCATTCAGTCTAATAATAGATTATCAAGGCTTTTTTTGTTAACATAAATCTTATCGAAATTACATCTACTTTTTTCCTTAGTGCTATTAGAGCATGGAATGGGTTGCCTGAGCTAGCCAGGAAAACCAGTGACTTGGTAGAATTTAAGTCATTGGTTAATATGCATGACTAAATGCATAACGCGTAGGACGTAATCATCTTTTTTGAAGTAACGTCTGTATTATATAAGATAAGATTCCAAATGTATATCTTAGATCTAGATCTAGTAGATATAGACCTTAAGAGGGCTAAATCAGAAGTTTATTTTAGGTAGATCTACATCCTCATTCTAGTTCCATTTAAATGACAATGCCAATAGCTCTGTAGGTAACTGTGGGCTGGGACATCGAGCAGACGTTGCCGAAGTACAAGCTCGAGGTCTTGTTCTTTTCTTTTTATTTTCCAATTACAAATCAATACCAAAAGTTTATCTAAAATCGCTCGTTTGACATATTGTGCATTTCCGGTAATTGTCATACAGTAATATGTAATATATCTCTTTATCAATAATAGTATAATAATATTAGTTTGTTATTAACAGCAATGCCAGGTTGTGCCGTTAGCGCGCTGGACTGATTATCTCGACGGTCCCGGTTTCATACCTTGCTCGCTGCCATACCCCGTCGTCCATCGCGAGATTTGGATAAGGAAGTAAATTATCTTTAACTTTGAAGGGACATCCAAAATATGTAAAACATTATACAGAAAAAAACAACAACATTGATAAAAACTGATATAACAACGCTAAATGAATCTTATCACTTTTGACAATAAAAACAAAATCATGTCTTCAATATTCCTTGCGAATAGGCGGATCCGACAGGGATCCGACTCCGACGGGGGCCGCCTCTCTTTGTAATCTTATAATTGGGATGTGAGCTGTCCAATTCTCATTTATTCTAAACTCTATCATTCTCATTATTTATTCTGGGTAGAGAGGAATTTTAATTTGTTTCTTCGTTGTTCCATCTTTGGAGATGCTACGAAAGATTGCTTTGTCAATTACCAATCACTAAGCCATCAGAAAGTCCACTAGGTTGTTAACGCCAGAAGTGGTAATGGTTCTAAGCACATCATCACCTATAAAATGCTTCCTATGGCACGCGTATCAAATAGCCTCTGACAATCAGTCCACTTCCTGGCCTTCACGTGTGGTTCAGATACTGAGCCCCGCGGAACTGTAATCACCAACAGGAAAAGGGGCAAAGGCGAGCAACTGGCGCCTAAACTAGTAAGATAGTGAGGCTCGTTATCCTTAATTGGCTATCCATCTAGGGCAAGGAAAACTATGAATCCAAACACCTTAGCTTCGTTTGCGGCTATACTCAACGCGGCAAAGGCTTCGGGAGACAACCCTGAGGAAAAATCAGGAGCTTTTGACCCTTAAGTAGATTGCTGCACACTGTGCTACAGCCTGGTAGAGCCTGCTGCGCTACTGATCCTAAACTGTATCGGGTATTCCGTTTCTTTGGTCACATCAGCTGCGTGGAGAAGGGGGCAATAGCTGTGTGGATGAAATCGTTCCGATCATAGAAAAAGCCCAGGCTTTCATCTCGCTTAAAGTGTAACACTGAGATCCTCGCGAGAACGGGGCTTCCCATCACCTTTACGGTCCTCAGGCAACGCCGCCTGCGCTAGCTCGGACATGTTTGCCGGATGGAGGACAATCGCATCCCGAAAATCATTCTGTACTGGCAACTTGCGTCTGGCTCAAGAAAAAATGTTCGCCCCCACCCCGTTACGTTGATGTGATAAAAAGGGATTTAAAATCAGTAAACATTGATACTGACCAATGGGAAGACATAGCCTTAGACCGCACTAGTTGGAGAGAGACGGTGACCAAGAAAGCTATAGACATGGGCCTTGACTCTTGAAGAAAAGCGTGCCACACGGAAAATGGCCAGCTCCTCTATCACCAAAGCGAAAGCCACCTTGACATGCAATCTATGTGGATGGGAGTGTCTCCTCGAAATAGGGCTCCACAGTCATATGAAAATGTGTTCGAGATGAACCAGTGTGTCGTTTCACGACTGAAGGAGGCCAATGAAGCCAAAAGAAAGTCGAAATTCAATCAATAATTAAATGATCTTTTTTTTGTTGAAAGGTGGTAGGATTTTAAAAGTTTTTGATATTTTATAGTTAATAGCTTTTGTTATTTGTGCTAATTGAGACATGCTTTTTTACTCGCTTTCCAAACAGTTAACCCATAGGGTGTACTTTCCGAGAACGTCTCTGAGTTTGTGCACAAACACCAACTCTCTTTTAAATCTTGATATTTTTTTTATGGAGAAACACTTTGTACATGTTACAATAGTAACTTAAGCATCACTTAGGTTAAGTCAACAATTATTGGTCAGATTATTGGTCCGTTGTGTAGATTATCAATAAATCTAATGTGCTTTATATATTTATTGAAGCAAGTTTCGTATTAATTATAACGTGTGTTTTTTTTACAATGCAGTCATGCATGCAAACAATGAATAATAAAAAAAAAAGGCTCTGCATCTATTACAGAACTATTTATTGATCCGAATGTATTGTAGTGTAACTGAGCTGTTTATTGTCTACGTGTGTCCAATTGTGTGTTGGTTCATAGTAGTTACACAATGTGAGACGTGTTTGTGCAAGTTCACTGTAATTTTGTAGAATAAAACCATAATAGTGGTATTTTAGTAGAGTTTTAGTAGAGTTATTTCATTAAATATATATATATATGTATATATATATATATATATATATAATTATTTATAATACATTTATGTCAAAGATCTAAACGTATTTCGAAGGCTATATTTTTACCACCAGATTTGATAGGCCTATAGCGAACCTTTAAAAATGTTTACTTTTACTTAAAGGACAGAACAAAGATTTCTTATTCATTGATTTACTCTGTTTCCTGTTGTGTTTCTGTATTTCGTAGTTTTCAAAATGCGATTTATTTTCCCTTTTAAACAAACCTGCACACACACACAATCAAATCAAAAAGTTAACTTGTTCACATTCACTGGTAAAAAAAAATTCAATAGCACATTTTGTTTCATTGTATGCCATTTCTGATATTCCTTGAGATGAAAAGATTATTACATCCCATCCCAAACCTCCAGCTGGAAGGCGAGAGATGGCCGCGAATAGGGTTCGAACCCTGGACCAGCTAGACAAAGTCCAGAGCGCAAACACACAATAAGCCAACACATTTACATATATATAAAGTAATAATTATACTATAATAGCGAAAAGCAATTACTAAAATAAAACAAAGGCAGAAGGAATATTAAATTTATATTTATTTAATCACAATTTAAACAGTTGTAATTTTATAACAAGTTATTCTTTTAGCTACTAAAAGCTCTTTTCTGTGTTATCGCCTCAAAACAACATTGTCAGATCTTCAATATTTTGGATAGCATTTATCTGTGGGAAAAAAAAATAGATAAAATTATCTAGTAACATAAACTCGAATGAGTGTAAAAAAAACACTGAAAGGAAACTAGTTCCAATGTTTGCTTCCTATATTTTGTTTTACTTTACCTAGACAGTCTCCTTGATATCCTTGTGGTCCTTGTGGGCCAGTGTCACCTGAAATGGAAATTGTATAAGTCCAGTCTGAATACAATTTAAATATATATATATATATATAAATATATATATATATATATATATATATATATATATATAAATATATATATATATATATGTATATATATATATATATATATATGAAAAGGTGATTGATATAAAATCGCAATATTCTCTAAATTGATCCTCTACAATAACATACAACTTCTAAAATATATCCTGATGCTAAAAAAAAAATTGCAGTTTGAACTAACCTTTGTAACCTTTGGCTCCTGCTGCTCCATCTAGACCTTTATCACCTGAAATTTGGTAAGGTGATTTTATTAAAACAAATGTGTCCATTCCAGAAAAATTATATAAATATTTATATATCGAAATTAAGAACCTAAAATGCATAAAATAACTTTGAACTATGAATTTGTTTTTTTACCTTTAGGTCCTTGGTCACCTTGCTCACCTAAAATGTAAATAATATATTGGTATGATTACACATATATATTGAGAGAGAGAGAGAGATAGAGAGACAGACAGACAAAGAAGGCAATTGAGAGGTAAAGACAGACAAACAGACAGAAAAATGGACAGTTATTCTTTTCCTACACATTTCTTATCTATTTGTAAACTCTATGTGATTACTTCTCTCACTGCACTAACACATGGAAGCATTCCTTACCTTTCTCGCCTTTGTCACCTTTAGGGGCATATCCTTGATCACCTGTACAACAGAAGAAATACATGGGATATGGGATAAATGTCAATGTGAAGTGCTTCTCTTTATGTGTATATTCCAAACAGATTTCCTACAGATTTACAAACATAACAAACACACAAAATAACGCTTGAACAAACACAACAATGTACCTTTGTATCCTTTGAAGCCTCTTTCGCCTATACATTGAAAAAGAAATAAATGTATTGATTATATTGAGTGAATTGTTTTTATGTAACACTAAAAAGTTTGAATTAGTGGACTAAAAATGTCAAATAATATCTGCTAAATTGTGCTAGTGGTGTGGCTAAAAAGTCGATTACAATTAGGTCTTTTCAATTATTATCTTTTGGGTTCAACGACAAAAGTAATATTGCAAGATTCATTAACATGTTTAGACTGTTTAAGGGAAAAATATTTTGATTTTGGCTGTAAATATATTCAATGGTAATGCTAACAAATAACATTGTTACGTGTAACAACTTTGGGTATTGAATACATAAGACTAAGGAAACAATTAGTTCGTTACATTGATATTACTTGCTCGTGCTGGACGGTAGATAAGCCAGAAATGAATTTAATTAAGCGGGTCAGGTGTGGAATAAGATTCAACTAAACTCTCACCTTTTTCGCCTTGATCACCTTTCTCTCCAGCATCACCTACTTGACCTGGACAAATACTTTGAGGTATTACTTTTGGTATAATTTTAATGTATCCTGTTATTGTGTTATAGTAATGCTAAAAGCTATAAATGTTCTTTATTTCACTAACGTGTTCTATTGAATGAAAAAATAAATAAGAATAACTTTACCTTGAGGTCCGTCGGCTCCAGTATCTCCTGAAATATGAAGGTCGGAAGAAATGTAATAACATCTTACGTATTGTAAATTCATTAGTCAAATAGTTCACATTCTCTGATTCATACATACGAAATGAACACATATTCCAATTTGTATTTATAAACATTGTATCTTATGTTATAGAGTACAGGTTACTGTAGAGTTAGAGTTACAAGTTAGAGGTTACTTCCAAAAAGAAGATGATTACGTCATACGCGTATTCCTATGTCAATCTAGTCATGCATATTAATCAGTGACATTAACTTATCCAAGTCATTGGTTTCCTGGCTGACTCAGGCAACCCACTAGGGAAGAAGGACTTTTCATGCATCCGTTGTAGCATATGGAACAAGGCGTGTACCTTTATCTTTCTTAGTATTTTATAACGTTGTGTTTGTGTATTTGAAGACTATGGTTCAGTGTTTTATGTCTAGTAGCTACTTACTCAGTGATAAGGAACATCTATATTACACTAACTTACACTAAAAAACAAACATATATTTTAAATGTGTTAAAATATGGAGGAGATATAGATATTCCGAATTAAAATGTGCATTAGTTACATTACTTCCACTACTAGACCTGTTGCAACAGCTTTCCCTTAGAAATGTCTGTTTACTCTGCTAGTAGCAACTCTCTTGTAAGTCTATATTTAACATTTCAATCTTTCGAACCCTATAAAGTTATGATCTAACAGTTCGTACCTTCTTCACCTTCAGCTCCTTGTTCACCGTGTTCACCTAGAGGCAGAAGAAAATAAAACCACTGTAATTGTTAGTTATGTCAATTATTGAATGTAGTTTATGTCGACATACTTACAGTGACATGTTCAAGAAATAGGTCAACATTGTATGGTTTACCCTTATCTCCAGGTTCGCCTTGAAGTCCTGAAAATCAAAGTAAAATAAAACCGAAATAAATAATTAAGCTAAATGTACACATTAAGGTAACCACTCTACATTATAGGACTCTTACAAATAATCATTCTAATTAAACAAAAAAGTTTTACGAGAGTTGTTATGATCATTATATCTTATGTAATGATATTAGTAAAGCAAAAAAAGTTTTGTTTTATCGCATGGGTGCTGATAATTTCATGTTAGACTGAGATTTTGTATTGATTTTTTCTGCATTTGTTGCTAATTTAATGTTCACCTTTTTCTCCTTGTTCTCCAACTTCACCAGCTGGCCCTTGTTCACCTAACATGAAAGACACAATGTTAATAGTGGATCCTCACTTTGCACCTCTTATGCAACAACAACGCATAATTGCTATGTATCTAATAACAATAATAATAATATTGCTTGTCTTCGATTTAGAAATAGATGTTCATTTATAATATAAACTGATTTTGTACTCATTATCATAATTTATGGAGGCCTATTTACCTTGAGGTCCTTGGTCGCCTTTTTCTCCTATAATAAATATAGATAAAAAATATTAAATATCAATTACATCAATTATTTTCTATGTAAATAATAGCTTTAAGTGATAGTGGGTAGAACGCCGATAGCTTTGTGGTTAAAAATATGATGTTAAAAATATCAAAATTTGTAAATTTTGTAAAGGGTAAATTAACTTTGCATATTAGTTGTTTAGTGATATCGAATGCAGTCTGATTTTAAGAAAATAACTTAGTCATTTCAACTGCAGAGCTAGTTTACCTTTCTCCCCTTGAGGTCCAACAGGTCCATCAGGTCCCTTGTAGCCTAGAAAATAAACAAATGTAAATTTGTTTACGATTTCAAGATTGAACTTTTTGTTTTCACAACTTTCTTTTCTTCTTACGATCTTCTTATATAATACAGATGTTACTTCAAAAAAGAAGATTGGGAGAAATGGGGAAAGGTAATCAGTTTCTATTGCCGGAGGCTCACTACATTGGCCAAAAATTGAGGGCTATAAGTCATGTGTTTTGAGCACATTACTGGATGCAGTGAGTCAAATACCACCTTTACAAAGCAAGAGAGAAAACTAAATCCTCTGGAGAATCATGAAAATCAGATGGCAAGAAACTATGTAACACTGAGATGCATGCTCGAACGGGTCTTCCCAGAATTTTTACTATCCTTAGACTCCTCGTTATGGATGCCAAGGGCTTTATCACTCAGCCACTACCATATAATAGCTAATATTTATATTATTGATGTAAAAATTCTATTTCTTAAGCCGGCAAAAGAAAAAAAAAACAATCCTTCCATTAACTACCCAGTCCTGCCAGCTTTAATGTTGCCAGAAAAATTGGGCATTAATGTACAGGTGGCTGCCTGGGCGTGTGGTATGCTTTCTAGACTGACGTTCGGGGGTATAGACGTTATCGATTTTTAACCCTGCCCCTGCCGTCCCCCGTCGCCCGCCGGGATATTTTGGCTGTGATGAACTTATTTGAAAACCTGATAGAACTTTCGATACAGGCACAACATCATACAAACATACATCACATTGCTTCATACTCAATGGCTTCCTATTCTATTTAACTAGGAGTTATTCTAATAGTATTTATTTATATCCTTACCTCTTGGTCCATTTTCACCTTTGTCACCTAGAGATTTGCAGGAAACAAATGATAGAGTTACGACACAAGAGATTTGTGCTGTTTGGGTAACTTTGTTACTTATTGTTACAATTGTTTTTATTGGTTGATTAGCCTAGATACTTTAGAAGTGTAAATGTCCAATTGTATGCGAAGGATTCTTGTAGTATTGGGGAACACAAAAAAAAAAGAATACTAAGTTTTCTAAGTAGAAAACATAAAAAGAAATGGTGAAATAACACACTAGATTTCCAACTCAACCATAAATTCAAGGAAGTAAACTTAACATGAAGCTCGCAACTAGAAGTCTCAATGAACTGATTAGATCCTTGATACAAGCTTGGTTGTCTATTTACAATTTCTCCAAACCCAACTAGAAATCGAAAGGTACACTTAACATCTTATCTCAACTACATAATTAACTCCTTTGTGTAGAAACCTGAAACTCACAAAATCCAACGTGTTGAAATAACTTCCTTTTTACATTTCTATGGCAACCTACACGCGCACACAGCGTGACATTCATGATGTCCATAAGACTAACAATAAATAGTGTATCCCTCAAACGGTGACGTCAATAAGGGTATATGTTACGTGGTTTTTATTTTATACACTTTAAGCTTTGAATATTTTGAAAAGTGTACTGAAATGTATTCGTTGTGTTACAATACATTTGTCTACTTTATACATGGGATACAAATAATTCAATTAATTAAATTACTAAAATATCACAAATATATAAATTACTTCATGTACATCTCCTTTCCGTGGGTCATGTAGCGGGTAGATATGTGGTGACGTAGTATTCTACTCAACTTTTAAATGTATCAAATTATTTTGTTGCAGAAACGAAATTACAGTTCTCTTACCTTTTTCACCCTGTGGTCCTTGTGGTCCCTGTGGTCCTTGTTCGCCTAGAAATAGTAAACAAGTACAAACTTACACTTTTGACAATTAAGAAACTGATAATATATATATATATATATATATATATATATGTATTGCATTGATCTCTTTCATAATCTATAAAATATACAGTTGTGAACTATATTCTCACCTTGAAGTCCTTTGTCGCCTCTATCTCCTAGAAAACAAAATTAAACAGGTTTCATTTTTTGAATTTTTCTACAAATTTTTTTTGTACGTATATTAACTTTGTTCAAACTCAAATTGAATCTAAAACTTGACGCTAGCAACTTTGTATTTACCTTTTTCTCCCTTGGGTCCCTGGTCACCTTTTACACCTGTAATATGTGTCACAGTCAAAATAGTTAACTTATTGGACCTTATTGTACTTTGGGGGATTTGGGAATACAGAACGTGAACATGTAAATAGTGACCATGAGTTTAGGTATGACCGGAAGTAAGGTCGAATGAAAGATCGAAAGTTTTAGTTGGTCGAGTGAAGTTAAAAGAGCCAGTCTACAGTAGTGGTAGCCAGACAGTATGTGGTTGCAAGACTGTATGTCGTAGCCAGACAGTATGTGGTAGCCAGACAGTATGTGGTAGCAAGTTATTGTAGCCAGTTGCAAGAAGTTCAATTTAAAATGTTGAAATGAAGTAGTTGTATTGATGAAACAAGTGTATGTAAGGTCACGTAGTGGACAGTGATAGGAACGCATTAAACGTGATGCTAGAAAGTTATTATATTTATCTTATATCTTCTCATTGTTAGTTGGATTTATGCCATGTCAATAAACTTCATATTTATCATTATTGCAAGTGGATTCTAGTTCCTGTCCATGATATTAGTCCAGTCACAGTACTGTAATGTTGTGTGTGAATAACATGCCTACGAGTAATATGCCTAAAAGCTCCTACAAATAATGTCATGACAATTATTATTATGTTATTGAAAATATATTTATAATAAATTGAGAATAGTTATTAATGGTTATATTATACAGACTAATACAGTACAAATAATTCGTTTATATTTATTTTAAAATGATAAGAAGCACCATTTATTAGCAGGACTAGGTTACAAACTAGTTTCATTACCTTTAGGTCCTACTGGGCCAGTATTTCCTTTGGGTCCTGAAAATTAGTTTTTAGAATATTAGGTATATTTAACAGTCAAACCTAGCTTGGTGTAAACCATAAAACCTATTACTTAATTATAAACATTTAATTGGTAAAATATAAAACGCATTCCTTAAATAAGATCAGATTATCAATTGAAAAAAAATGTCTTCGAGCTACTGTACTATTATTTGTAATTTTCTCCAATATGTTTTCAATTTTTTTTGTAAGACGCTTATTAGCGATGATGGACTTTTAATTGATCTCTTTTGTTGGTGGTATTGTTCGATTAAAAAAAATTATTATTCTTGATAAATATTTAAATAATATTTTTAAATACATTTATTCGAATTAATTAATTAATGAAAATAAATTGAAAATTATAATTTGGGGGCTTTTTGGAAGTATGTTTTAGTTACTCTAGGAATAACATTAACGTTTTTATTTCAAATTAAAATTGAAAAGCATTTATACGGGAACTCACCTGCAGGGCCTGGAGCTGAGCAGTAGGATTTAATTTCTTTACAATAGTTATAAGCCTCTGAGACCTGCGAATAAGCGTTAATATACAGAAATTAACAAAATAGAAAATGGTTCCTACTAATATACACACACAATCAAACTATAAAAGAAGCGTTGCTAAAAATAATAACTAGACATTTTTTTGAATACCAATCCCAATACAGACGTAGGTTTAGAAACACACTAACGTTTGGTGAATATTTTCCTAAAGCTGCAAGCAGTGAACAATTTTACGAAAAGTAAGCCTCTAGCTTGACTTACAGAAATGTAGTTGGAGTAGCCTCTCTTGTTTCTGGAAACTTTCTCTACTTCCGATTTGTTGTCCTCGTGCCCTACAGTTTCCTGCTCGCCCTTCAAGTCAATCATTTTCAGTGTCTGGAGGCTGTTGATGGTGCTTCGCAGAGAATTCATCTCAACGTAACACAGCACAAAGGTCAGGGTGAATGCAACAGTCAAGCATCCCACCAGGACGTAAAGTCCTTTGAAGTGTGATTTTGAGCCGTCCATTTTTGGCTAAGTATACCTTCAGAAAAAATGAATACACTAGGATCATATTTACAATACAACGGAATAGCTCTCTACCTAAGCTGGGGCTATGTATGGCTTAAGTGAGAGTTGTAGCAAACAAATGTCTAGTTTATCAGTCAATATTTTTTTGCCCTGTTTTAATTTTTTAAAAAGAGAATTATAAATGTATTTAGAAATACGTAAATAAAAATCCTCGTTCAATGTTACCTACAGATGTATGCAAAATACAACACTTCTTATTATTGATCGGTTTTATTAAAGATTGTCAGCTTTTCGAGTTGTATAATTTTTGTTCATAGGTGCTTAGAGAATTTTTTTTTTATGTAAACCTCGTGCTACATAATGTGCAGCGTACTGTTTATTGGCTATGTTTTAAACATACAGCTTGCTCAAGTTTTTTGGGATTAGAGAAAATATACCAAGTGCCTTGAACGAATTGTAATTTTTTTGCGATTCGTTTATTTTAAACTCATGTCGTAAAAGTAAACTTTTCTGATTTGAACTAAAAGACAAATGCAAACTTATGGATTGATTGAACAAGAATCACCAAACTCTGAAAACGTAACGACTTACCAACAAGGAACTCAAGAGACTGCTATGTATATTATTGGACAGCCCAAACATTTTATATATTTTAAACGTTCGCCATTAGCAAAGCTTTATGATAATTTGATCAATTATAAAACCTGTGCAGATCCAGACTTAGATTAGCGTAATATTGTAATCAAATCCGAAACGTGTTCTCTGCCTGGAGGGCAGAGCAGACTTATGGTCTATCTTTTGGCTGTCAACAGGAGATCAATGCGAGACCTACAAACTTTATAGTCATCTTATCTACTCTTATGACGTTAACATCGCTGTTCATTTTCACTTTGGCTTTTGAACATTTAGCAGAGAGTGAAAATAGATTAGAATTTTTTTTGTGTGTGTTCAGGACAGTTCAAAATATGTTAATAATTCATAGATAAGATAAACATTTCTATAATGACATTTTAAAGGATAAGAGTAAATATATTTTTTACATGGTTGTAATAATCTTGTTTTTCAATTTTATTCTGCTTCGATGTAATATAAACATATTTAATGTGCAAGAGGAATCTCATAGTTCTGAAAGTCTAAAGCTTTGTTTTGTTTGTTTTTATATATATTTAAAAAAATATTTTTCTTCTTTAATGATTTTGTATAGCACGTCTTTCATGTGTTAGTATGCGCAGTACGCTCTGGGGGTGTTTCATACTGCCTTGACTTATAGCATTTGTGTGTACATCTCAGCCAAGTGGTTTATATCACTTTTTGACACAATTAACTAAGCTATTTCGCTTATATAAATAACTTATGACCTATTGAGCTCTACTTGTTTAGCTGCTATTCAGAAGTGAACGAACTTAAATCTCTTTCGAAATGTAGATTTTAAAACGCCCACTGAGTCAAAGAACGTAGAACAGAGAAAGTAGAAAATGTGAGGAGCCATTGTTTGTTGTCTGATTAAGGTTTTCTGTTGACTTCCTTGAGAAAAGTGACATTTAATTAATATTAATCAACAGACTGTTGAACCTACATGGACCCTTTTATTTTGTAAACTTAAGCTCGTATCAAAGTGAAAACAAATTTAAAAGAATTCTGGGATAGTTTATTAATAGCATCTATGAAGTTGAAATTAGTTGCCGATTTTTGGTTAGTTCATTTGTAAAAAGCGATAATATAAATTTTATTTTAAGAAAAAACGACCACCAGATACAGAACGTAGAGGCTTATGAATACCCATTCGAAATTAGTTGTAGGTAACATGACATGACCTTCTGCAGTTGCGAATCGAGCATGGATTATTTCATGGATGATAAAATGATGATGATATCGCCCACACATCAATTCCCCCCTCTCCAAGCAGCGAATTTTTGCAAAGAAACGGCAAGCGCTGATACAGTTTGGGGTCAGCGGCATCGCAGACCCTGCCATGGTGTAGCAATGAGAGCTGCAAACTGCCTAAGGGTCGACAGCTCTTGATGTTTCCTCAGGGTTGTCTCCCGAAGTCTTTCCCATGTTTGGGTATAGCTGCAAGGAAGCAGAGGTTTGAATTCAGAGTTTTCCTTCTCCTAGGTGTGTAGCCAGCAATGGCTAACGAGCCCCCTCCAGCCCGAAGCTTACTGGTTTAGGCGCCAGTTACTCGCCTTGGCCCCTTTTTCTTGTCAGTGCGTAGGTTATATTATTCTAGCACCAGCTCTTGTTAGGTGCACAATTTTTGAACGCACCTTCTTTGTTGCATTGCTTTTTAGCTTATGGATTTTTTATTATGCTGATGAACCGATTCTTTGAGGTTTGTGTGTGTGTCTGTACCCTTGTTTAAGGGATAGTGATGGGATTGTAGGTTGAGTCTACACTGGGGTCAGCAGTGGGCCAATGTTGTGCGTTTGTCATATAGAGGCCAAATACGTACTAATGTGTTGTGCTGGACTTCTGAGACCGCAAGGTGCAGAACGCTTACTTGAATATTAACATAATATCTATCTTATATATAAATTAGCAAGTAAGGCGTATGTATGTCCTGCATAGAAAATCAAAAGCCTTTGACCAATCTAGATAGAACCTAGCATTAATGTTCCTAAGATCACGGCGGAGACCGTAGTGTATGTTTAATGTCCACCCACAAAGGGAAGATCCTTAAAATATTTTTTTTTAAATCTCTATTAAAGGACGAAACTTTTTAACAAATCGGGTAAAGCCGTTTTCACAGTATTTTATATTTGATATCAATATTTCGGATAAACTGGTAAACCCATTTACATACTCTACTTTCATTTTAGTGGCAAAATATAAAATAACAAGATTACAAAGACAGTTTGTGTGGAAACACAAACTGAAAATCGGCCCCCATAGTGGTCCACCCAGGCAGGAAAAAAGGCAGGTTTCAATATTTTCAGAAGAATATCATTATGAAATTCTATCAAAGGTAAATGACAGAGAAGAATGGAGAAAGTAGTTTGACAGATCCTATGTGGTGCCCCAAAGGTCCAGCAGACCAATGGATAGGTGAAAGTGAATGTGAAGTTAGATGTGAACCTGGCCTAACTGATGTCTCATAATGAGTACCTAATTGATCTGTTTTGTAAAGGGTCAATCTCCATGGACTATAGACCCCACTGCAGTTCATTCGATAATATGAAAAACTACTTATTAGATGTTGTTTTAAATTATGTCCAACTCTTTAAAAAAAAGTTTACATTCTTTTGTAAATGTAGTAATTATATGACAAAACTTACATAACTTAGCAATTCTATTGTAAAAAAAAAATATTTTTTTTTTGACCAAATATCTAAAACTATTTGCATAAATGTGTTACAAAAATGGTAAATAGTCTCCTCCCTTACTTAAAAGCCTCCAGTGTTTGTTACTATAATAGTGAATAGTTGTAAAAAATGGTGTAATTTTATGAAAAAAACGTCTTACATAATTGATTTCAAAAATAGATTTTTCGCTTTCAGAAAAGAAAAAGGTAGCGCCCCACAATCCCTGTAAAACACTTAACCAAAGGAAAAAAAAATTGATTTGTTTTTGTTTTTTTTTTTTTTACAAAACTTTTTTCTTGAGGAATAAGATTTTGACCCTTAACAAAACAATTAGATCAATTAGAAATTCATTATAAGCCATCAGTTAGGCCAGGTTTACAGGGCCGGTCTTAGGCCACTGCAGTGGGCCCCGCGCTTTCATAGGCCGCGCGTTTATTCTAGGTTTAATTATTAAATTGCAAAATACAAACGCAAAATTACTGGAAATCTCCTGAATTTATTAAAATATCCTGAAAACTCATAAAAATCTCTTGAAAAAAAAGACAAAATTAGTGGGTGTCATTCATTGCGGAAAACGCCAATCCTAATCGCAATACAAGAAAAACGTTATTGTCAGCTGTAGCACCACACAAGATCTGTTAACCTTTTTTGTCCATTCTTTTCTGTCATTTGCCTTTGATAGAATTTCATTCTGATAATGCCTTTTTACCTGCCTGTGTGGACCACTTCGGAGGCCAATTTTCAGTTTGTGTTTCCGCACAAACTGTGTTTGTAACCTTGTTACATTTAGAATGAGGACAGTTGTTTTTTTAAATTAAAAAAAAAGACAATGTCCCATAAAAAAAAATATTTGTTAGTTATTAAAAGCAAAGTAATAGTCATTAGGTCTATGTGTATAGCTTCATTATAGAAGAATTGTCTATTTAAAAAAAAAATTACTTGTTACTAGTGAATTTGGCAATCAGTACGTATACCATTCATTAATCAAAGGGAAGGACTTCTTCCATTGGCCATGAAAAAAGAAATGTATCATTAGGCAAAACTTTAACTATAGGATAATTTAATCACATCCCAGGCTCAATCTGAACCATATCTTCATAAAAATCTGTTCATTGAATACTTTTGGATATAATCATTAGATAATATTAATAGCACATCTATCTTGCGCTTTATATCATCTGATATGCTTGCTGAAAATACTTTTGCATTTCGGGCGCACGAGTCAACCCAACTCTAATGTGTACCTGACTTAGTTGGGGAAAGTAAAGGCGGTTGGACGTTCTCCTGGTTGACCGTTTTGACGCGACCGTTTTGGCGCAGGGGACGTTCTGGCGCAAAATGTTTTTATAACATTGTTTGTTTATGTTCGTTGTGTTATTTCTATAAACATAAGTAATACATACCTATGTTTTGAAAGTGTGTTTTGTCTAACGTATTTTTCATGCAGAGAACAAGACATAATTGTGTCCAGTATTTTTGGTATTTAAGTTTGTTATGTATTTATTGTTATATCACATTAAAACGTGAGTGTGAATTTTAATATTCTTCAAATCAAAACAAAAAAATGATAGAGAAATTTGATACAAATTTAAGTGGAAACGAAAATGATTTTTAATGTGTAATGCCATCAACTAAACAAATAAAAACTGATGAATGTCATCCTGTGCGTTTCTCACGTTTAGTTGATGGAGGTTGGGCAAGTATGCTAGCTTCATGGATGGATGGGGATAGAACTCCCTTGCGCCAAAACGGCTCGCTCCAAAATGTCTCCCGCTAAAACGCACGTGCCGCTGCCTAACACCCTGCTCGTTAACCGTTGGCAAAAGAAACAGAGGACCATAACATCATCTGCCCTGTAGATCGCTAGGTTTGAAAGGGGAACTTTACTACCTATTTTAAAAAAGGGTTAGGTTTTCAAGAAACTGTAACAATAGTTAAAAGATAAATTTGCTAGAGATTGAGTCTTTTTACTTTTATATTTTGTTTTTTGTTTTATGTTTTGTCTAGCATATTTCAGATGTTTCTTCAGATTTGAAAAAAACTTTGTTCTGGTCTAAACCTTTCGCACGACGACGGAAGATGACAGCGATACCATCTAAAAGACAGTCAAGAGCTCCTAACATAAGACCAGGCAGCCATCTTTTTCCTTTATCCTGTCAGAAATATGTTCAACCGATACCAATTGTTACAGAAGGCCTGAACACTGACTAGCAACGTCACAAACTGAAAGCGTTTAGACCAATAGCTCGTTGCCAAGTCACAGGCCTGTACGACGTGGCCACGAGCTATTGGTCAAAACGAATGGTCTCGGTTCAACTAAGCACCTTGTACAAAATCTAAAACAAAGTCTGTAGCATTATAAAAATGTACAGCTTTTTTTTTGTATCCCCCATCTAGATAGCCTCTGAATATTTTATGTAACATTTAAGAAAGTACTCAACGCTTAGATAGATAGAAACAATAATATTTGTTGTGATTGACTAAACAAAAAATATAACAACATTAATTAATTTGATTTCTTTATCTCTGGCTTGTCAAATTCAAGTGAAGGAGATTGCAGCAATGCATTTGATTCTCTCCTAAACGTACAAACAGAGACGGGGGAGTGGGGGGGGGGGGGGAAGGCGTTCTCCTTCTCAAAAAAAAAAAAAATGCGTTTACTATCTGATAAGAAAAGTTTTAAAATAAAATACAGATACTATATTTCATATTAATAACCAAGAGTCTTAAGGCCATTTTTTAATGCGTTGGCGAAGTAAGGTGTAGTTACTTTTTTTTTCAAAATTTGATCAGATTAAAGAAAAAAACGTTTTGATTATTAATAAATCATGTTTTGTGAATTTTGAAATTAAGACGACAAAGGAGTTTGTGTGTGTGTGTGTGTGTTTTTGTTATGTGTCTCATGTTTTATTTATTCTGTCATCTGTTTTTAACTTTTGTATGAAAGATGACATACGCTTTAAGTTTTACAATATGTTTAATTCGTTGTACTCCACAAGCTATATATTAAATTTGCTCCAATTGAAAGATCTGCGTGGCATCTTTTATTATGGAAACAACTAAAGGCATTCGATCTTGAGTACAATATCTTTCGAATAGTCTGATTCACAGAAAATCAACAGAATGATATTATCAAGCATCTTTGATGAGTCGACCATCTAAAGACATCAATTTTGTCTAGGTAACAGGAGGCATTGGTTGCACGCCTTGTTAGGAGAGAGGTAGATCAAATTTTGTAAGTCAAATATTGCATAAAATACAGATGCCTTCAAAGATTCGTGCCTATGGAACTAAATATTTAAAGTTACAAAATGATGCAAATGTCAACAGAGATGGCAAATACTCAATAAATGAAGTCTAAAGAATATCAGTCTGTCAAGAGCAGGAGTGTGTAAGATTTGAGATTGTGTGTTTGTTTGTTTATTTTATTAGTTGTGAGTGGTGAACTGTTTTAGCACGGGGTTTTCAAGGGGAGGGGGGAGAACAATAAGGTTTTCCTGTGGTCAGTCTAGTCAGTTGGTGTGCTGATCTGGTCTTGGTCAGAACTGTGTTTTGAGGGGTATGCATTTTTCATGTAATGTGTCATTTTCGAAGTAATGTTTTATCTCTCCTTGACTAATTACTTATTACTTATGATCTAGATTAGCTATATGTTACCTAGCTATACCTAGCTATATGTTACCTAGCTATACCTAGCTATATGTTACCTAGCTATACCTAGCTATATGTTACCTAGCTATACCTAGCTATATGTTACCTAGCTATACCTAGCTATATGTTACCTAGCTATATGTTACCTAGCTATACCTAGCTATATGTTACCTAGCTATACCTAGCTATATGTTACCTAGCTATACCTAGCTATATGTTACCTAGCTATATGTTACCTAGCTATACCTAGCTATATGTTACCTAGCTATACCTAGCTATATGTTACCTAGCTATATCTAGCTATATGTTACCTAGTTATACCTAGCTATATGTTACCTAGCTATACCTAGCTATATGTTACCTAGCTATACCTAGCTATATGTTACCTAGCTATACCTAGCTATATGTTACCTAGCTATACCTAGCTATATGTTACCTAGCTATACCTAGCTATATGTTACCTAGCTATACCTAGCTATATGTTACCTAGCTATACCTAGCTATATGTTACCTAGCTATACCTAGCTATATGTTACCTAGCTATACCTAGTTATGTGTTACCTAGCTATACCTAGCTATATGTTACCTAGCTATACCTAGCTATATGTTACCTAGCTATACCTAGCTATATGTTTTGGTGCATTTTTAAACATAATAAGAATTATTGAGAACACTGTATAGTGCACATGATGGTCTAGTCAATAATGTCTAGGACATATTATAACTATAAGTGACATTCCTTCATTAAGCTTACACCCCTCTGATTGAATCATACCCCAACACGAGCTATGTAGTGTATAGAACTAAAACCCAAGAATCATTGGACTGTTTATATATTCTACTTTTAAGGCCCTATTGTAAACGGAGTCTGTCCAGATAATCAATCGTCATGGATAACCGAATTCGGAATATTATAAACGGTCCATTTCACCAACATATAACGAAACTCATAATGGGTTATTGCGTCTTACTAAAACATAAAATTCCAGAAAAGATATACTGGGAAACAAAGAGTTATACTTAGAAGCCTATCATTACTGAGTGAAATAATGGCTACTCTTTCGTTGCATATCAGCAAGAACAATAAGATGGTGTACTGTAAAAAAAAAATTGACAGTCTGAATATTTGACGTTCCGGATAAGTGACGTCCGGATAAACTGCGTTCTACTGTACTGACATTTATGTTGGACGCTATTTACGCAATAAAATAACGTTTGTAGAATATATTTGGAAACATCCAATAAGTTTTATCTTCTTGAAATTACCAGCATTGAAACACACACACACACACGCATCTAATAAAAAAAAACAATGCATGCAAAGGAGAAGGTGATCTTCTAAATGATTTGTATCTCCTGGATATTGTCTTCATTTGCTTATATAATACTCGTAATAAGGAAAATAAATTATTTCATTGAAAATATAAAAAAATAGAACTATTGAACCTTTCGTGAAAATATTCTCGTAAATAATTATTCAGTTTCTAAACTCTTATCGGGGATTACGGATTTCAAAATGTTACAAAATATACATCACTGTACCATATACAATGTTATTGTCTTAAATGTATAAAATAAATTAAAGGCTCGCGGAGTCCGCGGGTAGACTACGAATCTATTAAAAACCGCTTCGTACTGAGCAGCCTAGAGTAAGACGAGCCAGTGAACAAATACTTTAGATCTGCACATTCAATAGTTGTTGTTTTTTTTCTAGTCGAGCATATCCCTAAAACCTTTTTAGCTTCCTTTTGTTCTATACCCCTGCCCAATGTCAAGAAATGTCCCTTTGGAGAACGTTTTGTTTTTTAAATTGGACATACATACTGTCTGTCTATCTATCTATCTATCTATCTATCTATCTATCTATCTATCTATCTATCTCAATCTATCTATCTATCTATCTTTTTATTATCTATCTATCATCTATCTATCTATCCTTCTATCTATCATCTATCTATCTATCCTTCTATCTATAAAATCTATCTATCTATCTATCTATCTATCCTTCTATCTATAAAATCTATCTATCTATCTATCTATCTATCTATCTATCTATCTAAGAATAATAACTACAACATTTTAATAACTGTTTGAGATCTTCCTATGTAGTGTATTTAATTTTTTGGTCTAAAATCTCATCAATGTTTAAAATACAAACATCTTTGAATCAAACTTCAATTTAAAAAAAAAAACTAAAAGATTGACCAGGACACTGTTTGGTATAATATATATCCTACGTCGTGGTTGAAGATAATCACAATCTTATTTCTAATTGTATATGAAATTCATGGTAGATCTAAAGTTCAATCTGAGCCTTGCCAAGCCGAGACCCGTCATGACCCAAGGGGAATGAAGTGCTGTTGCAGGGTTCATACTTTTCCCACTTTATCTTATTGCGAGAACATCAAGGGATTTTCATTCGTTGCTGATGGCTGTCCTCTTTACCAAGAGGCTTGAGATAATATAACTGGAATGATGTAGACAATGTCCAAAATGAGATTCTCATACATGGAGTCAAATCCATGATAAGCAAGTTTTTTGGTGTATCCGGTGTACAAAACATAACATTTTAGTGCACTTTTCAGCACTGTAGTAGCACTTTTGTAAACTCTTTCACTTGTGTCATAAAGTATTTTCATAGTTCGCAACAGTGATCTATGAATATATCTTACCATCTTCTGCCTTTCCTTTAACTTTTAATTAAGCTCCCTTGTTGTTCAGTGATAGATTGAGATTTTGTTTTTAATTACTCTGATAAATGTTAAAAAAATCAATCCGTGCTTCAAATGTTATTATAATGTAAATATTAGAAATGAATTTTTTTTTTAACTGAATATGTTTCTTTTTTAATTTTCATTTTTTAAAAACATTTTAAAAGGTTTTAATATTTTCAGCCTCATGTTACAAACAATACAAAGCAGACAAGCAGAAAGGAAAACAAATATTTCTTATCTATTGAAGTGATACTTTATTTAATTAGTTTTCATTTTGGGTAACCAAACAAAACACTTAACATTCCAATAATTAAACGCAGGATGTTCACACTTATGGCCAAATTATCACGTAGTGCCGAAGTCTGGATCTTTTATTCTATTAATTAGTAATTGCAAGATGCTGAAAAAAAAAAGAAGCAAAGGTATATCAACATCTGGAATAAAATTTGACCTTAGAAAATCCTAATACTTTAAAATGTTTGGAGACTAAGGAAAACAAATTTAATTAGATAATAAAGAATAATATGATTTGTTATAATTTAACACTCGCTCGTTTAAAAACATGCAAGCTTTCAAATTGTACATAAAAACATAAACCATCTTTCAAAAGAAGTGTACCTACCACAATATCCTTTAGGTCCTTTTGGTCCTTGTGGTCCAGTGTCGCCTAAAGATAAATAAGGATTGCAGAATTATAGCCTAGCTAGGGAATTTTTAAAATAGAGGATGGTTTTTTAAAATGTGTATAACATGTAATAAAAATAGCATCGTTAAGAAAATAAGTTATCTTATATTTTACCTTTGTATCCCTGGGGTCCGACGGGTCCGGGTTTACCATTGTAACCTGATCGATACATGAGAATCATGTGTAAACAGTGTTACAATTAATGATACTTTTGAATTATTTAAAGAGATACCTATAGGAAACATAAACTTTGTTTGGATAGTTGTATCTAATTTGTTTTACCTTGTTGTCCCTGATCACCAGTGTCTCCTGTTAAAACCAAAAAATAAAAGTTTTCATTTACCAAAACATAAAAGAAACACAAAACTGGGAACAAATTAGTTTTGTTGCGATCTGCTTTTTATTTCGTAATTCAGAAGTAAATTCAATTCTATTTTTTTAAGTATTGGGTAAAGTTTAAAATCATGTTACCTTTGTCACCATTATCTCCCTTCTGGCCTACACCTTGATCACCTGAAAGTTAGGAAACGGAGCATAACAATCAATGTGGTGAAAAGTCTACGCTTTACAATTTTGTACAAAAACAAAAAAAATTAGTTTTATTACTATTTTTTGCTTGTTTTACCTTTGTCGCCTTTGTAGCCTTTGTCTCCTGAAAGATAAAAAAGAAAGTATGATAATAATAATAATAATAATAGTAATATATTATTGTATTTCATGATTTGATTACTTTATATAAGCTCAGTCAATGCCCACCCACGCCCTATTAGTAGTTAGGGACTCCTTAATGAAACTGACCTTGTGGACCTTGGTCTCCCTTTTCTCCTTGTGGTCCTTTTTCACCTGAGCATTAAAAAAAGAAAAATATAAAAGTATATATCTATTTTTTCTTTTGTCTTTGTATAGCATTAGTTATAAAAATTACACAAAAAAGACTTCAAGAAATAGAGCTAAGCTATACACTATACTCCTCTAGAAAACATGTTCAGATAATGATTCTATACAAAATGGTGTTGAGCTAATCATAAGTTAAATATTTTACCTTTAGGTCCCTGTGCTCCATTATGTCCTAAAACACAGGTAGCAAGTTTAGTGAGTTAGTATATTGATTGTATAGTGATAGAAAGCTAAACAAGCAAAATATTTGTTAAAATACTTAAAAAACAAATCTTATATAAGTGAAAGAACTGGATATTTACATGTACCTCTTCCTATGCTGTAAGATTCATTTGTTCTTTTTCTATATTAAACAATTTCGACTAATTAATTAATTGGTTCATTTTTTTCGATTCATATTTTCTTAGGGACACAGGATAATTGTGCAAAGTTTCAACTTGCTCAGAGAATGTGAAGTGGAAGAAATAACGTGTACACAAAATGTGTACCAGACAGACAGAGAGACAGACAAACGGATTGAGTTTCTATAAGATATGTAGCTAGAAAAGAATTGTAACATTTTCTATTACCAAATATGCAACTTAACAGCACCAACTTATTTCCCGGTCATTGTAACATAATTCTAGACATTACTTTTGCTGAATTATATCTAAATATACACACACCAAAACATATATACAGTCTCCAATTCTTTTATAATTATTGGGAGACAGGGAATCCAATCAATTTTACCTGTTTCTCCTTTCTCTCCCTGTTCACCAACGTCACCTAGAAATCGATCACAAATGAAAATCAGTGAAATTATGTAAAACTATTTTAGAAGGATCATAATGTTCTTTAAATTCTATGTTTATTAAAATTGAAAGTATTTGTGTATATGTGCGTATATGTTAACATATTAAGATATATAGAAATCGTCTCACCTTGTTCACCTTGTTCACCGACGTTACCTTGTTCCCCCTGTGGTCCTGTCTCTCCTTGAGGTCCTTGTACACCTGGTGGAAACATAAATAATTTTAGCTTCGAAAGTGAGAAGATTGTATGTTGAAAATATTCACAATATTCTTGTCAGTTGGTACTTATAAGTTATAATTTCTAAACAGAAGTACACAATTTTCTTACTGAAATCTCAATATTTTATCTTGAGTAAATTTTTCTACAAGGTTTTGATAATTTAATTATCATTTATGTTTTAGTATAAAATGTGAAAATACCTGGATATCCTTGATCACCAGCCTCACCTAAAGAAAGAAAATAAAGATTTAATACTTGAGTTTTTTTAAAGGCATTTCAGATAATAATTCCGAAATCAAGAAAAATTTTTTTTCCACTTTTATCAATCTGAAACTTAGTATGTGACTATAAATAATCAAAGATATTAAAATAGATGTAAGAAGTTAAAAATACAAGCAACTTTAAGAATCTCAAGTTGTAAAGAATAAAGTCTTACCAGGTTCACCAACAGGTCCTTGTGGGCCAGGGTTTCCTTTATAACCTACAGAAATATAAAAAAAATTGTTGCTTGTTATTTCATCAGAAAAAGTCCATGCACATTATGTAATGATTATTTGTGCTCATTTTTGCTTATAATTCTTTTCCATTTGTTTAAATTATTTTTAGCTAGATCTATTATCTCAATGTTATCTCTAGGTTATCTCTAACCCAAAAATTAATACACACCTTGGGGACCTCTGTCTCCTTTGTCACCTGTAGATATATATGTATATAAAATGTAAATATTCTATGTTTTATGTTCATTTTTTCAAAGTTTCGTTAGAATGTATTTTATACTTTTTTTAATAGGCTATCTCAATGTTTGTGTATATTGTTTGTATTCCTTTATGCTTAACTCACTTCAATAAACTTAGTGTTTAATATATTTTTTTCTGTATAACCAAATGCGTATTCTCACCTCTTTCACCCTTTGGTCCGTCTATTCCTTGAGGTCCATCAGGGCCTTAAGGAAAAAGTAAAAATAGAATCATTTATTTGTGCGGTGAGCAAGGTTATAATATTATAGGCTTGATGCACAACTTTTATGTGCACACGGACCGATGCATATGCCTGAGTGAAAAAAATACTAGTTATTTATAATTATCGACTTAGACATAGTTATAGTTATATATATAATAATATACATAATAATATTTTTTTTCACTATTTAAACCTAGAGAATGTTGTAAAAGTTTCTAATGCGTCAAAATCTGCCTACCTTTTGGACCTTTATATCCGGGTTCACCTGGAATTTCATAAAATAATGAAATATTTCAAAATGTTGAAATATAAAAGACTTTCTATAGTAAGTTCCCTTCTATAAATCTTTTTTCAGAAAACAAATCAACGAGCTAAATCCATTCAACATCTGATTTTACCTTTGTCGCCTTTCTCTCCATCAGCACCACGATATCCTGCAAAATATTGAAGTCAATGGCTTAGCAACAAACATTCTCATCATTTAAATTTATAAATTACAAAAGCACAAAGTTTTTTTTTCATAATTAATTTTAGTTATACAAAAAGTCTTTATATCGTCATTTAAAGCTTTGATTACAAAATACATTTTACCTTTAGGTCCTTGTGGTCCTTGATATCCTTGTGGTCCTATCAAGTAAAACAATGAAAATATAAACAGAATACTTTTTAAAAAAAAACGTATATAAATGAAAACGGAATGCTGAAAGATATACTTCCCTTTTTCAATAATTTCCACTAATAAATTGACTATTTAATAATTATTGATTGATTTATGTGTTGTCATTGACAAAAACTATTTATACGAAATTTTAACTGGATCCGCTATTGGAGAGCGGGAGAACTAACGTGTACACGATTTGTACCAGACAGAGTTAGTTTGTAAGCTTTGTAACAAAGTGAATTTTAATAGTAATTAACTTTATGTTTATATTTCGTAACGGTAAAAATATTCAAACAATTCAAAGACCATCACCTTGTGGGCCTTGTGTACAGTAAGCATTTTGGTTTCTACAATAGGCTGATAGTTCAGAAACCTGTAAAATAAAATATGAGGTTTAACGACAGGGAATAACTATTTTAGAAATGTGCCCTAATACATAAGTGTTTAAGTAAAGGGAAGAAATGTTAATTGTCAGTTTGTAAATGTTTGTGATAATTTAATTATGAAAGTCTCCCTATCGAATAGCGTCGTTAATAAATATTGCATGCACTGCTATAATATAATCATGTTATCACCTTAGAGAAATTGTGTATTGGTAAATAAGATATATCTCATACAGTACTAAGGAAACATAGGCAAATACTTCACTCAGTCCCCACACAGGTAGATATTCATATCTATAGATAAGGAACCGGACAATGTTTCTCAGCCTTAAAGTGGCAATCGGGTATAATCATCATTAGACTAGACGACTAGGCCCATAGGGAAGCAAAACCAAATTTCCGGTGGGATACCTAACGATTTAGTCCATTGCATTGGCGAGGATGGAAAAAAGTCTCAACAAACATGTCACTATCCACACCCTATTTTTCAACGGTCCGTTTTTATGGCGAAACCTGCATGGCTGAGTTGCTAGAGAAAAGAATTATGGTCTGCTCGGTATTTGGCCTCGCTTCTGACCCGAGCGTATTGGAATACTAACAATCGATAAAAGGGATGTAAAAAATGACGTCTGCTTGGAACTTTACCAGACAGAAGTTTGGTCAGACTGGCAGTTGAAGGCAAGCTTCCAGTGTCCTAGGTTTCAAGAGTCTCAGATACAACTCTTAGGGCATTGACTAAGAAGAAGAATAGATAAGGAGAGCTAGACATTCATATCATTCATGGTGATTTATATCTCTTGGTAAGGAGAGCTAGACATTCATTTCTCCCACAATTCTCACCTGAATGTAATCGTAAGCTCCTCTTTTGTTTCTTGGCAGAGCTTTGTCGGACACTTTGGCGCCATTCTTGTGCTCAATCATTTCCATGGTCTGCAGGTGGCCAGCTGTAGCTCTAAGAGATGTGATCTCAATGAAGCAAAACACGAAGGCGATGCTGAAGGCGATGGTCAGGCATGACAGAAGGAGGTACAATCCTCTGACGTAGGACTTGTCGGATGAAGACTGCACAGGAGTATAGACCACTTTAGGCTCACCGAGATATAGCTTTTGTGAGTCTTCCATTTTTGGTATCATTCTACGAACCTTAGAAATAAAATGATACAAGATAACACAGAAAATACAAATAAACTGAGCCTTTATATATCTGCTCGCCAAGAGTTAGAGTCAAGGAAGCTTTAATACGTCATAATTAGCTTTATATTTCTTTACCTTATGCTGGGAGACAAGAAAAATAAGGGTAATAAATTATAAACTTGTTTAGTTACTAAAATTATTTAACTAAAAATAAAATTTATAAAATATTAAGTTCACTTCCCAATAAAAGATGAACGGTAAAGTTACATAAATGCAAACACTTTTAATGGCACATAATCAATAAGAGCACAGGCGCTAAATTTTTATAATATAAAACTTTAGAAAATATTTTCCAATAGGATAAGAATGGTCAACATAGGCAACAGTTAAAGTTCATTTAATTTCGTTATTGTCTTTATAGAAATATGTATTAGGAAATAGGAAACACATTGAACTAGCTTCACGAACATAAACACTATCTTCCCCTCAAAGTATCTACCACGAATCCCGTTTTCTTGACTTACCAACAAGGAGCACAAAAAGCTATGCGTTCGAAAGAAACTCGCCTCGTGTAATTTATATGATCCAGAGAAATACGAATGTTTTCGAATCACATTATGATAATTTTCTAGTTTTTTAATATTGTACCACAAAATGATCATTGGCTCGGATTAAGCGTTTAGCATCAGATTGGGCCAAGCACACATATCTGTGCCTCAAGCGAAGTGCTATCTTTTTTTCAATCTTGAAATGGATGCTTACATTTTATCTACATTATTGGTAGAGTTGCATAATTGCGACCAGGTAAGGGTGACTGGAGCTATCAATCAATTGCTTGCAGGAGCACATTTTGGCTGAATCGTTTTATTTCGGTATCGTCTAGATCAAAGATGGACTACAAGAAACTAACATCAGTTATGGAAGACATTTTGAATGTGTTTAATAAATATTTAGGCCAGTTTTTATTGACTTTACAAAAACAAGTTATAATAAACAAAGAATACTGCAGCTTTAAGAGATGTAGAAAGAGAAATGGAAATTGCAACTTGCTTTTTTAAAGACGAAACAGTGGAGGTCTTCAGATCTGAAATACGAGAAATAATCTCATACTTCTTTATAACGTGGTGAAAGTAGGCCTACTTTATGTAAAGCTTATATCAACTCACTAGACCTGTCTGTCTGTCTATCTGTCTGTCTGGTAAAAAGAGTGTACAAGTTCTTTCTCCCCAACCATTCTAAAATCAAGTTGAAACTTTGCACAATTATTCTTTGGCACGAATCAATAAAAAAACAACATATGAGACAATTAATTACTGGTAATGAATTATTTTGTTTAATAGCAACAAGGTAAAATAGTACTTCAGTATACACAGATATGGCTTAATTTGTTGAGTTTTGTCCCCTTAAATAATTGTTAACGCTATTTCTCCCTCACGCGTTCTCGGATCAAGTTGATATTTTAAACAATTAATTATTGTATCTAACAAAACATGAGTAAATAGAAAAAATAATCAATTTGTAAATTAATTATTGGTTATTAGTTATTTTGTTTGACATCGAATAAGGGAAATAACTTGTAAATTATTTATTGATATTGTTTTAAAGGTGGAGTTCTTCCATTTTGATAATCTTCGTGTTTTTTTTGTGTGTTCTTTTGTGTCCGGTTTCTGAGTCAAAAAATTATGTCGAGATAGCTTGTAATAGGCATCGTTTTTCTTGTAATTAGGATGTGAGCTGGTCAAATTCTCGTTTATTCTACACTTTTATTTTCATCAATTCTTCTGGGTAGAGAGGGAGTTTCATTTCTTTGTTCATTCTGCCATCTTCATTTATAACAAACGATTATTGAGATTTGACTTTAGTAAAATCACTAAATTTAGAAAGCCTTCAGGATAAAAGACTCAAAAGTAAAGTAGCAATTATACATAAAACACTGAACCATAATCGTCAAATACAAAAACTAAATTTAATTAAATACTCAGAAAGACAAACCAAACAGTACTGTAGATCATTACTAATACTCAATTTAATAAATGTTTGTTGTCTTTTTTTTAATTCTTTTTTTGCCAGGTACAAGAAATAATTCAGAAAAATTTCAACTTGATTCGATATTGGGTGTCGGAGAAATGACTTTAAAAACCTTTTACCAGACAGACGCAGAGTCGATTTAAGCTTTGTTAAAACAAAGGACATTTTACTGTCCTGCTTACAGGAACCAGAATTAAAGATATGGAGACCTTGTGCAAAATAGTAAAAGCATTGACACTCCATGACCATCTCTTGCTCAGCTAGTGGTCGACAGGTAGTTTTAGGGTTTTGTAGGCGTAGAATAAGAAATCTATTAGTTTGGCTCCCTCTGCCACGAGGCCAGTGAGTTTGCACATCAGGTAATGCCTCAAATGATGTCCAGCTACAAGTATCTCTCTATAGTTCTGGAAGTAAGTTGTTTGCCTCTGTGGTCTCAAATAGAGTTTACCTAAAAGAAAACCAGCCGAATTAATGTCAATTTTTACAAATTTTTTCTTCGTTTGTCTCTTTCCGTCTTTCCATCTGTCTCTTTCCATCTGTCTCTTTCTGTCTGTCTCTTTCTGTCTGTCTCTTTCTGTCTGTCTCTTTCTGTCTGTCTCTTTCTGTCTGTCTCTTTCTGTCTGTCTCTTTCTGTCTGTCTCTTTCCGTCTGTCTCTTTCCGTCTGTCTCTTTCTGTCTGTCTCTTTCTGTCTGTCTCTTTCTGTCTGTCTCTTTCTGTCTGTCTCTTTCTGTCTGTCTCTTTCAGTCAGTCTCTTTCCGTCTGTCTCTTTCTGTCTGTCTCTTTCTGTCTGTCTCTTTCTGTCTGTCTCTTTCTGTCTGTCTCTTTCCGTCTGTCTCTTTCTGTCTGTCTCTTTCTGTCTGTCTCTTTCTGTCTGTCTCTTTCTGTCTGTCTCTTTCTGTCTGTCTCTTTCCGTCTGTCTCTTTCTGTCTGTCTCTTTCTGTCTGTCTCTTTCTGTCTGTCTCTTTCTGTCTGTCTCTTTCTCTCTACCCCATCTCGTTTAATTTAAAAAACCAAAAAAGAGTAAAAAAATCCTAGGCATCATTAGGATTACTAGAAACTGAGACCACAAAATGTGCATGTATTTTTCTAAAAAGTTTAATTTAAAATGAACATTGTGATGTGTTTACAAGTTACAAATGTTTCTAAACAGTTTTACCTGTTACGACCCCCTCCACGGGACAAAATAAAGATAAATGCTGGTGGTCAGAAAGACAGCTTTTTGAGGACACGTTTTTCTCTAGCAAAAGTCTTTAATGCAACATGACTTTTCTATCTCGAAACAGGCGGCTAACAGTGTTTTAACGAAATACTGATAGTCTATGTCTTCTTCAAGTGAAAGCGTTAGTAGTTCTGACACAAATAAAATAAAATGTATTGAATGGAAGGTTCGAGAGCTTCATTTTAATAATTACCTTAATTTTCTTAAAAATCGTTATTTTTTGTAACAAAAGCAATAATATACTTTAAAAAAAAAAGAATGCCTTTCCTTTTTATTCTGCATCTTATTGTATTAATTTTAATGCTCATTCTGTTTAATCCAGTAGTTCCTGTTGCACCATCATATGCATCTTACAAATGTACTGTAAGATCTTCTGATGTTTCTAAGATGGGAATAATCAACCGACGATCTTAGTCTATCCAGGGGCCAGCGTCATTGACAACATTAAGAGATCCAAAGTTTCAAATAAAAAGAACTGTATCTGGAAAGAAAACTTCGCTGCCTGGTCGTGCGGTTTGCACGCTGGACTATCGTTCAGATTTATCGATGGTCCCGGGTTCAAACCCTGCGCGCTCCCATCCCCCGTCGTCCTGCGGGAGGTTTGGACTAGGAAGTAATTATCTTCAACTCTGAAAGAACATCCGAAACATGTCAAACATTTTACAAACATTTTTCCATGTGAGGCTGAATGACAAAGTCGAAGAACTAGTTGCCTTTTTTTTTTTTTACATTCCATTCAGCCCGAGCAGACTTGAAGCTTGACGTTTCAGGCTCGGTCGATGTAAACCCCACATCCATAATTTGTTAGTTTATTACAAACACAAAGTCGACAAATAAAGACAACTTTTCCCTTTCGGTATTCAACCAAATCTGACATAGTAATAGAAAAATTCAATTTTTAAAAATCCAAAATAGTAGAGAAATTAGCTGAGACCTGGATAGCAGTGATCTAAAATGTCCTATGACTCTTTTAAAAATACACAATATATAATCTGCCTTACAAATAAATATTATCTGAATCTTTTTAAATTGTACAAGTATCAAAGATATAATTTTTTTAACATTGATTTTTGATTATGTATGGTATTGTCCTTAAGCAAAAATCATTCAAAGCATTTAGTTGAATGTTTCATTTGTAAAGACCCTAATTATGCATGTACAGCTTCTAGCTCGGTGGTCGTGCGGTATGAGCGCTTGACCGTCGCTCGGTCGTCTCGATGTTTTTGGGTTCGTACCCTCCTCGTTGCCATCCGCCGTTGTTCTGCGGTTGGATTGAGCTAGGATATGCATTACATTCCACTCTGTGGGTTGTTTGAGCTAGGATGTGCATTACATTCAACTCTGTGGTTGGTTTGAGCTAGGATGTGCATTACATTCAACTCTGTGGTTGGTTTGAGCTAGGATGTGCATTACATTCAACTCTGTGGTTGGTTTGAGCTAGGATGTGCATTACATTCAACTCTGTGGTTGGTTTGAGCTTGGATGTGCATTACATTCAACTCTGTGGTTGGTTTGAGCTTGGATGTGCATTACATTCAACTCTGTGGTTGGTTTGAGCTTGGATGTGCATTACATTCAACTCTGTGGTTGGTTTGAGCTAGGATGTGCATTACATTCAACTCTGTGGTTGGTTTGAGCTAGGATGTGCATTACATTCAACTCTGCGGGTGGTTTGAGCTAGGATGTGCATTACATTCAACTCTGTGGTTGGTTTGAGCTAGGATGTGCATTACATTCAACTCTGTGGTTGGTTTGAGCTTGGATGTGCATTACATTCAACTCTGTGGTTGGTTTGAGCTTGGATGTGCATTACATTCAACTCTGTGGTTGGTTTGAGCTTGGATGTGCATTACATTCAACTCTGTGGTTGGTTTGAGCTAGGATGTGCATTACATTCAACTCTGCGGGTGGTTTGAGGTAGGATGTGCATTGCATTCAACTCTGAAGGAACATCCGAAACATTTTACAAACATAACATTTTACTGCTTTATAAAACAAGTATTATATTTATAACAATCAATCCCATCTTTATATTATAGTAACACATCAAAGACTTGAGTCTGACCTTGGCTTGGGGGGGGGGGGGGAGGACATATGTAAAGGAGATAAAAAAGAAAGATATAAATCTATTTTAAGTTTCGTGTGGCCAACAATTAACTGTGAATATTTTTGTTATCAATTTAAAAACGAATTCTGTGATTTTTGAGAAATGTTTATAAAAAGTGTTGTCTCGCACTAAAAGACTCTCGCTCTTTGAGCTGTGGGAGTAGAAGTCTCTCACATGTTGGTTCAGATCTTTATTTTAAAGAAATGGAAAAGACAAAAACTTTGTATTGGTAACATTGCTGTGTCATTTTATGTCTCAAGATATAATCATTTTTACCTGCGACAAAGTGTTGAACTAAAGAGGAGAATCCTTGATACACAGCTGCGGTCAGAGCTTGGGCATCTGTAATCACCAGACGCTGTTACATTTTCACCTTTCTTTCTACTACTGTTGTGTTACTACTTGTGTATAGCAACTGTAAACCTTCCTTTATGCTCTCTCTCCATGTGGATTTATCCAGTGCCATTTTTTCCCAGCTGTTTAGTGTTGAGTTTGAAGAGCCACATGCCGCCTTTACATACATCCGTATACACTGCATATTATTTTAAAATAGGGGAGAGAAAAACTTACAATTAATACCCACATAGTAAAAGAAACGGTCAGAAGATTTATTGGCATTTTAGCATATTATAAGGGTAAAAAAAAACTAGAGACGGCAATATGAAGAAACAACAAGTAATACAGCAACATTATTTGAGCTCTACAGCAGGCATGTCAAACTCATTACGGTGTATGGGCCACATAAAAAACTTACTTGACCTGAGGGGCCGCAGCAAAAAATCAGTTGCAAAACAGCCTACTAGTTTTATGTAAATTAGTACTAATACAAAAAATACAATAATTAATGGCATACCTGTCCCTTACTTAGCTAAATTTGTAGTACTATTAGTTTAATAAAAATTACTATGATTACGCATAATATTTTATCCTGATGCTTGACATCTTTCTGAGATACAAGTTTATTAATGTCATGTTGAGGTTTGTTTGCCACTGACACTTTCATCACTGATGACAAATTTTGATCAGATAATCTCGAACGGTGAGGTGTTTTTGTAGCTTTCATTATGGAAAAGGACTGCTCACAGAGACTAGTGCTTGCAAATATAGCAAGAATTCTAGCAGCAATTTTTGCAATTCAACGTACCGTTCAGGGTAAATAAATGTAAAATTTCGACAAAACCAATTCTATATACTTCGATTTCAACAAAGAATCTGACTGCTATTCTATCAGCTCTAGTTGCACATTACCAGCAGCATTTTCAGGAGCAAATGAGAATGGAGATGCAAACAACGAAAATTCTTGCTGGTATGAAACGAAGTCACGAAAACTTTCATTGAAAAGCAGCTAATAACGATTCCAGATGTAAGACATATTTACCAAATGTTGTGGCCGTATTTAATCTTTTTGGTTCCTGACACGTTGAGAAGTGAACAAGATTTTCTCTTCATATTTGGTTTATCCACAGTCGTCATTTCGCTTGAAAGCACTTCACATGATCACACGCAGTGGTGACAATTTAGTCTTTACTTTGAAGTTTCTAATTCAAGTCTTGCAGGTGACCAGTGAGATGAACTGCAAATAACGAATCCAGTCGTCAGTTTTGAAAATGTTCAACAGGTTCACCTTTCATGTTCAGAAACAATGCTATTTTCTCACGCAGTGCAAAATATCTCTTCAATACTTTATGACAGTAGAGCTAGCGGACTTCTGTGTATTAGGGAACACAATCAAATTCGTGTCCAATGTCATCTAGAAACATTGAAAATTGGCGTGGATTTAAACCTCGTGTATATAAGAAAATTGAGAGCGACTGAAACTGGTCTTATGACATGCTTTGTACAAAATGTTTCTTGGTAAATGATGCACTGAATTGGGCAAATTTAAAATTAGCAGCAGCCTCTCTTATTTTTGCAATTAGCTTTGCATCAAAACCATTTCCTTTCATGTTTGATGCGCCATCCGTTGTTAGACTAGTTAGCTTTACCAAATATAAATTATACAGCAATATCATCTTCTGTTATTTCTCAAAAACATCCTCGCTTGTTGTTGTTAAGCATAAAACAGAGCTCAAGTAGCTTCTCATGTATCTCAAAATTCCTGTCACTAGTCTTTATGAATATAGCCAACTGTGCAACACCCGTTTCATCAGCTGACTCATAGAAAGGCAATGAAAAGAATTCAAAATCAACTATTTTGTTCTTTAATTGTTCACACAAGCAAACAGACATGTCATTTATTCTATCTGCCACAGTGTCACTAGTTAACGCGATTTCGTTGAATGCTTTCACCTTTTCTGGACAAAGTACTTCGGCTCTAACGACGCACTCATTCATAAAATCACATTTGCTAAATGATTTGTAATGGCTTGCAATTAAGTTTGACAAAATGTAGCAGGCTTACACTGCAGACTCACTCACGTTGTTCAGTTTAACAAATACTATTTTTCAGTTCAAGCAGATTGTCATCTCTTATTTTCCAGTGTAACAGTTTAACATTATTTTGATAATTTTTAGGTGGCCAAACGGGCCGCATGCAAGGTAGTCGCGGGCCGCATGCGGCCCCCGAAAGCCCTGTTTGACATGCTTGCTCTACAGTATTAACTCTTTCTAGTGAGACTCTACACATTAACATCTCCCATGAACCTTTCCCTCTGTCTCGGCTTCTTTGAGTTTAGGCACTAAGGATAACAAAAACTGAAAAGACACACCTTTCTGTTTTAAAGAAAACTCTAACAGAGAAAGCAGAAAAAGTCTGTCAACTAATTGTTGATAGAAGTCTTTCCGTTGTTCTAAAGTACTAAAAGATGAAACTTTTTCCTCAAGGGCATTGATGCATGAACTACGGTCCTAAGACCATATCTGGCCTGTGACGCGGTGCTTTCTTATCCTTCAAAACTTGTGCCCAAGGTGCATAATGAAATTTATAGAAACGGTTTAAATGGCATCAACGAGTGCTTTAACAATTCCTCTTCTAAGCTTGCTACTTCTTCATGGAAAAAGGAAACTGGGTGGAACCTGGATTTACACGGTTCTCAAAAACAGCTCAAACGATTTTCTTAGTAATTTGAAAGGTGATTTATGTCATTGGTTAAAGAAATAATAGGTAATTTGTCACACTGGGAAATCTCTACTTTGACAGTTATAATTTTTTGAAATGTTATCTTTCTAATAGCAAATTTGGTCTTGACAAACTTTGTATTGAACAGACACGTCAGCCGGTTTTTCCGCATATGGGCTCTATTAGTCTTCATTAAGATTTAAACAAGAAATCATTAAAAAAATACTTTTTAAAAAGGACGATATCTACTTTGTACAACTTAAATTTCAATTTCCTCAATTTCTCTCCCCCCCTTCTCCCCAGAGAAAGAATCCTGGTTTAGCGAATTTACAGATATACCAGAATTTGTAACATTTCTAGGAAAATTGTTATAGCCGTTTTCGAGATCCGTGTCTAGGTAATGCTCTCCCATATGATTCCAAGTTCAAGGACGTTTGTACTAAGTTACGGCTTGAACAGAGGTATTGTATTATATAACTAGACACCGTCTTACAAGTCTGAATCTTTAGGTCCATCTTTAGAATTTTATATACTCTAATTCGCTTAACCAAGTTTTTTTTTCATGGATGAGTGGGCATTGGGGCGACATAAAATGATATTTTAAAACAAATATAATTAGTTATTAAGAGCAAAATAAATGTTCTTACAAAGGTTGGTCAGCTGCACAAAGGAGGTATTGTATTTTCTTAAAAAACTTGTTTATGTTACTTGATATTTGTGTTACAGCCAGTCACTTGCGTGTCAAAAATTAAATTATCACGCGGTCAAAAAAAGGCCTGGCCTTCACTGCTAGAAGGCGATCTATAAATTAGCTAGATCAGCTTGAAAGAGACACGATGAAATACTTGTTGTGTTGGTTTTTCTGTTGCTGCATCATCAGAGTCCGTGCAGTCACGTAAAACAATGGCCCAATTCCTGCCTTTTTTTTTTGTAAAAGAAGTCAATGCCCTCGTAGTGCCTCTCCATTAGACAGTTTAAGTAGGCAAACCCTATCGCTCTAACCAGTCAATGATTAGCTCTTGGTATTGTTGGCATGTAGATATTCAAAGTGATCTGTGACTTCGCCATTTTACTTGGCAACCTGCTAGCTAAGGATTACTTAGTTAATATAAAATGCTCTTTAAGCTGCTTAAAATTTTTTTTTGTTTATTTTACTACTTCTTTAAATTGTGTTTGTAAGACTTATTAAGCCACACCAGTTTAACTTTGAGATTGGGCGTGTCCGTTCTGTTGTACACATAAAGTTTTTAAAATTATTTGTTTTCTAATTTTTGATAAATAAAAACATTGTAAAGCGTCGTTTCTTTGTTCCATTTGTTACTTAATAAGCTCCCTCCCCGCCCAAGACAGCTAGTGGGTTTGTAAGCAGCCCCCAGCAAGGTCCCAGGAGGACTTAAAACTACTAAATTATCATGTGTATTTTGAAAGGCAGATATACCGGCGTATTGGACAATGTTTCTCGGTCTCGTCTCCGCGTAGAGTAGGCAACACTATTAAGAAGAGATAAATAGATCACTATCGAAGCCACTATAAACACCTGTAATTAGGGTGATATATGGAGGGGAGGAAAAAAAAGGCTTATGGGATTCCAAATACTATTAAAGTTCAGTTTTCAAATTGGCATACACTGTTTCGATGAATGATGAATAGAGAAAGAAAATGTGATGGTCTTCAAGCATTTATCGGAAAGTGTCTTTGGTATCAAAAAGTAAAAAAGAAAAGTAAAGTTCTCCTATGTGACCAGCACAACGACCAACCGCCTTTACTTCCCCCAACTTAAATCAGGTAACTAATAGGATTGGGTGGACTCAGGGGCGCCCTGAAAAATCTAGAAATTAAAAATCCAGTGATTCCAACCCAGGATCCTAGGCTCGAAATCCAAGCGCTTAACCACTCAGCCACCACGATCACTGTCTTTGGTATAAAGCCCTAAATAACACAGATCTAATTAATATGTTTCTTCTTGGAACTGTCCAAGAATGAAGGATGATTTTTGAATGCGGTAAAGGAGAGCCCACCACTGCCCTAGATTCTCAAGAGACAAATCCTCTAATGACAATAAACTATATGGAACGCATATTCATTGTAGCAAAAAGTGCAAAGTCATTTGAAGAGTAAGAGTTGATACTAAATTGTCAAATGTCAAAAAACGTAATCAGCGTGCAGCTAATATGTACTTAACTTCTTTTATTAAGCATCAATTGTGTATTTATTGTTGTTTAATTATATTTCTGGCATAAATGATTTCACCCTTATTAAAAAAAGGGCTCTGATGCGTACTGGATCTAGATGACATAATTTTGTTTTTTCTCACACTTAGCCAAGAAAGAGACGGGGCTATGACCAATAGGTTTGACTCTTGGGCCACGGGGTATCATGTTACGTTACTGCCCAGCTGCTGAACAAGAAGAGTCGCTTCTATACTGCAAACATTCACCTTGACCAGAACACCAGTTCTTGAAGATCTGTGCGTGTTTTTTAATATTTAAATATTTATAATGATAGTTTGTTAAAACGATATTGCATATCATACTTATACATGACTGATTTTAATTTAAGTCAGGGGTCGGCAACATGCGGTTCGCGAGCAACATGTGGCTCTTTGGGTGTTAAGCTGCGGCTCTTTAGTTCCATGCGCAAACATTATTTATTTTATAAAAAAAAACATTTAAAAATCGTTCTGATTCGATTATATCTCTCAGCCACTTGTACTCGCTTCTCAGCGCACTCCTCTTGCATGTCTTGAAGGTAACATATTTGCAGGTGGAAGATATTCGACTTTCTTCTGCCTTATCACTTGATATAGATATCATGCGACATAAAAGACACGACACAAGTTGCATTTTTTTCAGATATATGTCTTTCCAAAGTTCAAAAGAAGCACTTCTAGGATTGCTACCGCTCTCGTGACAAACTGGAGGAGAAGATACATCTAATATCGCGCAAACATACATTGAAGACAATATAATCAATATCAATAAAATCGTTTCAATAGCAACTGATGGAGCTAGAAGTGTGACAGTAAAAAATAAACTACAATTCTTTGGATCAAAATAAACCACCAAATTCTCTCGTTTCATAAATAATACACCAAGAAGCGCATGAATATAATTAAAAGTAAAGTAAGAAGCCAACTAACAAATGAAAATTTTGAGTCGTGTGTGAAACTAAAAACAAGCTATGAGTCAAATTATATATATATCCAAACTTTCTAAAATCATGCAAAGCCATAGTTACCATTGAATTTGTTTGCTCATTTGTTTGTTTTTGATATATATTCTAATTTGTTGTGTAAAACACTTTTTATAGAAAGATAAATTGATCTTTTTTTCTTATAAATAAATAAATCTAGATTCGTTTTTTGTAATTGAAAAAACTTTATTTATGCGAGTTTATTGTTTATTAAAGGAAAAAAATCTTGTGGCTCTTTAAAAACGTTGAAATTTTGTAAATTGTAATTTTTGGCTATTTCGACTCAAAAGGTTGCCGACCCCTGACCTAAGTAAGCTAAGCATTAGATAGGAAATAGTTGCAGATATGAGATGAATAGGCTATGTATTAACAGCGTGCATTGGTGTCATCTACTTTATGAATCTAATTCACTGCAACCGCCGGCTCCTTTAATGTAGGTCTTAAAAATAACATAACTTTAACCTTCACAACAAAATAACCAATACTTGTCAAAAGCTAACTAATAAACCTGTTAATTTTTTTAAAATTCTTTACAGACCTGTATTTCAAGATTTTTTAGAAAAATAAATAACTGAACAACTCTTATGTTCCTGTCTCTTTTTTATTTCTTCTTCGTCTTTCTCTCTATCTATTCTAACGTTCGTTCTCTCTCTCGCTCTGTTGTATGTGTCTCGTTTTATCATAGGTTTTAAACGTACTCGCAATACAAGTAGCAATCTGTATTCTTTGACAATTCCTGCCAAACAAATGACCCACTAGAAGAATAAACAAAATAAACGTTCATACAATCCACTCAAAAGTTACACGTGAAATGTGGAGATCAGAATCGTGTCATAATGGTTGTTCTTAATGAGATGTACAGTCTTCCTCTTAGTCGTTCGACTTACCGAAATAAGTCAATAATATTTGAGAGTGTGAGAGAGAGAGAAATAGAGAGAAGGAGAGAGAAGGGGAGAGAGATAAAAAAGAGAGAGAAAAGAGAGAAAGAGAAAGAAAAGAGAGAGAAAAGAGAGAGAGAGAGAGAGAATGATACATTTTAATGAAATTTCACGAATTTCCCTTTGACATGTTTGAGCTTACTACCCACCCATCCCCCACTACAATCTATTTGATTACTTTTTGTTTATATTTTGTACAGTTGTAATTGCGTTTCTAATGGATGATACATTTTGTAATACATAATATTTCTCTCATCAGATTTATATTGCATTGTCTATAGCGATGTGCTACACACCCCCCGCCCCCCTTACACATACATTTTTAGAATTAAGGGCGTGATCAAAAGGATAAATAAGAGAATAGGACAGACCTTTTTTTTTTTTCACATATTTTCTTTTTTTTTCTTTTTTACATTTTGTTTTCTTGTTTCTAGAGTTTTTGTTTTGTACTATCATATATCTTATTATATATACCAATAAAAAAAGAAAAGATTCGACGATAATTTATGAATAAAACACCTAACAAAGGTTAAAGAACAATGAAAGTCATACAGTGATTTTTAATATATCATCCACCAATCATGCCTAAGGGGTAGAGTGTGTTTATTGAATTTGTTTACAAAGTCAGCGTCTTTTGATAGTATCACAATTATTAATTAAAAGAGAAGTGTTTTTTTTTTATTATTAAACAGATTAAATGGATCAGATAATATTTAAACACTCTATCATTTTGTTGTATTAGGACTAGAGGAGATAGTTCTCAAACTTTATTTTATTGTACCCTATTCATCGGGCGTAAACATCTGAAGATGTTATCTCAACATTTACGTTGTACACTAAAGGTAGTAGTGTTAGGCTGCGAACGACCGCCTTTAATTAATTTTCTAAAAAGTACACTTATCATATACCTTCTAAAGTACTTAGCTTGCTTCTAAATTACTTAGATTACTTATAAAGTACTTAGCTTACTTATAAAGTACTTAGCTTACTTTACATTTATTATTACTATTGAATTATGATGTTAATATCATAACTTTGTTTTCATTTTTCATGTTTAGTGATTTTCATAATTTGTACAAATCTTATAATAACTCATTCAATCTTTCGGTCTCTGTCTGGTGCAAACATTTTGTACACGCCTTCTCCCACTTCCCATTCTGGGATTATGTTTCACAGTTATTCCTGATCGATGACAATCAATCATAAATCAATCAATTAAAACACTCACAAATTAGTAAATTAATTGTTGGTAATTAATTAATTTTTTTACATAAAAAAAGGAAGTTGAAACTTGCAGTACTGATATGTATATATAGAGGGCTTTTTTTTGCATTGTTTCTCCTTATATAAAGCTTTTTTTATATTTTGTTTTCAAAGTATTTCTGATATTTATTTTGTTATCAAAATAACATAAATGAAAGACTATACTTTTAAAAACGTGGGTTAAAAATGAGGTTAGTTAAATCCAAATTCAATTTTTAAAAAATAATTGTTGATTTTTATGTCAAACACTATCTATTCCTTTGCTTTTCATACATATCTTTGGTTAATTTTGTTTTTCAAATATCATACTACATATCATCCATTGAATGTTGTTGTATTCTCATTAAAAAAGGTAAAGTTTCCCTCTTTCAAACCTTTCGATCTATGGGGTCAGAGGATGTAAAACTCATCTGTTTCAATAACTGACGGTTGTGGCCTGCACAACGACCAACCGCTTAACCTCCTCAACATAAGTCAAATGTTTATTAGAGTGGGGTAGAAAATCACGAAACTCACAAAGTAGACCTATTCAACGTGATTTAAACAGAAGATCATTCACCCTTTTTACATCAAACTTTATCAGTATTTTTTTTTGTGTATTCTTATACGATGTGGCAGGGCCATGGTGGAAATTAGAAGTTTGTAATACAATCAATATTAAACTCCACCCTACAATGCGCATTTATGACAAATTCATTTTTACCTATTTCCTGACAAACAAAAACCCTATCCTTTTAAAATTAGATTTTTAAAATGCTTTTCTCTCCATTAATCACTTAGATCCTTCATTTGACAATCAAACATATTAGGGATGTGGGTATCTTTCATCTCGACACAATAGATGAATTGTATTACTGTCGCTACGTTCTCGTGTCTTAATAATCTTAAGACGCAATCTCTATAATCCTATAATCCTTCATTATAAAGACAATGAAGTTGAAAGTTATTTTTAGAAAGATCAACAGATATATTTCCGTTCGTTACATAGTACATTTGCCTTGCAGGTATTCGAATTTAAAATGCAGATTTTAATATTGATGCTGCGAGGTTCATGTATTAACATTATTTTATACTTACATGCCGATCTGTTTAGTACAATGCAAAAAGAAGGATGAGTTTCTTGAAATCTTTTAATGCAAGAAATGTTATTAAAATTGTAAAATTAGTATTTTTTAATCAGTAGATTCTATAACAGATTCAATGGATACGTGTAGGAGGGTATTTTCTTCTTTGAAGGACTGTCTTAAGTTTATAAGATAAGATATACATACATTTTGTGAGAACAGGGGAAAAAAAGTAAAATTTGGTGAATAGGTTGCAATTATAATTTGCATTAAAAGTAAATAAAGTAAAGGTCCCCTTTCAGACCTAGTGAACTACATGGAAGATGTAAAGGTCATCTGTTTCTGTGACCTACGGTTAAGGAGGGTGTCATGTGGCCAGCACAACGACCAACCGCCTTTACTTTTCCTCAACTAATGTCAGATACTCGTAAGAGCTAGGTGGACTCAAAGGTGCCGAAAGATCCGTAAATTAAAATTCCCAGTCTTCACGAAGAAGCAAACACGGGACCCCGGTTTAGATGCCAAGTGCTTAACCACCCTGCCTTTATAATAAATAAGTGCTCACATCGACTGACTGATCAACATTTTTTTGGTAAACTTTACTTTTTAAAGTGTCTAATACTTAAATATCTTTCAACCCTATTCTGATATACTTAACCAAATACCCATTTGTAGCTTACATACATTAGCCATATGCAAGGCAGAAACACAGTTTTTCCTCCCCCTTTGTAAATTTAGGTTCTCCTTTCCCCCTCTTCACGAGTCTTCTGGAGTGGCGTTCCTCTTAGTGTCAAATAATAAGGGCAGATTTGGAACAAATGAGGAACCAAGAAATGGTATATTGTGAATACAAGAGTGAAACAAATTGTGAAAAGGTTGCCCAGGATCTATCAGGACCCACCATTCGATGAGACCATTGATAAGTATTAATTTTATCCGCTGTATTTGCAAGACCAAAATCTGATAGTGTTAATAAAAATAGTACTAGAGTGTGAAATACTTCCTTTCAGATAAACAGCATTTTTTAAGACTCTGTACATCCGAATTACATATGAATGGGTTTTGTCATGCAATCCGATTCAAGGGATAAAAATAAACAACATATACTAATTTTTTTTTAATAACTATCAAAGCACGGGTTTCGGCTGCAAGAGATTAGCCCCCCCCCCCCTCCCAAAAAAAATAAAAGGAGTATGTAATTGAGGGTTGAAGACGAAATTGTTGTACTTTTGTCCATTTCAACCTATTTTATGGCAGAAGCAGATTAGATGAATTTCTTTCTTAAAAGCTATTATGTTTCAAAGGAGTTACACGATTTTTGGAGGGGGGGTGGTCATTATAAAAGTAGACATTAAATTCTAAAGATAATGTGTTTATGTTAAAACAGTAGGTACTAAAGACTTAAATAGCAAGTCTGTCACAGAGATGAACCACGGAAACGTTGTAAGCACCAGGTAGGGCGCCAACTTGCTTCAACTGATATGAAAGAGGGTACGTGATTGCAGGCGGCTTCGAAACAGGATAGCTGGAGGTCACTAACAAAGGCCGCAGGATACACAGTTGAGACCAAAAGAAAATCCACTACCGAAGACAGACCTAGACGGCGAAAAGAGAATCGGAATCGAGCACTGGCGGACATCGGTTATGTCTGCTTTTAATGTAGCAAAATATGTAGGTCGCAGCTGAGTCTAAGTATCCACGTGAATTACTGCACTCCTCATTGTTCTTTGGGCACGAAGACAAGTTTGATAATAAATAGAAATAATTATATCTGTTAACTAAACACTAAAATGATTAGAAAACGAAAAGGCCTACGTACAGGCTATTTTGTAAGGCAAACACAAAATTCCAAATAAAATTTAAACATCAGAAGCTACCATTTATAAATCTTTTTTTTTTTTAAGTCCATATTTTCGATTGCTAAGCATAAATGGTTTTGAGAAAAAGCCTGTTTAAAAATAGTTCTGTGTATTAAATATAAAAAAAAAAAAATATTGAAAGCTCATTGAATGAGCTTTGTAGGTCCCAAAGTCAATGAATTGACAATGAATCGAGTGTAGGTTTTTGTTTCTTTTTTTTTTTAAGCAGCCCCCTCCCCATTTGTATTTCAAAATCAACTGGCTTGTTTGATGCTTTCCATTAAATATAGGTACATACTGTAACCATCGTTGATGGTTATATTGATGTCGATATTAGTAATGTCAAATAGCTTTTAAAGCGTTGCGAGCTTAGAAAATGTATACTTTATTTTAATTTTCTACGTAACATTCGTGCATAAACGTGTTTGATTTTTTTTTATGTAACAATGAATCGAATGTTCCAAGGGAGCATACTGAGCATAATTAAGAAACAACGAACTCTTTCGGAAATTAATTCCCTTTAATAAGACATGACACTTTGTGAAAATGAAGAGAAACATGGGTAAAAAATAAATGCAAACAAAAATGTTGAGTGGTTGATCAAAGAGTGAAGGAGACAAACAGGTTATGTAACGGTTGTAACTAAACATAAGCTGGTTTAAGAAGCGTTAATCATGTCGTTTTTCGTGTAGATGTGGGCTTCTGATAATGTAATTGTATTAATATGTTCTCCCGAATTACTTTTAACTTAAATTTTAAGAATGTCAATTTACATACAACAAAAGTGTAGCAGGTTTAAAATAGGATATATGTAATGCATGGCTTTGCAACACTAGAAGTACAATATTGTTTATCAACTCATAAGAGTATCTTTTATACTAATCAAAATGCACTTAATACTTATTATTATTCACATTTATTTCCAAAGTTTGGTAGCGTTAAGCATTGATAAGAAGGAATGACATTTATTAAACTAAAAATACGATATTGAAAATGGTTCATTACTAATTGTTTGTTTGTTTATTTATATGAAATTTGATTATTTTTAAATGATTGACAACGAAATCTAATTTCTCTTCAGAAGCATTGGTGTACGGAGTTGCCTACCGTTATCCCAAGAAAGAAGCCTTAGATTCCTAGTGTCATAGGAAAGCATAACGGTATTGCCGTAAGGATTGTGAAACTTAATTTGTAACTGCCGGCTGACTCCAGTCCACAGGTTGACCTCTTCATCCAAAAACGTATTCAACCTGTTGTGGTGACGAATGGTGTACATCTTGCCGCACACGATGAAGGCATTTCCTTTAGAGCTCAGAGGTACGTTGAGGTCCACTGACTTAATGATGTCCAGCGTGACTGGATCCATCAAGGCCACGCTGACATTGCTGTGCCGTTCGGAGCTGTAGATCATCCACAGGCCGTTGTCGTCTGCACTAAAGTCCACGAAAGAACTCTCTGATGTGTACAGGTGCCTTTTCACACCTCTGAACGTTTTATGGGCCAGCTCAGGGATCTGTCTGACTGTGGTCACTTCTCCGGTCTCTAGCTTAAGTCTCACCAATTTTGGTTCCCCAGCCCACTGGAAGTAGAGATGACCATCATACACGATACTTCCTGTCCCGTAGTAAGGAGAACCTTCTAATGTAATGTTACGGTTGACGATGTTCTTCTCAAAGTTGTCTACCCCTGCAAACTCGATGACATTGGTGCCTTCCAGGTCCAGCATTATCCAGAATTTGTTTGCAGTTTTCGAATTTGGCTTAACGTCAACCATCCATGACCCGAACATGGAGTGCGAAAGACGAATAAAAACAGGCTTTCCAAGAACGTCTATGGAACATTCTGTGACAAAAAAAAAAGAAAGAAATACCTTACAGATATAATACCACCAAAATGATTTCTCATTTTTTTAATTTGTTGATATATGTAATAAAAAAGGTTAGTGCAGTGGCGTAGCAAGGGTAGGGGTAGGGGGTACAAATTCGAAAGTTCCCCCAACCGAGACCCCACTTGAGGGGGGGGAACCCAATGAATGTCCCAATTTTTTTTTACATTAAAATACGCCAATGCCTTGTAAACTTTCTATTCAGGTGGAGTCAAAAATACTAGACAGCATTGATTTAGATGTTGTTATAAATGACCTTTGACCTTTGCTGTACAGCAATCACGAAGTGAGGAGATACAAATTGAGATTCGTCACTTGTGCATTGACTCGCCAATAATTAAAGGTATTATTCATTAACAGAGTTTTAATGTTTATTTCATTTAACTTTTTAACTTTATTTTACTTATATAATGCACCAATCGGAATTCAGACATATATTTATTAAGTACATTATCTCATGCCATGATGTCGAATGTCAACATTCAGGGTCTCCTAAAAAGGTCAAGGCCCCCAGGCCCCAAAATCACCTGACTTTCGAAAGGAGTCCGCTAAATAGAGTGAATAAGGTAAATAAAAATTACTGTAACCAGTTTTGGAATGGTGTAGGTACTGGTAGTGCCATCGGAAGTTGCTTTGGGCCAATATGAAGCATAATATATCATATAAAAAGCAGAGTTTCGTAATTTATAATAGAATCATATTATTATGTAGAACGATGTCAGACAAGTTTCTCTAACTAAATGTTATATGTAGATATATCAATTACAAGCTAATATAAAATATTATACCTGACGCTCTTGGTGGGAATGTTGGCTCCGGAGTTGTCACTGGTGGAGAAGCTGATGAATACAAATACTAATATTATTTATAATAATATAATGCATCGAAAAAGGGCGGGTGTTTTTTTAAAAAGCCTATCTCATGCCATTGTAAAAGATGAATAAATTAGTGTAATTTATGAAACAAAAAACAAGAGAGAAAGTGTGTAATTAATGCATTGTATCAAACATTTTCTCGGTTATAGCATTACGATAAATCTCCATTAACGTTTCAAGCTTACACCTTTTTTTTTTGGGGGGGGGGGGGGGGGGGGGGGAATTAAAAGGCAAGACCTATTTCTCTTCGTAAAAGATCTTATTTATGTATGATTAATCATTACGTGGCCGATTATACTATATAAGCATTGAATTCTTTGCAGTGTTGATTTTTTTATTTTTTAAGGTGACATTTTTTAATGCAAATAAAATACAAACATCAATTTTTTTCCAAGATGTCCAGATTCATGCCAGATAGAAAGAAAATTTACCAGCTTTCTTTATAGTAAGTTTATTGCATTTTTATTGTTAAAAACGGAGGCGCGGTGGCTGAGTAGTAAGCCGCTTGGCTTCAGAACTGGTGGTGTCTCGGGGGTTCCTGGTTCCATTCCTGGTAAATACTGGAATTTTTAATTTCCGGATCTTCGGGGCGCTTCCACGTCCACCAAGCTCTAACGAGTACCTGACATTAAACCACGGCGCACTGAGCTGACTTTGTGAGTTGAAGTTTGAACCTTAATTAAATAGTCTTAGCGCAAAAAAAAAGTATACGTTCATTACCAATTTCCTCGTCGATATTAAAGATTAATTAATTAATTTATTTTTAATTATTATTATTTTAAAAAGACTTGTTATAACAGACTCGACAGAACAAATAGTTATAACTTACTCGCTATAACAGGCTCGACAAAACAAATTGCTGAAACAAAATGAAGAGAAAATGTCATTTAAAATATTTTGACAAAATTTTTGTTACATTGATGAAACTATTTTAAATAAATTATTTAGTTATGTAATGCGATTATTACTAGTTTTATATTTAAAGTTGGGGTTTTGGCTCATGAAAGGTTCAGCCAGTTAGATCTTCAAAATAATTTAAAAGTGTATGCTTTTTACGTTGTACAGCCACTCCTTCATAAAACGCATATTCTACGTTTAATTGACACTAGCCGTTCATAATAATATCTGATATTTTGTTTATTCTAAAGCATGGCTGTAGTTGCATGTAGGTAGGTGGAAGTCCTTGAGACTAGAAATACCAAAGCCTTGAAGTAAATGTTCCTTATTGACTGAAATAATTTTGGAAATGATTCGGAATTTTTTATATATTTTAATTAGATGATTCATAGTTACCCATTCTTAAAGAATGACTTAATGCATCATGGTTTTAAAAAAATGATCATAAGAGTTAAAGTTATTTAATTTTACCTGAGCAAAGTCCTGGTTCACCTTTAGAACCCTGTGGACCTAGCAAAACGCAAATAGGAATATGTAGTATTATTATTATTAAATTTTCTTTCTTTGTATATTGGATTAAGCTTGTGCAGATTAAATAATACATTTATTTGTTGAAATAAAAAAAAAAGTCAATAGGCGAAAAAAACTTATTAATTTCTATTTTTTGCATTATTCACAATAAGCACACAAAAAAAAAATTTAATAAAATATTCTGTTCATATTTGTCACAAATGTTTAGACTTATAACAATTTGTGTATCGCATCAAATGTCTACTACCTGCTTTTCCATCTACTCCAGATTCACCTTTAGATCCAGCTTCACCTTTCGGACCAGTTTCTCCTTTAGATATAAAAGAAAACTATTAATTTGAAGAGAATATCACTTACTTTTGTTTTACAAATCTAATATCAACTCTGTCTGTTTGGTAAAAAGATTGCAAGGTATTTTTTCCACACCTATTCTCGTATCAAGTTAGAATTTGCACAATGATTGATTGGCAAAGACAAGAGATGAGTTAATAATAAAAGTAAGCTTATTATTCAATTAATTACTGATGAATAATTAATGCATCAATACCGGCAAGAGTTTTTTTTTCTATATTCAGATACATGGCTAAATATTTAGGATTTTCTCCCCTTAGATTATTGTACATGTAATTTCTCCCATTCTCAGATCAAGTTAAAACTTTTAACAATCATTTTATTTTACATTAATTTCAGATAAACATTAATTTATTTAAAAATTTAGCAATTAGTCAATTAATTATCGGTAGTTAATTATTTAGTTTGATATTGAGCGATATAGTTGTAAGTTCTTCCCCTTAGATTAGCTTTTACTCCCCATTTTTTGTATGTATATATTTTTGTTTGTTTTATTTATTTATTTTTTTCATATTCGAGAGAAGGTGTCAATGGGATTATTTCACAGTATAACAGAAGGCATTTTGTTTTATTAGACAATGCTTTAGGGTAGAGCTGCGCTATAGTTTAAGAGAACAAATGGTCAACATTACATAGCTCCTCATTGTGTTCGTCCCACTGATTCATTTTTTATTTTTTGTTCCCCCAAGGGAACTTACTACAGCGAATCTCAATCTATTTAACGCAGTCCCCTTGATCTCTTCCCGCTGTAAGGGGAGAGAAATACTAAAGCAATTGCTTTATTTTGTGTGAAAAATAATGTTTGTTTAATTAACAATGTCCATATCAATAAACATATGAGAACAATAACGTAACATCGATATTATTACGATAATTAAAAACAATGCTAAAGTAATTGAAAAACGTCTTGTTAGCTTGACATTTAATATGGTATATAATTTTAACAAGCGCAGTCGTCTTTGAGAATGAGGCATGACGTTCTCGGGAAAAAAATAGTACTTGGTTACGTTACGCCTAATGAGTTTCTAACCGTCTTTCTAACATGAGATCGGTCTATCTCTCCTCCTTAAAGGTATGTCTCTTACGATGTCGTGTGTGTCGTAGACTCCATTCAATGCATTTGTACATCAGGTAATACAGGAAATTGCTCGGAACCAGGCCATAGAGTGTTCTGTGCTTTGTCTGGGTCGTGTCTTAAGTAAAAGATTGACACATACAAAATGTATTTCTCGAAAACGCCCTTAGCCAATGTGACCTAGTTAATGAGCTTGATTTACTAAGTACTTACCTTGTATTCCAGGCTTTCCAATGGGACCTGTATTAAAGATTTATACGATCCATTATTTTTTTTTATTTAGATTTTGTAGAAGACGTACAGGCTATTTTGTACTCTATACTTATGAACAATCCACGATGTGAGGTAAATTACTAGCTAGCAGGTGAACAAATGAACTATACTTATCAATGAGTTAATACATAACTGTACTTTTTTTCATTTTTAGCGGCCCCTGAAAGGGGAAAAGACGCTATTAGTTTTGTGTGGCCTATCTGTCCGTCCGTTTCGTTTAAAATTTAGAAACTAGAAGAGAAAATGAAAATCGGACATCATTATATTTTAGATCATTCAAAGTGCAACTGCTACTTTTTTCTTTTCCATAGGTGAACCAACTATTTTTTAAAATGACATATGCAAGCAGATTTTTCAAAAAATACACCACTTTTAAATGAAAAATTTTTGGGGAGGTAAGTTTTTTAAAAATACCACAGACTTCAGTAATAACTCAAGCTTCATTCATAGATTCGCGCATTGGTACAAAAAAAAATAAATCTAAGGTCACAAAGGAAAAAGTGTGAACGGATCATTATAAAATATATTTTCCATTTATTAACTAAATCATCGAATGTAATACTGGTTGAAATGTTGTTTTTAAAAAAAGAATTTTGATACGAACTTCTTTTTAATTATAAGCTAAAACAAAACAAATACTTTTATAGTGCAGTTTTATACACTTGTCAGTCGAAAAAAAACAAACTAAATAGAACTCAGATCTAGATATATATATATATATATATATATATATATATTATAAATGTATTAATAATTTGAAAAAAATTGATTTATTTATAATGTAAACAGTAATATCACATTAAGAAGTGAATCGGATACGGACAGCATAGAAGGCCTACACTATTGCTCGGTACCAAAAGACCTACTATTACTGATCATTACATTGGCCTAGGTCTAGTAATTTTAAGATCAAATGTGTAAAATTATAAGTACTCTAGATTCTATATCGAGATTTGATAAATATAGTTCTAGATTCAAGATCTAGAACTAGGTCAAGATCTAGTCGGATCGAGATCTAATTTGTATGACAAATGGCAATGGAGATGTTAATTTTTATTTTGCGACTGGAATGTCTGGTCCAAGTATTCCAAGTCTTTTAAGTCATTTTTAGCTAGCTCAATACCTAGCTAAAATAGGTCAGGAATTTTTTCTTCTTGTTGCCAATTTATAATTTTGTAGTAAGAATAAATATTTTTCAGTTTCTCTGTATTACATGTAACATGTTATTAATTTTGAATGCATGGATAAGGTTAATAATTTTTTTTTAAATATATGTGTACGCTAAATGAATATATTGAGATGATGTGGCTGAGGGGTAAAGCACTTGGAACCGAAAGTCCCGTGTTCAAATCCTCGTGAAGACTCTAGATGAACAACTTCGGGGGCCGAGTTTGAGTTTGTGTTTTCACAAACTGTCTTTGTAACCTTGTGTTTTGTAAAATTTTTAGACTATTTGTGACGCTTGTCTTGTGTCCTTGAGCCATGCAAGTAAATGTGTTTTCTTTTATTAAACGTAAAATTATATTCGAAGTGCTGTCAGACTTTTCTCGTTCCCCTATGTGAGTATGAGGTTTGATGTCTAAGTAATTTTCTTCTTGAACAAGCACCCACCATTGAGTTGTGAATTTTTCTATGCAAAACGGTATAGAATGACACAGGAACTTGTAATGTGCTATAAATAGCAAGGGTATAGAGAGATATTAGGCGATTTTACCTTGTGGTCCAATTTCTCCTTTTTCACCTGAAAAAAATAATTAAAACATTTTGTTTAGAATTTTTTTTTACTAAAGCGTCGTTATATTATATTATGTTAATGTTAATTAATTGATTTTAAAAAAATGTTTAATAAAATTGCGAAATTCTTAGACCAATAATAGTAAACGTCTTGCAGAGCTGAATTTGAGCAATAGTCAGATTCGCTGTTGCCAATGCAGCTCAGGCTGGGCGTATTACCCTATGAGCAAATAAGATGCCATTTTATGCTACTGTTTATATTATCCTATTTAGGAGACAACATGGTTTTAATTAGAGTCAAACTTTTGTAGAAAAAGTCACATAAAAAATAATTACCTGTCTCGCCTTTAGATCCTTTTTTACCTGAAAGTCAATACAATTATCAATTGTAAACATTAATAGATATTTTTAAGAAGCCTAAATCTATCTGTCCTAGAGCCATTATCTCTCTAATTGCATGTCTCTCTTTGTCTCTCTCCCTTTGTCTCTCTCCCTTTGTCTCTCTCCCTTTGTCTCTATCCCTCTCTATCTGTTTTTATATATATCATTATATATAAATGAATGAATAAACGTACATAGTAATATGCTTATTTATCAAAGTTTGAAGATCAAGAAATATATTTATTTATACCTGAAATCCCAGCGCTCTCACCATTCTGTATACTTACCGGTTTCACCTAATTAAAAACAAAAAAAATAAAAAAATAACTTTATTAGATAATACCACTATCCCATGTCCACCAGACACCCTACATTTCAATTCACCAATAACAAAGTTCTTAGATAAAATTATTACATTGATATCTACTTTACATCTCATATACGTAGTGTTTGCATTATACTTTTAGACTCATTTAAATAAAATATTGATTAATTGCATATTTCGGTCTGTTATTTTATATATTTGTAATCAACGCGAAAATCTCTCATAGAACATACGATTTTTCGTTGAAAAGATCAATACTATATATGTAATTGAAAAAGTTCATTAGTAACAAATTACCAAATTCTCTATTATTGTTTATTGTTTTATTTATTTTTTTTTACCGAAAAAAAAATACCAAGATGAAAATAAAAAAAAACAAGGTTCTTTAATGTGACATTTTATTTAACTGGCAGAGTATAAGAAAACAAAAATTGAGATAATTTCCTTTGACCCAGCAAAGTATTTAGACAGGAATAGCTCTTTTTTGTTAAAAAGAAAATGTATAATTATCATTATCTACCTTTATCTCCTGGACTTCCAGGCAATCCTCTGTCACCTGAAATAGTATCGGTTATAATAAAATTAAAGTGTATTTCTTTTTTTTTAAATGTGTATTAATGTAAAATACAAATTGGGTGTGGGTGTTCTGCAGATATGACTAGTAATGGATTAATGTTTAAAGTTTTCACACGCTACCATGAACAGCTGACAGGGAATTAATTTTTGTCTTTCAATAAAACAAGAATGGAACACCTTGATGGAAAAGCAGTCCACGCTCAATACCTGTGACTCAGTGGATAACATGGAGTATATAAAGGCCTCAAAAATAGCCTTTAAAAAGAGCTTAAACAGAGAAAAATAGAGCTTAAATGAGCTAAAAAGTGCTAAACAGCTAAAAAAAATACCTTAAACAAAGCTTAAATAGAGCTTAAACAGAGATAGAATAGCTTAAAACACAGCCTAAATAGAGACTATAGAACTTTTTAAAAAAGCTATAACATAATTTAAAAGAGCTTGAACAGAGCTAATTGGGCTTTAAAGGAGCCTAAACAGAGCTAAAAGGAACTAAAAGACCTATTTAGACATTTTTAAATAAAAACTATTGAAATACTTTATGAGAGAAGACATGACTCTTGGCTAACAAAATAAAGTTATTTATTGAGAGAAGTATCGTGTACAATGGTGTAAAATGTACATAATTTTATAGAACACAGAGACTGCCAATGGCCTACATGTGTACTCCATTACCTTGTTCACCTTTCAGTCCTGAAACTCCATCGTCACCTGGATCACCTTTTTCACCTTGTTGAAGTGAAATATAACAATGGAGATATTAAATGCATAATACATTTACTTTAAACTTGCTGTATAGTTTAATAAAACTATTAATTAATACTTATTTTAATTCATTTGTTATTTTGCATTTTAAAAATATCTATTCTGTTTTATCTATCTAGTTATTGAAACAGGAAATGCTATGTACATTTTTTTTTCAATATTCGCATTTCTTGCTAAGAATTTCAACCAGCTTGGTTTACATAATAATAGACCTATGACTGTGACGATACGTAAACGCTTGTACATGAAAGTTTCATTTGTGCTTAAACGCTTGAGAGAAAAGTTAGATTCAATTGACATATTAAACTCAACACCCTAATAATAGTTACAACATGTAGTGTCTCGAGTTATTAAATTAGAATAGTATGGTGAAAACAGCAGGAGGCGGAAAGCCAGTCCAAATTCCCCCCCCCCCCCAGGTCACCCCGCCTTTGGTAGGGGCTGAGTCACCAGATCACGTGATATGGAAGGGACAAAGCTTTCCAATATGACTCTATGATACTAGGAGGGCGGGTTAAGGGTCAGCAGGTCAACATTCCTCGACCGGTCCCGCATTGGACTGCGGTCGTTATGCTACACATACACACACACACACATACACAAAAACAGGTGTGGGCACACATCGGTTTGGGACGGCGGCAATTTTAGAAATTTAGTAATTTTAATCCCATTGGATCAAGCACTAATATTATTTTAAAATTCAAATTACCCCAAATCCATTGTCCCGGCACCTCTGGCTATGCTAATGAGTTCGAGTCCCAATCTATATAAGAGGGGACGCGGGCTCCAACCCACGCTCACACCACCAGACAGATTTCTATATTTAATAGGAGATGCTGGAACTTAGTTTCTCTCATAAAGCCGCCTATAATTTAAAAAACGGTGCCTGGTTGTTATTTGTGGTGCAATATCACGCACACTAGACTTGCAGTCTTTTCACCACTGTTAGATCATCGGATTCGACTGGATCAGCAGCGTCACCAAACCTGAGCCTATAACGTCTGAACTCCCCACCCTTTTCTGTTAGCGAGAAGGAATCTCAATAGTGCTCACTATCAATTGCCTACGGTCCAGTGCCCAGATACTTGCCCTGTCTTCAGCGCCTACTGCCCAGCTTAAACTGCCCAATCCAGGCTCCAGCTGTCCACTGCCTACTACATACGGTCCTGAGAATACCCTTCCCACCTTTCGCTACAGACATACTCCTTTTCGACTCAAGCCTCATCACTCTACAAGAAGATTCAGCTCTGAATACTTCCCGCATCTACTAGACAAGCCCAGCGGCCAACCGACCAACGCAGAAAGTTAAGAACACAAAATAAAAACACTTATCCACTCCTTCATATGCATATCAATGATGAAATTAATCCACCTGAATCATTGTTGACTCACTACCCAAGCTAGTAGTGATCTTGTTGTTGTTAAATAAATTTGTATTCTTTTTATTCAACATATAGTCAATTCATTTGTTCTAATTGTTGCTCGTAGTGTGCCTGTTTAATATTTACTTATGTGAGCGGGGAAACTCAAAATTACTTCTCCTAGAGTAACGAACCGAAAATCATTAAAAATAATAAAAACCTCGCCACAATGACCTATAATATATGTAAGTTATTTTTAATGTGTTAATTTTTTTAAAGCTTTATACATTTTAAGTAAGTTTAAGAGAGAGAGAGATAGAGAGAGGGAGAGAGAGAGGGAGAGAGGGAGGGAGGGAGAGAGAGAGAGAGGAAGAGAGAGAGAGAGAGAGGGGCAGGGGGAGAGTTTGTCTCTGAATATAAGAGAGAGGGAGAGAGAGATATTTATAAACAGGATATCCATCAAAAACTAGTAACTATTTACCTGGATCTCCCTTCAGTCCTATGAGTCCTGGCTCACCTTTTTCACCTGTTCTCAAATAATAATAATAATAATAAACACGAGAGCTAAAATGAAAAACTAATCTAAAAAAATTAAGCTCTAAACAGGTAGGTCTTAAAGTTCTTTTTTAATTGTAGTGTAGCATGTTGTCGAGATCAATGGGAGTGAGTTCCAAACCTTTGGTCCGTGAATTAAAAAAGCCCGCAGACCGTAGGTTTTGAGAGAGAAACGTGGCACCACTAGAAGCGTGCAGGGCTCTCTGAGGGACCTATGGAATGATCAGTTCGCTAAGGTACAAGGGCATTATCCTATTATAGATATACTGATGACAAAGTGTGGCTACCTTGTAGTCGATTCTCGCTTTCAATGTTAAATACTATTATCAAAAATTCTATTTATGCCATTATATTTCTTGTCAACAAAAGATCTGGTCTCTGGTCTGCATGCTCAATACAATTGAGGGGAATTTATTGAAAGGGAAACAACTTACCAAGCTGGCCTGGGGGACCTCTGAGTGCTTCCAGCTGAGACGAGGTCAAGTTGACTAATGATATATCTAAAACTTCTCCAGGATCACCTGACAATAGCAATAATAATATATGGAGCATTGAGTTATATTGAATCTATAGCAGATATCAGACACTTTAAAGCGAGTTCGCATTGAAGTTTTTGAGGTAGATTTATATTTGAAAGATTTTCCTGCTGCCTACACATTTACCAATTGATGAAGTGTAAAATCTCGGGCAAAAAAAGGACTTACCTTTTGGTCCCTTAGCAGCGCAGTACATCTGAGCATCTTTACAATAACTTTTAATTGTCTTTACCTGTTACATTTTCGAAGAAAAGAACAATAGGAAGACTAATTATTTATCACTCAAAATGTTAAATCTTGTATCCGCAATCTTATAACCCTGAAACTTTCTTAGACGTAAAACTAATATGAGCATTATTTTCATCCCAGTAATTTTAGAGTACGTGTCTATAGAGTTGTCGTTTCCGTCACATTTTTTTGTTTCATTGAGGCCTAATGATTCATTGAATTATTTGTTAAAAAAAAAACTCGACTCAGAGATGTTGCAAGATCTGTTCTAATGCGTCTGGCATTATTGTTAAGCAATTAGTACCTTTGGTGTTATAATCGTTGATTAAAAGACATCATCTCTGGAGTGCATATCTTGGTTTACATTATTTTTATGGTATTCTAAGTATTCAAAATTTCTTGCATACATTGATTTTCTTCGCCCTAAAAGTCTGTCTAATTGTAGACTTTAGATAATGGGAGAAGGAGACACGGAAGGACACACAAAACGCTACTATGAATCTAGTTTCCTTCTGGCATGTGTTTGTTTATATTAGTTTCTGTTTGCATTCCACTCGGGTTGTTACGATTGTGTTCTGTGTGATAATTGGAATAACAAATGTAAAATGGATAACCCTGTAAACGTAATTGACTTATAATAATTAAGCCTAGTTTTGTTTTTAATTAATCGCTATTATTATAAAGCTTATATCAACTCACTCTGTCTGTCTGTCAAGTAAAATGTATGTACGTTAATTCTGCTTTTTTAAAGTAATTTTACATTTTACTTGTTAAATAACAGAATTGCTAAATGTAATCATTACACCATTACGAATTGTATTGAGCTTTCTTTGTCTCATAAATCGTACAATTTTTCAAAGATAATGATCTTTGTCGACAGCTTTGAGAACCCTTGCCGCGCGGTGACGGTTAGGCATATCTCGCCAAAAGGACTCAAGTTTTCCTGTTAGAACTAGGTAAGATAAAATGTCTTCAAGTTTCCCAATGGTTTCAAAAGTGACGCTAAACTATTGTGTTGTTAGGGTCAGGTCTCGACAAAAACACAAACATATACAGTAGTAAACAGGGCAACGTAACCTTGCGACATTAGACTACAACTAGTGTATATGAGGAAATGGTATAACACCTTCAAGAACAAATACCTAGGACTCAACAAAGTGTAGATTTAATGCTTAGAATTATTTAGAGAATAGGAAAACGTACACAAGGAAAATAGTGTGCCATGAAAATTACAAAATGAAACTTAAAACAAGCAAAATAAAAAAAAAAGAAAAGCTTATCTAAGGGTGAGGATTCCTCCCGTACAACTATATCTATCAATAATGTAGAAGTTGTTTCCCTTATTCGATATTAAAACGAAATAATTAATTACCAGTTATTAATTGAATATTTGGTACATTTTTTATTAATATTTTTTTAGGAACAATAAATAATTCTTTAAAGTATCAACTTGATCGGAAAAATGACTGTGGGAGAAATAGCGTTAACAATAATTTATGAGGACACAATCCTACTGCTTTAGCCATATTTGTGAATACTGAGGGATTAATCTCCTTTATTGGCATCTATTAATAACTGTGCAATGTTCCAATTTCATTTGAGAATGGGCGTGGGAGAAATAACGTGTACACACTTTTTACCAGACAGACAGACAGATAGACAGAGTGAGTTAATATAAGCTTTGTAAACATACTTTTTTCTTCTACAATGTCTAGAGAATGGTAAATGTAGTCACTGTACCCTCCCCGGCCTTAATTAAATTTTAGTTTAGTCTTTTATTGAGACTGTATAGTAATAGTTTACTAAAGATGTTTTAAAACTACAACATCTGATAAATAAAAGCGATGTGATTAATTTTCCTGACTACTTTATGATTAGGTTTATTTCTTTTTGAATTGATTGCCCATATAATTTTGCGGACCGCAGAGCACTGGACTACAGTTTAATAGAGCTGCAAAACGATTTCACAGCTTGCCGCTCAATGCGCCGAACGACTCCGTAGGATTAAATAAAATTGCAATAGACAGAGAACAAAGTCGTTATCTCGATGTTGTTACACCAAATTCAATAAGTTCAAATGTTTGAACGCCCCATACTGACAGTCCCATAGAGGGACAGTGCCCGCCGACTTCCTCGTGGTGTCCCCTGGTAACTGGAGTAAGTCCACCCTTTGCTCTCAGGGTGGTCTGAAAAAGGCTAACGTTGCGGGAGCCCCAACTTTCCTAGCAGGCTCTCATGCTCTCCTGTTGCAGAGTTCTGCTGGTGAGGTCTGGGTAATGCTAAGCTCTGATCGATATAACCCCTGCACGCTCGTCTGGTGTAGGGATTTGTGTCTGTCGGGGCTTTAGCTAATGCTGAACTGATCATCCGCCGCCCTGGAGACTAGTGGAGGGCCAAGCCATCAAAATTTGCGGGCCCTAAACTGGTGGCTTAAAAAAAAGGTCTCCTGCTTCACTCCACTTTCGTGGATTAAACCCTGCCCATACGAGCGAGTGGTTGAATTAACTGATCTTTCGATCGATTCATAGTTCAATGTTCATGTCTGGACTGTTTTCACTGCTCGCTCTAAGGAGCAACCCAAATCTCCTCCCCCTGGAGGAACCCATACCAATGTCGAGTAAAATTACAAAGAAAAGCGGGTCTAAGCAGACCCTAACAGGCTCCGCTGGCCAGGTAAAAAGCATTAGGCCTGGCATCGAAAAATGTGCTACTAATCGCCTCGCAACGTTGGTACATAGGGAGAACGGGCCACGTTGTGAAAAAAGAGCTACCGTTCTTCCCAACACACAAACCCTGATAACATCCTTTTTCCCCCAAACAAACACTACAATTACAAAACCAAAAGTCTCAAAAAAAATTAACCCAACACCAACACTTCATACTGGGAAAGTAAGTATCCCCCACACTAATTTAAGTGGACAGATAAAGCAACATTATCTCCAAATTTTCAAATCTGATGCTAAGACTTTCAAAGTCCTTCAATGTAACCTCCGAGGACTTATTCCAAAGACACTTGAAATAACTAACCTGCTCCACAAAGAGTGTGTGGATGTTGCCTTCCTACAAGAATGTCTGATAGGTGAAAAAAGAAGTGTCTCAATACCCGGGTACTCTGTTTTTCGCTGCTTTTGTGGGGATTGCCGAGGCCTGGTTACATTGATGGCTAATGCTCTGGTCGCCAAAAAAGTGTCCACAGACTTGAGTCAGGGGAGGACAGACACTTTGGTATTAGAAATGTGGAAAAATAATTGACGCTTCAAGTGCATCAATGTTTATAATCCACCAAAACAAGAACTGGCTTTAGATGTCAGAGAGACAATAACTGTAGACACTATCATAGCTGAAGATCTAAATGCCCATTCACCTTCCTGGGGCTATGATGACACTGATCAGTCTGGTAAAAAAGTTCATGACCTATGCAATTCTACTAACCTTTTTCTTTTGCAAAATAAACACTCTCCTCCTACTCTTCTGCATGCTAGCAATGGTTCACTATCACGACCAGATCTTTCTTTAGTCTCTGCTAACTTGGAATCTGTCATAACTTATCAAGTACTAGGCGATATTGGTAGTGACCACCTTCCAATATTACTGACTGCCACTCTTTCTAAAATGAACACCAAGACCACTAAAGAACCACGAAAGTGGTGCTCTAGTAAGGCTAATTGGAAAGGATACGAGACAGCTGTTGACAATGCCCTTGAAAAAATCCATGCAGAGTCTAGCTCTGTCGACCTTGTGTACCGTCAAATAACAACAGCTATCCTGGGCATGGCTAAAAAATTTATTCCTAGAACTTACCCTTGTAAAAACTTCAAAAACTTTTGGACGGCTGAAATCAACAAATTTGTTATGGCTCGGAGAAGGGCATACAAAAAGTTCCAAAAGAACCCAAACAATCCAACACTCAGGCAGAAATACAACAGACTCAGCCTACTAGTCAAAACGTCTGTGAACAGGGAAAAAACGAGAACGTTGGACCAACACCTGTGCAAGGTTAAACCTAAGGGATAGCTCTAAGGCTTGGAGTCTTCTGAGAAATCTCGAAAATGCTGGGCGTACGAAAACAGCAACCCCATTATCTTCACCAAGTGGGGTAACCATTTCATCAAAGAAGAAAATTGCCACCTTGTTAAACAAATATTTTGCTAAGATCAACAAGGCTGCCAAGAAGTCCCCAATGTCCAAAGCCATTGATAAAGCTCGCAAAGTTGATGAAAAAAAAAGACCGAAAGGAACCACAGACCGAAAGTGCTGAGGGAACGATGAAATCCCCTTCTCGATAGGCGAGCTTAATGCTGCCATAAGGAAATGCCAGCTTAAAAAGGCTCCCGGGCCGGATGGTATCACCCCCGAAATGCTAAAGCATGTACGGGGGAAAGGAAGGGCCGTGCTCTTGGCATTCGTAAATAGAACCTGGGCAGATGGTCTAGCTCCGATCCCTGTATTTAGGAGCAGTCCGATCACAGATAGACTACAGCCTACCTGTGCAAATTTATGGTCCTTGGACTGCTCTTGAACAACTAAGCACTAAGATTTGTCTGTGGAACCTTTAGGACAAGTCCAGTAAATGCGGCTGAAATAATGGCTAATATAGGTCCACTAAACCTTAGGAGGGAAAGGTCAGTACTGATCTGCTATGAGCGGTATAAAAGGCTGGATGAATACCTCCCAGCTAGAAAACTAGTGGATGGTTCGAAATGCAGAAGACGTATCCAGATGCAGTCTTTTATGCATCATGCCACTAGACTATCTGATGAAGCTGGCCTCTCCACCAACCGACAAATCATTCAACGCTTTCATCCCCTTCCCCCTTGGTGTCGCCCAACGACCCCAAACATACGCTTGAAATTAGTAGACCCTAATGCCACTAAGCAAAGCCGTTCATCTAACGACCTTCAAATCCTAGCTCTGGAGACCATTAATACCATAAAGCCCAGTGCTATTTTTGCAAAATAGTCGGCAAAATGGGTCGGCATCAATAGATTCTGGAAGAGCAGGCTATGGAGCCTACATCGACTTTCTTGGCTCTTACACAGTCAAAATCTTTGGACCATGTGGTGTTTGCAGTTTTGATGCGGAGACCTAGGCAGTCTGTGAAGCCTTAAAAGTCATTGACTCTCAACTCGGCGAGGGACATTTGAGGGCAACACAGATTGTTGTGGTCACTGACTCAAAATCTATACTACAGGCTTTGCAAAGCCCCGGACCATGGCCCCCCAATATCAACACTGTCATCATGGCTTCACATAACATTAAACAACGCAATGGCACCCCTGTAATTATGCAGTGGGTACCGAGTCACATAGGTGTGACTGGAAACACAATTGCAGACTCTTTGGCCCACCAGGGAGGGCAAATTCCACCCACTGTTGAGGTTGTAAGCTTTCATCAAGCCCTGGCTATAATACGAAAAACAGAAATAGAAAAGTGGTTTTAGTGCTAGGACAAGTCCCAAAAAGCCTGTGGAGTCTGGGGGCGCATGAGGCGCCCTGACCGCACTTCCTCGTGGTGGAGGCTGTCCAGGCCTGAGCAAGCTATTATAGCACAGTGCAGGACAGGCCACTGTCCTGTTGGCTCATATTTCTTGCGGCTAAGGCCAAATTTTGATTCACGGTGCCCCCGCTGCGGGTAAGAAGAGGAAACCGTGCCTCATATTCTGTTTGACTGCCCCAGACTTGCTGATCTCCGTCTCGACAGGTCTGGGAAACCAAAAATTCTCGACCTGTATGGCGACATTTATGCACTACGCAAGACAGCAGGGTTACTGTCCAGGGCTTTTGCAAGAGAGGATTTGAGCCTCTCAAGCCCTCACTCTAATGGAGTTTGATGATGATGATGATGATGACAGTCCCATACGTTAATGCAAAACAAAACAAAAACAACAACAACATACAACGAACAAACAAACAAAATCAACGGTTGCAGTAATGCACATTTCCATTGTTAAAAATATTTCTCAAACTCCGAAAGACTAAATTTAGATTCTATTTGTTTTCGTAGAATTAAAAGTGTCACTTACTGGAATTCTAGCAAACGAACTCATCCACATCCAGTCATCGTCTGCTCCTGAACCTTCGTGAAATCCAGCATGCCTCTTCCTTCTTAGCTGGTCATTTTCAGAATTTTCTACAAAATGTCCATACATCTGATCTTCATCCCTAGAAGTTAAAATAGTATCTCCAAAAGCCTCATCCTGCAGGCTCACCTCAAGAACATCTTTGCAACCAGATATGGCTTCCTTTAATGTTGATAGTTCGACGAAGCAGACAACAAGAAATACACTTAACGCAGCCATGAGCAGAACCAAACAGCTCAAGAGGATGTATAAATATCTGATATGCACTTCTAAATGAAGCTCTCTTGCGTACTTTCTAGTCGTTGATTTAGCGTCGCCCATTTTTAAACTTAATTATGCTGGTTAATTTATCTCAGAATCTTTAAGTTTACTGTAAAGGTGTTATCATATTTTGCAATTCAAAATTTGTTATAGATAGAGGTCACAGAACACAAGGCACAAGTGAATGATTATCGTTTTTATTGTTACTACATATATTATTAAACTCCTGTTATATGATCAATTTACCCTAGTCAACCAAAAATTTGAAAATTAACAAACTTTAACTTTATTTAAAAAAAAAATACAACTATAAATAACTAATACATAAAGGCCTACAACACTTTAATGATTAAGACATTTGCGCATTAGTGAAAAAATTTGTAACAAAGTGTATTTACCAGTAAATATGTGTCCTTAAGTTCTCGTCCTAATTTTAAAATATAGACCAAATATGTGTGTCAGCTGAGATTGTCTTTCTCTGCGCTACAGCTTGCAGGGATTCCTTCATCGTGTAATTTATTCCAACCCACTTTTTTTTTAAATAGATTTTTTGTTCTTTGAAATTATGAAAGATTTAGCTAAAAAAAAAAAAGGTAAGTATCACATATTTTTGAACTACACATTCTATTGTATCTATAAGTTAAACAGGATTCAATAATTATAATGTATTTGTCAACTCCATTCAACAATTTCTTTAGTGACTTATGCACCAAAAAATAATAATGATTTATATTAGTTTCTGAATCTTATTCTCTCTTAGACCTAATAAAAAATAGAAAATGATGCTGTTAAATTTATCTTAACACCAATATTGTTACAAAAAAATGTATTTTGAGACAGGCAAATTATTTCTGGCATGTTTCAAATATTATTAGATATTCCATTCCTCTTCTCTTAGCAACGGGCTGCATGTTTTGGTAGATCTGTTGCTAGTTTGTGTCGTAGGCTGGGGGGGGGGGGGGCGACATTTTAGAATTTTACTTGATTATAATGAGAACAATGCAGAAATAGGTTAACCCTAATAAGCCGGAAGTGGCATCAGATGTTTTGAAAAAGAAAAAATACTGTAGGGCAACATCAGCAATGGAAAAGTCCCTCGGTTATTTAGAGATGTGCCATCTATTGTTATAATCCGCACATGTTATAGATTACTTTGTTTGTTAGGATTATCTCTAACAGAATATGCACAGCATTACGTCATACTTTATCTCCTGGCGAATGTTAAGCACTTTCGGAAGCTCACCGTTAAGTTTTTAGATTGCTCGACAGAAAAGCGAATTTAAAAATGGCGCCGACTAAACAGCTATTTTGTGGTTCGCATTTTTATTGGATCACATGGTCTCATTGTCTAATACAGTGATGAAGGTTAAAATAGATATATGCTAAAAATGTTCAATTTCCAAATGGTAATCAAACTTAATGTACGTGTTAACAAAACACCTTTTTGTCCAAAGCTCTTATGTTTTAACCAATTTTTAAGCCGTGATGATAAAACTACGACCTGCCGGCTATATTCAGCCATTCAAAGAGATGTATAAGACCTTTCAAAAGTCTTCCCACAGGGCAGGAAATTGGCATATTTAGAAAAAAAATATGTGATCCTTTTGTTGACGAAGCTCAATCATCATATTCCTCACACTGTCTGTCAACAAGATGTGAACTTTCAACACTTTAATATACCAAGGGAGGTCGTCAATGGCAGTTAGTTGAGTGTTGTGTTTCCCATTTTTTTAAAATTTTTTTTCATGGGTGTTGTTGACGCTCTTTGACTTGCAGCACCCAACTGCTTGTAGACAACTAAACCGCTGTAGGCATTATATATCTGAACTAATGAAACTAGAAATAACTTGAATAACTTTCTTGTGAACGATATTGAAAATATAATGTACAAAATCAAGTTGACTAAAAAGAAATAAATGTACTAGACTTTAGTCATTCTATAACATGGTGTATTCTAAACAGAATCTAATTCATTACAATCACATTTTATTTCAGTCTCACATTCTGGAGCCCTCTGTCCTAACTAACACCGCTGACGAGAAGGTCACTTATTCATTTACACTCATATATATGCTATTAATCTCTTCCCATTGTCACTATAGAAACACACAAGCACACACACACACACACACACTCCATAACAATGGTTTCAAGCCTATCTCATTCATTTTAGCCTTTTACTTTGATTTTGTTCTCACGGTTACACTATGTAGTAGAACGTATTATGTTTATTTGTAATATCTTAGTGTATGTGTTGTTAGAATAGATCCTAATGTAATTGACGTGTGAAATGTTTGACTAGAGCTGATCCACTCGTAAAGTTAATCATACTTTAAGGTGTTTCTATTTTCTTGACTACTTTTGTATCATATCAAATACTGAATGTTAGAAGACTTGGCGTGTGAAGGGGGTGGGGGGTAAAATATTAATATATAACACATAGACACATATATAATTGATAAAGTAACTATCCTCCCTCCTCATCGTTGACGTAAAGATTAGAATCAGTGACTCTGTTATACCAGCTCCATACTACCCAAACATTGATCGGCCTTCCCAGGTTTCAGATTTACGAATAAATTCCTCGACTTCCGTTGTTCGCCTACTCTTGGCAACGATTCTAGAATTAAACCAAGGGAAATACCAGAGTGTTAAGAATAAAAATTAGCATCATAAAAGTTTTTAGATCAGTAAGTAGATCACAAGCCCCCATATCTCCTCAAGGGCGAGGGGAGAGAACGGTCGTCCCTACCGCCCTGTTCCCCGATCCAGCAATGTTTAATGAATATAGATACTATTAAGTTGGCATTCCTGAGGGCGTAGTGTACGACCTTTGCCCAAGATTGGCTTCCTAGTGTCCACATATTTTACGATGGACAGAGCGTTGACACTGTTCTATCAAGGCTTCCATTTGTCACTAATCTAAACATCTAATCTTTTAGTTCTTATCTGCCACATTGGCGTAGCTAGGATTGGGGGAGGGGGATTCAACTTTGAAAATCCGGGCACCACTTGTTGGGGCCCCCAAATTAGTGTTTGAAATAAGTTTTTACATTAAATATTACGACACTGTCTCATGTCATGATGTCGAATGTCAAAATGCAGGGACCCCTAAAGAGGTCAAGCTCCCCGGACCCCCAAATCACTAGCTACGCCACTGATCTGCCATAAATGTGTATATTTTAATTATTAAGATAATTTTTTTTATTTTTTGCTAATGCATTTCCAAGTATCACTGAATTGGACGATTACTGATTAGTGTAACTATTTGTTTAAATAATTAAAAATGCATGTAAATGAGACATTTAATACACTCATTAAGCGAAATCAAAGAACAAAAAAAAATTATGGTGAAAAAAGTATCTTCTAGAACAAGTTTATTGAAGATTAATTAATACAGATGCAATGATATTAAAAACATAATGGGCAGCAGATAGAAAAGAAAAAAAAACATGAACTAAATCTAAGTAACAGAGTGATCAATACATTCAGTCGTCTACTATGTTTTGTAAAACAGTTTTAAGCATTTAAGTCTTCAAAAAGCATAGATGGGGGACACATATAAAATGTTTTTTTAAAAGAATTATTTGTCGAAGGAAAAAAAATAAGAGAATGTTCAAAGCTATTACACACAGACAAGAACACGACAAGATGGATCCAGTTGAAATGTTATATTAAAATTGAAAAAAAATAAAAAAATTCTATTTCATGTTTCTAACAAACAGTTAAAGCGATTTTATGAAAGTGAACAGGGTGTTTTTTTAAGCTTAAAAAGAGCAAAATTCTAGTCGTGTATTTTAAAAGACAAAGCATCATGAGCCATTTAATAGAAGTAAATAGATTCACTAGTAAATAGATTCAATTTGTATCATAAAAAGAATGATGAATACGATCTTCACATGAATATATAAAAATTTTGTTGAAACTTAGATACTGCAGTTAGGCGATTCTACAGTCAGACGATTCTACAGTCAGACGATTCTACAGCCAGACGATTCTACAGTCAGATTATTCTACAGCCAGACGATTCTACGGTCAGACGATTCTACAGTCAGACGATTCCGCAGTCAGACGATTCTACAGCCAGACGATTCTGCAGTCAGACGATTCTGCAGTCAGACGATTCTGCAGTCAGACGATTCTGCAGTCAGACGATTCTGCAGTCAGGCGATTCTGCAGTCAGGCGATTCTGCAGTCAGACGATTCTGCAGTCAGACGATTCTGCAGTCAGACTGGTGAATTCTTATTTACGTGTGTTTTCTTACATTTCATTCAGAAATATAAAGAAAGATGAAAGTACTACAGCGTCTGGTCATTACTGATGCCCAACCTGTGACCGCAGCTGTGTATCAACAATTAACCTTTTTAGTCACATGACAAGTTACACAAGGAAACAGTAGTAAATTAGGACTTAAAATGCCACAGATTTGAAATAACAAAAATTTCGGTCATCCTGTGCAAGGTTTATACAATGAAATACAATTTAAAAAAAAACAAAAAAAAAAAACATCAAATAAAATCATTTGTAGTCAAAATGTTTATTATTGCAAAAAAATAAATAAATAGGTAAAACAAAAATAAAACAGCTACATCTTTAAAAGCAAACATTAACGTCACTAAAATGTTCCTAATCCCACCATATTGGAACCCACTTTTGACTTCCATGGAATTGAAATGTGATCGCAATGCAGCGATCCAGTACAGATCTAAGTTGTACGCATAGAATAAAAGACTTTTTTTTTTGTTTTCCAAGTGGTTGGATTAAAAAACAAAAATTGTTCCCTTCATACAAAAAAGTAAAGCATTCGTACTCTTACAGGATACACAAAGATAAAAAATTATAATAAAAAAATAAATTACAGCATTGTGATTGCGGTTAGAAATTATTATGATAATTGAAGCTTATGAAAAAAAAATTGACTGATGGAAAACGGTATTTTCATTTCAGAAAAAAGATGACTATAAAAGAAATTTCATCGAAAAGAAAATAAAAAAAAGATCTCAAGTCTAGTAATGATTCTGTGGCAACATAAAACATGTCATCAACAAGTAAATGTGATTTTTTGTTACAGTTTATATAAAGAATATTTGATTAATGTACATATCACAGTATATCAACTACTTCTATTACCACAGATATACTGGCGTACTTTGAATGCTAAGGAAGTCTTTTCTATGGTCAAATGGTAGGGTCTACAAGTATACGGGACTACTACCCATAACTACGTGCATCCTATAACTAATGCTAAGCAGATCCTAGGGTTGTCAACCTACATTCTTTCGGCACGTTTTAGAATATCTTTTGTATACTTTTGTTTTTTTAATCACAAGGGAAAATTTACAAGCATATATTTTATTAATACTTTTCCAACTCGGCTATGAGGTGTACACGGGACTTAAACCAATGTTTTTTTCTGTTTGTTTTTTACAAACTCATTGCCACATTGGTCTCCCTTGTCTCTGACACATCGCTTTCTTAAAAGTCTTTCTAGTCACACCAAAGATTGAACATTTGTCTAGACTAACTGGTCTTACTTTACCTTACGGTGTAGTCAAGTTTAGTTTATGTTCAGTATGTATCAGTTCATTAAATAATATCTGTTATAATATAAAGAAATTTCGAAAATTTTGTTCTTAGGTTGTCGGAGACCAGAGATTCTTGTCATTTTCTTGATCTGTGAATCCAGATTTCCAAAACTGTCGTAAGCAAACTCTCGCTAAATTTGACTTTTAAAAAATAAAATAAAATAAATAAATAAAATTATTTCTACATTAAAAAAACAACTTTTGTTGTTGGTCTATAAACTGAACTAAATAAAAGATTACCATAAAAATGTGCTGGAAAATAAATAATATAATTACATTTCAAGTTCTAAAAAAAAACAAAAAAACTATCTATATCTGAACATTAACTATTACATTTAATAGCTCAATACTATAGCCTACCTATGTGGTTAAACTTGTTATAACGAGTTGCATGATGGGTAATATCCAAGGAATCAAGATGGAGGCTGTGTTACGAGGTGGTTGGGCTAAACATTTAAGAAAAATCAAATAGAAACACACAAAAAGTTGTATTAACTGGAATGTTTTGTTAAATCTATATTGTCACAAGTGGACGCTGGGGAATTTCTTCTAACTGGGATGCTATGCATTCTTTTTTATTTAGGAACAGGGTGGCTGAGTATTAAAGAGTGTATATTCCATCCCAAAGAATTTTTTTGAATCTCTGTACAAATCGATTTGTTAAGTCATCCAATGCAAAGAAAGGTGTCGTGGCTTTAGAATATCAGCTTAACAATTCAAGGCAATCCCCACAAGCTCCAGCTACAAAAGCTTGCATGCCCAATAAGAAGCCGAATATTTCGGACTCATATAGGCCTCAGAAGCCCCACTTGCATAGGCAAAGCCCTCAACCTTTTCAATGGTAGAAATTATCTTTCATCGAAAGTGAAGAAAGAATTTTACAAAGCTTGCAGAACTTCTTTGTGTGAGTATGTAGATGTACAACTATAAGGAACCTCCCCCCCCCCCCCCCCCCCATTTTTTGTTATATTGCTTTTTTTTGGATGACCTTTTGTGTTTATATTATTTATAGTATAAATTGTATTGTTAGTTTTAGTACATGTATGCACATGGAAACTATAAATGTTAATATTATTCGATGTGTTTATACATTTCTACATTGTTTGTGTCCCATGTGTTAATTATAACAGATGATACTCACATTGGATAGTGCGTTCTGGTTCCATACAGTGCACTGTTAAGCAGAGATATTTAAATGTATTAAAACTTTCAACAGTTATTTAGAATCCGAAATTAATACATCAAAAACAATGTCCGGTATCTATAATAGCGCACAGTGCACATTTATGACATTTGTTTTAATATTTTAACTCTCTGAAGCACTTCTATTATTAAAAGGGTATCGACTGTGGTATTATCACTTAAAGTGGAACAAGTTATTTCAAAGAAGTATTAAAGCGTATTAAAACACAAAGTGTTACTAGAGAATGTGTTCTAATATTTCTAATTCATTTATTTTGTTTATCCCACAAAAACCTAAATTGTTATTTTGTTTACCTGGGCAATATCCGGGCTCTCCTCTCTGTCCTGTAGGTCCAGGGGGACCTGATCAAATAATAAACAGAAATATAATTATATATTCATATTTTTTATTACAAAAAATGTCCTTATCTTATATAATACAGACGTTACTTCTAATTCTAAATGATCTTAAAAATTGCTTTTGGGACGTCCACCAATGTCGATACAATTCTAGCAATGAGATCCAGATATGTTTCTTATAGTTTGAAGTAAGTAAAATCAAGAAATACTTAAAGTGAATAAAATCTCGTAAGTAAAATATCTACATAATTGTGACGGGCTCTGTTTTAATGTGGCGTTGTGGCTGACTGGTAAAACGATTGGATTCTGAACCGAGAGGTCTCAGTTTCAAATCTCGGTAAAGACTGGGCTTTTGGATGCGGGATTTTTAGGACGTCCATGAGTCCACCCAACTTTAATGGATAATTGACTTTAATTTGGGAAAGAAAAGGCAATAGATCGCTGTGCTGGTCATGTGACATCCTTGTTAAACGTAGGCCGTAGAAACTGAAAAAATCGTTTTAAAAAAAAATCATCATCTGCTCTATAGATCGCAAGGTCTGAATGTGGTCGTTTACTAACTTGACTTACTCTGGTTAAAAGTTCGCAAAGGGATATATTTTTTGAAATGTTTTTTTATATAACGAATTTAACAAACATAATTAAGCAGAAACAGTGAGAGAGAGAGAGAGAGAGACAGAGTGAGAGATTGAAAGACCGAGGAAAATATTAAAAGAGAGTTTGTGAGAAAGCAGATAGTAAAGAAAGGTGTAGAGATAAAAAAAAAAAGAGACAGGAAAAGGTAATGCATAGAGATAGAAGAGAGAACTTCAGATAGAGATATGGAAATAAGGAGATACTGCTAAGAAATGTTATAGCTAAACGAACTGAAAGTGACTTGAATTACCTGGGGGTCCTATGTCTCCAACATACCCTTTCAGTCCTGGAATACCGGGCACGCCTCCTTGTCCCCTGTCTCCTTTAGGGCCAGGAGGTCCCCTGTCACCTTTACTTCCGTGAAACCCAGGTAAGCCGTCTTTTCCTGGTTCACCTGGCTCGCCTAAAGAAAATAGAACGGTGTGATGATACTAGAGGCACATCAACAGATCATCAATTCATTTGTATTCAGCTCTTGTTCATTTCAATTATTGGTTTTTCTTTTCGAATGAATGCTTATTGAAATATTCACAGCTTCATAACTTTTAAGCTAATGGATATAAAGTTATAGAGCTAAAATAATAATAATATATACATATATATATATATATTATATATATATATATATATATATATATATATATTTATATATAAAGCTATAAAGACTCACCTTTTGGGCCATGAATGCCTGTCTCACCTGAAGATGAACATATTAAACATAATTAACGTTAAACAGTAAATTGACATCAACAATGATCTAAGGACAGATATAAAGATATTAAACAAAGATTTAATTTTCTTTGAAAGTTGAATGCATTTTAACATGACCAATTATTTTAAAACTTTGATTTGGAAACAAATAATTGATTTATGTAGATATATTTTATTTATAGTATTATTATGAAACCATTCAACAGGTATATACATTTTTCATCTGTAAGATATTTAGGTATTAGATGCTTTTTTTTTTTCTATGTTAAAAAGAAAGCGATTAGAAAATAGTTTTAAAAAGTGTATGTTTCCGTAGACTTTTTATGACTTTAGCCTCTTCTTTATAGATTAAATACTACAATCTTTTATGTTCTATGCAGTAATACTCAACAAGCATTCATGAATTAATTTCTGTCTAGTAAACCTCATGATTATAAATGATGGGATATATCAAACGAAACTATGTAAAGTTTATTGTATCACATATAAGGACTGAACATTGAAGATTTTAGTATGACATCTATTTATAGATGCGGGTTTCAATTGAATACAAGCAGACTAAACAGGCACAAACAATTTGTGATAAGAAATCAGAAAATTCATGCAGGGGAATTCATTTCTGGAACAGATACGTAACAATATAGGTATTATTGATATATAACAATACCACTTCAAAATACTATATCATAGTTATATATGCCTCAATAAATGAATATATTCTAGTGTGCGCCATAATGAAACTTTTCTTTATCGATATTTTAAATTTAGTAAATTAATTATATTTCCCGAAACCGAAAAAATTCATAGGTGAAGTACAAATAAATTGTTTTAGAAGCCAGTGGTGTACAAGGAAGTTACACCGTCAGCATAACGTTAAGATTTTTTATTTAAATCTGCTGCTCAAAAGATTCAGGAATCTAGACAAATCTTTCGATAAAACTTCACGCGTCTTAGCATATTATTTATAATAGTAAATTATTTGGAACATATGTATATAAATTGATTTACGGGTATTTTTCGTCTTTAGGCAAACGGACTATGAAAGTCTATTTACTACTATAGACTCACAGAATATCGACCGTAAGAAATTTACTTAAGTTTAGTTTTCTTTCATACATTTAAAAATCAAAGCAGTGCCTTTTGCATGGTTTCATTATGTGATGTGATATTATCTACTGCTGAAGAGAGGTCCATTGTAAATTCGTGATATTATTGAAATATACTTTGCTATCACGCTCGTAAGATTTGTTTCCTTTGTTTAGTCACACCCGATCTGCTGATCACAGACTTAGAACTGTTAGACCTCTTCCATTGGTTGCCACGAGAGCGATGTTGAAGAAATAGATTGTTTAGTAGGTTACTCTATCATACTAAGGAGGCTAATTTTTTGGGGGAGATGATTGTAATTTTTCTTAATGCATAGTAAGATCTATTAGTATTTATATATTTTTATATTTGATTATTTTCGAGCTTCAAATTACTTAGCGCAATATGTCTAGATCTAAATGCTTTCGCGAGTTATATGATTAAAATTGTGAATAAAATGTGTATAAAGACATAACATGCTTAGACATGGGGGGACAAATACATGGGCAACATGTTACATGAAATAATGTAAGTAGTAATGCAAACCAAACAATGTATAATGATACAAAGAGTGAATGGCAATATATAACTGTTCGAGACACACTTTTTCTCAACAGTTAATATGTAAAAAAAAAAAAAAGCTATGATACAAAGAACTATGTTTGCTTTAGATGCATTTACACAGTTTCGAATATGAGCTAAATGACTTTTACTGGAAGCAACCATTGAAAGGATTAAGAGAAGTTTTTATTTTTTTAACAAAAAAAAAACATGCGTGTGTAAACCTGGTGGTCCCTGTACCCCAGGAAATCCCAAGAGGCCTCTCATTCCTTGATCTCCTTTAGCTCCTCTTGGACCTGGTGGATTGCGTTTAGAACAGAAGATTGATGGTAGGGAAAGGATTGTCAATAAAACTGGGATCAGTCTTTAAAATATATTTAACAAATGTGTCGAGATGTTTTTTTGTTTTTTTTGTACAACCGAAAAATTTAGTAATTTTAAAGATACCAACATGAAGAACCAAAGTATGTTTTCAATTCAATGAATTTCAGTCATAAAATCTTACTCGGCCTCACTTTATAATTTATTCATTTCCTCTCCTTTTCCATGTCTCCTTTTATTCAGCCCCAACTTTTAGGCTTCTCGATTGTTACCTAGAAGTAATGCTCCATTGATATTGCTCTATAATAACTTTCACAAGTTTACTTAGCTTTCACTCTATCTCTCCTTTTCCCGATCTATTTCTCCCTCTCTCTCATTCTCTCTTTCTATGTCTATCTGTCCTCAATTTTTAAAAATAATTCAGGAATAAACTAATACCATTGGTTATATTAATATATCACAGCCGACATTGAAACTTTGTACTGGGAATATGGATGGTCAGTATACAAAAGTAGGATGAGATATAGACAAAGTATTTTAGGTAGAAATGCATCTCAGAATTTGGTTTTGGGATTGCAATATTTCTACTAAATTGTTATGTTGTATATATTGATCCAATAAACATTTTACATGGGTTATTCAAAATGCTGTCAGAAATATATTTTCACATTTAGAAACCAAGCATAATGAGTTTAAAAAAAAATATATCAAGGTATATACACAATCAAAAGATGATATAAACTATATCCAGATAATATAGATGATAAGGATGATATAAATGTATCTAGCCACAATTAAGACATAGTTTGTAAATGTAAATAGTAGAATATGTAGAGACATTCATAGTGTGGGCATGACTTGTTTTTTAGGGTGTACTTTGTTATGTCTTAAATTGAAACTTTAATTCGGGCTTTTGAGACTTTAATTCGGGCTTTTGAAATTGGGAACGTAATGCAGATCTTGTCTATACAAAATTAACTTCTCAGTGACTTTCTTACTAAAAAAAGGGATATTAATAAAACTATAATTTGTTCTCTTGAACAGCAAAAAAAAAAGTCTAAATTTGTAATGACATTTTAAATGTCTTCTTGTAGGAGGATATGCAGATACGTGCACGTTTTTAATGGCATTGAGAAAAAAGAAGAGTGTTTTAGTTTAAGTGATTCGTCATGGTTTGTGTTCATTTACCAGCGATGCCGTTTTGACCAGGTTGGCCAGGTGGACCCGGATCACCCTTGGGTCCTATCGGACCAGGCATCCCGTCACTTCCATTGTCTCCTGTCGATCAAATAAAAGTTATTAGTTTAACACACGACTTGGACACAACGAAATACAGACATATTTCAGTATCTTACTGCCGTCCAGACGATGAAACTTTCAACTAAAGTCGTTGGACATGTCTTTTAAAGACAGAAAAACCTACAGTATAAAATAAGTGTCTACTATGAAAACAATTACAGAATAGGATAAACAAGTTCATGAGAAGAAAAACTTTTATTTTTTTTTTTTACTTTTAGATGGTATGTCATAATAAAAATAACACCTTATATTTAAAAACTCTTGTTGCCATTGCATTTATAATTTATAATTGATGCAGATATTTTAATATATTTTCTTTTATATATATGTTTTCAGCATGTCTGAATTATTGAATAAATTAAAACTATTTTTTTTTTAATTAAGTAGATTAAAATAAAGAAAAAATTGCTGCCTTTTGTATCTCTGATTTGTTTAAATATTATTTATAAATGAAGATTAATATATTTAAGTTTGATCATTTATAGTGTGGCCAGTTTTGATAACTTATAGGAACGTCCTACTAATAACATGAACTTGTTGGTTCGATCATTAAACTGCATTTATTTTTCCTTATATATTTTTCAATGACAAATTAAATAATATAATATTTGAATAAAGAGTAGAAAAGGATTTTTTTAAAATGACTTTTTGATTGGTAAAATTAGTTTATTCTTAAAAACTATGTTCTCTTTTTTTTTTTTTTTTTTTCATGTGCATAATCTACAAAAATAAAAACTGTACACAAAACCTGATTCGTTAAACGAGCTAGGAGTGAAACTATAAAATCTACACAAAATTATGATCAGTTAACATATTAATTAAAGAAAAGTTTAAGATACAAATACGACGTCATTACAACATACACTTACCTTTTGGTCCTGGGGGACCTCTGACAGACTCTAAACTCGCTAAGTTCATTGCTAATAAGGTTGTATCTGGAGGGTCTCCTTTTTCTCCTTAAATGTAAGACAAACATATATTAAGCTACAAAGTAAGTTGTCAATGCCAAAAAAAAAATTAAAAGAATTGTGGTACTTGCAAGCACACATGCATGATTACAATTACTTTTTCTTTAATTAAAAAACAAAACAAAACACCATTTAAATTGTAATACTACAAAGTATATAGCACTTTTAACTAATGGATTACATTAGCTTTTAAGGTCGTAGTTAGGTTGGGTACGGTTGCCAGTGAAGTGTAAACAGGAAGTTGCATATATTCTAGTAGCTCCTAGTTTCTACCCAGAAAGTGTAAATTAACTAAAGGGAGATAATTTGTTTCCAGTGGGAGAATATTTATATACTGTTGGTTTGAAAAATCTATGTAAAGAGAAGAATCTATTTCAGGTTTCGAAACTCAGTCTGTTCTGTCCATAACTTTTAAACTTCATTCGCAGTCTACTTTTGAAAATTTTATATTGAATTTGAATTATAAAGTGTATTGCTTATAATGTAGTACTTGTTCAATCTTTTCATTATTCCTACATAATACATTATTTTAAACATAGTTCTCCTGCGAAGAACGAGACATGATACTTCAGAATAGTACCTCAGATTTTACTACTGAAACTACTAAGTCGTATTCACCACCCCATCCGATTATGTGTTGCTGCCTAGCAGATTTAACGAGTTGAATGATCTGTGGTTCATGCTCCTGTCAGGATACTCCACTATTTCCTCCTATTGGATACACCATTTTCTCTCAAACAAATAGTGTACATTAATTAGACATTACCTTTTTCTCCTTTGTCTCCTGGAGGACCTGAAATAATAAGTAACTTTGTTGTACTTTGGAAGTATATGGTGTCAATGAAACTCTTGGCTAAAATAATATTGTTATTTGTATTCCAATAATGGATAGAGTTACCTCGTGGACCTTCAGATGCACAGTACAGTTGAGCCTCACGACAGTAGCCTTTGATAGCTGATATCTACAAGAGATTGACATAGGCAATAATGAATTATATTAACTCAGAATGTACATTTCCATCAGTTTATCTACTCTAAATGCACTATTGGAAATATGTTTGTAACAGAAGAGTTCTGTCAAAATTTGACACAAATATCTTACAAAAATTTAAACAAATATGTGGGTCACTTATATGTCAAAGGTACTTGAACATTATTTACGATAGCTTTATATTGTAATTATGATTATGATTAAAATGATAAAATCGTGAAATATTACATAGAAATTGTTGTTTTAGAAAAACATATAAATTATTGTTTTAATTTCTATTACTACTGTTGATATAAAAAGATATAGCCAGGTCTCACATTAACATTAGCTTGCTCTATTTACCATGATGACATCTAGAAATGTTATTGTGAGTACAGTGAGTACAAGAAAGATGACAGTACTTACCATTCCCTCCTTCGATCTCTGTGCAAGAAAAGAAAAGAAAAGTTTATATTTTTGTGTCAGTAGTATACTTTAAACATAAGTCTAAATATTGAGGCGCACTGCTCATAATGTTACTTCCATAGTGAAATGCATGAAAATATAAAACATAATAGTTTGTAATATTAAATGGTTGACCCGACAAAATAGCGCGGACAATTTTGTCGGATCTATTTCGTCGGATAATCATCACATTCTTGTTTAAAGTCTCTTGTCTTGTTATGTCTCGCATAACATCTGAAAGTGTCCCTCTTTGGTCTGCGAATGGACTATTTTAGTGCTTTCAAATGTTGTCCTAGTGTGTTGTAGCTTAGCCAATTGGCCGTAAAAATACATGTTAACAAGTTTTGAACGTGTGTGCGTCTCAACATTTTGAATTGCTTTTACCTCAAATCCGTTTGAGAGGTGTTCACTATATCAATTTGACTATTCTTCTCATAGTTACGTAACATTTGAAGGTAATTATACAACCATACTAAGGAAATTCAGTCTTCAATCTTATCTTATCTTATACAGAGGTTACTTCAAAAAAGAACATGATTACGTCCTACGCATCATCATCTAGTCATGTATGCTTACCAGTGACTTCAACTATGCTCTAATAGCACTAGGGAAGAAGGAGTATTAGCTCCCAGAGCTATATTTTTATGTATTCTATTTTTATTAGGCTAATGCCAAATTTATTATTTGTACTTCCGCTTTTGTGTAGGTTAGGGTGGGGTGTGTAAAAAGTGATGCCACGCTGTTTTCAAAACAGTTCAGTGTACAGTTGACCAGTGGTCAGTATAGTATGTCTGTGACAGCCGAAGATCTTTGTGGTCTGTCATGTAATTATTTTATATTTCTGTACTTGGGACGACCTGTAAGCGTAGAGATATTTTATATTTTCTTTTACTAGATCTATGTCACACTGTGTGTAAATATGCTAGACATATTTTAATTTAGTTTTATTTTCTAGTTGGCAGTTTATGTTTTAAGCATGTGATTTAAAGATGGCGGCGTCCATCAGTCCTGCTTTGAGTTTTCTAGATCTAATAGAATATATGATTTTATGTATTGCAGGCTATTATTGCTGCTTTTAGCTGCTGCAATTACACTGCTGTTTTTAACTGCTGATTATAACTGCTATTACTCTGCTGTAACCTCTTGTTGTAGATCTAGAATCTAGTGTTATTTTGTTTTTGTAGTAGCCTTTTACTTAGTAAACTTAGTTATAGTCTGTTTCTATTCTTTGGGAATGCTAATCGTAAGGTACTAAGACTAAGGTGATCTTGTTTTGATTATAGTTATGGGTTGGTTGTAGTCGTAGAATTTTGTAGATCTAGACTAGTTTATTTTAGTTTGTTTGTGTAGATCTAGGTCTAGTGCGGTAGTTGTAGTTCTCTTTAGTTAGATAGTTGGTTTTATCAGTTTGTGTTAGATAGTTGATTTGGTTAGTTTGTAGTGGCGTAGATTTAGAGGGTTGTTTATAGTGGTTTTTGTATATATTATATTTTATTATTGATTCATTTAATTTTATGTAAATAAAGTTCCGTGTTGTTTATTTATCATAAACTAAAGTTTCGTTATCTTGCTTTCATTTAGTTTAGGTTAGTATAGTTAGTATGTCTGGTTACTTAGGCGACTCTAGCCCCTTGGTCACCATACCGAGGTACAAGGATTGAGCCCACCCAATAGCGCTAACATCTGCCCACTGTTAAATAATTTAATGTTGAGCAGAGAATAGGTCCTTTCACTCGCGCCTGCCTAACCTGTTCACACATATAGAACAAGGAATGTGCCTTTATCTGTGTGTCTTTCTGAGTATTTTATTAGATTTTGTTTTTGTATTTGAATATTAACTTTCAGTGTTTTATGTATTATTGTTTTACTCTAGTCAAATGCGAATATTCGTTTGTTATGAATCTCAGAGCTCTATTTTGTGTCTGTTCCAGTTTCTTAATGTTATCTGAGTTGAGGGGTCCCAAACGGAGAATGCATATTCTATTATTGGCCTAACCAAGGTTAAATAACATTTTATTTTGTTGTTCTTATTTGATTTATAGAAATTTCTTTTAATAAACCCTAATGCTTTATTTGATTTTTTAAAAGTTCCATCAATATGTGGATTCCATGACAGTTTTTCATTTATTACAACACCTAGGTATTTTGCGTTTTTAGTCTGTGTTACTGGTTTGCCATGAATAAGATAAGTGGAATTAATTTGTTTTAGTTTTTTTGTTATTCTTAATAACTGACATTTTACTGGGTGGATAGACATTCTCCAATTTGATTCCCATTTCTGTAATTCATCTAATTCTCTTTGTAAAATGTCTATAGCTTTTGTTTGTATTGTTCAATATATTATGCAATCGTCTGCAAATAATCTGACTTTTGTTCCTGTACTAATGCTATTTGATAAATCATTTATGTATATTAAAAATAGTAGTGGACCAAAGACTGTTCCTTGAGGTGCACCTGACTTTAATGTTATTGGTGTTGATTTAGAGCCATTATTTATTACAGTTTGATTACTGACAAACAACTAATGTCTAGACAATGATGCAATTCTTGACCTTCTCTTGAAGCTTTTATCTTTCTCTGTTTCCGTCTAATTGTTGACCAAAACATCTCTTCTACCACTTCCGGAAGGATCTGGCCATCTTACACACACACACATTTTGACCCATATTACTGACCTGTGACTTTCTAGATGCTAGCCGACTAGTGTGTTAGAGCATGACATATTCTTCATGAACATTGGAGACTAAATAATGATGTTTCAGGCTACACACACTATAAATCTCTTTGTGCTTCGGTCTGGCAAGTACTAGTTCTACTATTTGGCAAACATATACTAGTCTTATAAAAAGGCCAATGCTTACACAGCCAAATGTTCAGATTAGAAATGTACTTTACTGAGAACCAAAAAAACACAACCATCTAAATTGAAAAGAAATTATATTATGTAAGTAGTCTGGCACTCTACTCTTAACTTTTCCTCTTCTTTAGCATCAGTACAAAGTCTGCACTTTTATCAAAGGCCTAGTTGTACCCAATATCTATATCGTTTCAGGTGGCTAACCTCAAACACTTTCATTGTTTCTTTGTTTAGAGAACAGAAGCAAATTATTGAGAGAAAGAGAGAGAACTCCAGACTATTCAGGACGCTAGGGGAGGTAAGCCCAACCAAGGGCATGTCAACACTAATTTCTTCTCACTTGGTGTGCTTTCTTCTGCAGCGGTGTCACGCGATGGTCGGCCCTGAGCACGTGATGTGTGGACATTGCTTTGGAATGATATCTAGTCCAGTTAATATCCGCTTGGATGTAGCCGCCATTTGGCTATAATATCTAAGATCATTAGGGTGAGAATTCTACCATTGATTGCGTTTCCCAGCATACCTTGCATGGAAAAAAAAGTCATTGCGTGCTACTTTTAATTTCTTGAGAATCTAATTGACCACACTGGACTCAGTCATGTAGATAAATGTTGGTCAAGCGTATGATAAACTCAACGATATTGTCCAAAGTTCATGATGGGATAAAAAATGCACGTAGAAACCTTAAACGCCAATGCTAGAAAAGAATTCTGGCATCTTGCTGATCGATAGCAGGGCTTAGTGAGTACCTCGAGAGGAATGGGGCTTGCAACAGTCTTCACGACATCTAAATTCTAAATCCTCCTATGTTGCCTATCGTTTGTAATCCTTTGGCAAATTCTGTGCATCGACTAAATATTAGCACGACTTTTTTTTATAAGATGTAAATCACCTTTAAGTCATCATCATCTTTCTTTTGCGTTCCTCATGGAACATAGGGCCTCAGTATAGCACGCCAAGGTCTACGGCAGCGGTTCTCAACCTTTTACGCTCAGCGACCCCTTTTTACACACACATACAGCAATAGAAAAATAGACAATAACAATCCTTATTTTCGTTGGTCTTAGGCGACCCCTGGCTAATAGTCAATCGACCCCCCAAGGGGGTCGCGATCCACAGGTTGAGAACCTCTGCTCTACGGTCTCTTGCTAGTTTTTGAATGGCTTCCCAGCTCTTTCCTTCCTTCGCGGCTTCATTTAGTATACTGCGTCGCCATTTCTTTTTGGTCTTCCTCTACGTCTTGTACCCTGGGGGTTCCACTCTAAAGCCTGCCTAGCTCTGTTGTTAGTATAATTTCTATGACCAATCCATCTCCACTTCCTCTCTAAGAGTCGCGGTGTAGCACAATTCTAACGTACGTCTTATAAGACGAGTATATTGAAAGATTATATTTTCTTAACCCAATGATGTCCACAAAATAAGACCGAGGCCCATGGTGTGTTGATGTCAAGCTTTTCGAAACTATGCATAAAAAAAGTCGAAGAGTATCGGTTCCATTTCGAAACAGCTCATGAGACATGTGTCTTTGGTTTGTATGGCCCGCTGGTCGAAAAAGTTTGGGTACCACTGTCTTAAAGGTCTACATAATAAGACAGGGATTAATCAAACACTATTGAAGATATAACCTTCGCATCGGCAGCTATAACATTATTGAAATAAAAAAGGGTACATGAGGAGTTTGTGTTTTAACATAAAATAAGAGTTTGACACTATTAAGTCTGTTCATGGGTCTGTTGTTTGGTAAGGAATGCATCAAAACAGGCAAGTTTTGATAATTCTAATACAAATAAAATAAGCCACACTCACACTCAATGCTCGAGGGCTTGCTTGTCACTTTCTACATGCAAACAAGAGTAACAAAATGGATAGTAAGTCTGACCGTTATAAGTTTTATATATGTGGATTCATTATGACTGCTGAATATTTGTGTTTTTTTTTTTGTTTTTTTTTTGCAGTTTAATTTGTGTTTTTCATTCTCTCTTTCTCTCTCTGACCTGTTGCATAAAAGAAAAAGTTTGACGCGCACATAAAGCAAAGATCTAAAGCATCTTAGTGACAATAATCGGTTTCGTTATCCGGGGACTTTCGCTGCAGCTGGCTGTGATCAGCGTGATTAATCCGGCTCAAAACTAACATTGAAAAGCAATAAGCGAATAATGTTAGAATTCAATCATGGACTATAGAAAGCAACATTATAAAAATTTGTTTTCGTCATTAGCATTAGAAAAAATATTAATAAACTTTACATTTACGACTAAAAATCGCCTTTTTTTTATATTCCTTTGCGTGGCAATTATCATTTAACCCAAGGGTCTTTATAACCTATAGACCTAAAATCTAAAATTTAGTAACATTTTAAATCTATATATAGCTTAAGTTTTTCATTCTAGACGTATTCCAATACATCCTGATAAACAATCCTAATACTAATAAACAATGTTATAGTCCTAATAAACAATGTTATAGTTCTAATAAACAATGTTATAGTGCTAAAAAACAATAATATAGTCCTAATAAACAATGTTATAGTCCTAATAAACAATTTTATAGTGCTTATAAACAATGTTATAGTCCTAAGAACAATGTAGTAGTCCTAATAAACAATATTATAGTCCTAATAAACAATGTTATAGTGCTTATAAACAATGTTATAGCAAAATGTATTCGTTTATTTTACTCAATTTTTATGTAGCACATTGGTTTTTAAAAACTTATATTTGGGTTTTTCTTAACAATAATATGCATGCTTTTAAAAGTTATTCATATCTTGTGGTCACCGACAGGTTAACCTTTTTGTTATGCCCCCCCCCCCCTCCAACACTCGCTGACCGACTAAGCTCGAGTCTCTCGAGAAACAACTGCTCTGTTTTAGCCGAGGTACAGCACTCGGTAACGATAATTGGTCTTGTTTGATGGTCCCGCCTCTTTCCCGGACCCGGGTCTGTGTCTTTAATTACCTACTCCACAGAAAGAAAAAAAAAGATTATTAGGTTTGTGGACCAACCTGGCTGGACTAGTGAAGGACAGGTCGAACCAGGCAGTCTCCTTTACCACAAGTAGTATACCATCGGTTTAATATCTCCCTTCCATCCCCTGACTGGCCAGACCCTTCCCCTCCCCCTTTTTCCATTTGGCAGCTTTAGGTTCAGAAAACAGTTCAATGCAAATGAAGGGGAACAACCCTTGAAAAAAAAGGAGAGGTATTAAAAAGGAAGACAAATGAAATAAAATATTTTTTTTACCACCAATAACAATATTAAATGCTGACTATAGTCAGGCTGATCACTTTTACTTGTTCTTTTCTTTTGTTTATAGGTCTCTCTTTCTCTCTCTCTCTCTCTCTCTTTCTCACACACACACACACACTATCACACTGTGTCTCTCACACACTCTTCCTTCTTCTCTCTATCTTTCGCTGCCTCCAACAATTGAATTAAAGACCTTTACGGAGTCCCGCATGTCGATCTAGTAAAGCTCTCCAGCCAAGGGAGACAATGTCCAGAGAACTTTGAGGAAAAAGAGATGCGCAATCACGTGCAGGGTTATCTCCGCTTGCCCTAAACTTTTAGTTTTCCAATTAATTAACGATATTGGCCAAACACCTTTTTTATCTCTTTCTTCCATTTCATAAATAAAGTTTGCTGTAGTACAACATAAGAGCCCTACACTAGAGTCAATAACAAAAAGCAAATTAATGTTCAATGTAATAGATATTATACATGATAGAAAAGAACGAGAAATATGCAGGACATCGGAGAGGGAGATTGTGTTTATTAGTTTTTCCTTACATGAAGAAAATTATTGTTTAAGCTGGAGGCGGCACCTCTCCGCCGCATGTCAATCAATGCTCTCAGCATAACGATGGTGAATCTCTTGCACATGCGAGAAAACATTCATAATTTTACTACATTTTATTTATTTTGCACAGGATTCCAGCAATAGTTGCCCTTTGTCTTACTTATGTTCTGCTCCTTCTTTTTCCATTCATTTCCATTTTGATTTCAATTCACACATTTCTAGACTGTTCAATATAATAATTATGATTTGTGGCTTCGTGGCGCCTGCTTGAGATCAAGTGACTACTCCACCTAACCAATAAAAATTCGTATGTGACTGAACATGTCATCTATTGGACGTGGAAGGTTGTTGGTTTCTTTATAGATTCATCCAAATATATTCATACTAACGTCGATCTCTATAAGAAATAATGGCCTTAAGTTTCTTGTTTATTCTATATAAGGAACCGACGCACTATATACGGATGTAGGGTATTTACGAAAATGCTTTAGATTAATATTAGACTTTAAATTGTAAAAGATTTTTTTTTAATCACGACGCTCAAAAAAATACTGGCGTCCATGCGGCTCTTTCGGTGGACCCCTTAAGATACCGGCCCAGCGGGCATTTGTCCTAATGCCCCAATAGTCAGTCCGCCCTGCTCTACACAGTTGCCGAGATTTCTTACTAGGAGATAAATCTCAATTAGGAGCTTGAACTTTGGAACACACGCCTACAAGAGTGACCTTTTGCTACATAAACCTGGAGTATATTACTACATTTCATACTTCACTAACCATGCCAACGTTTTATTATCTTGCCTGACCACTCATCGTACAACAACCACTATTGCGTATGCACAAGTGGAAAAAAACGCAACAGCAAAAAAGAATCAAAGTAATTCAAGTTAGTTTCTTCTTTAATACATATACAAAATCAATATTAAAATGTTCTAGTCAGTTGTGTAACTTATATAATAAAAGGATAATTTAAAACAAATTACCGATAAAGCAAAGAAAAGTTTTCATATACTATTTGTACAAGTTTTTATTGGATTTCCAACTTTTCTTTTCTTCTTAAAAATTACCTTATGTTCAGAGGTGAAGACGTGAGACCCGCTGAGGCTTACAAGACACGTTCAAACCCATAGGAGAACAATAAAAGAGAACAAAAAAATCCCCGAGGAGGACAGAAAATAAAACCAAGACATGATCACTTTTGTTTTCAATGCCAAAATATGTATTTCAGAAAAAAAAATGAATTGTATTGAAGCCCTGATTGACATGATATACTAACTAGTGTTTTCCACAATCATTACAATGCGTGTTATCAGATTGATCAATATCTAGTCAAATGGTTCCTTCAATGTAGTCGTATTTGCCTTGATGACATTAGAGACCTATTTTTTTTCGCATTTCAATACATCACGAAATGAAACATCTTTGGTATCAACATTTTGTCTAGTAAAATTAAGTTGTACAAAGCATGCACACTTGGACAGTCGCGCAGCTTAAAGAACAAGACTCAATAATTTAGAGAACTGGCGAACAGAAATATTATTCCGGGAAGTTAGTATTGTTAATAAAATACTTTAAATCATCATTTAACACTTTGCCTCAAACAGCTGTAGTCATTATATAGAATGTCTACGCATTAATTAATGTATTTATTCATGCATGCATGTTTATGAGAAATAAACAATTATGAGTCTTTAAATTAGACACTATAACCAAGTACGTCCTGTAAGGCGGAAATAGCAACAGAGAAGCCCAATGTGAACGAAATCAAACCAACTTAAAGTAAGACTACAAACATTGAAATATTAGCACCTCCTACCCTCCCAAACCTCTTTTTATTTTAAATAATTGCATCTCTTCTGGTCGCCTCCAGAGATTTGAGAGATATTAGGCAAGGCTCTTCCTTCCCCATCCTCCAGTGTTTGTCCAGAAGCTGGTCGCAGACGCTTAATGTCGTCCGTTGAGAACCCCGGATAGGTTTGTCTTTCTGCTACATTTCACAGCTCTGGTTGTCAAGGAAATGAGATATAGTCTGCTTGATATTAAGGTAGATGACATACTCTGTACCTCTGGAAGCCTATAAGCTGCTTTCAGCGAGACTCACTCTCTCTCTCTTCCCCCTCTTCCCCCACACTTTCATCCTCGCTTAGGCTCTCGGTCAGATATCTAAACAACCTCCCTCTCAACCAATCTTTCTTTCTCTCTCTTTTTGTCTTTCGAACATTTTACACACACACACAATAAACAAAATCGATCACTCTGCCTCCATCTATATCTTACGTTCAAATTTCATCTCTCTCTCTTTTCTCTTTCTCTCTCTCTGTGTCTCTCTCTCTCTCTCACTTTTATTCTTTCTTTCTCTAATATTTACTTGCCTCGTTCATTTCAAAATAGTGAGATGATATATAAACAGCCAGACAGATAAACTGCCAGACAGGTAAACACGCAGACGGATAAGTAGACAGACAGATAGCTAGATAGATAGATAGATAGATAGATGGATGGTCTATATTTTCAAACAAATCTCACAAGTATTTTATAAAGACAAAAAAGGGACATCGATTTAGGAATCAATATGTTATGCAAGTAGGAAACACAAAACATTGAAGCGCCTCCTAGCACTAGACTCTAAGTTATCTTTTATAAATCTTTTTTTTTCCCGATGGAAGCCGATTATTTCTTTGTGCACATTTTTGTTTCTTAGAGGAACAGAACTTTTTGTGATCATTTTAGATCTGTTTCTTTCTTGTAATCTAATTACGTGGTTAGCTTTATTAAAACACGACGAGTTTGTTGAGATGTTAAGGTGCTAGATTCATAACTTGACATTCAACTCTGGTGTTTTATTTCATAACACGACATTCAAAGCATATTGTGATCCTAATTTAATTTAAAACAAAAAAAAAAACATGCATTCACCGCAACATTACCGTGGTGCTATTTAACCATGGTGATGATTTTGACCATGGTCCAGATCTTTATGATACAAGGCTGCGCCTTTCAGTGTATGTGTCGCTACGAAGTTGAGCTATTCCTTCGTTGCATTGTCTGCACAGCGAGTAGTGTTGATCTAATGCCACTTTATTAGGGTAGGATGGCTGCCTGGTAGTGCGGTTTGCACGCTGGACTGTCGTTTAAATTTATCGATGGTCCCGGGTTCAAACCCTGCCCGCTCTGATCCCCCGTCGTCCTGCGGGAGGTTTGGACTAGAAAGTAAACTACCTTCAACTCTGAAGGAACATCCAAAACATGTAAAACATTTTACAAACAAACAAAACAAATTCTTTAGAAAACAAAACACAAAATAATACAAAATATGTCCACTCTTCTCTGTCTTCAGGAGGCTTCCGAACTGGGGTCTGGGGCTCGAAACCTGGTGAAGACTGGGATTTTTAATTTTGGGATCTACGGGCGCCTAAGTCCATCAAGCTCTAATGGGTACCTTACGTTAGTTGGGGAAAATTAAAGGCGGTTGGTCGTTTTTCTGGCCACATGACACCTTCATTAACCGTAAGCCACAGAAACAGATGACCTTTACATCATCTGCCCAAGGGCTTAAATAGGAACTTTACTTCCCTGTATGCAGATGTCCGTAGTAAAATATCCAGAACAAGTTTGGCCCACTCCTCCACCTTGTCTAGGCAGCTTTTCTTTTAACGACCCTTTCTTCAATAAACTTCATAATTGCTATACATTAAACCAGGGAGTAAAGAAAACATTATATCACCTTCTATGTAAAGACATTAACTTGTCTAACGTAGCACAATTAAACAAACCTGGGTAAACATACGGGCACAACGTATTCGTTTAAGAGAATTGTTTGTTTCATTTTGATCTGGGTTTGAATCTTTCAATGTGTTGGGTTTTCTTTGTAACCGGTCTTTATGGCAGCTCACACAAATCTGTCTGCAAATATCTGGTTCGCACAGAGACGAGAAGAAGGAGCTCGGAAAAGGGAGGGGGGGGGTACATTTAATGACAAAGAAATCCGATAAAAAGTTGTTCAATATTGTTTCATTCTTTTCTCTTTCAGAATCACGCAAAGTGTTATTAAATTATGTACATAAAGAAATAATAGATAGAGTGCTTCAATGTGTCTCCAAAAGTTGGCCTTGTTTATGTGGGAACGTTTGGATAACAAAAGTTGTATAGCAAGGGCTCTCAACCTGTGACTCGCGTCCCCTTTGGGGTCGAGTGACAATTTGTCAGGGGTCGCTCAAGACCAACGAAAATATGGATTAATTGGGTTAATTCTAACACGTAAAACTTGACTCATACAAAGTTGTTTTTTTTTTCATTGGAATTTACTAGTTTTATTGTTAGATGTTGCAGACAACTGAATCAGAATTGATTTCAAACATTTTAATTGTCGTAGAAGAAATATTTTTACCACTTTAAGTTAATGCGCATCACTGTATTGTTACGCCTGGTCGTGTTGTTTAAAGCTCTGGACTGTCGCCTGTTAGGTCGAGTCAATGTTAATATAACGGTCCTTTTTTTTTTTTTCTTTTTTTTTTTAGGATACCTCAGGATACCGTAGGATACAACATCAGTTGCCAAGCTGTCTACCTGTACATTAGTGAAAGCACACAGTTACTTATACTCATGAAGAATAAAAATAATTTACTGTGTTTTTTTGTTGTTCTTTTTTTTTTTGGGGGGGGGGGGGGGGAGGTCGAGAAATTGTAAAAAGGGGTCGCCTATTAAAAAAGGTTTAGAACCGCTGTTGCATAGCTAAGCAAGTTCAACTTGTACATCTCAGATAGGATAGTTTAACTTGTACATCTTTATTAGGATAGTTTAACTTGGACATCTGGGTTAAGATAGTTTAATTTGTACATCTGAATTAGTATAATTTAACTTGGACATCCGAGCTGGGTTAGTTAAACTTGTACATCTAAGTTAGGATAGTTTAACCTGGACATGTGAGCCAGAATAGTTAAACTTGGACATCTAGGTTAGGATAGTTTAACTTTAATGTCATTCTTGTTTATTGACCCAGTATTAAGTTAGTGTTAGTTCTTTGAGTTGACCATAGCGTTAACAAAGACAAACACAAACATGTTACGGCCAACATTAATTTAAAAAACACAACTTAATTCCTTAAACTAATCAGTTCAGCTTTAAAATTCTGACTATGAATATTTCAATGCTGAATACAGTTTCTATCTTTTTAATGCAATCAACAAAACTGAGACAGTCATGAAACTAAGTCTAAATGACAATATATATTTTTAATAATAACTTTAAACAAACGCTTAGTACATTTTCTATATAAAAACAAAATCTATTGATTATGACTACTTGATTATGTAATATATTGTTGTTTTTTTTTATTGATTCATGTCTTGTTATCGAGCCTGAGCTTGTATGCAAACTTTGATGACGATTAAATGAGTAGAAGTGGTCGTAAATTCAATCGCAAACATCCAAACATCCAATAAAGTTATACAATATTTAAAACCACATTGTAAAATACATTGGAGCGAGGTGATGAGAAGTTTGAGACCAAGTAAAGCACTACATTTAATATGAACTCACTGCTACACAATTCCTTAATAAACTGACAGATATTATCAGGAACACTTGTCAATCTTTTCCTATTGAAACTTGAGCATTTAATCTTGCCTATAGACTGTCTGGATCTATCCACTATATAACATAGAACTAATTGATATTACGAAGAAATACATAGAGGGTGTGATTCCTCCGCTCTGAAACTAAGTTTTTATGTAAATCTAAAGAAACATTCTCCGTAATAAAATCTGTTCTTTTTTAATAGCAATATCTAAAGCGTTGTCCGAAGGTTTAGAACGAACTCAGTAGTACACTAAACTACACAGACCCAATATCGACCTGCATATTTTACCACATCTTATTTTATACGGACAAGTAGACAGAATTTTCCTTATTCTCACCTTGAAAGTTGTGCTAAAGTATTGCATGCAATTTTTCAAAATAAAATATACCTCTGCGTTTCTTCTGTAATCTGTTAAAATCCGGTGTTGTAAAATATTAAAATCTGTGTGTGCAGTTCTCCGCATATGAAAGACTAAGCTATAGACATTTCTTTTCTTGTTCTATCTTTAAGTATTTACTATAGACCAGGGGTTCTCAGCCTGTGGATCGCGACCCCTTTGGGGGTCGATTGTCGATTTGCCAGGGATCGCCTAAGATCATCAAAAATATATATTGTTTTTGTCTATTCTTCTATTGTTGTATGTGTGTGTGTGGGGGGGGGGGGTCGCGTCAGAGTGGGGGATTGTAAAAAGGGGTCGCCGAGCATAAAAGGTTGAGAACCGCTGCTATAGACCATAGAATAAGCAAGATTACAAAAACAGTTTGTGTGGAAACACAAACTCAAAATCGGCCCCCAAAGTAGTCCAACGGTCCAGCAGACCAAAAGATAGGTGAAAGTGAAGGAGGAGGTTGATGTGAACCTGGCCTAACTAATGCCATAAAATAATTATCTAATTGATCTAATTGTTATGTAATAGGTCAATCTCTTATTGAAAGCGTCAAGATAAAATATTCAACTTTGCGACGTCCTGCTTGTGGGTATGCTGTTTACGCGATAATATGGAAAACTACTTATTAATTGTTGTTTTAAATTGTGTTCCGCTAATATGCATACTAAATAGATTTTTTTCTCTTTAAAAATAAAAGCAAACATTTTTTTTAGGTAAATGTAGTAGTTATTATAATAAAACTTACTTAACTTAGCAATACATACATTGTATTTTTTTTAAAAATCTAAAACCGTTTGCATAAATGAGTTAAAATTTGGTAAATAGTGGTCTCCCTTACTAAATAGCCTTCCGTGTGTGTTACTATTAATAGGGAATAGTTTTAAACATGGTTTAGTTTTCTAAAAAAAAAAACTGATTGCATAGTTGATTTTAAAAATTAAATGTTGTGCTTTCAAAAAAAAAAGTAGCTGTTGCATCAGAAATTTGAATGGTCTAAAATATCATGATGCTGAATTTTCAATATCTTTTCTAGTTAACGAGATCAAAACGGACGGACGGACAGACAGAGCACACAAAACTAATAGCGTCTGTTCCCCTTTCAGGGGCCACTAATAAATGTCTTTTTACACTTTTTTTCTGATTTCATTACAAAGCGAAGCAACACAATTTGGCTTGTTTTTGGTTGCTCCTGTGTGGTGCTAATGGGACTGTTTTATGGTAATGAGTAAAATGAAATATAAAAGTACGCTCACCAGGACTACGTTTTAACGTCAGGCGTAGAAAGTCTCTTTAAAATAGTCAACCTTCTTTTAATAAGCTACTTAAAATGTTCACGCCTGGTTAAAATGCGTAGACATGCAACGGAGGGTAATAATTAAACCAGTGTCCTTGAATCAATAATGGGCAAAAGTCACGAAACACACAGGTTGCGAAGCATGCCGGTCATTTCATGGCTAAGTGTTAAATGAGAAAGAGTATGATGTATAAGAGGGGGGGGGGGGGGCTGAAGGAGAAACGAAAAGAAGAGGAGGAAAATTTTTCTTTTCTATTTGTTTTCTTCATTGCGTTAATGGTCCAAGTCTCTAAGCTACTTTTGTACAGACCTTTACAACGATGTACAGATTTAAAATTTCTCTTGCAGCCGGGAGACAATGGAGATTTTCTTGTTACTATTTCTTCCGACACTGATTTAACATTTCTGCCCAGCTTAAAGATCTGGAGGAGGGGGGAGGAGGAGGAGACCACACACACAGACTCGTGCTCATAAACACATCTTCAACGTCTTAGAATTATTTAATGTGTTAATGTTATTATTTCTCATAAGAAGCGGGTCCATCAGTTAATGAGGCCTGAATGAATAGGGCGGGATGGATGAGTGGTGGGAAGGGGGGGACTAGCCAAGTTAGGAAAATTAGCCCCACGGTCAAAACATGTCCACGCCATTCCGTCTCACCCTGGCCTCCATTTCTCTTCTTTCTTTTTACTTTTCTCCAGCCACTCCACCACCCCACTACCTTTGAATCGTCCCTGTCTTCTTTGTGCTCCACAAAAAAACACACCACATTTTACATATTAATTAGATAATGACGTTATATAGTGTTTACGTAACGGAGTTGTCTGCCTTTGTATGAGCACGCCCTCAAAATATCAATCATTAGAAAAAAGTTTTTTGGGGGAAGACACCATAGAACTGTCGCCTGCTTTCTTCTCGTCTTGTGTTCACGAGACGACTCAAGTCCAGGTCCTTTTGTTTCCCTGGTCTGGAGTGAATGCGCGCATTTCTGGAGATCTATTGAAGGTCAACTCGCGCTTGTTTAGATTAAACACACTTATTGATATTGAAAATTCACTTTAATAGTCTCTCAGCCTTTTATAAAACGTATCACATTTTAACTTTACAATGTCTCGTTTCTTTATTTTCTAACGGGTAATATATGATTCCTTAGGTCGTGAGAAGTCATAAGAAATAACGTTTACCGTTTATGTTTTTTTAAGGGAAACATTGGGGGGTGGGGCTTTTCCCAAAGATTCGGATTCAACAGAGCTAGCTCAACTAACTATTGGATACAATGATTATTGTATGGTTGTAACATGTAAAGGGCGATCGAGGGGCCGCAGCGATAAAGAATTTTAACAATTAATCTCTCAGAAGTAAAGCAATACGTAGCGGTCCCTAGCCATGGAAAAATAACATAGCTTGCTCAGGACTACATGATTTCTATATCAGGCCCTGCTGGTATGGAATTTATTACAGATAAAACAAGCAAAACGTTTAAAATTACTTTTTAAAAAAAAACAGCGTATATAAATGAGATAACTGCCCATTTAAAGCCATATCTCTTAATATAGTAATATTTCTCGTTTTCTATACCCCCAAAAAATTATTACATATCACCTATTAATTAAATCACTGATTAATGTTTTCAATTATATGTGTGTTTAGAATAAATGAGAATTGAACCAGCTCACAATCCCAATTAAAAGAAAAAGAACGTCTATTATACGCTATCTCGACATGACCAACGCACAATTTTTCAACTCAGAACCGGACACAACAGAATGAAACAAAGTATGTTCCGGAAGCTTAAAGTCAGTACAAGCGAAACCTGCCCTTGTGGAGCATCACCAGAGAATGCAAACCATGTCTCTCAAAGCCGAATACTATATTAAGAGGCACAAACAAGACTGTGTTCCAAAACCCTCCTATAGAGCAAAAATTATACGGAGAACTGCCTGATCTGGAAACCACTGGATTGCTGATCTGAACTCTCCGACATGTAAAATGAGAACGAAGAAGAAGAATTTTTTTTATGTGTTTTGTTAAGTACAAAATTTCAACTTGATCCCAGAATGGGAACTGGGAGAATAAACGTGTTTAAGATTTGTGCCAGACAAACAGACAGACAGAGGGAGAGAGTTGATAAAAGCTTTACAGAAACAAGATAGAGACAACAATTTGAACCATTAATAAAAAATATTACAGACATTGTTATTAATATATATATTTATATTGTAATAACTTAAGTGAGGCAACTCAACGAGGCACTTATATCTTTATTTACACGACATCACAAGTTCAGAAAACATCATCTTTCTTAGGCACAGTCTTTTCACTTCGGCTCTCAACTTGGGCGGAAAACGTTTTCTTTATCACAGTGCGCACCTTCTAGCTTAGATGGTGGTGCGCATAGCGAAGTTATAACAATATATATGTGTATATGTTCAGAGCATGGGCTCTATCAAGCTCAAGACAAGTACAGGTTAATTTTGTTCTTGTTATCTGTCAGCCCGAGAATGGAGACTTCGTGACATATGCAACCAGATAATGACAAAAAAAAACGTTATTCTGTTTAAAGACGGTAACTGCCTTAAAGATCAGTACAAAGTCCTAAAGACTTTTTTTTTTCTTAACGGTTCTATAATAGTCCAATGGCTCGTAACCAAGGGGAAGAATTCGGGTTGCTAAAAGACATTTCTTTTTTTAATTCTTTATTTTTCCATCCTTTTATTCCCTCCTTTTTTTTCAGTCCCCTCATCAGACAGGATAGAGAGAGCTGTGTGTTGGGATTGCCCTTACTCAAATACTGCCATTGAATAGACACATGAGAACGGAGCCAGGAACACTTGGGGCGTCAAAATGTTGCCGCTATAGGGATAGATTTTCTGACGTCCTAAAGCTTGATTAAATTTTGCAGCGCCCCTGTCTCCTACACTATGATAAAAAAAAAACAAGTACTAGACCCTATAGGACATTGCATCTACCCTCCCAGAGTTCAAATTGAAACATGCATAATCACAATGCTAATTGGATCGCGAATGTAGGAAATCTGGAAGCAGGATATCACGGTACAAGGATCACGTTGCCTTGAAACATATTGCAGGGTGTCACGTTGATAGTCATCATTTTGTAGATAATCACGTAATAGCATTAGTTGGACAATAAACTCGAAAATATAACATATAATTTTTAATTTAGAACTAGATACATAAAAAATACTTTTTAAAAAGCTTATATGAGTTCAATTATATTAAGTAATCTGAATCAGTCATGTAATTAAATTTGTAATAGATGTAGATGCTTCAATATTGCAAGGATTCTTTCCCGTGAGCTCTTTACAATCAAGTTCTATTAATGTCCGTAAATTTCTACATAAGACATTGCGCTAAATGATCATTTACGTCTATTTTATTTGTTTATTCAACACTTTACTAAATACAATGAAATATTGGTGTCGAGTGCGGGAATACCCGCTGGAACCGTGTTCAAAATAGCTACATTTTATTTTCAGATTACTACATTTGGAAAAAAAAACAAAGTATAACGGACAAATCAGCCTTTGCACATTAGTAATTGTTTTTTGAAAGTTATACATAAACTGTCAAATTTCTAGGATAGTCAATAGAGACGTTTTTGAAATCCATGTCCCCCATGAAGAGTTTGCAAGCTAAATAAGATGAGTTGTACAAATTGTCCTAAAACTAAAGTAGATTTAGGCCGACATCTATCATTTCAATGAGCATCACAATTATTCTAATAAATTATGAGAGATGTAAGCCTACAAGAGAGGCTAATTGAATTGGGTGAGTATTGGAGAAGTAGGGGTGGGAAGGAAATAGTACGATACTTGAAGCTTCGTCTTTATTGTTGACAGCGCATAAGTTAAGAAGGTCAAAATTAATTCATCAAGGTTGGTGGGAAAGTTTTACTGGGAATTCATTGTTAGATCGATGGATGCATCTCTTTATTGCAGTCCACTGCAGCCAATAACAACTCTGAGCCAGGCACTGCTCTGTTACTTTATCGTGCTCTGGTTAGCCATTATGATGTAAAGAAAAAGGGGAGACAACCCTCTCACATACTCTGAGCTGTTCAGTGCAGCACTATGGCACATAGAAATTAACAAAAGTTTCCACGCAAGATGGATTTAATTCTCTTTTCTTTCTCAACAGGTCTTTCCTAAAAATTGTTTTCTATGTCTCTTCTAGTTTGATATGGTATAAGGGTTGTATTGCATTCTGTTATATACAATTTGTGTTTCTATTTCATCATACTTATTGATAATTATTTTATAAGATTGTAGAATGTGTTATTGACAATCTGAGAATCATTCTTTCATCATCTTACTCTTTTATATATATATATATATATATATAAATTAATATATATATATATATATATATAAATTAATATATATATATATATATATATATATATATATGTATTAGTAAAGTTCCCTTAACAGACTTTGTGATCAATATATATAATGGCAATGTCTTCGATTCCGAAGATTAAGGGTGAGGGCAGTGTTTCACATGACTACGCAGACTGCGATCTGTATATGTTTCCGCATTAAGTGCAGACAAACCCGTTGTCCTGTAGTAGTCTATATGTTTTCTTTTCGTCTTCTGCGCCTGTCTTCAATAAGGGCTTTCTTTGGGTCTCAAATGTGGAACCCGCGGCTTTTGTGACATCTCTCTTACTCTTTCAGAGATCACCCGCTCCAAGTTACTTTCTCTTCTATGCCAGTGAGGGCGAAATGGCGCCTGAGTTGATCGGAATAAGTCTCTTCACCTAGCAACACAAATCAATGTTTACATTTCACCTAGCAACACAAATCAATGTTTACATTTCACCTAGCAACACAAATTAATGTTTACAACGCAATGGTTCTCACCACACTTCTGTATGGCTTTGAGACCTAGGTGCTCTATCAAAGGCATCTAAGGCTCCCTGAACGCTTTCATCAAAGGTGCCTTCACTCCAAAATGGGCATACGTTGGCAAGACTACATTACAAATAACAGTTCTGAAGGATGCTGGTGTGGACAGTATAGAAGCACTAATCATATATGATTATAACAATGAATTGAATTCACGTAGACCTTTCGCACCAAACTTGATTAGTTATTTTTGACCTTCTTAACTTATGCGTTGTCAACAATAAAGACGAAGCTTCAAGTATCGTACCGCATTCCTCCCCAACCCCACTTTTCCAATACTCACCCAATTCAATAAGCCTCTCTTGTATATATATATGATAGTATCATCTAGTGTTTATTGACGTGGTCAGATATAGAAAGTAGTTGCGAAGGACTTTTAATAATGTACTCAAAGTCGTGCCAATATATATAGCAGATTTATAAAGGATACTTAGCCAACCTGTACACCGACTTTTTACATACTTATTTCTGAGATCGATTGCGACTATCACTTGGAAAAGAATTAATTCTAATCTTATCAAAGTGGACAGAGCTTATCAAAGAGGAGACAATGTATCAAAGGGAAAGAACTGGGTTTAAAAGAAACATTGTGTGCTGAGTGAAGGTGACCTTATCAATACGTAAGTCACCACAATGTTAAGCAAAAGGTTTTCCTTATAAGGCTGATAAACAACTATATAAAAGAATCACTTAGTTGAACATCTGTACCGCTTAACCATTGGACCCACTTCATACTTCAAAAACATTCCTAAATGGCACTCTTGTGTTTTCTAGGAGCAAACAACTGATTTGATATCGATATTCATCTTATCAGCCAGGTCCCAACTAATGAGACGTCTCCAGGTTTGCACCGGAAACTGATGTGTATCTTTAGTCAACAACTGGATGTCATGACTTGGCAAATAAAACTTAATGTCCAAAACAGGAATCATGCCCAATACTAAATGATATTGGCACTCAATCATTCGTTTTCATATTTCAGTAGCCAATCACCAGTACCAGCCACGATGTTCTTCTTGTTTCAATTTAAATATTTTGTGTCTTAGTCACACTCCGTGCTTGTTCAATTCTCAGCAGTGCCGGAATTAAGCCTTAAGTTGCCCTGCCCTCTCTTTACGATCAATCCTTCTTTTAGTACTTTTATAAATTCCATTCGATTGATCTGTAAGAATTGTTTTCATCAAGAAAGTTTTTGCCGTGTATTATTCAAGAATGTGTGCTTTTGATGGTCACCAGCTTTAGACTTTTATCTACTAACACAATATCCAAATGTGATCGATACCTATTAAATTACAAGTTCAAAATTTGGTATCAGAAAAAAAATCTTCAAATAGTCGCCTCTGTGGTAGAGAAATGTGCAGACAAGAAAAATAGAAAGAAAGAGGAACTTGCAACGGTATTAAATGTATCATACAAGAGTAAAATCTGTTGTATTCGCATCCAAGTAATCAAGTAAAAATTGCATTATAACTAATGTTTCAAAATAGAAAATTATATATTTAAGAGTAGTCGTTTCATTTTCCCTGTAAAACAGTCTGCATAGAGAACTATACCTTGTTCCGCTACAAGAGGACAATGTACTACATACATCGTTCATTCTGGGGGTAGGAGAAGGCTTCATGGGTAAAAGTTTGAGAACCATTATATTAAGTCTTTGTAGATCTGTATGTGTGTGTTTTTTTTTACTTTAAATTACACAGAGTTCAATCAATATAGCGCACACGTTAAGACTCCATTAGGAGAATACTGAAATTTAACTTAAAAATTCTCTTAACATGATAACCTTAAAAAAACAGCATTCAGTCACTGTAACAATCAAATCTCGTAAACAATCAAATCTCGTAAACAATCAAATCTCGTAACTTGCAATCTAAAGGAGAAAACTTCTTTGGCTCGTAAATTTGTATCTTGTTGTTTTTTCTGACACCTCTTTTCTCCCATAAGGCGCCTTGTTCAAAGAAAATTTCCCACGATACCAGCTCGGGGTCGAGTTATCACTTATGTACTTGACTCGGAATCAGATGTGATTACTATCCGATTAATACGCGAGATTTTTTAGGAAGGAAAAAAAAACATGACAATGTAATTTCAGAAGTGTCGATACTTAAATATTGTCACGAAAGAAAGGGAGAAAACCAAGGAATCCAATTACACGCAATACCGATTGTCTTTGCATTCTCTCCCAATTCTGAGTGATAAGATTACATATGGGTGATAATGAGATATGAAACAATGGGGGACGACAGTGAATAAGAGAAAGAGAGAGAGAGATGGGGAGAAATGTAGAGTAGAAGGGAGAGGAAGGAGGAGGAATGAAAGGAAGGAGTAAAGAAAAAAGAGAGAGTAATAGAGGGACAGTCTCAGGATAAACCGAAAGAGGGGGTCAGAGAGGCAAAAGTGAGACAGTGAGAGGCGGAGAGACAATCAGTGAGACTCGGGCACAGGGAGAAACAATCAACAAATAGAAAGGGAGAAAGAGAAAGAGTGAGAGACAGCCAGAGTGTCTTAGAAAAAACATTTTCAATCTCTGAGGTAGATGTCAGCACCATATGTAACAATACATTCAAGTGTAATAACCTAAATTACAGCTCTAATAACCATTAATCATCATAATTGTCGATAACAATATTAATATGTCTTATGTGTCGATGTGGTTGAAACTGAGTCTGAAGTTGATTTTACTGTATATTTACATCTATACAATTATCGAAAGCATAACATCATTTATATAGATGAGTAGACGGTGAAGTTTAACATTAATATTTTAATTTTAATGAATGGAAACAGTCCAATGTAGCCAAAGTATTTCGTTACAAGAAAACATCCCTACTCTTTGAAGAAATAAGCGTCCCCTGGTCAGTTGTTTTCGTCAAGTTAATTCCAGTTGGGTTTTTTAAAACTATCGTCGCGTCAGAAATTCCATATTTAAGCTGCTCGCAAGCCTATTTAATCACTACACAAGTATCTATCAAAGCCTTCTCAACACAAATATGCATACTAGTTGCGAGCTATCCTACATCAAGAACAGTTTTGAAGACAATGGAATTCACTTTACAACCCATTGGTAGGCTACCAAAGCTAAAATATCTCTCCGATTTAAATGATACCAAAGTTAAAAACATCTAGAAACATCCTTTTAAGAAAGTTCGTTTTCGACACGTTCATATTTACCTCTACTGTGCCACCTCACCTCCGGGCAAGTAATTTGCTGTAGTCGAGAGCCCACAAAACGATTTCCCAAGCGGTTCCACTTTGTCATGGCGACTACATCAAATGACATTTTGGTCTCTCGGTAAATTGTCACTTCATCACTTCAAGTGCTGCTACCTGCGTTCTTTTACAGAAGCGATCTTATAGTCATTGCGTTGAAAACCAAACAATGGCAGTGTTACTTAACTAGATAATAAATAGATCTTAGTCACTGCGTTGAAAACTAAAAAATGACAGTGTTACTTAGCTAGATAATAAATAGTTTTTCTAGTCACTGCCTTCGAAACTAGACAATGTCAGTGTTACTTAGCTCGATAAATAGATCTTCTAGTCACCGTGTTAAAAACCAAACAACAGCAGTTTTGCTAATAAAATAATAAATAGATCTCCTCTCAGTGCGTTATATCTTTAAAACTGAACACGGGAATATATAAATAGATTATAAATAGATATGATTTGATAAATACCATTAGTAATTAATTCAAAGGCAAAATTCTAAAGTTTTGTATTGGTGACTTTATTTTTCAATGCCTATATACACAGGCCTTCATCTCAAACTGACTGGTTTCATAAACACTTTTGTATTAAAATAATTAAAACCAAATTATGTATGTTTTGAGGGGCAAAGCATAATTAAAAGTGCATTATTAAAGTTCTTCGAAACTACCTTTTATATCTGACCACATCTATAAACACACACTAGATGATACTATCATATCTATACATACAAGAGAGGCTTATTGAGTTGGGTGAGTATTGGAATAGTAGGGGTGGGAAGGAATGTGGTACGCCATGTTTTTTTTTTATTTATAGCCAGATTTAATTTTATTTCTTTTATACTCTGAAAAACTATAACGGTCATACTAGAGTTTCTCACGTGTGGTCAACGAGCTAGTCATTCTTATCTCAGTGATGCCACAGAGTTCTTCTCAGTGATATACATCAACTGTTAAATTTCTAAGAAAATCTTTAGAGCCGTTTTTCAGATCATGTAAGTTTCAGGTTTCATGAAGCTCTGACTTAAATAGATGTAAAGACAAATTCATACGCGAATGCTTAAATGGTTCTTTATAGAACAGACTCAAGTAAAAAAAAATGCAACCTCACAAATATTAGTTACTTCCGTCTTGCGTAATAAAAAGATTGTAGAAATGTCTAAAGTATATTTCCTATTGTATTATTAATATAACTAGTACATTAGTAAGTAAAGTAAGATTTCTTTATTTTAAAAAACAATTTAAACAGTTGTGTAACAGTGGTAGTAGGCATACGTTCTTCACAAACTTGGGCGGTATCGATTATTCCGAAAGTAACTGCATTTTCTATTTGCAAACCCACAAGGAATCGCGCAAAATGAAAAACAAGTGGTCCAGCCTAATTATATGTTAGCATTGAGTAGGGGTGCACTGGATAGTCGCTCCGGCTCCGGCTTCTGCCGAATATCCGGCATTTTTACTATCCGGTGCTATTCGGCTCCGGTCGGATATCACTACCGGATAGTAAACCGGATAGTAAAAAATACACCTATTTAATATGCATAAAGTGGACCTCGTTCCATTAATTACTGTTGTAGAATGTATTAATGTTTATATTAAAACAAAATAATGTGCTTAAAAAAATAGAGCCATTATGAATATGCACCAAACATCGTTTATTATAAAGACAAGGAATGTTAATAACTTAATATAAATAGAAATGAAACTTTACATCATAAAAGCGCATTACATACAGAGTAGCAATGGCTGACACTTTATTCAATTTGTCTTGACCTTTCAGTAGGTTAGTTAACATGTTAAAATTCTACATTCCTTGACTACGTCATGCTGACCAGACGTCTGTCTAGCTGTGCAGGTATATCTCCAGAGGTAGAGATGAACAACTCCCTCCCCCTTTTATTTGTTTAGTCCATCACATTGAGTTCATTGATTGACAGGTGACCACAAGTCAGATACGATTGACGTAAGCACTCTCTAGAGGTCACACGAGGGAACTATGTTTGTTTACTTAGTAGTTAATCTTAATGGGGGGGGGGGGGGCTGGACTTCAAGCCAAACATCTACACGGGGATCCGGACAAAGAGTTTGCTTATTTGGAGAAAAAATCTTAATCACGTAGTTGGGCTAGAGGCCACACCTTTTGAAGTGTGCCGACTTACTTGAACATAAATTTCAATTATTAAGCTGGACTAAAGATCACACACACATAAACGAGTGACCTTTAGCTACAAAGAACACAAACCGCGAGATTATATAGCCCAGTAAGCCAGTAACTAATTATTTTGTAGAAGACACGACCAGGGCTATCTTTAATGAAGAGCGAAACACCTCCTACTCTTTATTTTATTTCTTTGGTCCTTGACACCCAATTTATTGATAGACATTGATCATTTTTTAAGCCAGAATGAAAAAACACAACGTGCTAACAAAGGATATTACACTCTCAATAAATAGTACGGTGAAATAATTTTTCTAACGTGTTAACTTGAATATTACTCCTGCAGTTAAGTGTCTTGATTGGATAATAATATTCTTAATAATTTGTGACAGTCAATAAACTATTATTATTTTTAATTATTATTTTTTTTTACTTAAGATGCGTACTTAGCCACTGTGTATCAGGCTAGGACGACTTTTACACATAAATAACGGAAAACCTTACAGTAAATTATAAAACATGATGAAATAGATTGAATAACAGTACCGCAGTTAGATCTATCAAACAAAGAAACAATATGCTGGTGCGTAAAAAAAAACAACAACCCTTGACCTCTAACTCGTGGACGGGTATAATTTATCTACATGCTTGACTGGCCATGCCAATGTGTTATCTTTTTTGACTGACACCCAACTCTATTGCGTGCGTATGCTCAAGGAAAAAACAATGCTTGATGGTTAACATAAACAACAATACACACTACACTAATTGCTAATTAGGACTATATGTGACCACTATACAAGGCAGATTGCACTTTACTTTATGAGATTTACATTAGTAACTAGTTAAATATATACTAACATTATTTACATTGACCTTCCTACACACATCCTTTACAGTTGGTGGCATCGTACATACACACACACACACACACACTCATGCTATAAAGATTTTTAGAAATACTGTTAAGCTTGAATAAATCAATCAGTAATAGAGTTTAAAACAATAACATATATAAAAGGAAAAAAATAAAACCAACCAATATAGGTATTTTATTTAACAGTTTCGTAAAATGTTCAACAACACGAGCTATTAACAAAACACTTAGGTATCCGGCTCCGGCTCCGACCCCGGCCGAATATTAAATTTTACTATCCGGTCATATCCGGCCCCGGCCGGATATCAAAAAGTACTTTCCGGTGCACCCCTAGCATTGAGTGAGAAATACTTAGCTCAAAGTAATGGGCTTACCCTGTGGGGTTACACTGTTGAATTTGATGTATGAAGCTCACTTTGAACTAAATCTTACTTTTAAAGCCCCAGTCGAACCACAGCTGCTTTCTATGTCCCATGCATATGTATGATGACTTGAGCCCTAGACCTCAAAGTCTTGCACACGACACGTAAGTGGTATTCTATTTCACTTGCTAGTTACAGTGCGGAAGCGCATCTTTTCAAACATTGGAATACATAACTAATACAAAAACACACACAAAAGTCGTATCCTGATTTCTCAGACAAAGTTACTCATACTAACTTATCTGTTCTTTTTTTTTAACAGCTGAAGTTATGTGTGATTAGAGGATAACTTGAATTAAGAATAGTTATTTAGCACCACCTCCTACCCCCATCCCACTTTACTTTTCCAAACAAATATCACAGTGTGTGACAATAAGAGCAAACTTCTGACGCCAAAGTTCTAGAGCCTACCCATACCAGCTACGCCATAAGGGAAAAGTTATGCACAAAAATTACTTATATTCTGCGATAAGATGAGAAAATCCTTGCCCTTTTATTGCCACCACCCCAACGCCCACTCACACACATACAAAGGAGAAACAAAAGAGAGGTGGAGCGCGCGAGAAATAATAAAAAATTCCACTAAAATGTTTAAACTTGTAACAAATTAATTCATCGCTGATAATTCAATAGAATAATGTCAGAAAAAAAACAACAGCATTAATAATATAAGGATCAGTGTAAAAAAAATAATTAAAAAGTAACAATGGCTTGCACTGTAATAGGATTAAATGACATACTGCATCGGCCACTGCAGCACAAAATGTACCCAATATTTACGTTTGACGTTAGCAGCTGCAAAATGAAATTCTACATTGCGTGATGATAGAGAATTAATACATTGAATCTACTTTCCATAATATTCTTTTTGACATGTTATATTATGGTGTTTTTTTTACAACTGGCGTTGATTGAGGAGATTGATGTGGTGCATAAAATGTGGTGAAGTTTTTTTTTCCAGCGAACAAAGAAACATTTGGCTTGAAATGAATGAATATTAAATCAGCAACAATAAAAAAAAAAAAGATAAAATACAAGCTAAGAAAATGGGATACATATTTTTAACACCTTATATCTGAAAAAAAAAGACATTTAATTTTTTTTAAAAAGGCGACAGAATATATTTTTAAAGTTGTAAACCATTTTATATTTTTCGAATTAATACTTTTCATTAAAAAAAAAGACAGCAGTGATTCTTCAATGCAATGAATATACTAAACGTAATAAACCTGAATATTCAGGTTAGGGTTAATTTATAGAAAAATATCTTTTTTTTTTTTTAAAGAAGAAAAAAAAGTGAAAAAAAGAGGCAAAAGCCCAAGGATTCCTAGGATGTAAACAGCTCGACAACAGACGTGAAAAGCTATAAGCTGAGGTATCCTAAAAAAAAAGAATATTCAGGTAAATATAGTCCTTCAAAAAGAAATTTGTAATGTCCTTTGCTGGTCAAATATTTTCATAGAGTGACATAGGCACAAGGAATGGAACATTGGAGTTCGTGTTAAAATCTAGTGATTGACAAATATTATTTTCTCCATCTGCCTGAGGTTCTAAATCAGCGTACGTGCTATCCACAATAAAACGTTCACTGTTAAGTTGCATTGTCCACTTTAAAATATTGGGTCTTTTTTTTTTATAATTACATCTAAAAATTATCATTTGGCGCTAAATATTTGTCACTGGATTCACAACACAGTAAACCAAGCGTATAAGAGCTGAAAGGTAAATAGGTGTCATTTATATATATATATATATTGTTAAAACGGTGCCATGCACACCGCCATTCAAGCTAGTGCAGAATGCTAGTATCCAGAGAAGTCGTTTTAGAAGACTATGTAGGGGAAAGGAAGCAATCCATTGGGGATAGTTTTCAGTGGGTCATTGATCAGTAATCATTATTCTGTGATTGATCTTACTAATCGTCATTACCAATTTACTTAACGATACTATAAAATGTCATTTAAGTAGTTATTCTATTTGTACAAGTGATCCATGTATCAAGTAAATTTGTTCATCACTGGATTATTTGTTTTATTTAACTTATTGAACTCATGAAAATATATTCTACACCCTGTTTAGTCGGTCTTTTACTTAGAGGAATAGAGGGCCCTACGAACTCGCATGTCACGTGATTAGAATGACTACACTGCTCTTCAAAGCAACTCGTAACACATTGATTGTTTTCATACATGTGTCTTAATTAATTTCATCAATATAACTTAGTCACAATAATATTAGTTACGTTTATAAATGTGGCTAGGCAAACTCAATATAACTTAATCATAATCAGGGCCGGATTTAGACCTGGTAAGGGCCTAAGCTATTTGAAATATAGTAATCAACATAAGGCTTTTTTTTCCCTTTTCCTTTTATTCAAAATAATTTTGACCCCCGCCCCCACCCAGCCCCCTCTAACCTATGGCTGAAGTTGCCTATTCATAATGATGTTATTTACTTTGATAATTCATGCAAAGTTTCTATTGTAACGTATTTATAATAATGTTTTCTAACAATCGACTCCAATTTTCCCAATAGAGTCGCTCTCCTTTCAAATCGAGCTATTCTACAACCAACCACCTCGTGTGTCAATAAAAAAAAAAGTACACTTTTAGTTTAAAGGTTTGGCCGAGAAAAGTTGCTCATCAAGTGATTGTCACGAGCGCCAGAGCCCAAACAGTTCAGTTGTCGTCACAGATATCCATCTAACAGAATTGTCGTGAGATTTATTTGAGGAGAATTATTTCCTCCCTTAGTGACGGGCATTTCTCCAAAGTCGACTGTCCTCCAGATATCCACAATCGAATTAAAGGCAAGACTTCTTGTACCGTTTGTTAAAACGCGAGGCTTGGGGCGAGGAAGGGGGTCAAGCGCCCAGAAACGTCTATACTCGTCTGAGTGTCTTAAAGCCCGTCTTCTTGACTCAATGGATGCATTGGAGGTGCTTTAGCCCCGACTTCGAAAATGGCGAACCCACTATTAACAAATAGAACTTTTTTTTTCTTTTTTTCTTTTTAGGACAAGAAGAAAGGTTGGGGTGGGGTGTGGACATCATTGTCACATGACTGTCCAGGTTTTTGAAGAAATCGATGATGTGGGCCGTGTGATTGGTCAGACAAAACATTTTTTGACACAAGGATGTTTTTGAATGAGGCGTCAAACGGTTGATCGTTAATGGCACGTGCTAGAAGAGAGGCTTCTTGAGATGTTGTTACAGAACAAGACGCTATTATAATTAATTTTCAAACAGCATTTAGATTTTAAGTCGTTTACTTTTTATTCTCATTTTTTAGATTGATACGTGGAAAGAAATCTTATATTTTTACTAGAATACAAAAATTTAACCTTGTGTAAATGCTATTACTTCATTCCTTGTCCAGTGTTTCCTGTCTGTCTTTATTTCTCTCACTCTTTCTCTTTCATTAAGATCTCTGTCTCTCCATCTCTATTAATTTCTCTCTGTTGTTCATTCTCTCTCTATCTCTGTTTCTCTCTTTCTCTGTAACACTCTCTCTCTCTCTCTCTCGTATATATATATATATATATATATATATATATATATATATATTATATATATATATATATATATATATATATATATATATATATATATATATGTGTGTTAAATTAATATTACTGCCTGGTATGGCAATCTGAACATTACAAAATAAATAAAAAACTTCATAAAATCCTGGTTTAGTCATTGGTAAAAAAACCCAAAAAAAAAACGTTTGGGCAGATGTTTGAGAAAAACATTCATAAGAAAGTTTAAAAGATTTTAGAAATAAACAATCCCCCTTTGGGTCAGTATTTTGTGATTTTACCATCACCAAAGAGATACAAGACACATCGATAGCAAAGACAAACACAAACACTCTTTTGTTCTCTTAGAAACCAAATCATTCAATAGAATTCAACCATCTGATAGAAACATTTCACGTGTAAATTTTGAGTGAGTCTAGTGATTGTGTATTTTGGTTTTCTATAGTTATAATGTTTAGTTTGGTGTTATGCATAAGACACATTTTTATTTGGATGATTAAGATTTTTTATTATTATTATTACTACTATTATTATTATTATTATTATTTCAGCACCACTCTCCCAAGCACATACAGGTTTCTCTCTAAATACACCAGTATAAATTTTGACACCAACTACAACACACCAAAATGTCTTTTTACAACATTTTAAATGTTAGTATTCATCTCATTGTCGGTAAACAAAACATCACAATTGGCACCTCATGTGGCTGAATCCACAGTCAGTGGGACCAAAAATGTGGTCGATAGCCCTAAACAAAACAGTGTAACGGTTTCAAACTCTGAAGCCTTTTTATTAAGTAGGCGAACAAGTCGAATTGTCGGACCTTAAGAAGTCACGTGAAAAGTTAAAAAAAACAGAAGAGCTTTAAAGAGGATTTTAGCATTTAAAATTTAAGGAATCAAAAGTTTAATTGTGAATAGTTATATAGAAACCTGCAATGATTCACGTATGATTTAACATGTAAAAAGATTTTTGATAACAATAGTTATAATTATTTAAATAATTGTGTCATTTTACCGTTTTAAAATCTATTTATACTCGCGGCGAAGTGCGAAATCTACGCATACCATGTTCCGGTTTCTGACATTGAAACACTGCACAATGTTGATCAAAAACATTCCAGATACTGCGCCTCTTTTGTTTTAAGCTTATGCTTCTTTCTTTTCCTTACCCATGTAGCAAGACATCTCAGGAACACAAAGGCGGACCAAGTGCTGACTATGTCCTGAGGCACACTATTGACTGCAACTTAAGAAAAACATTTAAATACTTTTTTAAAAAAGACAATACCTCATTTATATAAGCTATATAGAGACATAGTTGTTTTTTTCTATTAGTAATTAAAGAATGATAGATTAAAAAAAACATTGGAACATTTTTTTTTACCTCGCCCCATCTCCCCTACCCCCCGAGAAAAATCCTGGTGAAGTGTATGTATAGATCTACTACTTTATATACTATTTCAATGATAGACCATAGATCTAGACTTACAAGACAATGCGCACAATTTTTCTGAACATTATTTAATTAAACTCTTTAATCAATGAAGCCTTACATTCGGAAATTCCCAAACGCAATAGTCCTTTCAAGAACGCGATAGTCCTTTCAAAACCGATGTTGAATTTAGACCTAGACCTTGAAAAATTAAAACAGTAAAACTAGGGTTTTCCAAGTGTGGCCAACAAGCTAGTATTTTTTTTCCCCGTGATATAAATTAACGGTTTCACTCTCTCTCCGAAATTATTTACTACATTCTGGTGAAATCAACGTTGGTATCGTCAGTTAGGAGAGAAAGAGTTAATTTCAAGGAAAATCTTTAGAGCCACTTATGAGATCCGTGTCCAGGTTCCTTCATGAAGTGACTACAACAAAAGTATTGTCAATATAAAGAACAATTAAACGTCCCATTAGAGTATCTAAGGGTATGGATAGAAGCGAGTGAAAATAAAAAGATCAATGCTTTAGAAATCACGATCCAGTTTCCTATGGCACAAAACTGACTTTCTAGCTTATAAGTAAAAGTCATTTAAAAATGTTAAATTTCATTATTTTATCAAATTTAGTAGATACGTTTTTTATGTAGGCCAAGTAATATTGATTATGGTATCCAGTAAGTAGTCCCAGTTATTTGGTTGCCATTCAACTCTAGTCCGTCATTGTATCATTCAGTGTAGGGTTGTGACCTTTTAATGCTATCTCCGATGCCAACTTTTGTCTCCGACTGTTGTGTGCCGTGCTACTAGCGAAATAAGGTCTAATGTTATTTACAACTTGGCTCACGATCGCGCAAACACACATGTAGAAGACACCTACAGCTGCACAGTGTCTTTTGTTAGTTCCGACAGAAATGTCTGCCCGACGATATTGACAAAGAAAAGAAAAGTAAATACTACAACAGAGCATTGATCTTTCTTTGTACGAGTGTCACAACCTTTCGGTTGTTGGACACGATCATTATGTCCCGAACCATCAGTAGGATGAAGATTGTTGGATACAGTTAACCTCTAGCCCTCGTTCAATAATGATATAATTTCCAATGCTTATGCTCTACATATAACCACCACGAGGAAATAAAATTGCGCGGGAAAGGGGTGTTGTTAAGGGTTAAAGTTCATCAGAGCAGAAAGATCGTTCGGTAACAAACAAAAAAAAAAATTTTCCTGGTTCAAAGAGATTGTCGGATGAGGTTTTTAACGAAGGTTTTTATTGCAAGTTCTCATTGTAAGACGTTACTGATGTGGCCGGAAGATTACACACACGTGCTATCATTATACTGCTCTCAAAAATGTAATGAGTTTTTTTTTTTCGTTCAGAATGTTTTTGGCTCTACATTTTCTAACTTTGTATTACTTTCAATCAACTCATAAAAACACGGCATCTTTTTTTTTTCCAAGTAAATTAATACATTATTTTTTATCTCATGATTCTTATAAAAGAGTTTCTAGTAATTTTTTTTAAAGTTCAAGATGTTGTTAGCAAGTCTAATACATCTTTCAAATGTTAGATACATTTTTCCTTTTAGTTCAAACATTATTTAATTGTTTAGTAGAAAATATTAAATCAATCATTGATGGGGAAAGTTTCTTGGGATAGACAGAAGACAAACATTTCGGAAACAAAAAAGATGTCAGGACTTTGAGATGGCAGATGTGGTCAAGATGTCACGATGTTTATGCATGACTAATTAGTCAAAAATGTAATGTCACGATGTCTATACAAATTACTCAACAATTTAATGTCAAAAGAAAAGAATATCTTTGATGTCAGAAAGTGGCAATCATTACTAGCTCACCGCGACAAGCACGGACACTGGAATGGATTGATTAAATAATTACAACACCTCTATTCCATTCGTAATTTTGTGGAAACTTCAATAAACAATAACCTGGATGGGTTGGCGATTCTCGAAAACGGCTCTAACGATTTTCCACGAAATTCGACAGTTGTTTTATATCGTTTGGAAAAAAACTTGATGGCCACACTAGGAAAACTCTGGTTTGACGGTTATAATTATTTAAAGTAAAAAAATAAATACATTTAAATTTGACTAGAGAACGAGAAAATATCTATCTTCAAGGGACTTCGGCTATTTCCTCATTCGTAAAAGATTTTAATAAATTAATGTTTAGGCAAATGTTGAGCATCCTCTAGAGTATAGATCTGAAGCCATATTATTAAAATATTATAAAGTGTACTAATTGTATACATTCGCTTAACCATAATTCTTTTTCAGGAGAAGGGGTAAAAATGTTCCATTGTTTATCTACCACTCATTATTTATGAAGAGACAAAAACAATCGCACTGGTAGCTGTATAAAGGAGCTATTGTCTTTTTGTAAAAGGTTAACTTCTTATTTATAATTGTATAATCAAGCTCAAATGTCTTGATTTAAAACATTTACTCCTAGGAAGTGGTGTCAGCTTAATGCAGGGTTTCCGTAAGTTCTTTTTTCTATCTATCTATCTATCTATCTATCTATCTATCTATCTATCTATCTACCTACCTACCTATCTACCTATCAATCTATCTATCTATCTATCTATCTATCGACCTATGTACCTATGTACCTATCTACCCATCTTCCTATCTATCTATCTATCTATCTATCTATCTATCTATCTATCTATCTATCTATCTATCTACCTACCTATCTACCTATCTATCTATCTATCTATCGACCTATGTACCTATCTACCTATCTATCTATCTATCTATCTTTCTATCTATCTATCTATCTATCTATCTACCTATCTATCTATCTATCTATGGATCTACCTATCTATCTATAGATCTGTAAATCTATCTGTCTATATATCTGTCTTTCTGTATGTCTGACTATCTTTCTATCTTTATTAAGGTTATTAATATTCTTGCAGTCTCTCTTTTTTTTTCTTTCTTCGATGTATGCTTGTACTTACTAACGTTAGCCATTTCTTTGAACAACATGAATCTAGTTCTTGAACAACATGAATCTATTTCTTGAACAACATGAATCTATTTCTTGAACAACATGAATCTATTTCTTGAACAACATGAATCTATTTCTTGAACAACATGAATCTATTTCTTGAACAACATGAATCTAGTTCTTTGAACAACATGAATCTATTTCTTTGAACAACATGAATCTAGTTCTTTGAAAACAATGTTCTAGTTTTTCTAGTAATTTTTCAAACTATCGATGCGAGCCTACTTGCTATTGATCATTAATCCATTCCAGAAGCCGTGCGATAAATCAAAACAATCTTTGACCGGCTCTTTAATGTTAACTTGGAACTCACTGTTTGTAAATAGGAAATATTTTTCTTTTAATATAGAATCTCTTTTTTTTCACCAGACTTATATATATATATATATATATATACATGTATATTGATATTTATTAAGTGATTAGAAATGTACCAACTTGGTTTTGAGGGCTATTCAATTAACTCTATTAGGTCTAATAAATCCAGGGTTCTATGAGATGCAAACAGAGAAAGCTAGAAGACAATGCAGTGTTCATAAACTCATGTATTTACCTGAACACAACTATGATGGTAATGAACTCCTCTACAGCACTAGTAGACATTGATTTCATAAAGTCTTTCAGACATCAAGGACACAACAACAGACAATCAATAAGACCATTATTACAACGATGTTTCTTTTCTTTCGGTCTTTACATCGCCTTAAGTTTGGTTACAAATATTGATATTTGTGTGTGTCGAATTAAGCAGTTACTGGAGTTTGAGCTCGGGGGTTAAATGAGATCTATAATAAAGCATTAGACCCAATTTAACACATTTAAGACATAGACTTCTGCCAATTAAGTTATCTACTAATATGGGTTTGTTTGAAATCATTTTCGTAGAACTATTTTTAAGCAGTGAACTAGCTAGTATGGGGCGAAGGGTGGAGAGAATTTGAAAATCCCCAGAGACCCCACTTTGGGGGTCCCCAAATGAGTCTTTTCTTACATTTAATATTAAATATTACGCAAAATGCAGGGGCCCCCCATAGAAGTCAAGCCCCCTGGACCCCCAAATGATGGGAAATTCCTGCTTTTAAGGCTGGGTATGGAAGGTTACTTCGATCAATTGAGTCAGTTAACGAAAGGAAAGCGAGCTGAAGGTAGACAATGGAAAACGTTTCATGGACATCCTAAAAGCGTCTATGAAACCTTTCAACATGAACCCTGCAGCTTGGTGAAGAGAGCAGATGATAAGGCATCTTGGCCCCGTGATGGGACAGCTTTGAACAAGAAGAAAAATGTCAGAGAAGAAAACCACGGCTACTTACACTCAGTCCATCCTGAATTGTTTGTCCAAGGTGCAGCCAAACATTCCAAGCTAAGACAAGACTAAAAGCAGTGCAACTGTTCCCTTCTCCTAGGTAGCAGAGTTGATGTTGAAAGTTCTCAGGGACTCTTTGGGATAGTCCATGAAACGTTCAGGTGTCCACCTCGATCCCTCGCCCCCCGGATGACGGATGATGATGATGAACTCATCAGACCTCGATCCTCCCGCGCTGTTTAGCGCTTTCGGAGGCACACTGTCTCCACAAAGATCTGTCACTGGTAATGTATCCAGCTTCTTCCCACTTTTTGTCCACTAAAATGTTTGCGGCACGTTTTTCGAAGGCGTCCCTGTTAGCTATTTCCTCGCATTGGCCTTCATGTCATTGCAACTCTTGGTAAGCGAAATATGAATTACGGATGACGATGGTCATCATCGAACTACAGTGGACAAAATAAATATACGTTGATATACAATTATTTAAACTAAACAATGAAAAAAAAAGGATTTCTTTGAAAATTTTCAGTGAATCTGGAAAAACTTTCGCGTCGGCTTGTAAATTACACATTTTGGAAAAAGGGAACAAGTTATCAAATCAAGACTACTTGTTTCAATGGTTAAAGGACAATTACAATAAGTCTTACAATTTTAACAATGTGGGTATTTTTTTTAATAAATCACCAAGCCTAGATGAGATAACGCAGTAAATTAGCATCCGACTAGAGAACCACATAAAAAGATGTATTGGAGAGGTTAATACCTTCACGTGAACCATTGAAATAACCTTTAGCATACCCGCACAATCAATAGGCTAAGACCGATTACTTACCTTCACGAGTATTGATGAGATCCTAACTCATGAGTAGACTTATTCAATACGACCTTCTGTTATATTACTATTGACGGGAATATCATAAGGTGCGGTTCCTCACAAAAGCAGAGCGTAATGAAGGAACTATCGGAGCAAGGGTTTATTTCAGATAAGTCTATTGATGTCTACTTTCTGCGGGTTGAACAAGTCAATAACAACATACACTTCGGGGGGGGGGCGGAGATATAGAGAGGAATAAGGTTTCCATGGGTAATGGGCCGAAATAAAATCAATAGGCGCTTAAAAAATCAAATCAAATCAAAGAATGCCATTTACTTATTGACTAGTAAAGAGGCATGACATGTAGGGGACATTAGAATACTGATAGTTTTTGTGGCACTATTCTGGTTTACATGTACGCAAGATTTGGTTGCTTTAGTTTAAATAAAACACTAATCAACACATCTTCTTTTGTTGAAAATAATTAATCAACAGCTGTAATTATACATGACGTGATGGTAGAGCAAATCCTGGTGAGGACAATAGATTTGAATTTTTGGGGATATTTCCTACGCAATGTCTGGGGAGATGATATCATCGCTTGGAAGACTTTGGCACCCCCAAACCATAACCTTCAAATACAAAAAAAAAACCAAATAAATACTCAGAAAGATACAAAGATCCAGGTATATTTCTCGTTCCATATTTTGTACAAATACTTCTTCTTCCCTAGTCATATTCGAGCATGGAACGAGTTGCCTGAACCAGCCAGAAAAACCAATGTCTTGGCTGAATACCGCAGACTAAAAAAAAAGGTAGTTATGTCTAAAACGTCTATTCATTCTGTAGGTCACCGTTACCAAGGAAATAAAGCCTAGAAACTTGATTTGTTTGTCATTACTTATGAAATATTTTTAATGGCACGATTTTTTATGAAAGTATTTAAAGAGAAATCTTGTCATATTGTTGCAAATAATTCTCACACACTCTAATACATCAGTGGCGTATCAAAGTACTAGAAAGCCGGGTTCACGAATAAACTAGAAAGTGGAGTGGGACCCAAAAAAAACCAAGGTTACAAAAGACAGTTTGTGTGGAAACACAAACTCAAAATCGGCCAACGAAGTGGTCCACCCAGGCAGGCTTCAATATTTTCAGAAAGAACATCCGAATGAAATTATATCAAAGACAAATGAGAGATAACAATTGAGAAAGAAGGTTAACAGATCTTGTGTAGTGCCCCAACGGTCCCGCAGATGAAAGGATAGGTGAAAGTGAATGTAAAGTTAGATGTGAACCTGGCCTAACTAGTTCCCCTTTCAGACCTTGTGGTCTATAGGGCAGATGATGTAAAGTTCATCTGTGGCCTACGGTTAACGAGGGTGTCATGTAGCCAGCAAACGACCAACCGCCTTTACTTTCCCAAACTTAAGTCAGGTACCCATAAGAGTTTGCTGGACACGGGTGCCCTAAAAATACCAAAATTCATAATACCAGTCATCACCGAGATTCGAACCCAGGACCTCAGGTTCTAAAGCCAAGTATAACCACTCAGCCACCGCGCTCCCTTTCTAATGTATGTAACCACTTCAGACGTTATAGTTTCATTACACTGAAACATTTATGATTCATTCAAACTAAGAAACGATTATCTTTCAAGGACCCCTGTGGATCCCACTTTGTCTTGGTCCAGGGCGAAATGAACCCCTTAGTACCGTGGTTGCCACGCCACTGCAAAGCTTTGAAAATGGCTTACCGTATTTCTCGCAAACGTATTCACCAACAACCAATCCTGGACTGAGCTTTCGTCAAACTCAGAGTTGTGCCTCTTTCTTCGCCTGGCATTGTCCCTCAATCCATAGCCGGACCCCATAGGGTGCACGAGCTTCCTGTTGACATAAGGCCACTTTGGGGGTTGTGCGACGGTCGCCTGCAGACTTGACAAATCGTGCTTAAGGTTTCTAATTTCGACTATACAGTAAGTGATGGAGATGATTAACGCTGCAGTAAGGCAGATGATGACGTAGTACAAACAGTTCATGCGGGCCTGCAATGAAGACACATACTGTGGAAGCGCTAATGCAGACTGCTCCTTGCGTAATTTATTTGTGTCTTCTGTTTTCTTTGAGCTGGTCGTACACGACATGTCGCCATTTGAAATCAGATCCATATATGGAGAAGTATCATTCTCTGCGTTGTCCACGCGTTCCTGATCTTTGATTTCTGAGTAACTCTTGCTTGGGTCTTTGGAATATTCTTTTATTATTTTACCCACCATTCTAAAGAATAAAGAAAAATGAACATAATAAAATACAAAATTTATGAAATAAGTCTATAAGCTAAGTTATATGTAACAAGCTTACAGAAGTAATTTTTAAATAAAAGTTTCGCAAAAAAAATGTAATCACAATAACCAACTCTGTTTAAACCTTTTTTTTTTTAATCGTGGCAATAAAACTCAATAATTGCTACAAAGGATAGAAATTGAAAAAAAAAATTACGGTATCGATTTAAGAAATCCTAAAGAAAAGTAACCAAAAAAAATTTAAAGAGAATTCGACTGACACAAAATTATGCTAAAGGCACGTTATAGTGAGAAATCAATGTTGTCAACTAAATAGGAAAAATAAATTTGTGGTGCGTCACCAATCAAATAGTTTTAATATGTGATTCTACAGGACTGAAAAGTGCACACAATTATTGCATCGTTTATTAAAATACTTTCCTTATCAATACTAAATTCTGTACACCGGATACACCAAAAAGCTTTCTATTTATGGCTATGCCACCATGTATAAAAAAAATAAAATAATAAAACTAGGTATGTCTATAAAAGTGCAATTAATGATTTTTCTTTAACCCAAAAAAATGTTTAACTTGATGTACGAATTAAACATTCTATAACTGATCAAGATAATAGTGTGCACATTATCACTACTTTTGGGAGAATTCTTTAATACAATGTGATATTCCATATGAAAATGTTGATTCAACCTGTGCATTAACATTATTTTAATTAGTAAAGAGGAACTTTGTTGGTTTTTCACTGAAACAAGTATTTCCGGTAACACGGTGGAATCTGTGTCACCAGATATAGAAAATGCAGACTCACTCATAATGTCTGAAAATACAAAGACTCACACATAGTGTCTGAAAAAAACAAAGACTCACACATAGTGTCTGAAAAAACAAAGACTCACACATAGTGTCTGAAAATACAAAGACTTACACATAGTGTCTGAAAAAAACAAAGACTCACACATAGTGTCTAAAAAAACAAAGACTCACACATAGTGTCTGAAAAAACAAAGACTCACATATAGTGTCTGAAAATACCAAGACTCACACATAGTGTCTGAAAAAACAAAGTCTCACACATAGTGTCTGAAAATACCAAGACTCACAATCAAGGATTAAGAGTGTGGAGGTCAAAGATCTATCTTAACGTTATACAACTTTGAACCGTTGCTTTTAATAGTCTAGCAGCCAATCAATAACTACAGAATAAGAAGACTCTTAGTCATGGAATGTTTATGTTAAAGAAAGAGTCTAGGTATTCGATACAACTACTGAATCTCAAACGAAGAATTCCAATATGGGATAAAATTGACTCTTGTCCACCATGGTGACCTTCCAACCATTTCTAAATAAAAGCGCATGCAAAGACGACCATATCATTCTCAATGCAATCATACACCTGTCTGCAGGGAACAGTACCAGTGAAAAGAAAGAGAAGCAGACATGAGAGGCGAAGGTAAGACAGATTCAATGAATGGACGGACAAGCCTGTAAATGAAAGAGACTATTCCTGGCAAAAGACACTAGGAATGAAGAGAAATAGTCGACTGATCAAGTGTGGTGCCCCAACTATCTAACAGTCGTATGAAGATGTAAAGGTGATGGCAATCAATTAATTGCTTTATTAAATTAGAGTTCAATCACTAGCCTTGACCAGATATATGTATCCTGTAAATAGAAACTACTTGAATACCCACAGTGTTCATCTATATTACATGGAAAGGATTGAAAAATTATTTCACACAAACCAATCAAGCAAAGCAGTTGTTGTGTACAAGTTTAGATAGAGAGTATGTTAGTTTTGGTTGATAAATAATATTGTGTATTGTTTGTTAGATACGGTAATAGTAGTGACGTAGTCAGGCAGACAAATCACGTAGCAGAATAGGCGAACAAGAAGAACACTATGGTGATAGCTTAGAAGAAGGTTGTTTAGTATCAGATAGATAAATAACGATGGAGAAGAAGACGAGACATCTTCCAGTTATGAATAAATGTATCATTTACAGCAGTAAAAAGTTTTATCAAGTATATAGTGTTAAACTGTAATGTTTTTTTGGCTAATGTGGTATAGTTAATGAAATAGCAGTGAAGCTACACAAGATACTAGCCAGAACTTGGTTCATAGTTAAAATAATTGTTATAAAAAACTATTTTCGCTAACTACAATTTTTAACAAAATATAAAATTAGTATACAGAGTAAGCTGGTAGATTTATTGTATTATGCATGAATAATGAATCAAGTCAATCAACTATTGCCTTATTTCCTAATCAGGTAACATAGTTTGAAGTACGCATCAAAGTCAAAAAGAGGTCTATTAATTGAATCAACTTCATTAACAAACGTGACAAACATGTAGATTACGTTAGGTTGCACATCCATCACATGTAAACTAGATAACAAAGCTGTCAAGTAAGCATTCATTCTCATCCAAACATATTAGTTTCTCTTAAAACATTCTTCCAGAGTGAAATAAAGGTTTATTTGATGTTGCACTGACACTTTTATCAACAGAGCTGATAACAACTCGAACAACAAGCATTTTTGTTGTATTCCATTGGCGATATCGAATGGAATTAAAAAGGTTTGGTCTTCTGATACGCAATATTAAAGTTATAAAAAAATTAAATAATTAAGATCTGTCTTATTTAAAACATTAGTTTTCTGTGCTATTAATGATAAAGGCAATTTTTCTGTATGGTTTGAAATCATTTATTTTTTATTTTTTACGGCGTCATTGATTTATGAACAAACAAAAAACTGGGACATTTCTTTTTCAAGTTTTGGCTTTTCTTCCTCAGCAGTTATCAGCGAAACCTCACTTCCCTTTCGCTAATCTTGTTTTCAAAGGAACTATCAAGCAAGGTCAATGGTGTGCGAGCGAGACGACATGGACGCTGAATGGGCATTGACACAGACCACAGAAGAAGCAAGCTTGCGTGATCAATTCCTTTAGCAACATCAACATGGAGTCGGGCCGCATTGATTTGGAAGCCCTAGTCCCACTTCATCCTAGAGGGACGATGGTTATCTCCACACAGGACTTTTGTTTTTGTCTTCACACACACACACACACGATTATTTTTTGTGAGGGTTCCGAAAGAAACAGGGGGAGAGGGGTGGTCATAATTTGTAATTTTGGTTATAAGACATCGTGATATAACGAAGGGCGTGCAAACCTTTTTTTTTTTTTGCTGTCTGGTCCAGTGCATAGGAAATGGGTGTGTATGTGTTGGTCAATCTATTGTGTCCGTGGTACTAGGGTATGTATGAGCATTAAAAAAAAACAGCTTGCACTTAATAAATGAATAGATTTAGTCAGTGGCAGATTTTAAAATGTGGAGGCCATCAGCAGAATTTTGTTTCAGTACAAATTTAAATAAAAATATTAATAAATCTATACGCATGTTATACTTATTTAAAAAATGAGTACTTCAAGATGTAAATATCATTTTCTTTTCTTTTCAATTTTTAATATGCATATTCTCAAAATCGGTATAACTTATTTTTTAAAGGTGAAGACCCTCTTTAAGCGCAAGGCCCAGTGTAGCCTCACATAACGGCACTGTCGTAAATCCGACACATGATCTAGTTAGTGTTGAATTCTAGCCGAGGCTAGTTTTGTATGTACAAGCTGTATGACATTGGTTTCTATATATATTCTCAAACACATTATATTATCATATATTTGCCATGTTGTAGTTCTAATGTTTCATTTCTATTTTTGTTTGCTTGTTGGTATAGTTTTGGGTGGGAGAATTTTTTGACATGAGTTTTTGACATGAGCTATTTACATATGTGGGCTAATGTAACTTTGTATAAAAAAATCTTTAAATCTGCAGACATTTGGGCGTTGTTCATACACATATATCGGAATCAGCTTCATGCCTGACTTGAACGAGTGATAGAGACTTTCTTCTATCTCATTCACTTCAATTATTAAAATTGCAATGTTATGTCTGAATTCAAGTTACAAATAGAAAAGCTTGACATTCGGAACATCCAAAGTCCTAAGTGACATATATTGCGACCATATGAGCCACTGTAAGATAAAAATTTGTCAAGCTCAAATGCTAGGTTTAAGGGAAGATATACTTACTGTTGTTAATACTAATTGAATAGATTAAACCATTTTATTGTTTCATAAGTTTGTAAAAGTACATTCCATCAGACCCATTTAAACTCTTTGTTTTTATCAAAAGAATGAGGAAGTCAATTATAAGGTTCGGCACAAAATGGAGTGGAAAAGATTTAAGTAAATAGTGGGGGGAAAAAAAAGAAAGAAATAGAAAAGAATGTCACTCACTTTTTCGCGCTTTTTTTTTATTTCTAAATTTTTCTGATCTTTTTTATCGTTGTGTCCTCTAAACGCCATCGTTAAAATTCGCATCTCTACATCGTTTTAGTAAGTTTTTTCCACTGACCTATATATATATATATATTATATCATATATAGGTCTGTGATATTCCCTTACAGTTCTTGACTAAAGTGGACTCATTCTCACTACGACATAGATCTAAAATAGTTATTATTATTATTATTATTATTATTATTATTATTATTATTATTATTATTATTATCATTATTATTATTATTATTATTATTCATTATTTGAGAGCAATAGTGCCGTTCTGTATGTTTGAAAAGCAACCCCTATTTTCTATCTCAACTCTTCATTCACATTCTTGGTCCCATTTCATCGTGTACAACCTGCTGGGTAGGAAGTGTACGTTTCAGTTTTGATTTTATTTTTATTTTCTGGTGGTCAAAACTGTGAACAACGTCAATAAATTACTCACTGTCTAAATCAGGATAGATTAGTTTTTTAACGTGATTAAGTATTGATTATTTCCGTAATCATACAACGACAACGTTACTTCTCTGATGCCACGCTATTCAACAAAAACATGCCGCCTCGATAGTGAGCTAATGTAATTCATTCATTTCACATCTTTTTTGATTTAATAGCTTCAAAGCATTTTCTTTTTTTTTTTTACCCATACTCGACCTCCTTCTCTGTCACTACCTGACTCTCTCTCTCTCTCTCTCTCTATCTATCTGACTATTTATCTATCTATCTATCTCTGTCTGTCTGTCTGTCAATCTATCTATCCGTCTGTCTGTCTGTCTATCTATCTATCCAGGACTGGATTTAGGAAAGGCCTCCACTACATAGATTTTTTTTTTATCCATATCTCCACAGGTCAGAAACGTTTATGTTTTTGTATTGAACATTTTGTTTTCCGCATTTTTTGCCAACAATATTTTTAGCCTTACAGTTGGCAACAATAGCGTGGATAAGAAGTGTCCACATGTAGCATCGATCTAGCTATCTATCTATCTATCTATCTATCTATCTATCTATCTATCTATCTACCTGTCTGTCTATCTATCTATCTATCTATTCTGTATCGCCATCTTAATAATAATTTCGATTAGTTTATTTTCCGAAGCAAAATAAATCTTCACGTACTCATTCTTATAATTTGTGGCGGCACTTCAAAAGAGGATTCTATTCTTCACCGAACCATGTGTTAGTCTTTCATATTCATTTCACTAAGTCAGTGGCTGCTCTAGTGAATCTAAAACCGTAATGGTTGTGTATAAGAAAGTATTAGTGATATAGTGGATTGGATTTAGACCTATGTCAAACATGACGAATGTTCCTTTTTGTTTCTTTGCCACGAAAATAAAAGTAGAGTATGGAAATAGATTTCCCCGTTCAGCCAACATATTAATATGATGAAATATGAATACTCTTAGAAAACGGGTTTACCCGATTGGTTCAAATGTTTCCTTCTTTAATAGAGATGAATTTAGATTTTTTTTTAGGGCCTTTCGGTCGTAAAGGGGGGGGGGGTGTGGGCATTAAACATATCCTACGGTCTCTGCTATGGTCTAGGGAACATTTATGCCAAATTCTATCAAGATTGTTCTAACGGTTTTGATTTTATTGGGTGCATACATACATACATACATACATACATACATACATACATACATAGCCTTACTTTCTGTTTTATTGATAGAAATACACGCCACAGAACAAAGACAATTTCCCGTTGAGAGACACACTATTGCTTTACGTTGAGAGACACACTATTGCTTTACGTTGAGAGACACACTATTGCTTTACGTTGACTAAACAGGCAATAGCTCCAACTCGCTCTCAAAAAATGGCAACAACTTAAAGGAGTTTAATATAGAGATTAGAGCATGGAATGGGTTGCCTGAGCTAGCCAGGAAAACCAGTGAATTGGCAGAATTTAGGTCATTGGTTAATATGCATGACTAAATGCATGACGCGTAGGTCGAAATCATCTTCTTTTTTGAAGTAACGTCTCTAGCATATAAGATAAGATAAGATTTTAAGACGAATGCGTGTTTTCATTATTATAATTTAATTTTAAACAACTGACATTAAAAAAAAATGTTATTTTTTTGTATCGATCCTTCCTTTATAAAGTTGATTACGGTCTAAAATATCATTCTATTTGCCTCTTGAAACGCTTCATTTTCTTACGAAGTGTTCCCAGTGAGGTTCGCGAAATCAAGTTCTATTAGTACTCTAACTAATAATTTTACATTGCTTTAAAAAACGACGTAAGTTAAATTTAATTTTAATATTGAAAAATTCTAAGGTTTACTGAGTAGCTAATTAGATAGCATTGTTTCCCATAAGAAAGACATAAACCATCCAATTTCTAGGAAGAATTTGAAGCTATTTTGGTCCAGCCAGTTCCCACCAACTAGCAATGAAGTGATGGAAATCTAATAGTTGAATATGTAAAAAACAAACGTTGCCCTATATAGGTAGATCATAATAGTTACAATAACTAAAAACATTAAAAAACATAAACAATAAAAGTACATTAACATGTACACTGTATTATCACAAATGAATGCAAGGTGTGTCCTATCAATACAAACATGCGTAACTAAAATATATGCTTTAGCTCGTTATAGCGTCATACTGAAGACATTTTTTTCCCCTGAGCTAAATGAGTTAATTTAAAAAGCGCATTTTTTTAAAAATTCATTTATCTTCAACGTATTGACAAGTGCATATCTTAATATAAGCCCCTCATTGGAGAGCGTGAATATAATAGGGATCTATGCTATAGATGCAAGCATGCAGAACGTGAAAGCATACAATTAGGGAAACTCCCAACGGAATTGTTCTGCTTTTCAGCATAAAGAAATCAAAGGCTGAAAATAATTAGCTTTAAAGATTAGAAATATGCTCAGAAACAAAGACAGTGCTAGGTTGGAGCTGAGAGGCTTGGAAACAAATACAACTGGGGCCTTTCAGGGTCATTAAAATTTTTTTGCGTTAAATAAAAACTTTATTTATTTGCTGTACTGTGGTGGCCTTTCCTATCCTAGTCGTGTGGTATGCGCGCTGGACTGTCGTTCGGACTTTTTGATTCTCTTAGGTTCATACCCCGCCCGCTCCCATCCCCCGTCGTCCTGCGGGACATTTGGACTAGGAAGTAAATTAACTTCAACTCTGAGGGTCCGAAACATGTCAAACATTGTACGAACATTCCCTGACAGTAGCTTAAAACTTCGTCAAATGTTATCTATTTGAAAAGACATTGTCCGAAATGGTTAAATTAATGTCAGTCATGTGAACGGTTTTGAGACAGAGAAGCGGTAGGCCTACTAAATACAAAAATATCATCGGTGACAACCAAGACAAGGCGTAGTGCTATCGAAATAAATCGAAATAAATTAATGAGACAAGTGAAGACGCTGTTGGGTGATACAAGGCGGTAAGTGAATCAACTGACGTCTGTTAAAAATATATTTATTATGACAGGGCGACAAGGAGTGCACCCACTCTCCACCGGATGTGGTAGCCTCGTTATGAGAAATGTGTACACAACATCGCAGTGAAGGACAAACGAACGGGGAGGGGGAGGATTGGATGGCGAGGAGGGCTCGAGAAGGAGAGGTGTTTAGATAGGAGAGAGAAGAAGAGAGAGAGAGAGAGAAGCTAACTTAAGTAGGGATTTTGCAGACACCCAAATATTGAAGAAAAAGATTTTTTTTTCATTTAGGCAGAGAACGAGAGTTAAGACGTGAATATGACTGTGTTTGCTTAGATGAACGGAACGATAGAAAGAGTCTACGGTTTGTAATAGAAATAGAGACTACGAATGATAGGGGAAATGCATTCATAGATAGGCCTACCAAAACTCCAAATCTACACCGTGTTTTCCATATTAGCTGATACCTTGTTTAGACAATACTAAGGCCTTAGTCATCCGACATGGTTTGTTAGTTAAGAGAATCCCTCATGAGTTTACTTATTAATCATTTAATTTATGTACTAGTATTTAGGTAATCTATATAAACAGATACTTTTGACCTATGAAATGCTATACGCCTCGCATCCCCCGAACACCCTCTCTCACACACACACACAAACTAATTGCAATTCAGTGTTTTCTTGCATATCAAGAAGTAATCATTTTGTGTTATTACACGTTCTAGACCAGTTTTGCATTTATTGAAATTGTTGAGACCAAATAGCAGAATAAAAATATAATTCTATGGAAAACTAGATCTCTGGTTTCAACCATTTAAATAGCTTAGTTATTTCCAAGTATATGATAAATACAACAGGTTTCACTTTTTTGTTTCGTCGCCCCCAAGTAAGAAAGTTAATGTTAGGGTTTTTTGTGTGCAGTTTTTAAAGTTATCCTTAACATACGTTTACATTCAACTTTAAGTGATATCTTTACATTCTATTTAAATTTGGTTTTTCATTTTAAACCCAACTTCTATGTTAATATCTCAACGTGGTAGATCAACTGTTCAAACCAAACTTATTTAGTCCTTGATTTTATTTTTAGCACTCCCACAGACGCACTCCCACAGACGCACTCCCACAGACGCACTCCCACAGACGCACTCCCACAGACGCACTCCCACAGACGCACTCCCACAGACGCACTCCCACAGACGCACTCCCACAGACGCACTCCCACAGACGCACTCCCACAGACGCACTCCCACAGACGCACTCCCACAGAAGCACTCCCACAGACGCACTCCCACAGACGCACTCCCACAGACGCACTCCCACAGACGCACTCCCACAGACGCACTCCCACAGACGCACTCCCACAGACGCACTCCCACAGACGCACTCCCACAGACGCACTCCCACAGACGCACTCCCACAGACGCACTCCCACAGACGCACTCCCACAGACGCACTCCCACAGACGCACTCCCACAGACGCACTCCCACAGACGCACTCCCACAGACGCACTCCCACAGACGCACTCCCACAGACGCACTCCCACAGACGCACTCCCACAGACGCACTCCCACAGACGCACTCCCACAGACGCACTCCCACAGACGCACTCCCACAGACGCACTCCCACAGACGCACTCCCACAGACGCACTCCCACAGACGCACTCCCACAGACGCACTCCCACAGACGCACTCCCACAGACGCACTCCCACAGACGCACTCCCACAGACGCACTCCCACAGACGCACTCCCACAGACGCACTCCCACAGAAGCACTCCCACAGACGCACTCCCACAGACGCACTCCCACAGACGCACTCCCACAGACGCACTCCCACAGACGCACTCCCACAGACGCACTCCCACAGACGCACTCCCACAGACGCACTCCCACAGACGCACTCCCACAGACGCACTCCCTCACAAGACAATCAAAATTTGAGAACGGGATATAAAGAAACGAATACTCTTTTAAGCTAACAAAGGAAAATATTGCCTAGTTCTAGTCTCTAAAGAAGTAGTGTTGAAAATATTGCCTAGTTCTAGTCTCTAAAGAAGTAGTGTGGAAAATATTGCCTAGTTCTAGTCTCTAAAGAAGTAGTGTTGAAAATATTGCCTAGTTCTAGTCTCTAAAGAAGTAGTGTGGAAAATATTGCCTAGTTCTAGTCTCTAAAGAAGTAGTGTGGAAAATATTGCCTAGTTCTAGTCTCTAAAGAAGTAGTGTGGAAAATATTGCCTAGTTCTAGTCTCTAAAGAAGTAGTGTTGAAAATATTGCCTAGTTCTAGTCTCTAAAGAAGTAGTGTGGAAAATATTGCCTAGTTCTAGTCTCTAAAGAAGTAGTGTGGAAAATATTGCCTAGTTCTAGTCTCTAAAGAAGTAGTGTGGAAAATATTGCCTAGTTCTAGTCTCTAAAGAAGTAGTGTGGAAAATATTGCCTAGTTCTAGTCTCTAAAGAAGTAGTGTGGAAAATATTGCCTAGTTCTAGTCTCTAAAGAAGTAGTGTGGAAAATATTGCCTAGTTCTAGTCTCTAAAGAAGTAGTGTTGAAAATATTGCCTAGTTCTAGTCTCTAAAGAAGTAGTGTTGAAAATATTGCCTAGTTCTAGTCTCTAAAGAAGTAGTGTTGAAAATATTGCCTAGTTCTAGTCTCTAAAGAAGTAGTGTTGAAAATATTGCCTAGTTCTAGTCTCTAAAGAAGTAGTGTTGAAAATATTGCCTAGTTCTAGTCTCTAAAGAAGTAGTGTTGAAAATATTGCCTAGTTCTAGTCTCTAAAGAAGTAGTGTTGAAAATATTGCCTAGTTCTAGTCTCTAAAGAAGTAGTGTTGAAAATATTGCCTAGTTCTAGTCTCTAAAGAAGTAGTGTTGAAAATATTGCCTAGTTCTAGTCTCTAAAGAAGTAGTGTTGAAAATATTGCCTAGTTCTAGTCTCTAAAGAAGTAGTGTTGAAAATATTGCCTAGTTCTAGTCTCTAAAGAAGTAGTGTTGAAAATATTGCCTAGTTCTAGTCTCTAAAGAAGTAGTGTTGAAAATATTGCCTAGTTCTAGTCTCTAAAGAAGTAGTGTTGAAAATATTGCCTAGTTCTAGTCTCTAAAAAAGTAGTGTTGAAAATATTGCCTAGTTCTAGTCTCTAAAGAAGTAGTGTTGAAAATATTGCCTAGTTCTAGTCTCTAAAGAAGTAGTGTGGAAAATATTGCCTAGTTCTAGTCTCTAAAGAAGTAGT